>OZ025294.1:152510123-153182623 GCA_964019185.1 Maratus speculifer
AATAATAATAAAAAATTAAAAATGTTATAAAAGTAATAAAAAAAAATATATATAGGTTGGTTGGGAGGGTAGATGTTAGAGTACGGAGGAGGGTGGTGTTGTCTGGATAAAAACGCAAAGGTTAATTATAAAAAAAAAAAAAAATTGAGAGTGGGTTATTTATTTTTACATTATTTGAACATAATTTTTAAACAGTTTAATTGACACCAATATATGGATATTTGTCTATTTATATCTATAGTTAAATAGCTATATTTTAATTATCAAATTAATTTTAAAGTTATTGATATAATCTTTGGTATTATTATTAAGAATATTATTACTATTATTTTTATTTTATTTTATATATTTTTTAAATATTTGTTTTTTTATTTTAATTTTTTTATATTTTTTAAATTTTTATTAATTAATTAATTAATTTTATTTTTATTATTATATATATATATATATATATATATATTGATTTTTATCATCCTATATTAAGATAATGAGTTTTTACCATGTAAAGTCACAATAAACGTTACTGATTAAAGTAACAATATGGTATTTTAAGTTATAAGTTAATATGAATGTTATCACTTAATTCTAATTTTAATTATTTTATTAATTTAATTTTATGTAAATATCGATCATTAATTATTTTCTCCGGTTCAATTATATTTCCATTCAGCTTTATCTTTTTTGTTTGTTATGGATACTACTTAATCTACATGTGGATTTAACTGTTATTTTTACTTACTTTCAACTCTTTTTTGTAAAATAACAATATATATACTGCTACTATCATTAAGTTTCTTAATTGTTTTCAACATATTGTATCACTTTAAATCATAACAAGTTTTTTTCCCTTGTTCAAATCATTTATCTCGCCATTTGGCGTGCATGGCATTCTTAACTTAAAAAGAGCAACCCTGCTGATCTTGCTGAGATCCGTTGCTTGCATTACTAACGAACTGGTTTTTCTACGTGTTACTATTTCAGCTTGTATAATAAACTATTGCTTCCTGCATTTACAATTTAATAATATTTTTATAGCGCAGTCCTCTACATTAATGGTGATAACCAGATAAGTTTTTTTTCTCAATATTTTTTTTCTTACTTTTTATCCAAATTATATATGAATGTAATGTTTATCATTTCCACGTGCATAAATAGGGTTAGTTTGTGCTCATGTTACTGACACTATTTGCTGCACGCTATTGTTTTAATATATATATATTTTCATTTTTTGAACTATTTATTTCTCTGTTCCTTGTTTAATAATTTGGTTTTTGTGTGCTGGTAGCCCCAAATACGTATTATTTTGCTATTTCATGGCTAATACGTCGATGAAACCGCACACTTCATTTGTAGTTCCAGAGCATTTGGGACCTGATGATTCTGCTCTGTGGACTACAAATTACATTTGCATTCATTTTATTTCATTTATTTATTTATTCAGATATACTCGTTTCACTACTTTTTTTTCTTCTATTATAATTCAATTCAATTCAAATTCTTCGTTTTGGTTTATTGTTTTATTGATAAAATCCATTGGTGAGTCTAGTCTACTTTTAATGGTATTATATATATATATATATATATATATTATATATATATATATATGTCAACATTTGAACGGAGGGTGGTTTTGGGGTCTGGGGGTCATGATCGGTGAAAATATACCAAAATTATCTGGAAGTGCTTTCCTCCGAACGGCTGCAATAGGTAGGTTTTTATTTTTTGTAATGATAGCTACCTAAAAGTGTCCAAGAAATCTAAGCGAATTATTATTTGAGAAATCAAATCTGCTCAGCTAAGATAATTTAAATTCTTTAAATGTAAATGTGCAATTATATTAAAATGACGGTTTTAGAATTTCCTAATCATATGTATAATTTTAAAGCACAAAGCTGATTTTTAATCACCTGCTCTGAGTTTTCTACTGAATTAATTTTCCTGAACATTTGTTTGAATAAAAGTTGTTCATCTATAGATGTGCTCATACATCTAGTTATATTTTAAAATATAGCTATTTTTATGTTTTAATTTTTACTTTTATACATTTTAACCTTTTACAGGCCAAATTCAGATCCAGGCATATTTTAAATAATTTTTTTGCACATTATGCCTTCTAATGCTTTAGTTAAGGGATATTAGTCATTTAATATGATGCAAATTTTTTTTATATGTAATTTTCAGAATGTTCCCAATTGGGAACATTGGTCACTTCCGGTGGTCATTTTCCAGTGTTCATTGGTCATTTTTATTATTTTCCGTACATTTCCCCATAGATAATAGGAATATAACTTCTGTTTTAAAAAATCTTGTTAACTAATTCGAAAAATCTGGTTCAAAAAATCATTCTTATGACTGATTATTTTATAGTGGGCATTGGTCATTTTTTATGATTTTCTGTACATTTCCTCATTAATGATAGGAATGTAAACTCTTTTTCAAAAAATCAAGGCTTCTTTTTACTCTTTCAGCTAATTTTTTCGAGTTAAGTTTGATTAAATTTAATTTGTAATAAATTTTTAAACTTATGTTCCCAATTGGGAACATTGGCCTGTAAAAGGTTTTAAGCCTTTTTGCTCACGTATACGTGTCGCTCGTTCCCAAGGGGTTAAAAACGGATCGACGATCTTGACATGACACTTTGAGGAAATTCAAATATTTAGCAACCTCCATTTGTGTTTGATTCCCACGATTCTCCCAATTATTCGCCATTTTTTACCTTCCCTTAAATGATGGTTTTGAGTCATAACTAATGAATACTCATCATTTCCAGACACCGCTATCAGTTAAAACAACAATCCAGACCAGAATTCTAATGTGCTTCCATTGCACACCACATTGTCAATCCCCTACTTTGCGCATTTCCGACGATAACGAGTATGTAGAAGTATAATTTTATATTTAGTAGTATTTAATCACCATAAATAATTGCATAATTAGGCATTGCTTGCAACTTTAACTTAGTGAGCATAATTTTTCTCATTATCATTTAATTTTGATGACCAGTGTAAATGACATCAGTAAAGATATAGTAATTCCCATTATTTCTTTTTTCTCTGTAACAAAGAAGCAATTTAATTACCACTATAGTAAAGAAATTACATTAAGAATACTTGTTTATCCTCACCAATAAAATTTTACTGTAAAATTTGCCTTATTTATTCGGAGCATTTCCTCGATTTAATAAGCAGTAAATTTCTGTTTTTAAAAACCAATGACAAAACATTAAAAATTTCATAAAAGGCTTCCGTCGTGAAGGAGTTAAATACTGGATCCGTTGTTAGACTGCCTGGTCAAAGAAGATCAAGAGCAATAACGCATCCGAAGACCGTTTTCTGTCAATGTGGCTCGAAGAAATCGCGAAGCGACTACAAATGATTTGGTTTCAGACATTCAGCCTGCCACAGGAATTTGAATTAGCCATTCTACTGCTTCACGAAGGCTTAATAAGGGTGTACTGCATGTAAATGCGATAATTTGTGACCCACACACTCCCACTAACAAAGGGGTCCGTTTAAGATGCAGTCGTCACCATGTTCAATGGAGCCAGGAAGATTGAGATTTAAAGAGATATTTCAAGGACAAGGGAAGAAAAATTGCGTATTTTTTCCTCTCTTCAGATCAAAAAATGTTTAGAATCAGTGTTCAGACTATATCTAGACTCATTAATAAACAATACTTGAGCCTAATCTTCTTGGCTCCATTGAACATGACGAGGGCAACAGTTTAAATGGACCCCATTGGAAGCTCCAGTGAGTGGGACAGAAACTTTTAGTTTTTTCGCATGCAGCCCACTCTTATTGCAGTAAAACATTTAATTAGAGTTACTGTGACAGCCTGAATATCTGAAACCAAATCTCTTGTAGTCGTTTCGCGATTTCTTCGAACCACAATGACAGAAAACGGTCTTCGGATGCAGTTGTTGCTCTTGATATTCTTTGACCAGGCTGTCTATCAACGGATCTAGTATTTAAAAAATGGATCGAAGCTCTTGACAGGGCACTTCGAGGGATATTCAAATCTTGGGCGATCTCCATTTGTGTTTATCTTTCCTCGATTCTACTAATTATTCGCCACTTTTGATCCGAACTTAAATGCGTTTAAGTTATAACTAATGTATACTGATCACATATTCATTTTAAATAACACTACAGACCAGAATTCCAACATAAGTCCATTGAGCACCATATTGTCAATCATCTAATTTACATTTTCCCGAGGCTAACGTATGTCCGGAAATGCAATTTTGAGTTCAATAATTCAAATACATAATTACAGCACTGGCCATTGGTTGCAAGATAAACTTAGTGAGCACAATTTTTCTTATTATTCTTTAATTTTGATGAGCAGTATACTAATTTTAATTAAAGTGTAGACATTTATTTTAAAATGGACAGAAAGTGGCGTAACGTGTAAAAAACAAGCATTTTCTCCTTTAAGCTATTATATTTCAATAGTTATTCATTCCGCTGATATTTAATTTGAGACACAAATCTCAGAGAGAGGTGAATGTTTCAAAAAGTGAAAATTACATCATCATTGTAATCATCAAAAACTAAAATTTTCTTTTATAAAACTAAATATTTTATTACGAATGCGTCTAAAAAAAACATCGGTTCTAAGATTAGAATCTCAGTCAAAAGTATAAATTCATACATGAAAGTTGTAGCTTGGAAATATAATTATTAATGACACTAGTTTACACAGTTTTTATACCCAGCTGAAAGGTGTTCATTTATTCTTTATTTAGATAGAGTTATCCAGAAAAAATAATAAAAAAATTCTGTCATGTCTGGTTTAAGAAATATTTATTTACTTTACTGGATTACATAATTTTGGTATTAATATAAAAAAAAAATCAAAAATGGCTAATTTTTGCATTCTTTTTATAGTCATTTATATTATTTCTCTTATAATGGACCAACAGTAATCCCTTAGCATGTTTTCATCCCAAAATTCCTGATGTCGCTCTTCAAAAACCTTTAAATTTTGGTGAAAACGTTCCCCTTTTTCGTCACTCATATTTCCTAAGTTTTCAGGGGAAAAACTCAGATGCGAGTGCAGGAAATGAATCTTTAATGACATGTTTACTCCCATCTGTTGAAAATTTTTCAATAAATTGGCAACAATTTCTTTGTAATTTTCACTTTTTTTATTTCCCAAAAATTCTTCCACAACCATTTTGAATGACTTCCAAGCAGATTTTTCATTAACAGATAAAAGGCTTTCAAACTGAGAATCTTTCATGATTTTACGGATCTGTGGGCCAACAAATATCCTTTTTTTCAGTTTTGCCTCTGTAATGCTTGGAAAGATTTTTTGTAAATACCGGAAAGTATCACTGTTTTTGTCAAGCGCCTTCACAAAGTTTTTCATGAGTCTCAGTTTCATGTGTAAAGGGCGTAGAGTAATGTTATTGGGATTTACCAATAGCTCGTGTTCAAAATGTCCCGGGATATCAGCACAATAACAATATTTACTTTCTTTTTTGAAAAATTCTGAGTAAACTCTGCTTCTGTTTCTAGACAACGTAACTTTTGTGTTTGGTGTTAATAAGTTCCATTGTTGTAAGCGAGAACCAAGAAGCTCTGCTTTAGATTTTAATAGTTGTAAATCTCTTACAAGATCATTTAATTCTGCTTGGTTAATTAAATGTGGAGTCTTCTTGAAGAGAGTACTCGTCAGAATCACTAGAAATCGATTTGAATTCAACATCACTTTCATTGTCATCTCCTAGTATATTTACACTCGAATTACCGGGACAAACTGGACGTGGTAGATCTTTCGAGTGTAAAATGGGCTTAGTAACAGACGGAACCTCGGCATATACAATACTCGCCTTATTTTTTGTATTATATCCTACTGTCTTCGTAACACAAAAGTAACAATCATTTTCATGATTACTAGGTTCTCTCCATAGCATTGGTGAACCAAATGGAAGGCGTACGTTTTCTTCTGATGATCACTGGAGTAAAACAATTTTTCAGCTTTCGCAAAACACATGAGGCACCCACTTTTTATCTTGGTTTGCAACAGGAAATCCAAAATAATGAAGATATGCACTTTTTAACGAATCTACAATGACCCTTCTTTTTTTGAAAATATAAACTGTTTACAAACATAGCAAAAAACGATCAGAACTTTGTTTACACTTTCTACTGAACATTTTAATTCAATCCGAAACAAAATATTTGTTGTTTGAAGCGAACAAATGAACATTAAACTGCCGTCACCACGTTGGGTAGTTAGAGAAAGGACTACAGAAAGAAAATTGTGACGTGATAAAATATTTCTGCTGACATTTTTAGGTTTAAGGAAGGTAGACTAATATACATTTCTTTCGGGGCATATAAAAAGAGTTGAAATTTGTAAACTAGTGTAATTTATTGCACGTAAAAATATTTTTTAAATACTGAATATGAATATGAAGAATACGCATGTAAATTTTGCGATGTTGAAAATGACGTTATGCTTAGATTTCATTGAATATATATATATATATATATATATATATATATATATATATATATATATATATATATATATATATATATATATATATATATATATATATATATTGTGTCTAAGTAGCTCGATTTTGCTGATTTTTTGTTCCGTAATACCAAAGATACCTCATTTGATAGCTTCATAAGAAATCTTGATCACATTTTACCGATTACTTATAGAAGTAAAGTTTATTTTTTATAATTTGAAAATTACAGAATTTTAGTAATTTTAGTTTAAAATAATATTCGTTTTAAGAGTTTGGTTATCCAATGAAGGATTGATTATTTATTGTAATTATTGTTGAAAGTTTTTTTATGTATGTAAATTCAATCTAATATCTCTTTAAATAATTTTTATCCTTCGACCATGTTAAAAAAAAAAAAAAATAAATAAATAAAAAAAAATAAAAAAAATAGAATAATTTTTTTTATCTATGAGTAACACATGGCTCAATTTGATTCTGGTTATTAAATATAACTTAAAATAATTATATAAATTCATTTTAAAAACATTATTTATCATACAACGCATATCTAATGATTTTCGTGATTAGAAAATGTAGGCCAAACTTTCTGAAAGTCTGGCCTACATTGCAGCAGTTTGGTTTGACAAAATACAAAATTCAACATAGAGGAAAATAATAATATTGATTTATTCCTTGAATTTTAATAACAAAACGGTCAAATATTTCTGTCACTTAATCAGGTAGCTTAGACATCAATTGATAGTCATTTTCATGATGTAAATGTGACAGATTATTTTGATATAAGATAGACTAATCTTTCGTTAAACATTTTTATTATTTATTAAATAAACACCGGCAATCAATTGAATAAAACATTAAACTGAAATATATTTTTAGATACGTATCCCATGTGAAAGAATATTTTAAAATTATTTTTTTTAATCTTATTTTATATGTTTAAGATACAAATATTTGCATCTGGTATTGTAAAAATATTAATTGTTTTCACCGACTGAGAAAATATACGTGGCAGAAAAAAAAAATTCTTTAAATTAAATTAACAGATAGCACTGTATAAGTCAGCAGATGAGCTTGAACACAACACACTCACATTGGCGATAAAAATTTGTAGCAAGCATACCTCGTGTTCATTATTCTATAGATATTTTGGCAATGACTGTGCCATAAGGAAAGGGCATGTTTACAAACAAACGCTTCCTTCAACCAATCTACCAGTTACATTTTTGCTTTCGCGATCATTACAGGAATCATCATGGCGACGTTGACCAATCATATAACAGAGCTTTTAATCGCAGACAAATTAGACCAATCCTAGTCCAATCAGATCGCTTTGACTTCTTGGGTATCGTAGGAGTCTTAACCCCTTGGGGACGAGCGACACGTATACGTGCCGCAAAAAGGGCTTAAGAATCCTTGTTTATTCCAACCAGTAAAATTATACTGTAAAATTTAACTTATTCAATCAGTGCATTTATTCGATTTAATAAGAAACAAATTTCTGCTTTTTAATACCGGTGACGAATCATTAAAAATTTCGTAAAATGCTCCCGTCGCGAAGGGGTTAAAGAAGGGCAGGAAATTACTGTGGATCCACAGTAATTTTGTCCACAGTGACGTCAGCTACCCTTTCCTTATTGACGCTGAAAACGGTGGAGAGTGTGAAGGTCTCCTATACTCCATGGCCCAAGAACATTTTTCAAAAACGTCGAATGGCAATCGGAGGAGAGAAGAGTGATGTTTGTCGTTCGAAAATGTGTGCTGTGACGCGCTAATATGTAATCGTTAGCAGAAATTCTTTATTATTTATCTTTTTTGTATGTAATGTCCGTACTGCGTGCCATCTACAATTAAATGTATTTAAATATCAAAGATTTCTCTTATCTGTTCAGAATAAACAACATTCTAGTTACATGTCCAACTTGATAAAGAGTACACTGAAAATGTCTTTGCGTTAGTTGCGTACGAATGCGAAGATGTTCGCAGTCCCTTTTCCCAATTACTGCATCCTGGAAAGACAATGGGCGGAACTTTGATAAAAAGAGTCTCGATATTTTTTATACTTTCCGGTAGCAAAATGCATTAAAAAAATTCGGAAAAGGGATTGTGAACAACAGCTTCCCAGACACAGAACGAAATAAAAATTTGGAGTAACGCAGGGGATTTTCAGTTTGCTATCCACTTTTCTCCGCGAATGTCAAAATCGCAAATATTGAAACTATCTTCCCGTGCCTAAAAGGGGTTAGGTTTTAAGATTTTGTTTTAAAGAAAAAAGTAATGGAAACATAAAAATATACAGGGTATTACAGAAGTAATGGGACAAACTTTAAGTGGAGGTAGAGACATCACAAGGATTCAGAAATGCATAGCAATCCACAGTCGGAAACGTTTTCTTGGCGCGGTAGTGACGATGGAAAACAAAAAGAAAGGCCAGGAACAGGGAGAAAGAACTTTTTTTTTATTCTTAGTGCTACAAAAAATGCCGGGATAACGCTGGGAAGTGCTGTGGAACTTGTCGCACGCATTGTGGCAGCTGTTGTGGACGTTCGGAACATTTCCGGTATTTTTGAAAACATTAGATCTTCCATGCGTCAAAAATGCGCTTCCATGCATCACGTACCGGAGTCGTTATTTCAAATACCTACTTTGGTGATACTACGTTGTCACTTTAATGTTCATTTTTCTTAATTTTTTGCTGTACTAAGGATAATAAATATGTTTTCTCCTCTTATTCGTGCTCGTTTTTCTTGTGTTTTGTGTCGTCAGTAACGTGCCAGAAAAACGTTTATGACCATGTGTTGCTATGCATTTCAGAATGCTTGTGATGTTCTCTACCTCCCCTTAAAGTTTGTCCCATTACTTCTGGGACACCCTGTATAAGCATTAAAGAATGTATGCTGTATATAAATTAGAATAATTATAAATACCTACTTTGGTGATACTACGTTGTCACTTTAATGTTCATTTTTCTTAATTTTTTGCTGTACTAAGGATAATAAATATGTTTTCTCCTCTTATTCGTGCTCGTTTTTCTTGTGTTTTGTGTCGTCAGTAACGTGCCAGAAAAACGTTTATGACCATGTGTTGCTATGCATTTCAGAATGCTTGTGATGTTCTCTACCTCCCCTTAAAGTTTGTCCCATTACTTCTGGGACACCCTGTATAAGCATTAAAGAATATATGCTGTATATAAATTAGAATAATTATAAATATATTGTAAAAAATTCAGTGGTTAGTTGATGGCCAAAAAAATTTATTAATATACGATTGTTTGTAAGAATAGATCTTTTGTTTATGAATTTGCGTATAAGGAAAAGTTCAGTCTCGATTTTACTGTTAAATTTGAGATACCTCACCCGTTAACCCTTTCTTGCGCAGTGTTGCCGGGCCGGCAACACCTAATTTTAATTCCAAACTTGCAAACGGCACCAGTAATATTTTAATATAATTTTGCTTTTACAATGAAAGCTTAAATTAAGGAATTCGTAATATCTAGACAAGTCCTTTATAAATTCCGGTGTCAATCGAGAATTTCTCATTTTACTAATAGAATTTGCTTGCGCCGGAAAGGGTTAAGGATTAGATTCTATTGCTTTTTTAACATGCTACTGTTGAGTTTTTTAAAAATTTCCATGCATTTTTTGCAGAAAAATCTTCAGACGTAATTAAAAAATTTGAATTTTAGAAAATTTAGGATTTTTTAGTATTAGAATCAATTTATTTTTTATGTTTCTCAGAATTACTAACTCAGATATTTTTTTTTCTTTTATGGAAGTTAGGCTAAATAGTTCAATGTGGTTGTATTATGTCGAATAGTTGTATGTAATAAATTAAACAAAGCGAATTTCCTTTGTTAAAAAAAAAAAAAAAAAAAAAAAAAAAAAAAAAAAAATCTTTATGAAACAAAATTCACAAATAACTAAGTTAACAATTTGTGAATGTTGAAATGGTCTTCATTTTTTATTTCGCCGACAGTAAAAACTTGCGAATGTTAAGGGATTACTGTGCATATATTTTTATTTTATTAACCAACTTCCAGTAAAAAAGGTAATGTATCTCATTTGTATTTTTCAAATCTTTAAATGTATGTCACACCCAATTTAGAATAAATGCTTCCTATTTTCTTTTTATCTCCCCCTTGAAAATTGTATATGGGTGATTCTCAAAATAGGGGACTATTTCAAAAATGAAATTTTAAAAAAATTACTGTTAGCAAAATTTCTGAAAAAAATAGGTGTTGTTAATATAGTATTAGGTATACTTTCCAAGTGGTCAGCAGAGCTAAATATTTAAAAATTAACTTAAAAAAATAATTAGTATTTTTTGAGCCATGTTAATGACAAAACAAATTGCATGGAATAAATATACTATGAAATTTTTATTTTATTCATGTTTAAATATTTTTTTCTATATTTATTAGCCTTCCTTTTCAGCAAATGGTTTCCATTTTTACATGTATACATACACTATATTGCCATTGATTATGGGGCACTTGCGATTTTAGACATTTTACTAAATATCTAGAAAAATACATTAGGAATCATCTCGAAACTCTTAGTGTATAAGTATAATAGTATACGTCATACATCTCCGTGAAGATTTTTTACCGAAACTCCATAGGGGACCGTCAACAAATTAAAAAAGAATGAATATCTTTTGAATAACCCTGTCAAAACTAATGTAGCAAAAGCGCTCAAACTCTAGATTATGATTGAATGCCTTATTGTAATACACGGTGTTCATTTTTATGCAAATAGCATGCATACTCGCAGAGTAATTAAGGTTTTTATAAAAATGGTCCCAAATTTTTCCAAGTTTTTCCCTTATAATTTTCAGAGTTCTTAATATAAAATAATATTTTTTTCAGAAAATATGACAAACAACATTGCATACAGTACCCTGTAATCAGAATTAAAAAATAATGAAAATTGTATACAAAATAAGTTGGTTTACTAAATAATTTTTTACTGCGCATGCGTCAACGATATCAAAATTTCATTTGCATATTATGTTAGCTAAATGTATAGAGCAACTTTTGTGAAAGTCACAAAATCATAACTTGAAAATTCTGAAAATAATCGTCAATTGAATAAGTTGAAAATCCGTTATTCTCAAAATGAAGCAAAAACAAGAGGGGTTGTATCCATATATTCATTGATTAATGTCAATATAGAATACACAATACGGGATGCTATGACTACTTTTGGATAAAATCCCTCATTTTTTTGCTTCATTTTGGAAACAACGGATTTTGTCCTTTTTCTATAGACGATTACTTTCAGAATTTTCAAGCTATAATTTTGAGACTTTTACAAAAGTTGCTCTATACATTTAGCTAACATAATATGCAAATGAAATTTTGATATCTTTGACGCATGTGCAGTAAAAAATTATTTAGTAAACCTACTCATTTTTCATACAATTTTTATTATTTTTTAATTCTGATTACAGGATGCAATGTTGTTTGTCATATTTTCTGAAAAAAATATTATTTTATATTAAGAACTCTGAAAATTATAAGGGAAAAACTTAGAAAAATTTGGGGCCATTTCTATAAAAACCGTAATTACTCTGCGAGTATGCATGCTATTTGCATAAAAATGAACACAGTGTATTACAATAAGGCATTCAATCATAATCTAGAGTTTGAGCGCTTTTGCTACATTAGTTTTGACAGGGTTATTTAAAAGATATTCATTCTTTTTTAATTTGTTGACGGTCCCCTATGGAGTTTCGGTAAAAAATTTTCACGGAGATGTATGACGTATACTATTATATTTATACACTAAGAGTTTCGAGATGATTCCTAATGTATTTTTCTAGATATTTAGTAAAATGTCTAAAATCGCAAGTGTCCCATAATCAATGGCAATATAGTGTATAAGGAGAATAAAAACATTACCAAAGAGCAAACTTTGTTACATACGCAACATTCTGACACTAACAATGTAAGAAGCTGTCTTAGTGATTTTCCTACAGATTTAATGCATATTTTAGGAATAATAAATGTAATACCTAAATTTATATGTAAAATTAAACTTTATAAAGGATACAATATAAGCACTGGTTACATTTATGTACATAGGAGTCTTTAGCATGGACAGAAAAACCATGCTAATGACACTGATATCTGTCCATGCTAATGACAAATTTTAATTTAAATAAGATTATGAGCCATAATATAATCACAATGCAATAGTCCTTTCTGGGGCTTTTTAAAACACAAAAGCTCTATGCAAATAAATAAAATAAAAATTTTAACTATAAAATAAACATGAAAATTATTATCCGTTCTAATGATATACAATTGATGTACGCCCCTAATATTCAACTTCTATTCTTAAAATACAATACATGCTTCTATTTTCCGGCTGGGATAAAATGGCTACTTGTTGCCATGGAGAAACTTTATATTTTCAAACTATTGTCATATGTGAAAATGAAATTTTGATTAATAACCAGCTGTATTTTAATAGTATGACCTTTAAATAGTATGACCTTGTTTTGAAAATCGAATATGGAGGACAAACTTTAATTCTTTTTTTTATGTACTATAATTTTATTTTTAAAAAGAAATTTATTGGATAAATCCTCTCCTTGATTAATATAAAGAAAGAATAACACTTATTTATTTTATAAACATAACATTAACTCTTGAAAAATGCTAGTATACACAAGGCACAGCTGCTGTGGACATCGATGCTAATGACATTTTGAATCTTTATTCTGTTATTTTAAGATGTTTTAACTAAAAAGTGAGTAATTCTTGAGTGCAAATAATGAATAATATTAAGAAAAACATATATAAATATAAAAACATGGCAGAAAACCTCTCAATTTTTTTCGTATGCCGAAAGACATAAATTGTCCCCTATTTTGAGAATCACCCATATAAGCTATTGGTAATCCTGTTATCAACATCAACAACGCGCAAAATTGATATGTTTGTGGGTCTGTCTTTTTTTTTTCGACTTTCTACACTCTAATTTTTGTGAAAATTGATCAGTCGCAATGAAAGTTCAATAGGTTGTTTGAGCACACAGTGCTACTGTACTTTTTAAATATGTAGTTTATTTATTTATTTTAGTATTTCAGAATACGCCAAAAATTTAAAAGTAGTTGTCAATTGAACGATTTTTGAAACATTGATGCTCCAAACGTATATGTATAATAATAAGAGGTAACAACAATAAAATCCACTTCATATGGTGTATGTAACTTACTGTAATTTATTGCATGCAAATATAGCAAGTCAAAGACCAACTGCCTAAAAATACTTCCTTTTTTCTATTTTTTAAATTAAAATTAGGCCAGTACTCCTACAATCTACGCTCGTCTAATTACCACAGGTCTTAATTTGCCCTGATTTATAAAAGAATACCCTATTACGAAAGACTTGATATTATCACAAACAATGGTGATCTTCTGTAAAAGATTCGCCATGCATTCGAGGGTTGTTTTTTTCCGGTCCCCAATACCGCATTCATTGTTATCGCGACAGCTGTCGGCTGTTTTTATGATTGATTAAACAAGACCACTCACAAAAAAATAAGCTTGTATGGAAATGATTAAGTAAGAAAATATTACCTCCCGTATTATCTAGGAAGAAAAAATGTTGTCGACGCAATAAGAAATTTTTTTAAATATTTTTTAATTGTATGGTTAATTATATCGTTTTAAATATGAAGGAATTTTTATAATTAAATGCTTTTCGCACGTAGTAATTAAACTATGATTTTCTTTAATTTTTTTTTTCCTTCTTCGTGCTTAAATACATATTTCAAATGAAAAGTTGTTCAGAAATATTGTTATTTGGACTTTATTAAATTCAGCAACAGTAGATAAAAACGACTATTTCAAACTATTGATTAAATCTCTAATCATATACAGGGTGATTCAGCTCGTCGGTGACAAACTTTAAGGATCGATAGAGCACACCTAGACGAACATTTTTGAATAGGGAATGTAGGGTCCCTGACGCGATGGTAAGGCGCTAGGCGCTTTCGAAAATTTGGGTGCCGAAATTCGAAACGTCATAAAAACTAGGGAAATGGTTAGATTTTCTTGCTTGTTGCGTCGAAATGATTCTGTTTGTTTAGACTTTCTTCAGTACCAATTTGATAAGCGTATCTCTTAAAACATGGATAGGGGGCGCTGCAGACTTTGGAGAGCTAGACAACAACTTTAAGCCCGTTATTTTGATAATTTAACACATGCTCGCCAAAGTTTATACTCTAACTTAAAGTTTGAACCCAAAAGTAGAGCCCTGCAAAAAGCGTAAGAGCCGGAATAAAATGTCAAAGTACAGGGTGGTCGAAACTCGAAGGCTCCTAAGAGATAAACAAACAGATTTCTTGACTTATGGCATGCATTTTCATGATTCTGTTTGCTGGGGCTCTCTGAAACTCAGTTGAACGGTACAAAAAGAAACATCGATAGGGGGCGCTTTGGGCAAAAAACATAATTCGTTGACATTTCAGACGCTAACTGGAAACGGGACGCTACGATCAGTTAGTAATAATGAAAACACATTTTCTACCTCTGCTCAACACTTCTGAATAAATTTAGACCAAAAACATCAATGATACTGGAAATTTATTTACAAAAAATAACACTACAGAAGATGCTCGAAATTTCGACCTTGGGCCATGATGCAGGCTTCGCACCTCCGTCGCATTGAGGAGTGTGTGTTTCCAACAATGCCAGGAGTATCTCTGATCTGCCCTGCAGCTGCCACAATGCGCGCCACAAGTTCTTCAGCACTGCTGACAGGTGTATGGTATACCTCGGCCTTCAGGTAACCCCAAAGGAAGAAATCCAAGCAGGTGAGGTCTGGTGATCGGGCAGGCCAGTGAACTGGACCCCCACGCCCGATCCACCGCTGGCCATACCTTGCGTTTAGATGGAGACGCACGTCGTTCGTGTAATGGGCCGGAGCTCCATCGTGCTGGAACCACATCTGGCGACGCGAACCTTCGGGTACGTGCGCCTCCTCCAGAAGCTGCGGCAGCACTTGATCCAGGAAAATCAGGTAATTTCCACCTGTCAGCCGTTCAGGTAACAAATAAGGGCCAATGAGGCAATCCCCCAGAATGCCGGCCCACACATTTACTGAGAAACGCTCCTGGGCTGCTCGGCTTCTGGTTTCATGTGGATTTTCATCACACCACACATGACTGTTGTGGGCGTTCCACATTCCCTCCCGGCTGGAGGTGGACTCGTCCGTAAACAAAATGCTGTTTACAAAACGGGGATCCCTGGATCTCATCGCCAAGTACCATCTTGAGAATTCCACTCGAGGGCCAAAATCCTGCTCTCTGAGCAACTGCACCCGCTGGATGTGGTAGGGGTGCAGATTCCGGGAACGTAAGATGCGCCACGCAGTTGCTTGCGAAATGCCAACATGTCTGGCGATATCTCTCGTGCTAAGACCTGGGTTGTCCTCAACCAGGTTAAGCACAGCCTCTTCGTTGTCGGGGGTGCTCACTGATCGCTCCCGTTCAGGCCTGCCTCCGTCGAAAGATCCCGTTGTGGACAACCTCTGGTGTACTCGAGCGAAGAAGGCATGGCAGGGGATTTGCCTGTTGGGGTAACGCTCGGCGTACAACCGCTGAGCGGCTCGTCCATTACAACCAGCAGCGCCATACGCCAAATGCATGTCAGCCAATTCAGAGTTTGTGTACCGTTCCATCCTACTACCGATCTGCAGACAAGTAACCCGAAGCTTAAGTAGGTACCGCACGTTCAAAAGACGTGTCTGCGCATACAACTACGTCATCTCGCGTTGTCGTCTACGCATTACGTATCTTTTGCATATCGATATGGTACGATATCTTTTGCATAAATCAGCAAAAAGCACCTTATGTAAATTTTATTGCGCGCATTGTGCATGATTGAAACCAGCTATGTTTGTTAAAAAAAACAAACAAACTGCAGTTTTAATAGCTTCTTATGATAAGTAAATTACTCTCTTGTTTTGTTTCTAACTGATCGTAGCGCCCCGTTTCCAGTTTGCGTCCGAAATGTCAACGAATTATGTTTTTTGCCCAAAGCGCCCCCTATCGATGTTTCTTTTTGTACCGTTCAACTGAGTTTCAGAGAGCCCCAGCAAACAGAATCATGAAAATGCATGCCATAAGTCAAGAAATCTGTTTGTTTATCTCTTAGGAGCCTTCGAGTTTCGACCACCCTGTACTTTGACATTTTATTCCGGCTCTTACGCTTTTTGCAGGGCTCTACTTTTGGGTTCAAACTTTAAGTTAGAGTATAAACTTTGGCGAGCATGTGTTAAATTATCAAAATAACGGGCTTAAAGTTGTTGTCTAGCTCTCCAAAGTCTGCAGCGCCCCCTATCCATGTTTTAAGAGATTCGCTTATCAAATTGGTACTGAAGAAAGTCTAAACAAACAGAATCATTTCGACGCAACAAGCAAGAAAATCTAACCATTTCCCTAGTTTTTATGACGTTTCGAATTTCGGCACCCAAATTTTCGAAAGCGCCTAGCGCCTTACCATCGCGTCAGGGATCCTACATTCCCTATTCAAAAATGTTCGTCTAGGTGTGCTCTATCGATCCTTAAAGTTTGTCACCGACGAGCTGAATCACCCTGTACAGGGGGTTTCGCTACCAGATCGACAAACTTTGAGGGATGATAGTAGACATGAAGACAAACATTATTATATAGGAAACCATGGGGCGCAAATGTCTTCTGTAGGAGCTAGGGGCCATTAAAATTTAAGGGCCAAAATTTCAAACGATGATAAAAAACGGAAAAATGGGTCGATCCGTTTGCGGTTTTCACTAAAATCATTCTTTATGTCACAATTGTTTCAGAAAATTGTTTTAAAGGTTACGTTCAAAAATTGTCGCTAGAGGGCGCTTTAGACTTTAGAGTAACGAACAACTATTTTTTACCGTTATTTTGTGCATTCGGTTGAAAGTATTCTAAAGTTTAAACTTTAACTTAAATTTTAAGCCCTAAATCAGAAACATTGGGATCGGGTAACTAGCGAAAATTGAAATGTGAACAGAGGGGGAGATTAAAAACGCTCATAAATATTGGACAAACAAATCAATTTTGTTGCGGTTTGCGTGTAAGTCATTCCCTTGGTAATTATTTTATTCAAAATGACGTACAGCTTTGGTGTCCTCATTTTTTGATAGAGGGCGCTTCCGACACATCTCTGACATTTCAATGGCATTACTCCTGAGTGTTTTACTACCAGACCAACATACTTCCAGGAAGTGTTAGGGATACAAAGACGACTCAGAATCACATAGGAATGTAACGTTGGAAATGCCTGTTTTGCAAGTTACGGTTAAAGGAAGCAGAGAAAAAAGTAACAGAAACATCAGAAAAAGAGCGACACGTTAATGTGACAGAAAACAGTTTATTTAAAGGTTTTACTAGAAAAGGTGTTCGAAATTACGACCAGAAGTAGTCCAGCAAGTTTGACAGTGACGGTCGATTGCGCTAAACAGTAGTGCGCCTGAGCAGCGATCACTTTGAAGTGATTATTTGCGAACCGGTACCAAAGGTAGCAGAATGAAGTATTTGAACGATGAACAGAACGATAGGGCTCCTCCACTTTTTACCAATGACGTTTGCCGACACTTCAAAGTAACATATGGACAGTGGTGGATAGGTCGTGCTGGCCCGGTTCATTGGCCTGCCAGATCGCCGGACCTATCATGTATGGACTTTTTCCGCTGGGGTCAAATGAAAAATTAGGTGTATGAGACTCCCGTACCATCAGTTGAAGACCTCGCAGCTGGTATTTCTGTAGCTGCCAGAAAACTATCAGAGATGCCAGGAATCTTTCAAATCGTGAGGAATTCCACGCGACGCCGCTGTCAAGCATGACGGACTACTTCTGGTCGTAATTTCGAACACCTTTTGTAGTAACACTTTAAATAAACTGTTTCCTGTCACATTAACGTGTTGCTCTTTCTCTGCTGTTTCTATTTTCTTTTCTCTGCTTCCTTTAACCGTAACTCGCAAAAAAGGCCTTTCCAACGTTACATTCCTATGTGATTCCGAGTCGTCTTTGTTTCGCTAACACTTCCTGGAAGTATGTTGGTCTGGTAGTAAAACACCCAGGATTAATGCCATTGAAATGTCAGAGATGTGTCGGAAGCGCCCTCTATCAAAAATTAGGACACCAAAGTTGTACGTCATTTTGAATAAAATAATTACCAAAGGAATGACTTACACGCAAACCGCAACAAAATTGATTTGTTTGTGCAATATTTATGAGCGTTTAAAATCTCCCCTTCTGTTCACAGTTCAATTTTCGCTAGTTACCCGATCCCAATGTTTCCGATTTTGGGCTTAAAATTTAAGTTAAAGTCTAAACCTTAGAATAATATCAACCCCAAGCACAAAATAACGGTAAAAAGTAATTGTCCGTTACTCTAAAGTCTAAAGCGCCCTCTATCGACAATTTTTGAACGCAACCTTTAAAATTTTTTTCTAAAAAAATCGTGATATAAAGAATGATTTTAGTGAAAACTGCAAACGAATCGACCCTTTTTTCGGATTTTTATCATCGTTTGAAATTTTGGCCCTTAAATTTTAATGGCCCCTAGTTCCTACAGAAGACGTTTGCGCCGATTGGTTTCCTATTTAATAATGTTTGTCTTCATGTCTACTATCATCCCTCAAAGTTTGTCGGTCTGGTAGCGAAACACCCTGTATATAAATTTTTAATAAAAGAATAAAAAAATTTTGAAAACTTAGGCAAATTTAAAAAGTGGTTGAACACTGCACTCCACAACATAATCACGCATGTGTTCAAAAGATTTTAAATTACCATATTAAGGTTTCGATTCGATAAAACATGTTTAACTATCTTGATCGATTTCAGCATTAAATAGCGCTTAAAACAATTCCTCGATTTAAAAACTGTTTGCTGCAACCTGTTTCTCATACATTTCTGTGTAAAACTATCAGTTTTCATGTTTTTATACGCTATAGTTTTTGCAGGATAAACGAAAAAAGTGGGAAAGTCACAATAAATTCATTCACAACAGTAGTAGCTTTACCTATATATTTTTTACAATAGAGATCAAAATTGAAAAACGCGAACTGAAATACATGTGCATAACATTTATTTACATCCTACACTGTAAAAAATAAAGAGTTTTATCACATTTACTTTGGCTGTATGAGATGTGAAATAAGGTGTAAATATATTATTTTTGGGGTGCCAATACCAAAATAAATGTTACGTTACACTTCGAGTGAAGTATCATACCTCTTTAAAAAAAAAAAGGCGTTCTGAATCACTCCAAATCATTATAATCCGCACTTTGAAAGACTTTATTCAATTCATCAACACGACAGCAGGTGTTTTTTTAATCCAGCGAGAACAAATCGGTGCGATTACGCAACCAGCGCGGGGGATAAGATTATTATCCAAAATGGCGCTGTTGTTGACACATTCTGTCGTTCTGAAAAATGTTCTTTGAATTTCGGTTATATTTCGCGGTAATAATGAATGATTAAGAAATTGCTGACATTATAACTCTTAATATAGTTCATATTAAGAACTTTTATCGACTTATTCAATTAGTTCGGACAATTTAGGAAATCAGAAATAGTCTATTGTATGATAGCCATAAACAGTTTTGCTAAACAGTGTTGGTATGCTTTGGTTTTTCTTTTGGATTTTTTTCGAGTAAGTGGCGTTTATTTTCTTTCTGTTTTGTATACAATAACTCTTAATTCTCTGTAAAAAAGTGTATTTGTGTTATATTTGTTGTACGTATATATATATATATATATATAAATGCATGATACTTGCAATATGTGATTTTGCAGGGTAGCTATTTCGATATTTTAAAAATGAAAATTAATAATAAAATAAGTCGTAAAATTGTCACTTTCGTACAGCGCTTTCAAATATTTAGTTTTGATTTTATAGTGTTTTATTATAAGTGTACTATAAGTTTACTATAAGTTTTGATTTTATAGTGTTAAATTCCGCATAACTTGAACTAACACGAAATTAAATAAACATAGTGTTATATCTTGTTTTAAACATTCATTTTTTCAATATATATTTGTATTTTGATGTATTTTTAGATTATTAGAAACAAAAATTCCATTATTTTTATTTCGTTTTTTTCTTTTTTCATATATATATGTTGATACTGAAAGAGTTAAAGAGATTGTCATGGTTTTATTTTTCTATTTATTAAATTAGTAAAACATAATTAAAATCATCATTAATGCCTATTTGAATTTGAATACATTTAATGGAAAATCTTAGAACTTCAATGAAAGGGGGGGGGGGGAGACTGCCGGTATGTTAATTCAGAGCGGTGTGAAACGGGGGGGGGGCAAGGGGGCGGTCGCCCCGGACGCGGAAACTGAGGGGGCGCCAAATTTATGTTATTATCGTCTTTTGTTTCTTCGCTTTTTTTGTAAAAAAAAAATTATATGTATAAATATATTGGGATTTTTTGTGTGAAAAAAACATACATTTTCAAAATAGCATGTTACTTCATTCTTGAAATCCAAAAGTGGTCATACAATACTGTTAGATACATTTTTTTCACATATGTTTTCCAGATCACCTTTGCCAATATATAAGCGCAATGTTCTTTTATAGTATTTAGTTGTAATATTAAATCTTTTAAAGTTTCAAAATAAACGAAAAACATGTATTTAATAGAATTTATTTGTGCTTTTAAACTTTTCAATTTTGTGACACCTGTGACAAACAGTAATGAAACTACTGAAATTTAGAGGTGCTGCAGATACATTGTGCCCCCTCCCCCTACCAACCCCCAAACACACTATGTGACCCATATAACTATGTTTTTAAGTATGTAAATATACTAAATTACATTGTTTAATAACTGAGTATTATGTTTAAAATGCATGTTATAATAAATTACCTAAATTAAAAGGGAGTTTAGCAGCATTTTTGCATGAAACTAATTATTTTAATACATGGCTGTGTTAAATTTAAAATGTAATCTTTAAATTATTTTTTATTTTGCTGTTAAAATCATGTAAATATTAGAAAATTTCCTTTTTTTACCATCTACTTATATAGTGTACTTTAATAAATGGTAGCAAAATAAAAAATAATTAAAAAATTACATTTCAAATTTAATACAGCCATAATTTAAAAAAAAAATAGTTTCACGCAAAGAATGTGCTAAACTTCCCTTTAATTGAGACAATTTATTATAACGTACATTTTAAACATATTACTTACTTTACACCCAAAAGGGTGGCAACTAAGTTGCCACTACAAATGGTGTTTGTTTACCATTTGATAGTTGGTGGCTCATTACACCAATTTACAAGTGGAATTTCATTACACCACTTGGGGTGGCAACTTAGTTGCCACCCTTTTTGGTGTAAAGTAAGGGAGTTTTTTTTTACAGTGTATAAACATGTGACCAATTTAATTTCTGAACATCTTCTAATTGGTATATTCTTAAATTTGTACACAAAACTTTCAAATGCAATGATGTTTCAATAATTATTCCCCCTAGTGTATACAAAATATTTGAACTGCTATGGTTGATGTGGAATATCGAAGTCTAATATCTTAGATGCCTTTATGCTCAATTTCAGAATCTTAACTTCTATAGACGGCTTGCATTGAATTCACTGCCACGACTGATACTCTAATCTGGTACGCATCTAGTGCACTCACAGAACATCAGAACTCCCCTTTGTCATTTAACCTCTTCAGACCTGAGCATAAAATAACTCCAGAGATATGTATTGATTGTTTTTGCATAATCGAAGTGACTCCATAGATGACAGAAAGAGGCATTTTTATGAAATCAGAACTTTAAGGGATTGGTAATTTAGGTTTACAAATATGGATATAAAAGTACTAATCCCGTTGAAACACCAATTTAACTATCAGTAAAACAAATTTACGCAATAAAAAAATTAAAGTCTTTAAACAAGTAAATGATTAGCAAATCCTCAAAATTTTTTATTGTAAAGCATTTAAGTTAATTAATCATAAATGTTTCTTACTTTCTCGGCCACAATGTCTTGAAGGTATTTTCAAAATTCGGATGAAAATAATATTTATTTTATGAGGTAACATTCATTAGTGCTGACATTTATTGGTTTTGTTTTAAAGCAAAAAACATTCAGCTGTATAGAAGTAAAGTAAAAATGCAGAAAGTTCGAACAGTTTATTTTTTATGAGAAAAAGAATGGAGTTACACATTTGTGTAACCAGGGACGTTCTGAAGGCTGTTTTAGTGCGGGGGGGGGGGAGGGAACTGAATTTTGCCGACTGCAAGATCGGGAGTGAAAAAGGATTTGTGATAGCCCCTCCCCCTCGCCCCTCAGCGACAGAATCAACTGTTCTGCAATACTGTGAATTTATAAAAATCAATAAAAGTCTTAAATGTTCACCTGCATTATCCTTAACCACAGTATGCTGTTATTCAGTATGTTAAAATATCAGTTAATATCAGTATGTTAAAATGTTCAGTATGTTAAATTAAATGCTGTTATTCAGTATGTGTAATTTTTTTAATTATTTTACTATATAAGTAGAGTTGAGATTCCTGTTATTAATTAAGATTCTGCTTACGATTTAAAAGGAAATATGTACGGATGTACCGTACTTCTTTCATTACTTGCCACAGGTACTGGAACAATTAAGGCCAACTTGTAGGCTGAAGAAAGGTATACAAATGAGTCTTCCCCACAAGTTTTTGCGCTGCTGCTCCAATTGTATCCGATTTTGAACTAGATATTTCTGAGGACATGAGATCAAATTCACACCAAGTTATCTCCATCTGTGAGATCATCAGGGAATAATTGACATAGCTCAGAAATGTCCTCGGAAGAGCTATACTTGATCCTAGATGGAAGGAGACTGGCCAATGGTTTAACTTTCTCAAATACCAACTTATGTATGCCTCCAAACGCAATTGTAAGCCTATCTACCACCTTCAAAATTTCTGCTTTAAAATAATTCTCTCGCGTAGATAGAACTGCAGTTTTAGGATTTTCGTCGACCTTCGATGGAGGCTTCTGTCGCCTATGCTGCAAATTGAGCTCATAATCTTGATTTATTCCATGTGTCTCGCAATGTCGTCAGCTTCTTTAAGGATGTTCATTAATGCCTCTGCGTCATCATTCTGGAGTTTCTGAATGCTTTCGTAAATTTTCTGCATTATGTCGATTCCCTCTAAAATGTTCAGGTCTTCACGTTGCACTAAAACATAATTGTTTTCACTGCAAGTAAAGAAACAATGAAATCGCATGACATAATTTTGCTTCTTAACCTTGCCAACTCAACCTCCTTGTCAACCTTCATGTCTTTAGAAATAATTTGCAGAGTATGGATGAGGGCATCATAGGACGATAAAATAGCTCTGACTGAATCCGCTTGCATAGCCCATCTTGTCTTCGACAAAGATTTCAAGGTAAGACCCTTCTACAAAACTTCCATTTTTTTCTCTCAGTATGCCGAATCGCTGAGTACTCAGTGAAAAGAAGCTATAGAGATCCTGAATACTGTCGTAGACCAATTTTATTATATTGCTTTCTTCGCACGCATGTTCAACACGTAAATTCACTTTATGCGCGAGGCAGGATATCTATAAAATTGATCTACCAGCTATTTCTGAAAATTTTGATTGACAGCCTAAAATGCTGCCGGACATAGATGATGTGGTGTCGTATGACTGTGTACGAGCTTGGGAAAGCGATATTCCAACTGACTGTAGAATTTCAGAAATAAATCGCCTGTTTTATTCAGATAATCTTTTAGTTTTAACAACCTTTCTTCTGGCTGAAACTTTGAGGTCACGTATTGGATTACAATTGAGAGCTGGTCAAGGTGAGAGAGATCGGGTGTGCTATCAGCCATAACGTTAAAAGATCCTCAATTTATGACATTTGCAACTATTTTTTCACGAACACATGATCCAAGAACCCCAATAAAGTCGTTTTGCGACTTATTACTAAGATAGTTGGCATGGTATGGGCAAAGATAATTATCATCAATCCAGTTTTTTAAAGTTGGAATCCACCTGGACACTAATCTAATGAGTTAAATGTAGTTACCGCTGCCACTTTCTCGCTCCCGAAAAGCAAGTGCTTGATGACTAAGATATTTGGCGCAATCTAGAAGTATAATAATAATCTTTCTGTTTCTTAGACGAATTTGTTCCGCGTTAGCTGCTGCCTCTCTACGTTGACTAGAAAGAAAGTTGTCAACGTGCTTACTTTTTTGAGCCAAATTATCTAATTTATACATTGCAGCTCTATGAGCATTGTTCGTAAAAGGAACCATTAACTTGCCTTTACGGTTTTTCCCTTTCATCTTATGCTATACACGAATACTAACACTGATCCAAGCTTCTTCTGCGTTTTCAGTCCCCAGGCCATCAGAGCAAAGTGAACAAGCAAAACAAATGCGGCATCCAGTTGGTCACTGTATTCTAAATATATATATTCTTTATACCAGCAGGAGCTACACTTATTCTGCTTCTTAGGATCTATGTCATCATTCACAGGGTTCGATGATCTCTGAGGTTGATAAGGTCCATGAGACAGGATGAAAAGTTTCTGGTTTTCGGTTAAATTCTTTCCAATACGATCGGCTATATCACAACTTAGAAAAGTCGAGGTATCTTCCTTTTCAGAAACATTGACATTTTCCATAGAATTGCTAGTTATGATTTTATCGCATTCCTCAATCAAGACTAAAACCGGCTTCTTTTGAGGAGGGTGGAGAGGGGCTATACAGGAGCCTTTTGAAAAGATAATTTTACATCTGGATGATCTGTTTGAGTATGACTATGCAGGCCTGTAATAGAAATGAAGAAATATCTACATATTGTGCATTGAATCCGTTTTCCTTTCTGGAGGTCGATGTTTTCATTCGGATGAAATTTTCTTATATGGCGATATAAATTTATTTTTTTCTGTGAAATGTGTGTGTACGCTATCACAGTATGTGCATAAAATTTTCAGTGGATTATCCGCCATCATGAGACGAAAACAAACTTTTGCAAATCGCTCTTCTTCTGTGGCCATGACTTCATCTTTTAAATGCAGCAACCTCGAATAACTAGCGCCAAATCCAGAGCCAAAAGGAAAAAAAATTCTAAGAATCAGTCCATAGCAGAAAGGATCAATTAATGATGCTACGTGGGAAAACTTACAATAAAAATTGCAACGACCCCCCCATCCCCCTTCCTTCCTCGAAAGTCTCAAATTCTCAGAAACGCGATGGTCTCCTTCTGTCTATCACCTCCTCTCTCTGACAACCCCTCCTTCCCACACAGAATCATACACAATCTTCCATGAGAAGTTCTTTCTTTACCCCTTTAAAGATGGACAACAGAGAATTGAAACGATATTGACGACGGGAGAGGGGACTTTTTGCAGGGTGTGTTCTTAACTTTCCGACTATTCTAAATTTTACCAACTTTTCCAAATAAGTGTGGGGGAGGGGGTGTTACACCCCCTACACCCCCCGCTCGGCACGCCCCTGTGTGTAACTCAGGTCTGAAGAGGTTAAAACACGTGTGGTAAATCTGTTTAATTTTTACTTTTCTTATTATTGCATTATTTTTCTAAGTATTTGAAAAATGAAGCACAAATCACTATGTTTACAAATGGGAAAACACCACACTTGCACTTGCCTTAAGTTTGAGCAACAGATGAAGCATGTGACGTCATATGCAATCCGTCTACATTAAAATATTTTTGCAGGGAGGGGTCAAAGGGGTGAAAGGCTATTTTGGAGCTTATGGGGATAGATTTGTGACAGTGAATGAGACGTGGCTAATGTCGTTTGGACTAGGGATCCTCCCTTCAAAAATACAGTTGGCAAAATAATTATTTGTACACTCTAATATGTTCGATTTTTAACTAAAAAAAACAGATATTTATACACGAATGGTTTTAATAGAGTGTTTGTCTGTGCGTTTTAAATTAAAAGACAGAAATTTTCGATCAAGGTGTAAAATAAATTTTATAACTGGAAAAGTTTAAAATTTTCTTGCAAAAAAAAAGTATTTGTACATTTTCACAGCAAGATTCGCACTATGTTTATAATGTTTGTGGTTCAATGCTGTAACATAATTTGGTAGTTTTTAATAATTATAAACTTCATATTATGTTTATCTGGCATTTAATCTAATTTGCTCTCGAAGTAATTGAGAATAGTACTTAAAACTAGAGAGGTACCTATGAACATAAGAAATCATATCTTTGAGCTTCATAAAAGTAAAAATTATACCAAGAAATCAGAAAAGCTATTAAATTACCATTTACAACTTTTGGATGCATGATAAGAAAGTATGAAGAAATTGGATGCATCGAAATTCAATGAAAACCAGGACTTCTCAGCAAATTTACAATGAGGGAAAAAAGAAGTGTTGTTAAAACAGGTTTAAAAAATCCTATGAGTTCAGTTCAAAAATTTGCTGGAGACCTTGCAAAATCTTCTAACATCAGAGTATTACCTCAAACAATAAGAAATATTCTTCTCAATGCAGATTTAAAAGGAAGAACCTCAAGGTAAAATCCATTCATCAGTGAAACAAATAGGCGAAAATACATAGAATTAGCTTTCGCATACAGAAACAAATCATTGGATTTTTGGAAAACAGTAATTTTTTCTGATGAGAGAAAATTCGGAATTTTCTTACCACTAAGCATTCGAAAAATTTGGCGTAAAAATAAAACTGTTCTAGATCCAAAACGTACACTTCAAACTATCAAGCATGGTGGGAGGAATATTATGGTTTTGGGGTGTATAGCTTCTAATGGAGCAGGACATTAGGAATTTATTGACTTTGGAATGACAGCTTTAACATACATTGATGTGTCGCGGTATAATTTATTAAACAGTGCTAAGAAATTACGTGTAGAGGAAGCTTTTCTCTTTCTGCAGGATAACAACTAAAGCATACTGCTGTGATCACCAGCACATGGTTATTCTACAATGCTCGAAGGCGACTGGTAACTCCTCTGCAATCTCTAAACTTGAATCCAATAGAAAGTTTGTGGATGCTATTGGATTTCAAAAATCCGAAAAAAATATGTATCAGCGAAAAACAGTTTTAAAGAAGCTCTTATTGAATCATAGAATAAAAAAACTAGACCGCTACAAAAAAGTTTGTGGAATCTATGTCACACCATCTAGAAGTAGTCATAAAAGCTAAAGGAATTCATACAAAATATTATTTTGTATCATTTAACAAAATTTTCATTAATTATAGTACATTAATGTAGTGTACAAATACTTTTTTTGCATTATATTTTTGTATATTTGTTTATTATAATGTAAAAAATCAATTCGTTTTATTTTGTTTTGCTTTTATATTATTAAAATGCATTAAATTAATGTATTACAGTTTTTTTGCTTAAATCTTTTATTTAATTTCATTATAATTAAAAAAAAAATGAAGTGTACAAATAATTTTTTTGCCAGCTGTATGTTAATATAGCAGCTCGATTTTGAAATTGAGCATAGAGGCATCTGAGACATTAGGCTTCGATATTCCACGTCAGGGTCATTCCATGGTAATTTACGTTGGATTTAATACAATTTACTGTTGCAGTTTTATTAATAACACCCCAAAAAATATTCATATATAAAATTAACATGATTTGTCAATGAAACCTATCTAAGGGTAAATTTGGATGAAAATTCCCTAAAAAATGATAATGAAAATTACACTTTGTATGGTAACTTACATTCCTTTTTCAGTAATGCCAATTACCATAGTAAATAAAACTACTAAAATTTAAAAAATAACATTAAAATTAGGTAATTTTCATCTAAATTGGGCTTTGAATAAATTTTATCAGCAAACCATGTCAAATTTACATTTTGAATAATTTTCTTGTGCGTGTTATATTGCTAAAATTACTGAATATAGTTCAAAATGTAACGTAAGTTACTATGGAATGACTCATCAACCATCCCAGAACAAATATTTTCTATACACTACAGGCAATAATTATTAAACCAATACCTACTATTTATTACTCATTTCCTTACTGGGGTAATTTTTTTATTTGTCAAATAATGAAAAATTTTAATTTACATTAATTCGGAATAATTGCTAAAAATATTTTATTTCCAAAGTAAAAAGAGAATCGTTATAATTATTTTTTCAACTTCATGGCATACCACAGATTCTGCCCATTTAAATGGACTGAAAAACTAAATTTACTAAAACTGTAATTTTAATAACTCTGTGAACTTTTTTCTTTTAACTATAATTTCATGCTTATATGTATTGGTCATACATTGATCATATGTAAGGCTCATATATATGCTCATATAGATGGTCATGGAGCTATCAAATCACTCTGCTTTTATTGGCTATTTAAAAAAACAAACCGAGGATTCTGCTTACTTAAATAGAAATAAAAACTATTTTTTTAAATGTAATTTTATCGGTAAAATTTTCTTTTAAATATAATTTCTTGCTCATGTATATTGATGATACACTGATCATATGTAATAATATGTATGCTCATATAGATGGCCATAGCTTTCAAAGCACTCTTTTTATATTAATTTAAAAAAAAAAACCCGTGAATTTTGTTTATTTACCTTTTAGAAAAAAAAAATACTTTTACGTTAATAACATTAACATTAGTTGTCCAAATGGATTAATTTGTGTTTAATGGATATTTCATTGTCTGAAAGATATGTTGAAAGACGAATGTTGCTATTTTGCATACTGTTCAATTAATATTCATATGACAATAAGCTAAGGAAGAATTTTTGGAGATGTTTAGAAAATATTTTATTACAATAAGATTAAATTTACATTACAACATTATAATACTCTTTGAACTTTACTACACATGATTGTTACAGGAAAGTGATCTTTATTTTAAATTTAAAGAGTGAAATACATGTTTCAAATAAAAGAATTGCAAACGGTTTAAAGATAGTTAAGGAAACAATAATAATATTATTACTAAATGATTAAACATGAAGAAGTCATATAGGAAATGGATAGACATATACTAACATTACTACATGCAAATAATGGCAAAAATATTTCTTAAAACAAGATAACTACCTTAAAAGACATGTTCTATTAATAGTACACCAGACCCTAAAGGGTTAAATAGAGAAAAAAAAACAATTTCATCAAAATGTAATTTTAAGAATTCGGTAAGCTTTTCTTTTAAATATGATTTCTTGCTTATATGTATTGACCATACATTGATCATATGTAATGCTCATATGTATGCTCATACAGATAGCCATAGAAATATCAAGACACTCTAAATTGATAATAAAAAGAAAAAAAAAAACTTAAAAAAAATATATCATTTTAATGAATGATGTCTTGAAAGTAAAACTTTAGAAAACAAAATCTCAAAAATAAATAAATAAAATAAATAAAAATAAATAAATAAATAAAAATATATCTAGTTCTTAATATAAAAAAATAGTTTGCAAAAGTAAATTAGGTTTCATCAGAAAAATACTATTCTTACTTTGAGAAATAAAACGTGATAAACATCAATTTGACAAGTACGAACGGGTCAGTAACTATGTTAACACGTTAATGATCATATTAATTGAAAAGGCATTAATGAAGAATTTTATAATGATAAGTTACTAACATATTTGAAACGCCAGTTTTGAGTTCATTCATTTGTATTATTAATTTAATTATACGATTTTAGATAAAACGAATTAATGATCAAATAATTTTCTGCCAGTAAGTATAATATTTCAAATTTCGATATTTTGAAAATTTGAAATATAATTAAATTGTGGATTTTAATGACAAAGTTTATGAATTTTTCCAATAAGTGGGCGTAACTTGAATTAAAAGGGATAAAAGAGGACATCATAAATTGCATATAATTTCAAATTAAATAACAAAGCTCTCTATTAAAACTCGCAGCTTATATTTAATTTTGTGAATTGAGATTCATATTTCAAAGTTATTTTGAGGTTTAAGCCATAGAAACTGTCATAATCTATTCGTAAACATATGTAAATTGCTAAAATAGTTATCGTTTTATCATTTTTCAAAATCTTTCAATTTATTCATGAATACGATTTGTTTGCTTCTTTACCGACAACTAAGAAAGAAGTATACAAATCAATTTAAATTCATTTATTTTTTTAGCGTAATGCATGTCCCCATATAAATTTTGAACAGATGTACAACTGACCAACATTTCCAAAATTTAGTCATAATCAGAAAGTTAGAACGAATGTGTAAGAAAGTATAGGTACTGAAGGATTTTTGACTGTGATGATTATAAATCCAATATCAACAAGAAGAAAAAAATCACGCGTCAAGCATAGATTATGAAGCACTTTCCGATAAATTCAGAATAATGTAACAAAACTGCACCGTTTAAAAAATTAAAAAATTATGTCTTATTTCATCTCATGGAAATTTATAACTCATTTCAAAACCAAATTTCAGCTGTTCCCATCAACAATCGGAAAATTATCTGAATTTTTTAGCAGCCCTGTATATGATATAGAAATTTGTATCTATTCACAACATGCATTCCCAAATTTAATTCATTTAAGAGATACATATATTTCAATTGAAAATTCTCCTTCAGCAATTTCCTCTTATAAGGAAAATGGTATGTAAATACTTTTGTGCTGCCTTGTTTTCTGTGTGTGTTATATAAGGTATAGAATTTATATATAAAGATTAATATGCAAAAAGCTTATTAAATTTAAAAGCGCATACAAAATTTTAAAATATATTCTCCAGCAATTACTACGCAAATACAATACTGTAACGATTTCTTTTGTGTGTTCCTGTAAATTAAAAAAATATGCTTTGAATGCTCTGCTTTTTAACGTGATCGTTGTGAAATTCAGTTATTTATATTAGTTTCAATACATTTGAAATAGCATAACGTCATTAAAATACTCTCAAAAACATTTTTCCACAAATACCATAATGTTATCGAATTGTTTTGAGTGTCCCTGCAAATGAACCATTAATCGCACATCATATGCAATACCAAACATGTTTTGGTGACCCTAAATAAGTTTAATTAATTGTATGAAAATCCGAGTTTACGGGAGTTAGAACGCGGACAGACAAACCGAATGCATAAGCACTTTTCAACTTTTTTTTGGGGAAAGTTCTAAAATAATGAAAATTCAACATAGCAGATCAAATATGTCGGACACACACAAAAAAATGAATACGAATAAGAAAAAAAAAAAACGCAGCATATAGTTTTGAAAATGACAAAATTTTGGGATGATTTAGCATTTTGATAGCCAATCTGACATAAAAAATAAATAAATTCGAAGTTTTTTTTTAGATAAATCTGAAAATTTGTTTGTTTATCTTTTCAAAAGCAGCTTAAGTTTAAAAATTGCTATTAAAAAAAGTGATAAAAGAATTGACACATTTAGGAAGTAAAAAAAACTGACACGCTGACGAAAATTTTACAAATACATTAGCATGTTTTCTATCGCCAACTACTAGATTGATAATACATCAGCAAAATAAAGTTGATCTATTACTGGTATTATTCGTAAAATATTGTATATTTGCCTAAATAGGTAGATTTTTCAGTTTCAATTTATTGAAAATAAAGTACATTTTCATTTTTAATGAATATTATATTCGTAAAATATTAATAAAGCAGGTTTTTTTTTTTTTTTTTTTTTTTTTTTTTTTTTTTTAAACTCAATGGTATCATATTAATTCAACCTTATAATGATGGGTGATGAGATATGGGTGAACCTTATTTGTTGGTGGTTTGCTTCAACCTTATATTTTTATACTCAATGGTATCATATTAATTGTGGCTAATTGAAATAAATAACCACACAGGCATACATTCATATAACTTCATTTTAAAAAAAATTTACCAGAAAAAAAAAATAATAAAAATAAAAATCAGTAAATTGAAAGTTTAATTATCTTAACGCAAGTCTTTTTTTGAGGGAGGGGGGGGGGGCATGTTTGTTTAAGGAAATTGTTAAATCACAAGTTCTTGCTATCATAAATAAAGGCAATTTAATGAAGGCAAAATACTTATAAATTTATAGAACAGTTGAGTTGTTTCTTAAAAGCAAAAACAGTTGTTCTCAAGGTGCTTCCCCCTTCCCAATATATTTTAAGATAGCGGGATATGCTCTTGTTGATGAAATGTTGCTGCTTAAGTTCTCTAAAAAAAGGACATTATTTAGATGAACTTCTAACTTCTATCCAGTATTTCTATTTAGCAGCTAGAACATCTGCCACTGGTTAATTCATTGATTTGAAATTCCGGTACAAACTTAAAACGAATAAATAATCGTCGTTGCATGAAAAACATATTAAATAAGAAATACAAATATTTTATACGAAATTATTAATCTTGAAATTTTTAACATACATAATCCACATTATTCTACCATGATCGTCGTTTTGTAAAATACCTTTTTTAGTGTATAACAAAAATGTGATTTAAAAATAAATTTTACTCTTCAGTTTAAAATAAAATATTCATAAAAGTTTATAAGGTTAATACCAGAGCAGCCAAAACTCCGGCTTTTTGGATACCAGTGTTTTAATACTGAAAATATTGTTTTAGTTAACAGTTTAAACGCCAATGTTATCAAATAGGAACATTGCATAATTTGTAATACAAAACATAACATATATTTTCCAACATAATAACGATGTCCTTATTTTTCCTGTAAAATATAAGGTTAATTTAAACTTTTGAAAAAAAAAAATATTTTTAAGCATTTATCACAAATATAAGGAATATGCAAATTCATTAATTTGCATTAAAAAAAAAAAAACTCTTTATTTGCTTTTATCGCTTTATCTATAGTACTTACATTTGGCCGCTGAGAATCTAAAGGTTTTTGTAATTTAAGAAAATACTCAAGAACAATATACAATAGCATATAGTGGAAAATAATTTGTGATATTTGTATAGGTTGTTAACCAATAATTTTGTTCCAAAATGCGAACACTGAAATGAAAACAGCCAAAAAACTGCAGAAATGTATATATATTTTTGTTATTTTGTAAATTTGTATGCATAAATTAAAACATTTGAAGCTGTAATATTGGGAAAAACAAAATTATAATTACATTGCGACATTAATTCGGCGTTTAAACGGTTAATTGGAACATTTCAACGATTTAAAAGAACAACATTTTCTCTAAAACAATATTAGTGTTAAAAAAACTGGAGACTGGCAACTGTGTAATACACTTTTAATTCATTAAAGAACAAAGGTTTTATAGATAGATATATTTTGTTTCGAAAACATATTAATCTGATATATGTCAATTATATACCTCTATTAATTAAATAAATATAGTTTTTCCATTTACACAAAAATCATTAGAATAATAACTGGAAGATATGCTAATAATTTTGACAAAACATAAATATAATCTATTATTTAAATTTTTCTTGTGTTGATTCACCATTTTCTCTCCTTTTTACACTAATAGGAGTGGAGTATTTATTCTTCTGGTTTTAGATTACCTTGGGGAGTCTAGATGAAAATGACAGTGAAAGAAAAGCGAACGGTATGTTTTTGACTTGAACAATACTAATGAAGATGAATATAAACAACCATTAAGATTAAATGGCTTTGCTCAGCTATTAAGGCAATAATGTAACTTTTTCGGTGTATTGAATCATCGCAACTCCATGCAACTCTGGGCGTTGCTTCTTAATTAAGGATCTGGATAAAAGATGTCGTATGAGATACTCCGCTTTTACAAGAAGCAATGTTGATGCACTGTGTTTTCACAAAAGAAATGACAGCAGCCCCAGTAAATATGTTAAACATTTCGTGTAATATAAAAAAAAAATCCCTGTTGGCTGGGCCTATAGGCGGAGGTAGATTTCGAAGAGTGCTCATTTCAACAATATATATGTTACAGGCCAAACCCGATTTTAGGCCAAACTAGATTGGCCTAAGTCAAACCGGTCTATCCTAACGCCCATCGGATAAACTAATTTTTCCTAGGCCAAACCGGTCTATCCTAACGCCCATCGGATAGACTAGTTTTTCCTAGGCCAAACTAGTCTATCCTAAGGCCCATAGGACAAACTAGATTTTCCTAGGCCAAACTAGTTTGGCCTAACTCATATAGGATAAACTAGTTTAGACTGTATTTTATTGTTCTGAACTAGTTTATCCTAGGCCGATCTAGTTTATCCTAGGCCAATTCAATTTGGCGTGATTTTATTGAATTCAATGAGCGCCTCAACGCCAACACTCTTGTTTGTCCTAGGCTGATCTAGTTTATCCTAGGCCAATGTAGTTTTACGTGTTTTTAGCTCAGGGGCGTCAAAGCCAGAGAAATAATGACCTCAGAGGTTCTGTATGTAAGTATGTACGCATGTATGTACATACGTACGTATGTGCGTAACGCGATAACTCTTGATAGAAATAATGTAGTTTGATGTGTTTTTATCTCATCAGGCTACCAAAGCCTGAGAACTAATGGGGCCGTAGGTTCTATATGTACCTAAGTACGTAAAGCAATAATTCTTGATAGAAATACTCGATTTGCATCAAACTTTCAATGTAGGTTTATTCTTATGAGGAACTTTTCTGATTAATTTTGGGAGGTCAATGGAGAAGAATAAGGGGGGAGGGGGGCGAGAGACTTATTCGCCCCTTCCTTCAATTCAAATAATGGGTTTCCCTGCATTATTAGCATATTTTATTCAAATTTTAGATATAGGAGCATTATCTTGAGACGCCTCCATGATTAGTTGCGGGTGTTCATTTTTTAAGTATAAAGGAAGGGGGAGATAGGAGTAACGCCCCATAATTTATGTAAATGCTTTTTTCACATAGAATTTACTGATTTGCTTCAAATTTTAGAAATAGATTCATTCTGGTAAAGCGCTTCCCTAATTAGTTTTGGGGGTTAATTGAATAAGAACAACGGGGAGAACGGGGGGATTCCGCCTAATTTTGGCAAATGGATTTTTCATACAAAATTAACAGATTTGTTGCAAATCTTGGATTTGTTCATTCCGATAAAGTGCTTCACTGATTAATATTTGTAGTTCTTCGGCTAACTATAAGGGGGAAACTTACAACTTATTTCTTTCCTTATATTAGATAAATTGGTTATAATACAAAATTATACAATTTGCTTAAAATTTTGGACACGAATTCATTTGATCAAGCGTTTCTTTAATTAATATGGGTTTTTCCTTTTGGTTAAGTATAATGGGCTATACACATTTTATCACCTTCCTTAAATTAGATAAATGGGTTTTTACGCAGTTTTATCCGATTTGCCGTAAATTTTAAATATAGTTTTTTTTTTCTTTAAAAGGCGAATCCCTGAATTGTTTTGAGGGTTTAATGATTAAGTATAAAGGGAGGGATGAGGGATCATCCTCCTTAAATCAGATGAATGATTTTTTTGAGCAGAATTATCTGATTTGATTCAAATTTTAGATAATTGTTTAATTTTATAAAGCATATCTGTGATTAGTTTTGGGGGTTCAATGGTTAAGTATAATTGGGTAAAATGGGAAAAAGTAATCCAACTTACTTTTTTTCGAGGGTGTCTTTCTTTAAATAAATAAGGCTGTAATACACAATTAGTGTAAACGGCCTATGAATACAAAGCCATCATTTTAATTGAGCAGTATTCTTTTTAATATTGATCCCGAATACTGCTCCATTGCTAACCTTGTACAAAGTGGTTTTGTCATCACCCTTATATAATGTATTTTATTCGAAGGGTTGTAGAATACTGTCAGAGATTCGCACAGGCCAGAATTTCGAGGCCCGGGCCCCGCCCTTCCCGAAGGAAAGTTATTTCGCCATGACCCGGTGTAAAAATTAAAAATTCAGCCTGAGCCCTGCCTGTACAACAATCAGTAAAAAGAGACTCAGTCCCGCTCAATCTGGCCCTAATCAATTTCTGCAAAAAATGCAGATTTTACTTAACATTCAATTAGGATTCCTTTAAAAAATACTGCATACATATTTATTGGATAAATTTACAATGTATTTTTAAATTACGATGCGTTCACAGAATGATAAATACGCAATGTAATATTGATTATTTAGATTCTGAAACCTTTCAATATTCAAATAGGGATTCATTAAATAATTATTGTAGTTTAGAACAAAAGAAGAAAAAAGAGAGTTATAAACATCATAACTATTGAATCTTTTCAGCAAAAAGTAGATTTGTGAATATGTTTCTCTGTCATTCCTTAAGGCTTTTCTCAAATCCAAAAGAGCTACATCCTAACACATTTAAGAACTAATTCATTTTCGGAAATGCGTAAGATTAGCAGGCATTCTCACTCAGAAAATATGTACTCGAATGGCGTTAGCAATTTTTTCATAAAAGCGATGAAGTTTTAAGAAAATACTATTAAAACTACGTTTTGACTCGAATTTCCGCCTACGACTTTATGGAAAAGAAAAACTTGACACCGTGACAAAGAATAGCTTATTTGTCGACAGGTAATTAATTTCTCAAAAATGAAAAACGCTGTTCGATTCCAAATTATGTTCAGCTCTGATCTGGCTCGAATATGCAATAATAATAATAATAATAATAATAATAATAATAATAATAATAATAATAATAATAATAATAATAATAATAATAATAATAATAATAATAAATGAAAGTCTGATCTCAGTTGGCACGGGTCTGCAGAAAAAAAAAATAATCATAAGCAAACACCATATCTAATGCATCATATCTCTACGGTGGACATGATAAATTTCTGTGTTGATGTTATAAGCAAAGACTCTTTACACACATTTATACTTATTCTTGTGAAATACATGTTTTTTACCAGCCAAACCCGATTTCGAGCCAAATTAGATTTGCCTAGGCCAAAACATTTTATCCTAACGCCGATTGGATAAACTAGTTTTTCCTACGCCAAACTTGTTTATCTAAATGTCCATAGGATAAACTAGTTTTTCCTAGGAAAGACTGCAATCCTTCATTTTTTTACTTCATACTTAACCATTAAACCCTCAAAACTATTCAGGGAATCGTTTTATCAGAAAGAACCTATATCCAAAATTTGAAGCAAATTCGTCAATTCTGGTCAAAAACCATTTATCTAAATTATGTGTGTTACCTACATTGCCCTTTCTTTTAGACTTAAACAATAAATATCCACAACTAATCACGGAGGCGCCTTGTCACAATGATCCTATAACTAAAATTTTAAATGAAAACTTATAATTCTGCATGATAAATCCATTTCGCTGAATTGACGGGTGGGGGATTAGCCTCCAGTTCGCCCCCCCTTTATTCTTATACAATGAATTCCCATAATTAATCAGAAAAGTACCTCATCAGAATGAACCTACATCCAAAATGTGAAGCAAATCGGATATCTCTATCAAGATTTATCGCGTTGCGTACATATGTTCGCACATACGTACATACATGCGTACATACATGCATATATAGAACCTGTAAGCCCATTATTTCTCTGGATTTCACGCCCGTGAGCTAAAAACACGTAAAACTACATTGGCCTAGGATTAACTAGATCAGCCTAGGCCAAACAAGAATGTTGGCGTTGAGGCGGTCATTGAATTCAATAAAATCCCGCCAAATTGAATTGGCCTAGGATAAACTAGATCGGCCTAGGATAAACTAGTTCAGACCAATAAACAGCAGTCTAAAATAGTATATCCTAAAAGAGTTAGGCCAAATTAGTTTGGCCTAGGAAAATCTAGTTTGTCCTATGGGCCTTAGGATAGGTTAGTTTGGCCTAGGAAAAACTAGTTTATCCGATGGGCTTTAGGATAAACCGGTTTGGCCTAGGAAAAACTAGTTTATCCGATGGGCGTTAGGATGGACCGGTTTGGCCTAGGCCAATCTAGTTTGGCCTAAAATCGGTTTTGGCCTGTAACATATATATGATTAGAGATAAACCCAGTTTAATAACTTTCTGAAAAATTTTTAATTTCATTTTTCTACAAAAACTGGTTTTATCAGAATCATCTTAAGAAAAATTCAGCTCAAATGTCCATTTTGACAACATATTTTGAAATAAATTCTGAATTTATTAAAAAATCGACCAAAACAGTACATTATACAGTTCCTAAATGACAAAAAACTGTCAGTTGAATGCATTTGAGAAAAAAATTGAATTTAAAAATGAGTCATAAAATAGCCGATTTGTTGTTTGAATACATCCTTAATTCTTTAATCATGATTGCTTCGGAAAGTTTTGTGCGAAATACTCACTTTGACAGCATTTTTAAAAATATATTCTATCTTTATCAAAAAACTGGCCAGTGAGTCACAGTATATAGTTCCTAAATAAGAGGATCTGTAAATTACATGCGTTTGAGAGCGAAAATGGATTTTAAAACGAGTCATAAAAAACGCAATTTGCTATGTGAAAACTTCCTTAAATTTTCAAATCACGAAGACTTCGGGAAATTCTGTTCAAAATACCCTCTTTGGTAGTCTTTTTTGAAATATATTCTGTCTTTATCAAAAAACCGATCAATGCATCGCATTATATAGTTCCTAAATAAGAGGATCTGTAAATTGGATGCGTTTGAGAACAAAAATGGATTTAAAAACGAGTCAGAAAAAAAAAAACGGAATTTCTTATTTGAACACTTCCTTAAATTTTCAGTCACGAAGACTTCGGAAAATTCTGTTCAAAATACCCTTTTTGGTAGCCTTTTTTGAAATATATTCCGTCTTTATCAAAAAACTGACCAATGCATCACATTATATAGTTCCTAAATAAGAGGATCTGTAAATTGGATGCGTTTGAGAACAAAAATGGATTTAAAAACGAGTAAGAAAAAAACGCAACTTCTTATTTGAATACTTCCTTAAATTTTCGGTCCTTCAGTACTTTGGGAAATTCTGTTCAAAATACCCTTTTTGGTAGCCTTTTTTGAAATATATTCTATCTTTATCAGAAAATTGACCAAACTGACACTTTATACAGTTTCTAAATAAGGGGATCTATTATTTGGATGCGTTTAAAATCAAAAATGAATTTAAGAATGAGTCAGAATATAAGCAGTTTGGATTTGAGGGTTTTTCTCCAACTCCTATTTTTGTTTAATTTCTTTTTGCTATACGAATATGTCCTATGAGAAACTTGTCAATATAAAAGTTGTAGATATTTTTGAGAAGATGTAAAATAAATTTAATCAGATTTGATATCTTAAAAATTGACGGAGTTATGGATTTTTCTCTTTTTTCACCGCCCTTTTTCTTTTCGTTTTTAATTTTTTTCATTGGTAAATGTTGATCCTATCAAAGACTTGTAAATACAAAAGTTTTAGATAATTTTAAAAACATTTACGAAAAAATTAGTTGGACTTGATATCTTGAAAATTGACGAAGTTATGAATTTTTTTCTCTCAAAACCCCTGTTTTTTTCTCCTCTTGAGCCCACTTCTAAATTTATCAAAAGTCTGTCATGCATAAACTTTTGGCCCATTTTTAAGAAGTAATATAAACTTTAAACCGATTCGATATCTACTTTAATTAAGAAGTTATGGCGTTTTTTCTGTTTTCACAAAAACGCCCCCTATTCCAACCCCCTTGGTCCGATTTTGCCCATTAACGAACTTAGCCGAGATTTTATCCCCTTTGATTTTATGTACCAGTTTGGTGGAGATTGGTGAAGAATTATAGAAGTTATCGTGTCCTTAAAAAAGTGATATATATATATATAAACTGGTGCGATTGCAATAAGTAGTATTTCATACGAAATCTACCTAATATGACAAAACAGAAATAGATTGAATTGATACAAATCACACGTTTCATCAAAATTAATACTTATTTTTCAAAAGCTCAGGATATACATATGAACTGCTTATTTAATAGCATAATATTTAAGTTTTTGACAATTCTTGTATGATTTATGTATCCAAAATTTTTTTTATTTGTATCTGAGCTTTGCACAAATCATATCCCCAAGCTTTAGTATAGTTCGATTTTCTATGAAATCTTTTTCAAAATATTTTCTGGAGGTATAATTGTTTTTATTTTTTTTTTATTTATTTATTTAATTTTTTTTTTTTTTGGGGGGGGGGAGGGGGGTACATTTCCAAATCGTTGGGCCTAATCAGTTCAAAAACTGGAAATAATCCACTTCATCTTGTAGCATCATATGGCTCACAAGCACAGTTATTTGATAACATGCCTAAGGAATATTCATTCATGTTTAAAATAACTTATATAGACACCTTTACTTTCAAACAGACAGTATGCGACAAAACTGAAGTAGCTTCTGATTATCTGGTTTAGGTACTTCTTTTCACTTTATTAAACACCAATTCACTTTTCTCTTTTCTTTACTTCACTGCCTCTAACAAAAACATATTAAAAATATTTATTGTTATAAATAAATAATACAACTGATGTTAGAATAAAAAAAAATATGTGCACTTCTTTTCACTTCATTAAAGATCAATTATTTTTTCTCTTCTCTTCACTTCACTGCCAATAATAAAAACATTTTAAAAATATATATTATTATACAATAAATAACACAATTGATGTTAAAATAATGAAATAATTGCATTTAAAAAATAATTTTGAGTTGTTTTTATTCCTGACAGTGAATAAATGCTATGGCCGTGCGGAGCATATTTCCTAAATGCGATTTCCATTACCCTTTGAAAACTGCTTTAGTGCCCATGATTATGTTTGGTGATTTTGAAAGGTGAATAGTTATTTAACATTTCTATTATTATTTTACAGGTTTCTGACTTTAATGCATGCCTGATATAGCTCACTTAAAATAGGCAAAAATACGTTTTTTTTTTTTTTTTTTTTTTTTTTTTTTTTTTTTTTTTTTTGAAATTTGGCAAAAAAATTTGTAATGCATTAAAGTCTGCCGATGGAAGGGCCTACTTTTCTATGTTTCATTTCACCATAGGGAAGCATACTACAATTAAAAATGACGGTATGATTTTAATACAAAGAGCTACATGTGTCAAAACTTTAGTAAAGTTAAAATTAAATAAATGAATTAATAAAGTAAAAAATAACAATTCTTGCAGCCTTTTAGCTTACTGTATTACACATATCCCATAATTTTTGTTCTTGAATAGCAAAGGCAGAGACTTATATAATACAGCTATGTAATTTGTTTTGTGTGATTACTTCAATGCATACTATGAGAAATCCTATGTAAAATATAAAATTTCAATTTTTCAAGCGGAATGCTGACCTTTGACACCCCTCCCCATCAAATTAAAACCAATGGCCCCATAGCATTAATATTTTGGATTTCTTTCTTTCTAATGGTCATCTCACAGGGCGGAAAATCTCAAAAATCTGTTTACTATTTAATCACAGGTCCTTTTATTCTGGGTGATTCTTATATGGAATGACTCTTAAGAGGTTTGCACGGGTCGAAATATTAAGGTTCAGGTTGTTTATTTTTTCGTGGCATAGGAAAAATCAATAAAATCAGGCCCGACTCATTTGCTAAAAAAAACCTACATTTCTTAACTATAGCATTGTCTTACAATTACAAGTATTTCAAAAGGACATTTCACGCATATTTATTCGAAAGGTACATTTTTCAGATTATACGCCAACAAGCCATGGAATACAGAATAGCAACATTATTAATTACTTAGGCAAATACGTTTAAAGGGAGACTGATTAAACAAATTAATGTAGGGTGAGTCGAAAGTATTTAGACTAAATTTAAGATTCGTATAGCTTAATACAACAGACAGTTTTTGTAAAGGAATCAAGGGTTTTAATCCATTTTTTTAATCAAGAATACAGGGTGTGACAGGCCAACTGAATCCCGGAATTTTGTTTCTAAATTTAATTGTTACTAAAATAATTTAACGGAATTTGCAACACACATAACTTTCTTTGTGTGAAATTTAACAATGTCACAAGAATTCCTAGAAATGGATACCAAGTAGAGTTAAATTAGACCCGTCATATTCCTAAAGTTAATTAACATAACTTACTGTCTCGTTGCAAGAAATATTAGTTTCAGAGCTTTCCGTGGCATTATTTTGTTTAACACAAAGCAATGTAATTTTGATCAAATGTTCCTTAAAATACCCGTTTCAAATAAAATTATGAAATATAGGTGTGTTCCGATTAAAACAGGGCACCCAGCATTTTTGGCCCTGTAAATGATTTATAATCCTGACATGCTATACTAAACTTGTTTGCTGTAGTAAACCCCTTAATGTTTATCTGTGGACTTCTGACTCACACTAAAGTTTAACACCTTAAAAATCACTTAATATTTCGGAAAATTAGCAAAATATATATTTTTATTTCAGAAACTGAATAATTATAAGGTTTCTAAATGAAATATACAATTATTTGTGTACTTGAAACAAGAAGAAAAAAATAAAAGAAAGAAAGAAAAAAAAAGATGCTATAGCGCATACTTACATTTTCAGTAGAGTCATCATGTGGGAATTTTCCTCCTTAATGTTTGTTTTAAACTACAAGACTACACTAATAATTCACTTATCATCAGAAGTAGTTGATTCATCAAAATCCATAATGCACTCAATTATAGATCGAACAGCCCAACGTATTTCTCAAAGTCTTTACATGGAAATACCAGTTAAATATTTTTCGTTTCAAAAGTTTTTTTTTTCTATAGTAAAACGTTTTTAAATCTTCCACCCGACGACAGGCAAGAGAAATAGAGGACGATATCTCAGCTACACAAATGAAAATGTAAACTATAAAAATAGCAATCTAAATACAGATACTTTGCATATATTACTTTATTTTAAGAAGCCTTAGCAATCTAAATACAGATACTTTGCATATATTACTTTATTTTAAGAAGCCTTATAGAACGGCATGCGGAAACACAGATAATCACCTCATTGAGTTCACAGATGAAATTCCAGAATCAGTTAAATTTCGTTTTGCCTATCGCAGTCTGTCTACTAAGTTATATCTTGGTTAGTGATGGACGATTCTCAAAAATTCAACAATCGAGAAAAATCGTCATCGTAAAAAATCACAATCGATAAATCATCGATTATTTCCAAGAATCTACAATCGAGATGTTTTACAATCGGTTATAACAAAAAGAAGCTAAAAGTAGTAGATGCGATTCTTAGTTATTATTCTGGCAGAAAACTTCACGGTAATGGTAGGGTTTGCTCGATAATTCTATTGTCGTAATTATTTGCTTCCAGTGATGAATTTAGGAGGTGGCCCGGGAGGGACATTCCTTCCCGGAGCAATAAAATGTCCCTCCCCAAAATTTTAAATTTTGCGTTTTCAACTGTCAAAAAGTACAATCCCCCCCCCCCCTCCCGGAGCCATTGAAGTCTTTCCTGGAGAAAAGTGTCTGAATTCAACACTGTTTGTTTCAGTTTAAGTTTATGGGGTTACTTCAATGAAGCGAAAAGACCCGCTAGCTAATGCTAATTCTATGGAACAAATTTATAGAGATCTCTTATTTGCATTTCAATATTTTTATATGATTTTCAGTACATTGAACAGATGAGGTCGATCTGGACAAAGATTGTTTTTTACTTTTTTCGATTTAATTTGCACGTTTTTTTCATTGTGATACTTTCACTATGAAAGCCGGTTTCGAAAAGAAAAAGAAAAAGAAAAAAGATTGAGAAGTGCCTATAAAAGATGGCCAAATTGGAGAAGGGAGAAGAAAGATTCATAATATGAAAAAGTGGCCTGAAAACTTTCTAAGAATATATGACATGACAGGTTCCAAAAAAAGGTTAAAATTTACTCCTTACCCGTGAGTTCACTTTTTAGTCCCAGAATGCACCGGGAAATAACGTAGCTCCCTCTTTAAAATTCTTATATTTTATAAATAATATTTACAGGAGAACTCCATCAAAAAACACGTCTAAAATGATATTTATTGTCGAAATAGCTACGATTTAAAAAAATCACCCCCTAATCGCTCTCCCTCCCCTCCTTCCTGAAATTCAACTCCAGCATGAGAAAAGTTCGTAATATGAAAGAATAGTCAGAAAACTTTCCTATGATATATCACATGACGGAACAAAAAAATTCTGAAAAATATTTCTCAGCCCTCGATTCACTTTTTCTTCCCAGAATACACCCGGAAATGATGCAGCCCCCCTACATTAAAATATTTATATTTAATAAATAATATTTACCAGAGAGTTCCATAAAAACTCCACATCTTAAATGATATTTATTGTCGAAATAGCTACGATTTAAAAAATTAACCCTCTTATCGCTTCCCCTCTCCCTCCTTCCTGAAATTCAACTCCAAGTGGAGAAAGATTCGTAAAACGAAAGTGAGGTGCGAAAACTTTCCATTGATACATGTATAACATGACGAGTTTAAAAAAAATGAAATTAACATGTCACCCATGGGTTTACTTAGTTTTCCCAGAATACACCTAAAAATACCACTTTAAAATCTTTACCACCACTTTAGAATCTTTAGAATAGTGCCCACTTTAAAATCTTTATCTCTAATAAATAATATTTACCAGATTGTTCCATAAACTCCACATCTAAAATGATATTTATTGTCAAAATAGCTACGATAAAAATAATTCACCCCGTTATCGCCCCCCCTCTCCCCCCTCCTGAAATTCAACTCCAGGAGGATAAAGATTCGTAAAATGAAAGATAGGTGCGAAAATTTTCCGATGATATATGTATAACACGACGGGTCCAAAAAAAGTTTGAAATTTACATGTCACCCGTGGCTTCATTCAATTTTCCCAGAATACACCTAAAAATGACGCAGCCCCCACTTTAAAATCTTTATCTTCAATAAATTATATTTACCGGGAATTTCCATAAAAAAACTCCTCATATAAAGTGATATTTATTTTCAAAATAGCTACGATTTAAAAAATTCACCCCTTTATCGCTCCTCAACTCCAGGATGAGAAAGATTTGTAAAATGAAAGATAGGTGCAAAAACATTCCGATGATATATATATAACATGAAGGGTAAAAAAAAAAAAAAAATTGCGAAATTTACATGTCACCTGTGAGTTCACTCATTTTTCCCAGAATACACTTTAAAATGACGCAGTCCCCACTTTAAAATCTTTATATTTAATAAAGATAAATAAATCTGGTAAATATTAATAAACAACATTTACCGGAGAGTTCCATAAAAAAAATCTACAACAAAAATAACATTTACTGTCGATATAGCTACGATTTAAAAAATTCACCCCCTTATCGTCCCCCCCCCTTAAAATTCAATTTCAAAAGGAAAAAGATTCATAATATGAAAGAATGGTTAAAAGAGCTTTCGTATATGCCTCTCATTTCAGCAAATCTCATCTCGATAAACTCGGGCATTTCGTTCTTCGCGATGAAAATGTACTTCGATGACATCTGAGGTTTATTGATGGACTTGAAGCTTGGCGATGAATATTTATTTCGATAAATGCGCCATTTCGAGAAACTTGTGGTTTATAGTTTCCCGATGAAAACCTTTTTCGATAAGCAGGATTTTCGTTCTCGCTGACAATAGACATGAGAATTTTTATCGAGGAGAGTTTTATCGATGAAGCTTTGTGAAATGAAAGGTTTATCGAGAAACGAGGTACAGAATGAAGCATGCCTATCATTTTAAGAGTGTTTTTTTGATCGAACCATTCGGTAAATATTATTTATCAAATGTAAAATAATTAAAGTGCGGGCTGCAGGAATTTGGGGGCGAAAGGGTGGCACATGGGGGTTGTGGGGGAGGGGGACAATTTTCATTTTTTAAAACCCGTGATGTGGTATATCATCTTGAAGATCTCGGATTACTCTTTCATATTATACATTCTCTCCCCACCCCTTCCGAATTTGGTTTCCACGGCGCGGGGGGGGGGGGAGGCAGACTTTTTCCGTTTTTATCGTTTTATATCGAATTTTTGAATTGAAAACGTCCTTAGGCTCATTGGGATTTTTTTTTTCTGAGATGGGAAAAAACCGTTGAACTCGTCACATTGTTACCGTAACCTAGGCACATTGTTTTAAAGTTCTCTCTTTGGGGGCCTCTTCCAGGGAGGAGGAGCTTGAACTCCCCCCCCCCCCCAACATACACCTTAAAATATAGCTCATTTGATTCTCTACCAATTTTAATTTAAAAGTTTAAGCTGCATGGTACGCACGGGGCTGTGGACCCCCCTGTCGGTTATTCACCTAGTTTTGCTCATTTTTTCACTTCATTTCAATTTTTAAAAGGTTATAACTTTGCCTCTATGGGAGCTACAGCAGGTGGTAAAATTATGACATAGCTAACTTTTTTTCGCCGCTCTTTTTGCAGTTTTCCGGTTTTCCCCCGTAGCACCGTGTTTTTTTTTTGGGGGGGGGGGCAGGGGGGCCGTTTCGCAATTTTTGATGTAATATGTCTATTGAAAGCTTATGCTTCGTACATTACAAATGTAGCATAACAAAATTTCTCCCGTTATTCTAGGTCATATTACGGACCCATAACGGGTTGAAATTTAAATTTCTCAAACTTCTTCGAGGTTTTCGACAAATTGGCATCTGAAAAAAAAATCGTGCCAATGTGATGAGTGTATGACATCTATGCCATATAAATATTGTTCTCTACTGCTGGGACTCCGGCCTCTTCTCGCGTGTAGGCGTTAATTTACCGCGAGTACTTAGTCCTTGTATTTCCTGGACAATAAAATATTTCCTGGCGATTAAAAATTTACACACGCATTTTTTCAAGTTTTCACTTCTTTCGGCACCCCGAAATGCCACTTTTTTACGGAGTTTCCAGTAAATAATATTTATAATATATGGAATTTAGAAAAGCAGGAAGTTGTAGTTTGGCCTGTGACTACTTATTGATCTTATGTACTTCGATCTTATTTATTTGCCCTTATTTCCCTACCTTGGGGGGGGGGGGAGGTCAAAATTTAGCCAAGACCCCTTCATGTATTGGAAAGGGCTGTGACCATTACTCATGTTATGCACCTTCCGCATCCCTTCAACGCACTTTGACCACCACGGGGGACACTTTTATAAATTTAGCCATATCATTAGAAAAGCCTGTTACCATTTTCTCATGTTATTCACCTCCCGTGGTCCTCCCCTCACTTTGCCCCTCCCGGGGAGCATTCTTATAAATTTAACGAAGACCAGTCATGTGACATATTGTCGGAAAGGCCTGTGAGCACTTTTCACGTTATGCATCTCCATTGCCCCTCTCCCCATTTGTGCTATAGGGGAGGACATTTATGTAAATTAAGTTCGATACCTCTCATGTGGCATATGGTTGAAAAAACTTTTGACCACTTATTGATGTTATACTCCTTCGGCGAACCTCACTCCACTTTACCCTCTCAGGGGCACTTTTCTAAATCTTGCCAATATTCGTCATGTGATACATGACGCAGTTGTAGTGGGTAATATGCCCACTTATTCATATTATGCAGCTTCTATGCCCCTTTCCCCACTTTTCACACCCCCAAGGATCCGGTCAGAGGTTCGTTCGGTTCGAGATTTTTTTTTTGTTTACTAGATTTTGCTGTGCGTGCACACCGTGTTTGGTATATGATGCCGTATAAAACAAGGACCCAGTTCGAGATTTCCTATTACAAGATTGTGCATATAAGTTGGAGACACCAATGAAAGGAGGGGTTCGCTAGCGAGTGAATCTATCGTCTTTTTATTAACACCGGGTCATTCACTTGCAGATGACTATTGATAAAATCGAATCCTGTATCGTATAAAAGCAATTGCAAAAATTTTACACTATCGAAAGTTATCGAAATGTTCACACAATCGAGAAAATCGAGAAAAACTTCTCGTTATCGCCCATCACTAATCTTGGTGGTAAACACCTGAAAACGCGATTTTAACGGTTGGCTCATAGGTTTACCATTGTGTTTTCCCATCCCAAATACTCCATGTTTTCAAACTTTTGGATGCAGGAAAGCACAATGGTGAACCTACGAGTCGATTGTTAACCCCTTGGGGTCGAGCAACACGTATACGTCCCGCAAAAAGACTTAAGAATCTTCAATTATCCCCAACAGTAAAATTTTACGGAAAAATTTGCCTTATTTAATCGGCGTATTTTCTCGATTTTATAAAAAACAAATTTCTGTTTTTAAAAACCGGTGATTAAACATTAAAAATTTCTTAAAAGGATCCCGTCGCGAAGGGATTAAAGTCGGGGTTGCAGGTGTTTTCCACCAAGATATAACTTGACAGACCAATTGCGTTTTAATATGCGAATCGAGTATTAACTAATTCTGAAATTTCAGCCGTGAACACGATGAGGTGAGTGCTTCTGCTTCTGCTTCCTGGTCTAAAGATATGATAAAATATTATCTATCACGCAGCATAGAGTTAAAATGAAAAAAAAAAAAAAAAATCTGTTACAAAATTACAATTTTGAAGATCTGTAAAAGAAAAGTAGAATCATAAAATATTTTTCTATTTTTTTAATAAACGAAACAAAATTTCTCAACCTCCATTAAAGAAAGATATAATATCAGTATTATTTTTATACACACACACATAAAAAATAAATGCCAGACTCCGAAGATTTAATTCCAGGCTCGCATTCATGTGTGCCCGTCATGTCTAAGTTGCGAAGCTGATGATTCTGTTCACTATTATTTTAATGATTATTTGTGAAATAGTAACACATATTTGTTTTCATTATTGTGCAATCCAGTTTTTCTTTTTTACTTTCTTCTACCTTTACAAGAAGAAAGCATTGGTATTGGATTAATGAAAATTTTCGAAATCCGGTTTTCGACGGATTTATACGTTTTAGAGATGAGAGCACCCGAAAAACATGTCTTTCAAAATGTCTGTATGTCACAAAATTTTTGTAAGCACTCTATCTCAAGAACTAATGCACGGAATTTCACAAAACTTTAGATTCTGTTAGACCTTGATATAAACTAGACTGATTAGTTTTTGGTAAATATCGCTCAACAAATGGCACTGCTATGCTGCATTATTCACAATTTCCTCAATAGCCATATCTCAAGAATTAGTGCATGGGTTTTCATGGAAGTTTAGATTTAGTCAGTATTTAATATGAAATGGTGCTGATTACGTTTTGGAGCAAATTGCTCAAAAGATGATGCATTATTTGTGATTATCGCAATAGCTCTATCTCAAGAACTAATGCACAGAATATTACAAGACTTTACATTCTGTGAGACCTTGATATCAACCAGATTTGATACATTTTTGGCGTATTTCGCTCAATAGGTGGTGCTACATTATTTACAATTTCTACAATAGCCATATCTCAAGACTTAATGTAAGGATTTTCATAAAATTTATATTTATTTAGTTTATGATACAACCTGGTGCTGATTACGTTTTGGTGTATATAGCTCAACAGGTGGCGCTGTCATGGTGCGTTATTCGTGATTAGATCTCAAGACCTAATGCACGAAATTTTCTAAAACTTTAGATTCTGTTAGACCTTGATATAAACTAGACTGATTAGTTTTTGGTAAATATCGCTCAACAGATGGCACTGCTATGCTGCCTTATTCATAATTTCCTCAATAGCCATATCTCAAGAACTAGTGCATGGGTTTTCATGAAACTTTAGATTTAGTCAGTATTTAATATGAAATGGTGCTGATTACGTTTTGGTGCAAACTGCTCAAAAGATGATGCATTATTCGTGATTATCGCAATAGCTCTATCTCAAGAACTAATGCACAGAATTTTACAAGACTTTACATTCTGTGAGACTTTGATATCAACCAGATTCGATACATTTTTGGCGTATTTCGCTCAACAGGTGGTGCTGCTATGCTACATTATTTACAATTTCTACAATAGCCACATCTCAAGAATTAATGTATGGATTTTCATAAAATTTATATTTAGTTAGTTTTTGATACAACCTGGTGCTGATTACGTTTTGGTGCAAATAGCTCAACAGGTAGCGCTGTAATGGGGCGTTATTCGTGATTAGATCTTAAGACCTAATGCACGAAATTTTCTAAAACTTCAGATTCTGTTTGTTGCTAATACAGATTAGTGTTGCTTTTTTGTGTTCGTGTCCGGGATAGCTCAGTTGGTAAGAGCATTGGCGGCTTCAGCCAATACATCCCTGGTTCGAATCCTGGCCCGGACTTTTTTCACCCAAGAAAAATGGAAATATTACATCTCTTATAATTAATTTACCGATTGAATAATCGTGTTTAAAATTAATCTATTGACCCTGATTAGTTTTTTGTGTACATCACACAACAAATGGCGCTGTTATATTGATTTTTTTAAAAGCTCTTGTAATAGATCTATTTCAAAAACTAATGCACAGATTTTCGTTAACTTCGGATTCAGTTATAAATTGACATAAGTTGTTTCTGACTAGATTCTCGTTTAAACCACCTAACCGGTAGCGCTGCTATGCTGCATTTTTCAGGAAGTTTTAACATGCATAAGATAGAAGAAAGTTTTGGGATCGCTACATCCGAATAGTTAATTGTAGTAATTACATTTGAGATAAATAGTGACAGACAATGACTGGAATTGCTTTCCCAAAGGGAAAAAAATCTCTTTCTAACCAATTTATCCTAATAAAAGGAAATGATCCTTTAAATCTCCATTTAAGGCCCCACACTAGGCACAGAAAAAGACCCGGATGATAATGTAAAGTCTATGGGTGCGTTCTTTTCAAATATCTCGCTCAAATTTTAATATTTTTACATGATTTCTTTTGCATAAGATTGCTGAAGACGATCCACAACCGGCCTAGTTTTTACTTTTTCAATTTTGGTTTCAGATTAAAAAAAAAAAAAAAAAAAAAATACTTTAAATTTCAAAACCGGTTTAAACCGGTTCTGAAATTGAAACTATCATAATATAAAAAATATATAAGTAAATCGAAAAAGTAAAAACAGGTCGGTTGTAGATCGTCCTCAGCAATCTTGTGCGAAAAAATCAGGTAAAAATATTAAAATTTGAGCGAGATATTTGAAAAGAACGCCCCATAGACTTTACATTATCATCCGGGTCTTTTTCTGTGCCTAGTATGGGGACTTAAGACGTAAATAAAAAATCCCAATTTTTTTATGAGTTTTAATTGGCAATAGCACCTATAAATATTTTTATAGAAACCTTAGTCACTTAAACTTTAAAATATTAGTTATTATATTATATCAAGATAAATTATACTAAAAAAAAGTCTCGTAAGTTTCATGTATCTATATTACATAAAAACTTTTTATTTTACTAAATAAGATGGCTGATTAAACATAAAGTAGCGTGCTGAAAAACTAAAACTATAAAACTAAACTTTGAAAACTTTTGAAGTTGAAGGATTTCCTACTCACAGTCTAGAAAGCATTAAATGTAATGGAAAATATCATGCAATCATGACATTGTAAAACAATTTAGTTCAAATTCATCAATTTCTTAACAGTTTATCACAAAATAATTTTGACAATACATATATATTTTTAAATTTAAGACTAATCTAATAATTAAAATTTATTATTAGTTTTATATTTATGTTTTTCACACAGAAAAATAAATAAATTAGATAGCTATTTGGAAAGTAAATCATTAGCGCCCAATAAAAGTTATTATTTGTTAAAATAAATCAAAATAAAATAAGAATTAAAATTTAGATATTAATCACATTGCGAGTTCGAAAAAATAGTTTTTATTAAATTTTGAAGAATATATTTGATGAAATTATTATCCAATATTGTTTCCGTTCGTTTACAAAGATCTTGCCGATGATGGGAAAAATCATCAGGACCATCTGGGCTCCTTTTTACTTTCGTCTATCTTCGATAGAAGGAAACATTGTAAAAGAGATGTTTTTTGATTTCTGGTTTTCGATGGATTTACACGTTTTAGGGATCAGAGATTTAAAAAAAAGATGTTTTTATAATACGTTTGTTTGTGTGTACGGAACTAATGCACATAATTTAATATAAATTTATATTCAGGTAATCCATGATATAAATTGACGCTGATTAGTCTTTAGTGTAAATCGCACAACAGGTGGCGCTGCTATGTTGCATTTTTTTTACGATTCACGCAACAGTCGTATCTCAAAAATTAATATACGCAGTTCCATCAAACTTCAGATTCTGTTGGTCCTTGACATGAATTATTGTTTTTACACGTTTTAGGGATCAGAGATTTAAAAAAAAGATGTTTATATAATACGTTTGTTTCTGTGTATGGAACTAATGCACATAATTTAATATAAATTTATATTCAGGTAATCCATGATATAAATTGATGCTGATCAGTCTTTAGTGTAAATCGCTCAATAGCTGGCGCTTCTATGCTGCATTTTTAACAGTGCGATTTCCACAATAGTTCCATCTCTAGAATTAATATGCGATTTTTTTGTTAAACTTGAGATTCAGGTATACCTTGATAAATAATATTGCTGAATGTGCTTTGGTGTAAATCACCTGCCAAGTGGTGCTTTTATGCAGCATTTTTCTGGATACACTCAATAGTCCTTTTTCAAGAACTAATGCACGAAATCTCATGCCTCTAGAATCCTCACGATGGACATTGATTGTCATTTAATTTTGGCACTGTGGCAACGAATTTTGATACATTTACTTATATGAGATAGAAGAAAGTTTTGGGATTGCCACTTCCACCTAGTTAAAGTGATATTACTAGAAAACCTTACACGATAAAGAATTCTTGATTACATTTTCTGTTTTACCCTTAACAGTATCTTTCACAAAACATTGGCTTATCTGTTCCAAAAAACGTGTAGACTAGTATTATGAGCTAATTTTTTAGTCAGTTGTATTTAGACAACAGTATGTTATATGTTACAAAATATTTTTCACTTCCCTGAAAATTTTCATTTTTCCGTTGTGTTACCTTAAGAAAAAGTGTAAAGAATGCAAGGAAGCAAATATTTTTTTAAGTTCATAATACAAATCGCTCATTAAATAAGGTACAGTGTGTGGCCAAATTATTAGTTGCAGTATAATTTTTCTTATTGGCAATCTTACAAGGAGAGGGCCAACTTTGATAATCACAGATTTTGATTATTTTTATATATGTTGTAGGGTAGAGGCCCCTTAGTCTCAGGTTCAACGGATTTTGTACAACGCTCCTTAGTTCTCGAGAAACAAGGGAGGGTCTAATACTAGGGGCGATTAAATGAAAAGGTAATACGAAACGCCCTAACTACCAAACCGGTTAAAACTTGAATATGCCGCTTTGGAATAAAGTAGTGATACATCGAGAGGTGCGATTGGAGTATACAGCGTAGTTGTGAACATGCGTAGGCGCTTGTGCATGAAGGGGGAGAGAAGCATACTGCAAGTGAGTTCCGTCCAATTGACGCGGCAGTGCCTGTGAGGTCATCATGGCTTTCCCATTGCAAAATCCGATGATTAAAGAGCATCGTGATGGAAAGCCATGATGGCCTTACAGGCACTGCCGCGTCAATCGGGCGGAACTCACTTGCTGTCTGCTTCTCTCTCCCTTCATGCACAAGCTCCTACGCATGTTCACAACTACAGTGGATACTCCAATCGCATCTCTCGATGTCTCACTACTTTATTCCAAAGCGGCATATTCAAATTTCAACCTGTTTGGTAGTTAGGACGTTTCGTACCTTTTCATTTGATCAATTCTAGTATTATAATACAACTTAAGTGCTCACTTTCTAATGCAGTTTTGACGTGGCTCACTCAGTTGAAAGATGGCTCTTTGATCAGCGGGTCTTGGGTTCATTCAATCCCAGGAAATGCTACGTTTTATTTTATTATTTATTTATTTTTTATAAACATATTTTTAATCGAAATTTAATAAACACATTGTCAATTAAAAAATACGTATCAAAGATAATTGTAACACATTATTTTTTTTATTTGTAACTAAATCTTTTTATAAAACGGTTAATGTTTTTTTATTTATTATTTACCGATGTAATGTTGTTGAATAATTGTGTCAGTTCGTAATTGTAAAGAAACATCCTTTATGCTTTGCCTTTATAAAGGAAATGAATAAGATGGAAATACGGGATGATCGAAATGCGCTACATTTGTTTGCTCCTTAATTGTTTTATAAATATACTTGTAAATATATTGAAAAATCTGAATTTAAAAATTTAAAATCGTTTATTAAATAAAATTTAAATGTATGTATATTTTTTATTTAGCCCTTTTGATTTTTTAATGATTATTAAACTTTTAAAACTTTTCTCAGCATTTAATTTTTTTTTTAATTGCATTTATTATGATTGACGAAAATTTCAAAATCTTTTGTGGCGGCCTCTAGTTGTGGCAAAAATAAAAATAAATGTAAAAAAGATGATAAAGGTGAACTCAAAATAATTAAAAGCGAAACATGTAGCACATATTATAAAATTAAAAATCTTTTACATTGATAAAAGAGGTTCTAATTTAATTCTTATACTACTTTTTAATATAATTATGTTTCTTAATTGAAAATAGAGTATATCATCTTATCTATTTCCCTGATTGAGACAATATATAAATGCTGTTTTTTATTTTATTTATTTATTTATTTATTTATTTATTTATTTTTTATTATTCATGAATTTACACAATTATTAGATATCATTACATCGACAGAGATTATGTAAATTACATTTTACAAGTAATTTTTGAAAAATTAACAGTTTAAGTAGGGATGCACAACCTGTGGCCCGCGATGGGTTAACGTGTGGCTCGTGAACATCGGCAATTTACAACTGGAAAAAGTTGCAATTTTTGTGCATAGGTCGCAGAAAAAAAATCATAAATTTCGTTAAATTAACGCACGAAAATATATAATTTCGTCAGTCACTTAAGAATCGAAAATTTCGTAGATTGAGCACGGAAAAATTGAGAATTTCATTGATGAAGTGCGGAAAAATAGCGAATTTCGTCGGTGACGCTCGGAAAAATCGCGATTTTGCCTCGATGCTCGGGAAAAAAGGCAAATTTCGCCGATCGGGCACGAAAAAATCGCGAGTTTTGTCGATCAGACACGAGTAAATCGTGAATTTTGTTGATCGGACACGAAAAAAAATGCACATTTCGTTGATCGGGTAAGAAAAAATCGCCAGTGCGAAATGTATGACGCACCAAAAAACTTCAAATTAAATTCATCGGCTACAGAAAAATTGCATGTTTTCTCGGTTTATCATGTAAGAAATATGCGAATTTCGTTGATCCGGCACGAAAAAAATCGCAAATTCTGTCTATCAGGGACGAAAAAATTGCAAATTTCGTTGATAAAACACGGATAAATTCCGAATTTTGCGATGATGCGCAGAAAAATAGAAAATTTCGAATATCGGTTGCGAAGCAATCGTGAGTTTTGTCAATTTATCAAGAGAAAAAAAATAGTGCTTTTTTTGCGTTAAAAAATCCAGATTTTTTTAAAGCTCTTTAAAAATTGCAAATTTAATTGTTTGGGAGCAGGAGCATGTGTATTTGGTCAATTAAACGCAGAAAAACGCATATTTCGTCAAATAAAGGTGGAAAAAATCCAACGACGATCAGACAAGGAAAAATCACGAATTTTAGTGATCGGGTCCCTAAAAATTACAAATTTCGTTGGTCGGACAGAAGAATATCGTAAAAATGGAGAGTTTTACCGATAAGTCTCGTAAAAGTCGCGAATTTCGTCAATCGGATTCATAATAATCGCAAATTCGATACGGTTCGTAAAACTATCGAATTTCGTCGACCAGGTGCCAAAAAAATCGAGGATTTTATCGATCTGATGCGGAAAGAAATGCAAATTTTATCGATCATGTAAGAAAAAAAATCACGAATTTCGTCGATTAGCTTTATAGAAATTGCGAATTTCGGCGACCGACTTCGTAAATCATTCATTGATCGAGTGCGGAATGGTCGTAAATTTTCTTGATCAGCTTCATAAAAATCATGAATTCTTTCGATTGGTTTCAAAAATCGCAAAATTTTTCGATCATGCTGAGAAAAATCGCGAATTTTGTCTATCATGATCGGAAAATCATGAATTTCATCGATCATGAGAAGAAAAATCGCGAATTTTGTCAATCAGATTTGTAAAATTTGTGAATTTCGTCGATTGAATTCATAAAAATTGCGAATTTTGTTGATCAGGCATGAAAAAAATCTCCAATTTCGTCAATCAGGCTCGGTAAAATCACAAAATTTATCGAGCATGTGATTAAAATTCGCAAATTTCATTGATCAGCTTTGTAAAAATCATGAATTTTGTCGATCAGCTTTGTAAAAATCGCGAAATTCGTAGATCAGTTTAGTAAAAATTACGAATTATGTCGATCGATTTTGTAAAAAGAGGAAATTTGGTCAATCAAGCATGAAAATATTGCAAATTTAGTTAATGAGGTGCAGAAAAATCAGGAACTTCATTGATTATGCATGGAAAAACTTGTTGATCAGCTGCTTCCCTCTCTTTCATTCATAAAGTTCACATTTTTTTTTTCGTCACCAACCATGTATGTTTGTTTTTTAGCAATTTTAATAAAACAAAATTTACTCTCCTGAATTAAGTCTAGGAATTTTATTACATCTTGAAAATAATCCTTTTTATATATGTTATATATACAGACATAAAAACTTTTGATTATATCCTTAACGATTGAATTGGATATTTTGACTGAGTAAGCAAACTTAAAAGGATACCCCCTCCCCCACTCCCCTCTGAAACCATACTTTTTTATCCAATTATAGGCCACAGATCACCTCGGAATCGAATTATATCCGTATTATTGATGCGGCCCTCGGCCACCCAGACATACTTATAAGTGGCCCTTCTCTCGAAAAGGTTGTGCACCCCCAGTTTAAAGAATATATAAAATGTATTTTTAAAATCATAAACAATAATAGTTTTATGATGTTCTATGCAACGATTTAGTTACAATTAAAAATATATACATTAAAGTTATAACTGACACAATTTTTAATTAACAACGAGTTTATTAAATTATAATTACAAGTACATTTATAAAGCAAAAAATACGAAAACCAAATGTAGCGAGTTCTGGGATTGAACCCGAGACCCGCGGATTAATGAACGACCATTTGACCGAATGAGCTACGACATCGCAAAAACAACATTACAAAGTAAATACTTAAGTTGCATTATAATATTAGACTCCTCCTCCCCCCCCCCCCGTTTCTCGAGAACTAAGAAGGGTTGTATAAAATCCGTTGAACCTGAGATTAAGGGGCCTCTACCATACAACATATATAGAAATAATCAAAATCTGTGATTATCAGAGTTGGCCCTCTCCTTGTTAGTTTAATGTTTTTGTGCTAATAACGCAGATAGGTGACATTTGACAGGAGTCGTCAACTGGTTATGACTGGCACGTTATGACTCTTAGTGCATGTGTGTCAGGAATTAATAATTTTTTTAGTTATGACTCTATTGTATTTAATGAGGCATTTGTTTATATTTAAAAATAGAGTGATTATATTGTTTTCGGCCTGTACTTGAAAAGCGTTATTGCCCATAACTCGTGATTTAAACAGCTGTTATCCATAATAATTTAAAACCAAACGTTAAATGCAACATTGTTGAAAATCTTGGTAGAGTAATCAGTGGCAATAATAAATAATTCAAATTCATTTAAAAGCACTTAAAGATCTACTTAAGAATAACAATATTTTCATCAGATTTTTGAACGACATTACAGTATATTCTGCTTGAAAAATTTTATACATTAATACAATTTTAAGACTACGAAAACTACTCTTTAACTGTGTAAATAACGAACTGATTATTTTTAAATTTTGATACAATTGTAGTTAATGAGACATTTGCTTATCATTAAAGTGATTTTATTGTTTTTTTCCTATCTGCTGTTGAAAAGCACTATTACCTACAACTCGTGATTTATACAGCTATAATCCATAATGTATTATTACACATAGTATAATTATTTAAATTGATTCAAGTAATTATCAATTAATTTATGATTCAATTTACTTAGACAACAATCAGTTTTTATGCTTGAAAACATTTTTCACCGTTCTGGAAAATTCTTCAATCTCTGAGTTAAGGCTATATATGAGGGATTCACAAACATACTTCTTTATATATTAATGACAGCATGTTTAAACATCTTTAAAAATGACGGAATTAGAAATGTTTGATCATTTTTCACCTATGACGTTACACAGTCCAACTCTGAACAAATCTCGAAATTGTAAAATGTAACGTAATTCATACTGAAGTAAATAATCTACTCATGATTGAAGATATAATAGTTTTGAATTATTTCCTAACTCATTTTAAGTAGAAACAATATGTTTTCTCGAAACTGTTTTCCCCCTTTTCTGAACAACTTCATTGATAGACGTGTCACCTTACGAATACATATATTTGAATCATTATAGCTCGAAGCGCCATGGATACCACGGATTATATTTTAATTTTGGACATAGGATTATCACACGGATTATCAATATACCACGGATAGCGCCAAAATCTCTTATTTACGACCCGAATACCCTTGGACTTTCCTTAATAGAAAAGAATTAAAAAAAAGAGAGAAATTGAAACCGGACAAATTTAATAGAAAAATTAGACAAATTAAAGATATTGAAAGACGGTTAATGGGTGGGCGGGGCTCTGAAACTAGCGACTCCTCCTGCCTTCATCCCAAATATATATGTCATTCGAATTATTGTTTATTATCAGCTTTTGCCACTAAATCATTCATCTATAAACCTGTTAGATAATTCACTTTGTTTCATTATGTTCCCTACCTTTCGTATTTCCAGGTTCAGTAATTTGTGCTGTGCATTGATTATGGGTCAATCAGGAAAAAATCATTCATAGACACATATAGATGTGAAACGCGTTTAAATCTCTTTAAAAATGGTCAAATTGGAAACGTTTTAACTTTTTTCGCTTATGCGTTACACAGCTCAACAGTTCTCGCCAAACGCCAATTGTACCTCGCCAAACTCATATACAGCCAAACTGTCTACAAATCTTCAGATAATCGGATGTAATGTGGCTCAAATTGAAGTAAAGAATCTACTCATGACTCGAGATATAAAAGTTTTAAATATTTTCTAGTTTTATTTTAAGTAAAAACAATATATATTTTTTCAAGCTTGAAAGTGGTTTTCTGATTTTCTGAACTTTATTTATAGTTGTGTCGCCTCTCGAATAAACATGCAATATCACAGCTGCCAACTTACCGATAATTACAGTAAAATTATTTCAGTGGTACCTAGGTCAAATAGGCGATTTTTGCACCAGAAAAAATATGCATGAAATAAATTTAAATAAGGAATTTAACGAAACAAGGAAAATTTTAGCAAACAATCATTTTGATTTGAGGCGTTTTTATTTATTACAAGAGATATTGGTAAAGTTTTATGGAAATGATCGGTAAGTTGGCAAATATATACTATGTAAATATTACATTAACGTATGCGGCACAAAAATCACGATTATTTGTTAATTGTTCAATGGCAACATCTGAATAAAACGCAAATTACCGGTTACTGTGTAAAAGTAATTTAGAAGGATTTAGACCAATGTAAATCTGATTTATTTACATTTTTTTCTTTCGCTGCAATTACGGAGTTTTAAAATATTATTATTTTTAGTTTTCTGTTGCCTAAAAAAAATAGTATAAAAATACCGAGTTTTTGAATTTTCTAGAAGAATTTTCTGATTTGGCACACAATTGAGCAGGTATAATTAAATTACGAATAAAAATATTATGATGCAATGTTTTTAATATATATTTAAAGAAGACCAAACTGGTCGCCAAGGGCGGCTAGTACGTTTATATTTGACTCATTTTCACTCAAAGAATGCATTCAAATTATTGTTTGATTATTCGCTTTTATCACCGAATCATTTATCTATAAGACTATTAGATTCTCTTGATGATTTACCTCGTTTCATTACTTGATCAACAAATTCGTCTTTTTCTTCCTAACTTTAATCTCCATCAAACCACCTTTTAATAGTTCCATCTTTTCACGCAATAGAGTAGTCCAATCACGCTATCCCAACTTGAAGATATCAGTGTTCTGTCAGTCTTGGTGATCATTTGACGATATTTTCTTTTAAACGAGAATAACTTCATTTATTGAATTGTGCTGAGTAAACTGACAGAACTTTCTAGATATAATATGTTATTTTTCTGGGAGGTTTATCTAGATCAAAAACTCTAAGTTTCATCTTCAGATGTCATTTGAGCCAGAATATCTTTGAAGAGAAAGATAAGGCTTTACAATGTAATTTTTCTGAAAGTCATTTGCTAGATAAATTTATTTAACTATCCAAACACAGCTTTTAATTAATTGGGTTTATTTCTAGTATCATTTGATTTATGACTATTGAAAGTGCATAGCGACAAATTTTCAAGCGCTAAATGGGAAATATTGGGTAAGCGGCGCCTTTCTTTATGCATTTTTTACAATACAGAATATTTTTTTTCTGTTGTAAACATAATTATCTTAAAACTTTTGGGTAAATAGTTTAGATTATAGGATTCATCAGGCTACCGTAATGAAATCTTAACTTGGAATTTTTATTTTAATATTTTCAAAGATGCGTCAGAATTATATTATCTATTTTAAAAATTAAAATATTACATTTTTAAATAATGTTTTAATATATTATTAAAATGTAATTACTAAAACAATGATCATTTGACAATTAGAGTTTTGTCAAGATAAGTGAATAAAATGAAGTGAAGTAAAGAAATATATACATTTTTTAATTACACATTTTATTTTTATAGGTATATACATACTCAATAGAAATTAATATATGAAATGTTGATATATGATATCAATTTACAGTTATTTTCTTTTTATGGATATACACATATTTAATATAAATAAATACACGAAGTTTCGATATCTGGTATCGGTTATTAAAAAACTTTTAAAATAAATATATCAAGCTTTGTTTATTATATTTTTCTATGATTCTGTAAAAGCAAAAGTTTCCTTAGGATCTAATTACATATATATTGATTTGTTTGTTTAATTCAACAAATATTTTAGATTTATATTTTTTGACAAGGAGATTCTCTACGGCCAAAAAACATACATTTATTTTGATGTAGTATATTTATTTTAAATGTGTTTTATTTTAAAATAATAATAATAAATGGATAATAAATTACATATTGTAAAATAAATCTCACATGAAAGCAAAAGAAAGTATTGCGTGTGACTTTTTAGAATGATCAACAAATGTAAACAAATTGTTTAAAATTTAACTATCAAAATTGAGTTAAATTTTTGAAGACAGTTAAAATTTTCAGAAGAGCTTATGCAGTTAGTTTATTCTAAAAATTATTCCAATTTATGTATACATTTCACATTCTAAAATATTGATTTTTTTAAAAAATAAATATAAGTTCGGATAATTTTTACTTTGTTTAAAGAATAGAAATTATTTAAAGCTGAAACGAAATTGGTTTCATCACACTTGAAAATCATTTAGAAACTGTTGTGCTAAACGATAATTTTTTAGAACTAAATTTACAATTAAACATCTATCTAAATTACTCTAACATGAATATATAATTATTTTTAACATCATACAAGGAAAAAAAAAATTACTGATAAAAATTAAGACGGTGCATTTTTCTTGTTAGTTTTACCAATAAAAATTACTACACTCTAAATTAAAAAAAAAAAAAAAAAAAAAAAAAAGAAAGAAAGAAAGAAAGAAAAAAAAAGAAAAAAAAGAAAGAAGAAAAAAAAACTTCTATATAACGTTTCACAATTGCATCATGGTAGCATACTGCAACATCGCATTTTGCACCCAGTGCATTTCTTTAATACTTCTTATCGCTACGCTGCATTTGAACTTAGTTTTGCTTCACAAATATGAAGCAAATATAGTTGCCATATTTGCTTCAGAATCAGAATTGCAATTAAATACAGAAGCCGTCAAAGCAGCCGTTTTTCTTGGAGTAAAAGAAGCCAATAAACGATACAGTTCGAATATCGAATTTAAATTAAAATTAAAAAACGATTCAAGAAGCTGTTTTGAGAATTATGCAGGTGTGCTGGCTGCGGAAGAGTATTATAGAGGAAAAGTGACAGCGTTTGTTGGGCCCGCTTGCAGTAAGGCTCTGGACTCTGTGAGCAGAATGGCTTCGTACTGGGGCATTCCTGTATATACAGCTGGAGGTGTAGATACTCTTTTTTCAAGAAAGAATATATTTTCAACCTTGACTCGTCTCTCTTTTTCTCTGGATCAAGTCTGTAGATTCATGCTACAGGTAAGTCCAACTATATTTTGTACATGTCTGTTAACATTTTTTTTTTTTTTTTTGGTATTAAAATTATGTTTTATTTTAATAAGAAGCAATGCGACCGACAGAGCTCAGGGCCGTAGCTGAAAAATATTTATTCGGAGGAAGAGGGGGGCATGGAATTAAAAAAATTCCCAATTTCAGACAAATTGCTCTAATTTCCAACTATCATATTTGCAATATGTGTTTAATGATAATGATAACTTATACGTAAAAAATATTTATTTCCGAAGAAAACTGAACACATAAAGATTATAATTATTGGTTCTTTTAACCCTTTATCTACCGCTTTATGAATTCCTGAAAATTTTACATTCTAAAGCATTTTACATAAATGTTTAAACTAAATTAAAATATTTACATAATCATTTAATAAATATTTGAAGGATTTTAGAAGGAGTGAAGGATTTAGAAGGATTAATTAAATTTTAATTTACGGGGATTTTGTGCAATTTTTATAACCCCACTCAAATCTTTTATTTTTAATTATTTTCTTAGTACAGTCGAGTCTCTCTGTAACGAAACTCCATACATCGAGTTTTTCTATATAACGAATTTTTAGAAAGAACGGTCCCCTTTCCGCATGATTACATTAAAAACAGACTTTATACAGCGAAATATCTATCTCCATATAACGAATTTTTTCATAAATTGGTCTTAATTTATTCAGTTTTAAATAAGCTTCGAAATCATATGGAATCAGTTTTCCATCACTTATTTTTGATTTATCGTTCAGTGCTGAGGTTTATTTTAATATTTCTTCTCTCCTTGTTCTTTAAATCCAACGAATTCATCCCACTTCCCAAACCCTTCTAAAAACAAAGTAAATTGGATTGTTACACATATAAGAGGGGAATCAATGAGAGGCACATAAGAGAGGCCTTCAAATGGAAGAAAATATTAGTTAAAATTTTTCATTCCTTGCTAAAATTTAAACTTTTTTTTTTTTTTTTTTTTTTTTTTTTTTTTTTTGAGGGTGTAACAATTAAAAAATATATATACAGATTTTTTTTGTCTGAAATTAACGCAAATCTTCCTTATTTGATTTATCATTAAGCTTTCAAAATAAATGTCTGTCCTCTTTTTTGAAACTGTTTAAATAAATGCTTAAATAAGAAATAAAATGTTGGGTTAATATTTAATTTTAAACATTTCAAATTCTTAATTAAAAAGATCAAAAATAATAATTGTTCAAAATTTACACATTAAATACGATTTTTAACATCACTCTCTATACATCGAATTTCTCTATGTAACGAATTTTTTACTGTTACGATGGATTTCGTTATATAGAGACTCGGCTGTATTTTGTAGAATTATAAAATGTAGAAATATTATATTCTTACAATATAACTATAGAAATATTTTCGCATTTAAAAATCCCCATCCCCCTCCCTCAGCACCAAGAAAGCTGAAAAGATGCAAAGACAAAAGAAATCATCTTTTGAAAAATATTTTTGTTTTGTGTAACCAATAATGCTTTTGGAACAAGATAAAGCAATGTATCTGTAACTCTTTCTAAACAGTATTACAACTAACCGTCGTATTAAAAGAATTTTGTAATAAGTTATTTTAATGGTACTTATAAGTACCTTCGGTTGTTAAAAAGTTAATGAAAATTCTTGTCTTCTGTTGTGTATGGCTCATATTCGTACTTTATATGAAAATAGCATCATGATATTTTATGATTTTTAAGAAAAGATCAATGTTTTGGAGGTAACTGATTAGAGGCTTTGTTGATGGACAACAGTAGACCTTGGAAATTATCCAGGTCTGGTAGAAGTATGATGCTTTCGTAGCACATGGGAAAACAAAGACAAATTGAGTTTGGCTTCTTTTTGAATTTCTTTTGAAAACTTAACTAGTTTATTGTTACAGAACTCTAAATAATAATAATAAAAACGAAACAAAAAAAAATCCTTTTTTTTTTTTTCTTTTTTCTTTTTCCTTTTTTTTTTTTTTTTTTCGTTTTTATTTTTTATTTATTAACTATTTGGAAAATAGTTGTTGTCCTCGGTAAAAAACTGGGAAATCTGAAGTATATCTGAATCTTTTTATTGGTTGAATTCCGCAACTTATTTCATTTTATTCGTTATCTGATTGATCTATGTTTAATGTCCAAAAATGGAATAGTTCTGTTTTTCATTTTATCCTTTTTCTGATTGGTTCATGTTTAAAGTCCAGAAATGAAATACTTCTGTTGCCACGATGGCAAAAAAAGTTTTAAAAACTAAAAAATAAATAAATAAATAAATAAATAAATAAATAATGATAACTTAAAAACAAATTAAGATACAACTTTCAAACAAATAGCATTTAAAAGTACATTTTTTTCTCTATACGATGGTGTAAAAATTGAAAATGTGCGATGTTTAGAAGTTCAAAAGTTTGCAGTACCTAAAACTAAAATTTCATTTACAATTTGTGTATGATTGGTACATGAATATAAATTTTTAATCCATGGCATACGTACTATAGGTATCTGTTACTACATAAACCACGTTTTTATCATCATAAAAATGATATTTATTATTATTATTATTATTATTTTAAATATAGAATTTATTTATAAATCTAAAATTTCAGTCTTTGAAAATATAATTTTCCAAATAGTTGTGGTAATTTGTTAAATTATATACATATATATTTTTTAAATCTAGTATTTCCGAACCTTAAGCGAAAATTTCCCAAATTCATATACATTGAAAGAGGAGACTCCTCCTCACCTCCCACTCCCATTTGCGACGACTCTGACAGAAATACTTATATATATAAAAGAATAATTTGCATAAGATAGAAGAACATCTGCCCTATTAGATAGCCCAATGAATAAAGAAAGTCTATCTGAAGTTTGATATTACATAAAATATAGTGAAGGGTATTTGAAATTGCCTATAGTATAGAAAAGAAATTACAGCAAAAATGCAATTAAAAATAAACAGAAGCTGATTAAGCATGAAACAAGGCAAAAACTAGAAAAAGCAGGGGAGGAACCTGAAACCTCCCAAGATCATAAATTTGAATCAATAAAGAGAAAATAAATGAACTCAAGTCTTTTCATCATGTAGTCATAACATGTCTCGAACATTTCTGATTTAAAATCTTCAGTCTAAATCTAGATTTTTTTATTTTGGTAATACTTAATTTAATATTAAAATTCGACTTCTGGTATTTGTAATAATAAAATTATTTATTATAATTATAAGTTTTATTTATTATTATTTCCTTTTTAAGATAATAGAAAATAGTTAGAAAATATAAATGCAAAAGATATTTGAAAACGAAGTTTTCGCCAAATTTACGTCAAAAAAAAAAAAAATTGCGCTAATGTGATGCGTGTCTGCGCTCAAACTTTAATTTGAAACTGAAACATTTAAAAATCGTGACTTTTATTTATTTATTTTTTTAAGTAAAAAGAACAGAAAAAAAAATAATAATGATATTTTGAAGCTCCATAGGACAGAAGAACAAATCGTAAACAAACCTAATTTACCACGGCCTAAATCCTGTCAAAGGTCTTTTACACAATGACCAATAAGATGAGTTTCATTTGGGCGTGATATTAAACAATTTAATACCACGCCATTAAACAATTAATAAATAATCACGATTTTTGTGACACATACGTTACCGAAATATATATATAGATTGTTAACTTTTTTATGCATTAATATTTCATTTTTAAAATAATAGAAAATAGTTTAAAAATATGTATGCAACTGGTATTTGAAAACGAAGTTTTCGCAAAATTAACGTAAAAAAAAAAAAATTGCGTTACTATGGTGCTTATATGACATCTATGCCGAGAAATCACGAACTCGTATTTTTATGTTAGCCTCGTGCAGGCAATAAATCACCAAATATTCTACCCGTGGCATTGTTTCGTATTTCAATAATTTCATTTAAAATATAACAATAAATCCTTTCACACATTTCTTTTTTAATATATAGCTTTAACTTGAAAATAAAACATAAAATTCATGACTTTTATTTATATTTTTAAGTAAAAAGAACCGGAAAAAAAATAATAAGGATATTTTGAAGCTCCATAAGTGCAGAAAAGAACAAAACGTAAACAAACTTAATTTACCGCGGCCTAAATCCTGCCAAAAGAATTTTACACAATAACCAATAAGACGCATTTTATTTGGGTGTTACCATTACACAATTAACAAATAATTGCGATTTCTGGACCCCGTACAATAGCGTAATATATATATATAGATATGTAACTGGTATTCGAAAACGAGGTTTTAGCCAAATCGGCATCTGAAAAAAATCGTACCAATGTGGTTTGAGTATAACATCTGTACCATATAAATATTAGTCAGTTTTTTTTTTTTAAAGTCCACTCCAGTGTTATATTTTTCAATGTCAGTTCCGGCACAGTTTCTGCCGGGGCAACGCCGAGCGGGTCAGGTAGTTATAGATAATTTCAAATAATTTAATTCCATCTATGTACTTTCTCAGCTACTATCAGTTTTTAAATAAAAATCTGTATTTTACATTCAACATAGATCTTTATGGAATTCGAGTGGAAGCACATTGTTATCATTGTAGACGAAGCTGAGCCCTCGGAGATTCTTCTTAGGAATAATTTTGCTATGGTGATGCGGGAAACTGACTACCAATTGTACCTCAGCTACAAAGAGGTCAACTCAAAATTCGATACTTCTTATAGAAACATGCTGAAATCAGGAAGCAAAGATGGAAGAGGTAAGTCTCACTCCGGTTCTGTAGCCTTGTCAAAAGGTTTAAACGAGTGTTAAAAAGAGAAACAAATTTCATTTTTAAATTCACATTTGGGGCTGCCATAAATGATGTCACACGTTTTTTTCAATATTTCTGAATTCTCTCCCTCCCTCCTCTTGTCACATGTCTCGCTATATTACATTAACACTTATTTGCGGTTCAGAAACAAAGCATTTCGTTATAGATCATATTTCAAACTTTATTTTTAAACTTTACGTTTTAATGACATTTATAACCATAATAATAAAAATGATTCATCTACTTATTTTGTTTGCAATAATGTTAAGATTTACAAGAAAAACATAAATAATATACAATAGTTAAAATATTTATATGAAAGAGCAAATTAAAACAATAGAATTTTGGAATTTGAAATAGAATTTAATGTATTAGACTTTTTAAATTTTATATTTACTTTATGAACACAAAGTACTTTAATTTTAAAATATCTTCATATATTAATCTGCTGATTTTTAATGCTTTTATTTTAATCAAAATATGTGATGTCACGTTTTTTCTTAACCCCTCCCATCCCCTTGTCGCAAACTATCACAATTTCATGACCCCTCCCCTTCCAAGCGTGACATCATTTGTGGCCGGCCCCTTTACTAAAAATCTGTTTGTTGATTTCCAGTTTATTTATGGGTGATGAATTTTAATGTCACAGAACATTTTTAATCCAGTACAGTCAAATGGTATAACTTTGGTCCAGTTTAGAGTAACTTTGGTCTACATTTACGAAACTTTGGTCTATGCTGCCATGGTGAGACCTTGACGAATTATTTACATTTAGCTGCCAACTTCACGACAGTGGTCCTACCTATATTTTGAGACCAAAACTTTGATGATAACTGAAATAATATGACAGATTTAATCTTTTTTTTACCTTTGGGCCAAAGTTCTACCCTTATATGTCAAAGTTACCCCAATTGACTGTAATATTTTCGGATTGAAAAATAGACTGGGACCCAATGAGATCAAAAGTCCTGCCATCGCCAAATAGAAAAAAAAAAGTATGCAACTCGACAGTAAAAAGTCATACGAACAAAATGAGTTAGCTATGTGTATAATGGGGGGGGGGGGGGGGGTCAAGAAAATATAGGTGGGGGGGGGGCTCATATTTTCCTTACATACACAAAGATAAATTAGTGCATAGTCACACTGTAGGTACTATGTTTCTCATTAAACTGTTGTATTAACTTCATTTTATGCTAAGAAAGTAATAGGATGATGAAAAATTCGAGTGGATAACGAATGCAATATTAAACATCATGTTAGCTTCATATGTGCAAATAGGATAAGCAAGTGTTGAAACACTTATTTTAGTAACAATTTAGTATTTTTAATACGTTCCAACAAAGTTGAAAAGTGTTTATGCATTTGGTTTGTCTAGCCGTCTGTTATACAGTATTCTACAATAAAAAACTGGATGTAAATAACATTTTTAAAAGTTGTATTATCATAGTGTTTTAAGGTTTTCGCTTATTTAATTTTGTGAATTTCTTTGAATTTCAGTATTTCTTTTGTTAGCCTGTGGTGAAGTAGTTAGGAAAATGTTGTTGGCTGCTTATGATTTGGGAATGGGAAATGGTGAATATGTGTTCCTCTCAGTCGAATTATTGAAAAGTGAGGTTTCATCCAATCAGTTTAACTGGAATAAAGAAAACGACGATCGAAATGAGGTAAGAAAAGTATTTTTTCTTTAATCATCCTAATTAATAAACAATTTATAATTCAAAAATAACATATTTCAAATATTTTTTTTTATAACTTACACGAGAGTCACCCGTTTATCTTCATCTTCCTTATTCATTCTTAGAAAGATCTCTAAACTATTATAGAAACCCATTCAGCTGGGCAACCTGGCAAGTAGGGGCCTGGTTATCGATTAGATACAAAGAAAAGAAAATATTAGCCCTCGCTAGATTTATTTCAAGTTTACACCCCATCGTCCCGACAACTTTATAAGTTACCGGGCATTATTTTAAAGGCATTGGTCACTCAGCAGCCGAACTCCCCTCGGTAATGTTAAGTCTATGGTCGTTGGATGCAATTTTATTGATTCAAATTCTTCAAACACAGTATTTTCTTCATCTGCATCTAAATCATAACTGTAAGTATCTGATTCCATATCCATAGCCTCCTCCTCATAATGGAACAGCTGTTTGGAATTCTTCATGTTATGTTTGTCCTACAATCGTTTCATACCTTTGGTTGTAAGACAAACACAATAATAAATCACGAGTGAATCACTGGTGGTATTTATTTTTGGCTTATGCATCATTTCACTTCCAACAGAAATGGATCATTAGATTCCCCTGTTACTACTCTTCCATAAAATAGAAAGTTTTTTTATTGTGCTTGATGCCATAGGTTTTTGTGCTGTCGGCTCTTGAACTATGTTTCGGGATAAATAAACTAAAGCACTTTGTAAAATCCCCCATAAAATGAAAAATAAAGAAGGACGCGTTTCGAGCTACAACAATAACAGCTCGTCATCAGCCAAACCAACACGTGTCCGTAAGGGCACAGAGTCGAGATAAAGAATTTCTCGAAACTTACTTAGGCTATACAGTTCAATGAAGCTGTCCAGTGTAAAATAATTTATGAAATTGGGAAAACAAAGCTATCAGGAGTCGCATCAATTGATTCAAGGGATTTTAGGTGTTTTAGTTCCAGAAGTTCCATAAAGTACACTGCAAACGCATGAAACACTTTTTCAACACTAACTGAACATAAAAATCAACTCTTCTAACTAAAATAGTCTTCGATTTTGTTGTACGAAATAAAAAGATTGTGCAGAAAATGTTGCTAAAAAATACGAAAGGAGAAAATGTGCTTTCAAAACATACTTCAAAGCATTCATTTTTAAAATAGTGTAACTTTAAAGATACCTGTAAAAATATTTTGAAAATGTTTTAAATGTGTTGTTTTATAGTGTTCTTAATTGTGTGGCGTTTACAATGTGTTGTTAATTTGGGGACAAAGTATGATGTGCACTACAACACTATCATAAGAAAATATTTTCATAAACACTATTTACAACACTATTTTTTGAACACATTTTTAGGTAGCAATACTTTGCAACACTTTTCTATTATATTAAGAACACAATCCCAGCACAAAAAACAACCCAACACATTAATGTGTTGTGAACTTGGGGACAAAAAGTGTACCGAAATGTGTCTATTTTTGTATTGAGAATTTTCTGTGTATTAGTCGCTATATCTGAAGATAATTTTTAGGGTTCCGTTCATCTGACTAAATCCTATTCGTCTCTGTCCTCTGCCTGTCTGTCTGTCACGGAGTGCGTACATAAAAACTATACAAGTCAGAGCGTTCAAATTTTGTGTACTTATAGTTGAATACCTCTTGTCACCATACAATTTTAGAAAATACTATTATTTTAGTTAAAATAATTTTTTTAATATCATCAGTCAATTTTTTCAATTTTTTTTCTTTTCATTGTTGCATGCAAGTTTAAAGATATAATTTTTTATTTTTATTTTTTAGGCTTTAAAAAGAAATGGAGTACTTATGTTGCCACAATTACGAAATTGGCATTAAAAACTACAAAAAAATAATTATCTCAAAAATAAATCGAGATATAGCTTTTAAACAAATTGCATTTAAAAGTACATTTTTTTTCCCCTATACCATGGTGTAAAAATTGAAAATGTGCGATATTTAGAAGTTTAAAAATTTGCAGTAGCGTAAATTTCAAAATTTAAATTTCATTTCTTCTAATTGTTGCACGCAAGTTTAAATAAAATTATTATGTATGTAACAGAAATTAATGGATTAAATAAATCACGTGAAAAACGTTTTTATTTGTTTTTATTTCATCATATTACATCATATTTATCCTCTATTTTGACATGCGAAGTGAAATATTTTTTTTATTTATTAAATTTCTTTTCATTTAAATTACTAGCAGCCTCTGTTGACCGGTTTGCTCTCCCTTAAACTTATGCTAAGCCTTGTAACATTTTACTTTTATGCATAACTTTATTTACTTGCGTACCTTCACTAAATCTGTATATTCTGATAGAGAAATCAAAAAATCTATGCGATCAAGGCAGCATTTAGGATAAAAAATCAGTATTCTATTCTGGTTGGCGCTTTTGGCGAATAAATCCGAAATAGCGCCTAAAATCATTTTTCAGTTGTTATTTTAGTGATAAAATGTTTTGAAGGAGATATTAAACGAAACCCTCTGTGCAATCTGCGATCACACTTATTAACTTGTTTTATTAACCCTCACGTGCATAAATTAATTTTCATTATTCCCTTTTTTTTTTTCTCTTTTTGAGATAAATGAAAACTTATTATAAAATAACTTTATTATTGTACTGCATATTGTATTGTTCCATTGTTCTACTATCTTTCGTTCTACTATCTTTCACATTTTTTTATATGATCTCCATAAATGAATGCTCAAAATGTTTTGCTTAATAATACAATAATTATCTCGCCTCATATGAGGCCCTATGCATGAGAGAGTAAACAAGACAAATATTACTTTACAAAAATTGTGGTAAAAAAGGGACTTGAAAATCCTTAAAGCGTACGAATCCTGGCTTTGTATACTTAAAAAAAAAAAAAAAAAAAAAAAAAAAAAAAAAAAAAAACATATTCTTTACAAAACAAGATTTGTGAACAGCCAAACTAAGAGCCCACACTAGTCATTCAAAAAGACAAGGAAGATCATGTTAAGTTTGTGGGGACGTCATTTTCAAATATCTCGCTCAAATTTCAATATTTTTACTCTTTATTTATTTATTTATTTATTGCATAGGATAGCTGAGCCCACAACGACCTACCTAGAATCAGTTTCGGAACCGGTTGGAACCGATATATATATATATATATATATAACCAAAATCGAAAAGGTAAAAACTAGTCCGGTTGTAGATCGTCCTAGGCTATCCTACGCAAAAAAAAACTGTAAAAATATTAAAATTTGAGCGAAATGTTTGAAAATAATTCCCCAAAAACTTAACATCATCAGCCTTTTTTTTTTTTTTTTTTTTTTTTTTTCTTTTGCGTGACTCGAGGGGCATTTTAAATATTCGCGAATGTTGAAATATTCTTCATTTCTTATTTGAAATCTCGCGAGTGTTAATTGATTTCTCTACACTAAAACCTTTATTGGTTTTTTTTTTTATAGGAAGCTCGAAAAATATATGAATCTTTGATGGTAATAAGTGTGCGAGTGCCAGTAAGGCCAGAGTATCAGGATTTCATCTCCGAAGTGATAAAAGTCGCCAAGCAAGAATTTTCCACAGATATTAGCCCATATTCTGTAAGTATTGTATCAAATGCATCTTGAAAAATGAATAACGGTACTGTGTGGGTAAGATGAACAATTAATAGTTTTTGAGAAAAGTGTATTTCTACCCCCGCACTCTATATTTTTCTGCAAATCAAATAAAACACTTTAAAATTAATACTGGGATGCAAACAATATCATGCCATGTTTAGCAAAAAGTTCTTTTTTTTTTTTTTTTTTTTTTTTTTTGTAATTCTGAAAAAGCTTATTACAACTGCATCTAAATGCAGTAATTGTAATAATCTTTTACTTTGAACTTTCTGAGACAGAACTCCTGAGTTCTCGTATTATTTATTCCATATTTAAAAAAAAGTCTACAGTCTCAGAAAAAAAAAAAAAAAAAAAAAAAAATCTTGACACTTGCGATTTTAGGTGTTTTGTTAAATATCTAGATATATACATAAGGAATTATTCTGAAACTCCAGGTGTGTACACGTCATATATTTTCGCGAAGAGTTTTGTCCGAAATCCAACAGGGTACTGTCAAAAAATTGAAAAAGAACAAAGACCTTTTGGATAACCCTGTCAAAACTATTGAAGCAAAAGATTTCAAACTGCAGATTACGATTAAGTGGCTTATTGTAATAAACTGTGTTCATTTTTATGAATATAGCATGTAAACTCGTAGAGAAATTAATGTTTTTATAAAAACGATCCCAAATTTTTCCAAGTTTTTTGCTTATAATTTGCAGAGTTCTTCATAAAGCACAATGTTCTTTTCAGAAAATATGACAATCAACATTGTACATAACATCCTATAATCAGAATTAAAAAATAATAAAAAGTATATGACAAATGAGCATGTTTACTAAATAATTTTTTACTGCGCATGCGTCAACGCTATTAAAATTTTATTATGTTAGTTAAATGTATAGAACAACTTTTGTGAAAGTCTCAAAAACATAGCTTGAAAATTCTGAAAATTATCGCCGATGACGTGTACTATTTTGTTTACACACCTGGAGTTTCAGAATTTCTTATGTATATTTTAAGATATTTAACAAAACGTCTAAAATAGCAAGTGTCAAAATTTTTTTTTGCTGAGATTGTATTTAGAAAATATAAATATTTTTAAAAGTGCGCCAAGTTTTGAAACTGATACTATACAGTTACTGGACAATCAGCCGGTAGCTTTTTAAGAAAATTCGCATAAAAATCGTCCATGTGTAACAATTCCATTTCTAAAAAATTCTTCAATCCCAATGTACAACAGATCTTTTGTTTAGTGATATTATGATACAGTGTGTTTTCCGTAAATGTAAAATTCAATAATGAGTTATTCATGCAATTACTACTCATTATCTAATTATTAATCCTTTCGGATCTAGTGTACTATTAATAGTACATGTTTTTTCATCGAGTTTTATTTTGCCTTAACATTTACTCAGTTATTATCTACATAGAGGAATGAAGTACACGGCTATGCCTTTCTTATTATGAATTCATTTAGATTTTTGGATTTAGTAATAATAAAAGATTATTTAATTCTCTTTGCACCATTGACGATTCCTTTATTTTATGCATATATTTCACGCTTTAAATTTAAAATATGAGTTACTTTTCTGAACCAAACATGTATGATAAAACGCAAAAATCATTAGAAATTTGTAATACCCTTTTAAATCCGATTATAATACGTTATTATCCAAACGTCTTAGAAACCTCTTCCTTAGTCTATTATCATATAAATATGAAATGAATCGTACACAAAAAATGTACATTCGTAAAACTTCAGACAATGAGATAATCTTTAAATATCACTAAGTGTATTTGGATAGCTACGATTAATGTTATGAAGATAAAAGTAATTTTGTTCTCAAAACGGAAAAAAATTCGGACCCGTAAGGATTATAACAACCGTTTATACAATATTACCGTTTATACAATAAGAAAGTAGAGTCAGATGCCGTTGATGTGCGTTTTTAAAAATTATCTTCGCAAATTTTAAGCACATAAAAAAATCCCTTACACATTTTGAAATTTCCATTTAATTTAAATTTATCATCTTCTTAAAAATACTTAACATTTACGCAGGCAATTTTTAAAAATGCACGTCATCGTCATCTGTACTTCTGGCAGTAAAAATGACGTTTGAATAATTATACCTATTAGAAGAATAAGTAATCGTACTTCAAAAAAATTTCATAGGTTAATAATGGATTTCGCGATCGAGGAGTTTCAGTGTAGCGGAGCCTTAAGTCCTGAGTGCAAATTATAAGTACACAATTACCACAAATTACCACAATTAAACTTTGAAAACACCCCCTTCCAATACGGCCCCTTCTCATATGGCCCTTCCATATGGCAGGTATTATTAATTAAAATTTATTTTCAATGCAGTTTCGCTTTCGGCCGAAACTTGGAAATTAACCGAAATTCAATTTCGGTCGAACACTAGTTCATATTATGTGCTAAGACCTTTAACGAAATTGTGTTGCCAGAACTGAGTACTGACTGGAATGCAAAACGATTTTGGAAATTGTGTAGCGCTTAGTCTGGACTACTCATGTCACCAAATTCAACATTTATGCAAAACGAATGTCACACGATATTGAAGTTCAAGTTGCTTTTTCAAGGTCTTAAACTTTGCTTTCAATCATAGAATAATTATTACCGGATATTATTAAAAATTTACTTTTTTAGAAATACTGGCAATTAAAAGAATGTTCTGTTCAATGTAATTCAGTACTCTAGACACTTCGAATGCTTTAACCGTCTCTTTTGACTTTTGTGCACGATTTTGCAACCACTTTTCCAGTGAATTGTCAGCGATTTCTCTGTGGCTGATTCTCCAATAAGTGGGTAAATTCCTTCCCTTAGGGTTACATGCTATTTTTTATCATTCATATAGTTTTTTTTTAGCATAAAATGTATTTTGTAATGTATTTCTACAATTTAGAAAAGTATTTTCAATAAATTAACTGTAAATTTTACAGTAATAGTATAGTACTTTAAATATTCAATTTGTCACTTCTGCCCCTTGTCCCTCACCTCATGTACTGATCTTCTGGAACACTTTTAAATATAATTACAAACTATTTTCAATAATTTTGCCACCCAAAATAAAAATTTATACTCCAAAGTAGATAATAAAGTATTTTTATTGTAAATTAAAAATAGTTTTACATTCATTCTTAGTCAGAGAAACGCTAATCCTAGTTTATATGTCACTACTGTCCTCTTGTATAAAATTGCTAAAGTGACCACCAGGTGCCCAGATAAAATTTGTTGAACAGGTAAATTTAGTAGAAAGAGCCATCCTAATTGCCCAGAAAAACATATGGCACAATTTTAAGGACCTCAAAAATAGTTACAAGCTACAAAATGGATAGAAAAGTAAGAATATGTTTATTACTTGTTACTACTGTCCCCTACTTAAACTGTCCTTGTTATTGTTTTTATTTATTTATTTATTTATTTATTTATTTATTTATTTTTTGTCATGATATAACATACTTTTGCTTAGTACAAAATATCATATTGCAATCTTACTAAGCCAAACTTACTATGTCAAGCGAAGCAATTTTCTTAATTTTGTCACTACTGCCCCTTTTCAAATTATTTATTTGAGGACTGAATCTCCGAAGCAGATATGAATCCCATAGATGACTTGAAGCCGAAAGATACAGTAATACCATCAATTCCAAATCTATTAAAATTGCATCAGCTCACCTGGAATAAGTTTGAAAATGTTAAACTCCAACTGCGTTATTTAAACTGTTTCACACGCGACACACATGAAAGATGTCAACATTATTTTTCAGAAACATCATTTGTAGACTTATCTCTTTGTTTTAAGGATATGCCCAACGATTATGAAGATATTGAAGTATCAACTCCTGGTTCTGAAAGTTAACATATTTGTGTAGGAACTTAGGTTGCAATTGTGTATGATGAAAATTGGTTTCCTGGTGAGTTTTAATTTTTTATTTAGAAATTTATTTATTATTTAAAATTTTTATCAACATATTTTATTTTTTCGTAGACTTATTACAACATTTGTTTTTAACAGGTTTAATTGAAGAAATAAATGATGTCATCCTTAAAATAAACTTTATGTTAAGGAATGGAAGCCGATTCTATCGGCCAAATACACCACATATTTAGGATGTTCCAAAGAATAAAATTTTGTGTGCTATTGATATTCCCTCTCGACCACTTACTTCAAGATATTTTACTATAGACAAATTATATGACATAAATTTTAAAATGATCAGTGTTTCGCGTACTTAAACACTTTTTTCTAACTAAAATTTTTGTCCAAATAAATTTCCTTATTTACTCATTATCGTATTGTTGGTTATTTTTTTTCTAAAAGATTACTCAAATTTTAGAATAGTAAAAAAAATAATAGATGTTAAATAATTTATAATTCTTAAAATGTTCAAAACTGAAAAGTTTTGAAAGTATGTCACTTTTGTTCATGTAAGTGTCACTTCTGTCCCCTTATTCTTAAAACTTAAAAAATGCTCAGATTTATCACAGATGACATATTAAACATTAATATTTTTATTTTAAAAAGATACATTTTAATAAAATACACATATTTTTCAAATAATTTTTATTAAAATCCTGGTTTATAAAGCAAACAATTATCTTGGAGACAGTAATGACATTGATTACCAAATTAATTTATAAATAATTTTAATATATATATATATATATATATATATATATATATATATATATATAGTGCTTAAAGTTTAAGCCGGAATGTTGTATGTTACTCAGTAACCTATGCTGTATCTAATTATTAAAAAATATTGGTTAAAATTTAATTTTTATTTTCCACTAAATCAATGAGTGAAATTACCCACTCATTGGAGAATCACCCATATACTCAGCTATGGCAATCATACTCATCTAAATGGGCTGAACAGTGGATCGAAAGGCTTCCTATACTGTGTCTCACAAAAGTGATGGGACACTTGTGCTTTATAAAAAAGAAACTGCAATAAAATAAATAAACAAACATGTGCAAAAATTTTTTGGGTGTGTTTCATATTTAAAGTTGGTAACAATTATTACATAACATACATTTTGTCAAAATATTAAAATATTAATTTAGTAAAAATACAATTGTTCAGAACGGAGCAAAAAATGGCTCACATAAGTGATGGGACACTTATTTTTCCATCAAATATTTATCCAAAAATTTTACTTTTTAAAAGGTTTTAATATTTTGTTGGATTTCCTTTTACTTTTAAAACATGATTTAATCTTTTTGGGATGGATTCGACTAATTTTTTTGTGATTTCTGGAGTGATTTTACCCCATTCTTCTTGAAGCACCAATTTTAGTTGTTGTTTTGAAGAAATGGTGTGTTTGCGAATTCTTGATTCCAATTCTTGCCAAATATTCTCTATGGGATTTAAGTCTGGAGATTGTGGTGGTGTTTTTATTATTTCAGGACAGTTATATAGCAGCCAGAGTCTAACGTTCAGAGCAGTGTGCTTGGGGTCATTGTCCTGGTAGAATTTAAAATCGTTATGAAGGTTCAGTTTTCGTGCTGAAGATTTCAAATTTTACTTTAAAATATCAATATACTTGTACTGATCCATATACTGTCAATAAACACAAGATTACCAACTCCAGCGGACGACATACTCCCCCATACCATAACTCCTCCTCCACCATGTTTTACTGTTGGTACCAAGTTCTGTTTGCGAAATTCTTCCCTGGGTTTTCTCCACACCAAGATTTTACCGCCAGAACCAAATATATTAAATTTACTCTCATCAGCAAATATAACTTTATTCCAGTAATCAGAATTCTTATTTATGTTGGATTTTGCGAAAGCTAGTCTGAGTTTCCTATTCTTTTCACTTACGAAGAATTTTTTCCTGGCTACTCTACCGTGATATCCAGCAGATCGAATTACCCTTCTAATAGTCTCAGGATTAACAATTATTCCATATAATGCTTGTAAATCAGCAGCAACTTTTAAAGCACTATTTCTTGGATTTTTTTTAATATTTCGAACGATAATTCGCTTTATTCCATTGGATAGCTTTGATGGTACCCAGGTCTTCTTTTATCCTGAATCATATGATTCTTTTTACATCGTTTAATGATATTGAAAACTGTTGAACGACTCAAGTTAACTGTTTCAGCAGTTTTTCTAATAGATTTTCCACGTTCAATATGCAAATTAATAACTAATTTTCGAATTTCAGGCGAAGTTTCTTTTCGTTTAGCATTCATGGCTACACAGAGCTAAAAAACACAAACATTCCAAAACAAACTGGAGAGAAATACTGCAGACAATTTTATAAATTATTGCCAATTGCTTTTAAGTAAAAATAAAACCCCCAAAAATATTTTTATTGCTTATTTCAGACGATTTTTTTTTGCATATATAATGGTGTCCCATCACTTATGTGAGCTATTTTTTGTTCCGTTCTAAACATTTGTATTTTTATTAAATTAATATTTTGACAAAATGTACAGTGTCTCACAAAAGTGATGGGACACTTGTGCTTTATAAAAAGAAACTGCAATAAAATAAATAAACAAACATGTGCAAAAAATTTTTGGGTGTGTTTCATATTTAAAGTTAGTAACAATTATTACATAACATACATTTTGTCAAAACATTAAAATATTAATTTAGTAAAAATACAATTGTTCAGAACGGAGCAAAAAATGGCTCACATAAGTGATGGGACACTTACTTTTCCATCAAATATTTATCAAAAAAATTTACTTTTTAAAAAGTTTTAATATTTTGTTGGATTTCCTTTTACTTTTAAAACATGATTTAATCTTTTTGGGATGGATTCGACTAATTTTTTGTGATTTCTGGAGTGATTTTACCCCATTCTTCTTGAAGTACCGATTTTAGTTGTTGTTTTGAAGAAATGGTGTGTTTGCGAATTCTTAATTCCAATTCTTGCCAAATATTCTCTATGGGATTTAAGTCTGGAGATTTTGGTGTGTTTTTATTATTTCAGGACAGTTATATAGCAGCCAGAGTCTAACGTTCAGAGCAGTGTGCTTGGGGGTCATTGTCCTGGTAGAATTTAAAATCGTTATGAAGGTTCAATTTTCGTGCTGAAGATTTCAAATTTTACTTTAAAATATCAATATATTTGTACTGATCCATTATACTGTCAATAAAAACAAGATTACCAACTCCAGCGGACGACATACACCCCCATACCATAACTCCTCCTCCACCATGTTTTACTGTTGGTACCAAGTTCTGTTTGCGAAATTCTTCCCTGGGTTTTCTCCACACCAAGTTTCTACCGTCAGAACCAAATATATTAAATTTACTCTCATCAGCAAATATAACTTTATTCCAGTAATCAGAATTCTTATTTATGTTGGATTTTGCGAAAGCTAGTCTGAGTTTTCTATTCTTTTCACTTACGAAGAATTTTTTCCTGGCTACTCTACCGTGATATCCAGCAGATCGAATTACCCTTCTAATATTCTCAGGATTAACAATTATTCCATATAATGCTTGTAAATCAGCAGCAACTTTTGAAGCACTATTTCTTGGATTTTTTTTTTTAATATTTCGAACGATAATTCGCTTTATTCCATTGGATAGCTTTAATGGTCGGTCAGGTCTTCGTTTATCCTGAATCATATGATTCTTTTTATATCGTTTAATGATATTGAAAACTGTTGAAAGACTCAAGTTAAATGTTTCAGCAGTTTTTCTAATAGATTTTCCACGTTCAATATGCAAATTAATAACTAATTTTTGAATTTCAGGCGAAGTTTCTTTTCGTTTAGCATTCATGGCTACACAGAGCTAAAAAACACAAAAATTCCAAAACAAACTGGAGAGAAATACTGCAGACGATTTTATAAATTATTGCCAATTGCTTTTAAGTAAAAATAAAACCCCAAAAAATATTTTTATTGCTTATTTCAGACGATTTTCGTTGCATATATAATGGTGTCCCATCACTTATGTGAGCTATTTTTTGCTCCGTTCTAAACATTTGTATTTTTATTAAATTAATATTTTAATATTTTGACAAAATGTATGTTATGTAATAATCTTTACTAAATTTAAGTATGAAACACTCCCGCAAAAAAAAATGTGTACATGTTTTTTTAATTTACTTGATTAGTTTCCTTTTGTAAAGCACAAGTGTCCCATCACTTATGTGAGACACTGTATGTTATGTAATAATCTTTACTAAATTTAAGTATGAAAGACACCCACAAAAAAATGTGTACATGTTTTTTTAATTTACTTGATTAGTTTCCTTTTGTAAAGCACAAGTGTCCCATCACTTATGTGAGACACTGTATGTTATGTAATAATCTTTACTAAATTTAAGTATGAAAGACACCCACAAAAAATGTGTACATGTTTTTTTAATTTATTTGATTAGTTTCCTTTTGTAAAGCACAAGTGTCCCATCATTTATGTGAGACACTGTATGTTATGTAATAATCTTTACTAAATTTAAGTATGAAAGACACCCACAAAAAAATGTGTACATGTTTTTTTAATTTACTTGATTAGTTTCCTTTTGTAAAGCACAAGTGTCCCATCATTTATGTGAGACACTGTATGTTATGTAATAATCTTTACTAAATTTAAGTATGAAAGACACCCACAAAAAAATGTGTACATGTTTTTTTAATTTACTTGATTAGTTTCCTTTTGTAAAGCACAAGTGTCCCATCACTTATGTGAGACACTGTATGTTATGTAATAATCTTTACTAAATTTAAGTATGAAAGACACCCACAAAAAATGTGTACATGTTTTTTTAATTTATTTGTTTAGTTTCCTTTTGTAAAGCACAAGTGTCCCATCACTTATGTGAGACACTGTAGTTCCTCCAACGTCATACCTCGTTTATAGGTGAAGTGTTTTGCTATTATGTGAGCCATTGGGGTAAAGTATAACTCTAGTTTTAAAGATAAGAGCAAGAAGGTTAAAAGCAACTTTTGAAAAGGTTAAAATAGAAAATATTAATATATAAGACTAAAATAAAACGTTTATAAAATATTTCCGATTTCAAATTGTAGATTTATTTCAAAAACGTTCAAATTTTGATTGAGCACATAAACTATCCATTAACTTTAAACTTTCTGCAAATAGTTCCTTCAACTTCACGCTTCGTTTATAGATGAAATGTCTTGCTATTATGTAAGCCTTTGGGGTAAAATATAACTGTTGCTTTAAAACTACGTATAAAGTTAAATTAACTTTTAAAAGTTTAAAATAGAAAATGTTATTATATAAATAATAAAACAAAACATTTATAAAATATTTCCGGTTTCAAGTTGTAGAATTATATTTAAAAAAACGTTCAAATCTTGAATTATATGCATAGATTATCCATTCACTTTAAACTTTCGGCAAATAAATAAATATAATTAAGTGAAATCTCTATCACCCACGCACTTATATGCACTTTGCTTTTTTGCACAATCCTATCAAGAATAGTTTGTCTAAATAATGGTTTATTCTATCCTTTTCACTTAGGTTAATCCTATGGTTAGTTCTTTTTTTGATTGTGTTCTTTTATATGCCTATTCTCTGAACAAGACCATCTTTGAAGGAGACGATCCTTCCAGCGGACTCATCATAGCAAGGCAGATTTGGAATGATACCTTCTTTGGGGGTAAATCCTTAAGTAAATACCATTCTATATAATGCACCTTAAAGCACTCTTTGAGGCTGCAATTAGTAGGCTGTAGTAACGCAAGTAATATTAGATTTGGAGTTTATTTTCTAGTGCAGTAATATATTTTTATATTTTTTTTCCACAACTATTGTCATTTTAAATATTATCTTATCATTATATGGTGCTTAAATAACATTTATATTCATTTGTGTTATTTTGTTTACTTACAGTGCTGCAAAAAAGTTTGAAACCAATAGGAAAAAAAACTTATTATACATTGAAATTTGAATATTATTATAAAATTATACACATTTTAATAAACATTTTAATAAAAATTTTATTTTACTTAAGAAAGGTGTTATAATAATTAAAAATAAATGACATTGACATGTTTCGGATCCGTCTAATAAGATCCATAATCATAATAAAAATTAAAATTAAATTTCAAAACATTTCACGGTCAATACAAATGACACGCGACAATGAGACAATGACTATACATATAAAGTTAGACAAATTTTGTCATTTGTTTTAAATTACAATAATACGGATTTTAAAGCAAAAACTAATTTATGCATAACAGAATTTGGTGAAAAAAAGTTTAGGACCAGTATATTTAATATTTAAATTATACATGTAAAAGTTTTATACATTAATTTTCATTAATTTGTTTGCTTTAACTTAACATGAATGACTTCCAAATAACATCTTTGCAAGGTATTGCCCAGGTTTTTGCTTGCGAAAGTGAGTATTTCGTTAATTGTTTCCAATGTGGCTGCTTTCAATTTTATAATCACATCAATATGCTTTACGTTCGCGTAAACATGACGAATAAGATTCCCGCAACTTTTCTGTGGGATTAGCTCAGAACTTTTAGCTGGAAAGTTAAAAGTTTTAATGTTGTTTTCTGATAACCAAGCTGAAATTGACACAGACTTATGAATGGAAGCATTATATCATCAAGCAAAACCAAATTCTTATCTATAAGTTCATGTTTAAATGGAACCAAAGTTATCACCAAAAATATCTTTATAATCAAAGAAGTTCATCTTTGTCTTGGTGATAATCAAACTTACATTTCCTTTTGCATTAAAAGTCTGCTCAAATAATCACTGAGCCATTACACTGTACACGTCTTGAAAGCAGATATTGCTCAGTTGGTAAACCATCCTAATAAACATCTGAAACCATGTAGTGCACCAATTTTTTTTTTTTTTTTTTTTTTTTTTTCATTTGTAAAAATCAATTTTCGAAATGATTGAATTTTAAGACAATGGACTATGCGAGTTTTAGTTTTGCATCAATGTGATGCTTCTATAGTTTTCGGATTGGCTTTGAATGTAGCATATTTCAAAAATTTTGCATTTTTTAACACATTTCTGGTAGTTCTGGACGCTACTGAGACTTCTAGGAGCAGATTTTATAATAAAAGAATCGGCACAAGCTGGAACATCCATTCTATTAACATTCCGTTGGAATGTTATACGGTCATGAGAGTTTTGATGGCCATCCGCTTTCTTCTTGCCTTCCATAGTTCATCGGATCACAAAGAAAATTGTGCAAAACAGTTTAAAATTTATTAATTTTTAGGGCGATTCGCCTTTTACACAGTCCGCAATCCGAAAGAGGCCCTGATATTCCCTTTTTTTTTCTTCGGTCAATGACTGCCTGCCCCTTCTGTTCAAAGCAGCAGTTGGATATCCTAAAATTCGAATCTAGTGATTGCTAACAAATAAACATCATTATACATGAATCTCATAAAAAAAACATACAGTCATGACGTCATTTCATTATGGTAAATTTAACAAAAGCTACTGGTCCAAAACTTATTTCTATTGTTAATTACATTATTACATTTATCGATAAAAATACTTTCTTATATTTACAATTGAATTAACTTTGCATATTATATCAGATGTATGTGTCTAAATTCAAGATATATAGTTTTTTTTCGTAATTTTATTCTAAACAACAAAATTAGCATGTGGTATTAAACTTTTTTCCAGTACTGTATACCATATTTATTCATGAATTGTAAAATAAAGTAAAAATCAATAACAAAATAAAAAGAATATTGCCCAGTTAAACTGATGGTATTGAGCTCACAGGATATGCATACTCATTGTATACAGTGCTCAGCAAAAGTTTAGACAATGATCGATTACGCTTCTATTTTCAGAAGTATGTACCGAATGTTTGTAATTCCTCTGTCATATATTACTTGTGACTTATCCTTTATTCACACACAATAAATTTTGAATTTTACCTTTTACATAAAATATAATGACAAAAAAATAAAATTAACATGGTTGCAAAAGTATAGACAATTTGTGTATTTACAGAAAAATAGCTACAAATTAAAATCGAGTTGCACCCGCATTGTTTGCAGTTAGTGCAAGAATGTGACTTTTCACCGAAAAAACTAAATGCTGCGTTACTTGCGGGTCTATTTCGTACCAAACATGTTCAACAGCAGCTCGAACCTCATTAAAAGAAAATTGTAGCAAAAATTTGCATAAACATTACGACATATGATGTTACAAAAGTTTTCGATTGGGTCCGGATCAGAACTACACGTCGGCCAGTTGAGACCAATAGTATTTTCAGAGTTAAACGAAGTTCTTCTTTTGTATGCAACATGAATAGATGCTAAAATTCATACTTTTTAAGGAATTTTTTTTTAAATTCATTCACTTTTTTACCTCCCCCTAAGGGGTGGAATTTTCAAAGATCCCTTCTTAGCAGCACTCGATGTTATAAGAAGTATTTTTACCCCAATTTTCAAGATTTTTGATTCGGTAGATTTTTTTGTGCTGTGATTAATACGAAATCCAGACTTTCTTATATATATAAGGATAGAAAATTTCAGGTTTTTGAGCCGATGACGTCGCCAAATTAGGAAAATGTAAAGTATCTCGCGAACTACTGAATTTAAAAGAATTTGCTTAGTACCATTCGATTCAGCATGAAAAAATACACTAAAATAAGTTATCAGGTGAAAAATATCTGTAAAAGCCGATTTTTAAGGAATTTTTTTTTTAAGTTCGTTCTCTTTTTTACCCCTCTTATTGTTGGAATTTCTGAAAATCCCTTCTTAGCGGCACTCGATGTTATAAGAAGTATTTTTACCCAAATTTTCAAGATTTTTGGTTCGGTAGTTTTTTTTATGCTGTGATTAATACGAAATCCAGACTTTCTTTTATATATATAGATAAAGAGTTTATCTATTTCCAGCTAATAAGAATCAACACTTCAAATTCTGAATTAAATTGATTTTAAAATAATCAAATTAAAATACCATAAAAAGAAAAAAAAAAGGTGAATACGGTTATGAGAGCAGCATATGTAAATTTCAGATGATGAAAATAACAACGGATTTAGATTCCATGGGGAAAAAATTCTATGATTGAGTCAAAAGGGAATAAATTTTGCTGTTTTTTCTTTAGGAATACCAAAATATATTTTACAACTGAGTTTTAAGGAAACAGTGTTTTGTTAACTTTAGGTTAAATATTATTTGTTTAAAAGACAGACTTACCAAAATAAGATGCATTTTTATTGTAACTAATTTGGTATATTTATTATAAATAAATGAAACAGTTCCTATTTAAACCTTTTCTTTCGTCGAAATTCGACGGGTTCTACTTTGTGTGGGTAAAGAGCAAGATAGATCCAAACCTTCTATAGTTGTAATGCACATTCCTACTGCGGTAAGTCTAGAAAATTTGATTAATGCATTTTTCTTTTCGATACGAATGGTTAGCAATTCCAACAGGGCTTGCTCTTAAAAATGAGAAAGCAACATGGACCAAAGAATAATCAAACCATCTAACTAAAGCCTATGTTCTCATTTCTTGTAGACGAACTTTTAGGCTGTTTTTTTTTTTTTTTTTTTTTTTTTTAGTACATTTATAGGCTTCAATCTGCTAGAAGCTTCTTTTGATTTATTTGCATGTATATTACCAGGAGCAAAAATCTTCCACTCAGTAAGTTTATTTAGAAGTGGAATCGGTAAAAAAATTATCAAAAAACAGTTTATGGTTTTTGTTCTTGACTCACTCTATGGTCAAAGGTGACCGGTCACTTGCGATTTTAGACGTTATGTTAAATACCTAGAAAAATACATGAAGAATTACCCTGAAATTTCAGGTGTGTAAACAGAAAAGTAACATATATCCATCGATTAGCGTCAATAAAGCTTAAACAAGTCATATAGTTCCGCGAAGATTTTTTTCCCCGAAATCCCACAGGGGAGTATCAACAAACTGAAAAATAACAAAGATCTTTTGGATAACCCTGTCAAAATTAATATAACAAAAGTGGTCAAATTGTAGATTATGATTAAGTGGCTTATTTTTATAAATTGTATTCATTTTTATAAAGATAAGTTCCTATACTTGTAGAGAAATAAGGGTTTTCATAAAAACAATCCCATTTTTTTGTAGAGTTCTTAATGTAAAAAAAATGTTTATTTTTTCAGAAAATATGACAAACAACATTGTACAATATACTCTGCAATCAGAATCAAAAAATAATAAAAATTGCATGAAAATGAGAAAGTTTACTAAATGTTTCACTGAGCATGCGTGAATGCAATCAAAATACAGCTTGAAAATTTTGAAAATTACCGTCGATAGAATAAGCTCAAAATCTGTTGTTCCCAAGAGAAAGCAAAAACATGAGGAGCTGTATCCAAATATAGTAGTACGTGCACTATTTTGCAAGAGTGTAGTCGTAAAAATAACAGAGGATATACGCTCTAAGCAGAGAGTACACGATCAAGGCAGAGAGTATACACTAGAGTGCGTATACTATAGCTTTCTTGAGAAACAGAGGATATACGGTGTTCCTTTAAAAAATCCAGAAGGTATACGCCGTATACCCTCTACTACATCCCTGCTATTGTGTATGCTATATTGACACTAATCAATGGATATGTAGTGTCCTCTCTTTCTCTCTTTTTTTTTTTTTTTTTTTTTTTTTTTTTGGAACAACGGATTTTGAGGGTTTTTTTCAATCGACGATAATTTTCAGAATTTTCAAGCTATGTTTTTGAGACTTTCATAAAAGTTGTTCTTATACATTTAAATAACACATTATGCAAATTACGTTTTGATTGCATACACGCATGCGAAGTAAAATGTTATTAGAAAACCTGTTCATTTCTTATTCATTTTTTATTATTTTTCAATTCTGATTATAAGTGTATTGTATATACTGTTGTTTGACCCATTTTCTGGAAAAAAAACATTTTTTTATATTAAGAAATGTGAAAATTATGAGTAATAAAAGCAAACGTGCTTATTGCAGGAGCTATTTAATGAATTCAAAATTTTTTTCCCACATTGCACTGAATGATTAAAACGATTGTGTGCTACATTTATTCTGGTTAGTTGTGCTTTTCTTTATGTTGGCACCTAGTAGATAGTATTAAAACTTTAAAAGTATTTCCTACAGTAATTTTTATAAATATATTTGTAGGATTAACAGGAGACATAACAATAAACGAAAACGGTGACAGAGAAGCAGATTACACCCTCAATGATTTAGATCCAACAGGAAATATGACGGTAAGTATAGATGCCTCCAAATTAAATAGCAGATCGAATTTATAAAAAAGATAAATTAGCGTAGGATAAAATTATTTTGCTTACGTGAAGTGAAGTTTGTTTTAGCATATTTTATTTAAGGGGACAAACGACCCTTAAGGTTAAAAAAATATCGATTTTTCACAAAAAACACATGTGAAAGTCTGAACATTTCTGCGCATTTAAAAGAAAAGTCATGAAAATATTCCAATTATTTCCAGAGATATGATACAAAACTATGGTGAATTCTATGGTGAATTATTTAATAATTTAACTTTAAAACCATTTATCTCAAAATGTGTTTCTTTTACCTTCCGCAGGATATCTCTGAAACTATTTAGTATTTTTTCTTTAAATTTTCACAGATTGAGTAGCATATGAGATCCTTTAAACTGAACCTAAATTTTTACATCCCTCACCCCCCTCCCCATTTTTATGTAGGTCATACTTCAGATTTTATTAAAAAATAATTGTTATTTTAAACTTTAAAAAAAATAGCCTAAATTTGAACAAATTTGGGTTCAGATTAAAGAAAAAGTATAGTAATATGTTATTACGGTTGATTTTTTTGTATTACATTGGATATTTTATTTGAAATCATGCGCGCAAGTAGTTGTATCAGTTTTTTTTTTTTTTTAAATACTTACTGTTTAAACCTTTAGAAAAATAAACTTTTTTTTCCTTTATAAGAATATAAAAAATATCTTTTAAATTACAATGCTTCAATTTGTAGCCAGTAAAAAAGTTATGGTCATAGAGCAAATACATTCTGAAGAATTAAATGTTAAACATGATGATTTTTCTTGCCTAATTTTCCCTTTTAAAGGTTTCCCTCTTAAAGAACTTCATGTCTTGTAAAATCAATTTTTAATCGATTACAATTTTTATTCAAAAATAAAATAATGTTTGCATTAAAAAAATTACAATGAAATCTTTATATAAATAAAATAATTTTATTGAAATTGATAAATAAAACAGATAGCTCTATGCCATATATAAAGATCATAAAGAATAAATTAGTACTAAATTGTCTCTATAAATCCTTTAAGATGCAATTAAATAAAAATTCTTGTTTTAAGTTATATTGTTTATCATTTTTCTCTTACTGTAGAAAGTTACAAAGAAAAAAAAGCATAAGTCTGATGCACCTAAAACTATTGCTGCTGATTTATAGGATTTATTTTTTTATATTTTATTTTTTAATTCAGATTTCAATTATGAATGGAATACAGTTAAAATACATTCGCCTCTTTTAACGTTAGATTAAAAAGGCAATTTTTACTATTCGGATATTTTAATAACTATCTGAATTAAAAATCCGATAAACTGGCAACGCAGCCCAAACCCCTATAACACTTCGAATGTGGTTAAAGGTTATTCTTTCACATTCATTTGCATAGTCTACCTATAATTGTTATTCCCATGCATATGTTTTACGGCAACATATTCACAGTCGTATTATTACTATTAAGGTACCCAAGTTTTTTGTGTTTGACAGCGTAATTTCCAGTCAGTAGTTTGCTTTATTTTATGAAATGATAGCTCTGAGGACCCTATGGGAGATCACAGAAGTGTGCAACTGCTGCTCCGCTCCTTGTGTTTTAACCTTTTACCTACCGACGGTACTTATAAATACCATTAAAATTTCTTATTATAAAATTATTTTAATACGTCGATTAGTTGTAATACTGTTTAGAATGAGTTACAGATACGTTACTTTATTTTATTCCAAAAGCATAATTGGTTACACAAAACAAAAATATTTTTAAAAGGATGATTTCTTTTGTTTTTATATCTTTTCAGATTTCTTGGCGTTGAGGGAAGGGAGGAGGTGAGGATTTTTCAATTCGGAAATTTTTCTATATTTATGTTGCAAGAACATAATATTTTTACATTTAATAATTCTACAAAATACTAAGTAAACAATTTAAAATAAAAGATTTGAGTGGGGTTATTAATATTGCACAAAATCCCTGTAAATTCAAATTTAATTAAACCTTCTAAATCCTTCAATACTTCTAAAATCCTTCAAAAATTTAATAAATGATTATGTAAATCTTTTAATCTAGCGTAAACAATTTATGTAAAATGCTTTAGAATGTAAAATTTTCATGAATTCATAATTCTGTAGATAAAAGGTTAACAGAAACAATTAATACTAATTTTCTTTTAATTATCAAATGAAGTACGCTCATTACATTCTTCCTTTCATCAGCCAGTTGCAACATATTTTGGAGGTAGAAAGATCTATGAAAAAATCCAAGGAAGAGAAATCTATTGGCCCGAAAACCATGGACCCCCACTTGACGTGCCATTCTGTGGATTTGATGGAACTGCACCGAGTTGCCTAGCTCCTTGTAAGTACGCCCGCAATTCAACTCTTTCCATAAATCTTCGCAATATCAGTCATTTTTTATGTTGTCATGACTTTTAATTTTTTTTTTGCAGATGTATTTCCACTCGAAGGAATGATTCTTCTATCACTGGCTGCAGTTGCCTGTTTGGGATCTATAATTGGTTTTTTTATGTATAAGTAAGAAAAATAACCTATATTTATATGCGGAGATAGAAGGTTTTGATTGAAACCTGGTATTCAGTACATGCAAATGAAGTTTAACTTTAAAAATAGTATTCAGCGATGCCTATTCAAGAGTGATTAAGTATATTTTTATAAAGAATCATATATTATTCAAAGTATTATATTATGGAATTGTCTTCATTCACTTCAAAAAAGATAGGTAGAATTTTCAAATATTTGTTTCATATCTTCTATATTGTCATTCTTGTGATATGACTAAAGTTGGAATTTATTGTTGAAATTTCTTTTGAATCTAGTTTCCTATTTAGTGAAATAGTAAAGATAAAATTATCTCAAGTAATGTTTATTTTCTGAAAGCAAAACCCTTCGCGCTTTTGCGCATGCGTCAAGGATGCTTTGATTTTATCATAACAAAGTAGAACCCGTCGAATTTCGATGTTAGAAAATGTTTAAGAAGGAACTGTTTCCATGATTTATAATAAGCCTACAAAAATTAGTTACAATAAGAAATGCACCCTATATTGGTAAGTTTAACTCTTAAAAAAAAAGATATTTAACCTAAAGTTAACAAAATGCTATTTCTATAAAACTCAGTTGTAGGAATTGTTAAAATTAAACTTTAATCGCACATGTATGCAGTAAAACATAATAAAAATCTGATATTATGATAAATTTATCAATTAAGGCTCTTATGCTTGGTATTCCAAAATAAGAGCAGCAAAATTTATTCCACTTTGACTCAATCATGGAACTTTTCCCAGTGAAATCTAGACCCGACATCATTTTCAGCATCTCAAAATTTACATATGCACCTCTCATATACGTAATCAACTTTTTAAAAAATATATATTTTTTTAATTTGATCATTTTAAAATCGTTTTAATTCAAAACTTGAAGTCTCAATTGCTATTAGCTGGAAACATATACCACATTTTTCCTTTAAGTATAGATGAAAATTTCAGAAATAATCTGCATACAATAAATACGATAGACAATATTATTGACATCACATAAAGTAAAATGGCTATTTTTATAGTATCGAACTCGAATTATCGCCAAGATCATCTTTATTTGCCTGTCTACTCTGCTAACTGAATTCATCCATTTGAGAATCAGAAAATTCTGTAATTAATCAAAATTGCTATAATTTGGACATAGACTTCCGAGCACACAATGCACTCTGTATGTTACGGCTCTTCTATAAAGACACTCTAAATTTTAGTAAAGTATTGCGTTTTTATTAGTATGTGATTTCGATTACTTTATTTTCGAAAGTGAAGTATTTTAACTGGTGAAGCATCTCAAAACAGCTGGTGTCAAAAATGACACACTTCTACAAAACATACTTCAGTTTTAAGAACTAAAATGCACGCTTTTTAATAATAAAATGACATCCTTTGTATCCGCCAAAACATTCCTTTTTTACGGTCTATTTTTAAAAGATGTCTATAAAATAGTATACATAAGACATAATTATCGTGGAATACTACACAAACCCAACAAAATAGCCATGTCATCATTTAAGAAGCAAATCGGGTATATAATTATTCATATGTCTTCATTTGTTTGTTTATAATCGCTTCATGATTTATCAGAAATCATTCATATTTCTTCGAAATTCGGAAAAAAAATTGCATGCAGACTACTAAATTTGCATTCGTTCAGTTATTTGATATGAATTAAATAAAAGCAGAGAAAATAATTCACACAATTATTCTTTTCAATACATTTTTGTAAAGAAAAAGTGTTGTAAGAGTGTAAAGTAAGTTTGTAATAAACTAAAAATCATTTAATTGATAAATAAAAACGAAATAAAAACAAAATTCACCAGGTTTTATCGCAGATAATATTCTTCACATCGCCACGTACTTTGATTATTTTTTTTTCTTTTTATGAGAAAATGGCAAGAAAAAGATACAGTAATCCCCCCTCCTTTACTTTTAATAGAAATGGAGTACTTCTGTTGCCACAATTTCAAAAACGGTATTAAAATTTTTTTTAAATGTAATTTTTTAAAAATAAATTAAGACACAGTTTTCAAACAAATTATATTTAAAAGTGCATTTTTTTTCCTATACGATAGTGTAAAATTGAAAATGTACGATGTTTAGAAGTTTAAAAAATTACCGAAGCAATAACTGTAAATTTCGAAATTTCATTTCAAATTTCAAAATGTTACCATTCGTACAATGACGTATGCGTTACGCACAATTACGTTTGGCCTTTATAATACGAATACACGGTGAACGGGATTTGTTATCTAAGTTTTTTTTTTTTTTTTAATGCGTTTTTGAGGAAATAATATTGATTCAATTATACGAATAATTTTTCTTGGAAAAATGAATTTTCCAGTAAGCGAACTTGAATTCATATCAAAGTTTTCAAAATTAACTTGTTTGAAATACATTTGTTTATTTATTTCTTCAGAAAATTACTTCTAGAAACTCAACTGGCTGATATGTGGTGGCAGATCGACTGGTCTGATATTGAACTTCTTGATATCAATCACCTAGGTTCTTCTCTCAGCTTTGCCAGAAGTCAAAATAGCCAGCAGAATCGGTCGACGCCAACGGTAACAACCAGATCATTCATAATATTATAGACAAGATAGTTATATTGCGTTAAAGAGGAGTTGTTTTAAGTATAGTTATTGGATACCTATACAACCACACTGTTAAAAATTTTGTTCGGGTTTGAACCAAATTTTGGTGCTCATTAGCACCTGATGGTGAAATCTTGAACCAACATTTGGAGTTCCTATTGAAGCACAGTTCCAATAATTGGAACGAGATTGAAATTGGGAGCTCCAAATGTTGGCTTTAGATTTCACCATCTTATGATGGCAGCTACTGAGCATCAAAATTTGGTTCAAACTCGAACAAAATTTTTAACAGTGTAGTGAATCCAAATGTGATTGATGCACGTTTCAGAGCCACTTACTGGATTACAAATCTTGTTCAGAAAAAACTCCCTGGGGTATCACTGACACTTCAAGTACAGTTGTAATCAATTGGTTAGTAAAAAGATTTTATTTCTATAGAGAAAAAGGTACGTTCATTACAAATGGGATTCATTGCGATGCTTTTCAACATTTTTCTAGAACGCTCTTCCAAATTCTTGCATACCTTTGTTTAAAGTTCGCTGCTTCACATGATGTAACAGTGCTTTTTTTTCTTTTAACTGGTGAGCGCGATTTTCATCGCAATCGAATTCTAAAACGCTAAAAATATGCTCAATAAATTTGAATCCATTAGACGAAATAAGTTTTAAGTTATCGAATGCTACACATCTCCTCTTTTACTAGAACCACTTTGTACTACTAGAATACAATATCACATTTAACCATTGTTAAAATAACATTAACGGTAAACGTCAAGAAGTATATTTTCTACATTATTTATTTTATAAATAGAAGAGGTCGTCTGGAGCAGAAAGTGTTTTTCCGTCTTCAGCTGGCGTTCAAGTTGGATCCTATAAGGTAAGAAATTTGTAAAAACGTTAGAAGCAAGTAAAGAAAATTCCCAAATTGTTCCCAAAATGAAGCAAAAAAAAAAAAAAAATGAGGGTCTGTATCTAAATATAACGTGTAGTATTGTGTGTTCTATATAGACACTAATCAATGGGCATATGGATACAGCCTCTCATCTTTTTCATTCATTGTGGAAACAACGCATTTTGAGCTTATTCTATCGACGATAATTTTCAGAATTTTCTAAATGTTTTTGGACTTTCATAAAAGTTTCTCTGTACATTTAGCTAACACACTATGCAAATTATATTTTGATTGCATTCATGCATGTGTAGTGAAACATATTTAGAAAAACCTGCTCATTTTTCATATAATTTTTATTATTTTTTATTTTGATTACAGGGTATTGTGTATAATGCTGTTTGTCATATTTCCTGAAAATAACTTTTTTTTAATATTAAGAACTCTGCAAATTATAAGCAAAAAATCTTGACTAAATTTGGGACTGTTTTTATAAAAACCTTCATATCTCTACAAATATACATGCTATCCATATAAAAGTGAACACAGTTCATTACAATAAGCTACTTAATCATGATATACAGTTTGAAATTATTTTCTACATTAGTTTTGACGCAGCTAACCAAAAGATATTTGTTCTTTTTCAGTTTGTTGACAATTCCTTATGGGATTTTGGGAAAAAATCTTCACGAAAATGTATGACTTGTACTATTATGTTTACACGCTTAGAGTGTTAGGATAATTGATGTATTTTTTCAGATACTAACAAAATATCAAAAACCGCAAGTGGCTGGTTAGGTTACCTTTCGCCATATAGTGTAGTACAGGAATTATTTCGCAAAGATTATTTATTCATAGATTTCTATTCTTGCCTTCATTTGGTGAGAGAGTGTTTAGTTCATCTTACCATTCAATTGGACAAGCTGTGTTAAACTGTGTTCGTTGATATTTTTAATCATCTTAAATATTTCCGTCAATTACTTTTAACACTATTTTAAAAATCTTTTTTAACACTACGATTCTTATTCATTCGTCTACGTAAGACAGTTAAAGATTTTTTCAAAACTTTTTTTAATGATGTATTTAAAATCTATTAGATTGTTACAATTTTAGAAATAAAATGCACTATCATATTTTTAATGTTGTTTCAAATTAAGATTAAATAAAGTGTTAATTCACACAATATTTTTACAATAGGGAATAAAAGTTGCAATTAAATATCTCAGAGGAGTAAACAAAATTCAGGTTTCAAGAAACTTGCTCATAGAACTGAAGCTGGTAAGTAACTTCTTTGTTTCAATCATTCTTATGAAGCATAAAATTTATAATCTGAGAACTTTAAAAGTGAGTTCAATGAACGATAAAAGCATAGTATGTTTTTATAATTTCAGGTCTAATGTGCTGTCAAATAATCATAATATACGACTACTGCGAATTGTTTAGCACACTGGCCGGATCAGCCATTTGTTGTAATTGATTACCATCAACCGGAGGGCTATTTTAATCCTTGGTTTATCCCATAAAAAAAGTTATTTTTATTTGTATTGAACAAACAATACAAGATAATTTAAAGTTTTTGCTCTTGAAAAATACAGGGTGTCCCAGAACTTCGTGTACAAACTTGGAAGGGAGGGGGTTAGAGAACATCGTTAGGAAACATAATTACATAGAATTGCATAGGCGAAAATCGATAGGTGGCGTTGTACGCGAGTTTTCAAGATCAGCACATGTGACCTCCTTATTTAGACTTCAACTACGTACGATTAACATGAAATGTTTCGCAAACGTCGAGTTAACGGATAACCACTTCATCTACGGCCTAGCTAACGGAAATGGACAAGCTGCTGTTCGGTTGTATCGGGAATGACATCCAAAGAGGCGCCAACCAAATCATCAAATGTTCGCTCGGGTACATCATAACCTTGCGGAGCTTGGATCCTTTACAGCCACGATGCAACATATTGGGAGGCCTCGAACAACGCGAACCACCCATATCTGAAGAAGGTCTGTTGCATATAGTTAACCAAAATCCCAGTAGTACCAGTATACGGGAGTTTGCCGCTGCGACCAGAACGTCTCGATCAATTGTCCATCGCGTATTGCAGGTTGAAGCCCTCCCATTCACCTTCAGAGAGTTCAATTATTGAAGCCGGATGATCATTTACGTCGTGTCGCATTTGCACATTGTTTTTTAGAGCAAATTGCGGCCGACACGCAATTTTCCAGTTTAGCTACATTCAGTGATGAAGCAACCTTTTCACGTGAAGGGATGTTCAATATGCACAATACCCACATGTGGGCCTTAAACATCCTACACGGAACCCGACCATGAGCCGCACAATAACATTTCACTGTTAATGTGTGGGCGGGTTTCGTGGGGGACAGTTTAGTCGGGGCATATATCTTAGGAAGCAGGACGTTTCGGTTCTGTCATTTCGGTCCCGCCGTTTCGGTCCCAAGACATTTCGGTCCCGAGACACTTCGGTCCCAAGACATTTCGGTCCCTAGCCGTTTCGGTCCCAAGACATTTCGGTCCCGAGCCATTTCAGTCCCAAGACATTTCGGTCCCTTCTCCTGCACACTGGAATTTTATGAAATAAGATATAATTTTAAAGGGAACATTGCAGAGTTTTTAAATTGAAGGCCATAAAATTTTAGTATAATGCGATTATAAGTGCCGAAAACCGCAAACACGTATAACTCTTATCCAAAATATTATAATTCACACAAATTTTGTCTGGTAATCCTAATAATAATTGGTAATCCTAATGATAATTGGTAATCCTAATTCTCAAAACAGTTTGTAATTTTAATATAAAAATTAAATTAATATTTTATTAAATATATTTATTAATTAATAACATTATTAATTTACATAATGATTTTTACTTTAAAATAAACTCAATACATAATAATTTTATATTCAATACATCATTATATTTCCTAGTAATTCTAAACTGAAATTTATCTTTTACTTGCTTATTTATTGTATATTTAAAACGACAGAAATTTAAAACAATTAGTATAGTTAAAAATAAGACTAAAATAAGTATTATTATTATTTTTTCTGGGAAAGTAGGAGCGAAAAGGTGATACAGATAAATAAATAAATAAAAGCTTAATTTTGACACTTAAAAATTGAAAATAAAATTATTTAAAATAACAATATATTACATTTTAATATATTTTATTAAATTATACACTATATATTATATATAATATTTATATTTTAAAATATTATTATATTTTATGTAAATAAAAATAAAAAATAATCATCTGTTTAGAATGAAATAGGTCCAGTTTCTATAAAATTAACTCAGAAAAATTGTCTTCATGGCGTGAGAAAACTGTTAAACAATACAATCATTAAATACTATTATTATTAGGGGAAAAAAAGTGGCGGAGGCAAATTTCTAAAAACAAATTTTTTTCATAGTATACCCAGTTACTAGATCTCTATTGCTTTCGCAATGTTAATAATGGAAAGTAACTTATGAAAACAAATTTATATGATGCAACATTGTATTATAAAAATAAAAATAAAAAAAAGTAAAAAATTTGTTCTTCAATAAATATATCTCATTTCTGAATTATCAAAGGAAGAGGGTGTAAATGGGTGATTTGAGGAAATACGTATATATTATAACTTATAACTGTCTAATTGAATTATTAAAGACATTTATTATTAAACTAATTGGAAGAAAAAAAATGAGCACTGTTTTTTTTATTATTTAATTAATGCTAATTTAAAGGTTGTAAAAAATATACGTAAACAGCCAAAAAAATATTTATGGCAGTTTATGTAAAATACGTTTTAGTTTATAGTAGTTTATAGAAGTTCATATAAAATATTGATACTAATAATTAATAATAAAATTTAAAATAATTATTCTGATTAATAATAATACTACTAAAAGCAAAAGACAATATCCTTTAAACTTATATCACATTATTTAATCAAAGAAAATTTTCAGCTCGCCGTGATTTCATCATCACGAGTTATAAAAGTTTAAATTTATCGGACTCTTATATTCAACTTTTTATAAAACTTGGGGGGAGGGAGAGAATTAAAAAAATTAAAAAAGGCCCGAATAATGTTGAACTTATACCATTTTGCAGGCCCACAACAATTAGAATCTGACTTATCAGGTAGGGAGCAAAGAAACAACAAGGGACTAAAGTTGCTGGGGACCGAAATGTCTCGGGACCGAATTGTCTCAGGACCGAAATGTCTCAAGACCGAAATGGCCAGGGACCGAAATGTCTCGGGACCGAAACGGCGGGACCGAAGTGGCGGGACCGAAATGTCGTATACCCTATATCTTACCACCTTAACTGGATGCTCAGAAATATCTCGTCTTTTTTCAAGAGGTACTTCCAGAACTTCATAACAATGTCCCCGCACATATGCGGCGCGGAATGTGGTTCTAACATGATGGAGCACCATCTCATTATGCAAGGTGTGTACGTAACCACTTGGGCTGACCATTTGGAAACAATTTGATTGGGCGTGGCAGTCTCATCGCTTGGCTTTCCAGATCGCCTGATTTAGCTCCTCTTGATTATTTTTTCTGGGATGCAATGAAGAACATTGTGTACAACACGCCCGTAAATTCTGAAATGGACCTAATGGCACTAATCGCCATCGCTGCTGTGACGATCAGAGAAACACCAGGTATCTTTGAAAAAGTTCGCCAATCCATGTCGCCTAGGTGTCATGCATGAGTTCATAACAATGGGGTAATTTCGAACATCTTCTGTGATATATTTAATTAATACATTGTACTCTTTTGTTTGTAATAAAGTATTTTGTGCTAAATTCCGTGTTGTGGCCTTATTGCATCTTTGTGTCTTTTTATCACGTGAGGGTGACGTTTCCGCCAATGCTTTCCTATGTAATTATGGTTCCTAACGATGTTCTTCACTTTCCTTCCAAGTTTGTACACAAAGTTCTGGGACACCCTGTATTTTATACCCCAGTATAGGGTATTTGAATAGTTTAGGGGAAATTAAATTTTTTTATTAGCAACACTAGATGCGTTTGTAAGCGGTTTTCGTGTGTATATTTTTACTCTCCAAGCTTTCTATAGAGAAACAATCAGTATAAGAGCTACAAATAAGGTAAGTGTCAAGATATTAGTTCACACGTTCGCTGCCGCTTACGTGAAGATGTGATGATAGTTAATGCCGCACTGTAGAAGTGGGTTTTTCCCAGAAGCCGATTTACTTTTTATAACAAAGAATCAGTGAAAGATTTTCCCGCGCCAGCGCGTGACTGGCTATTGGACATCACCCCACATCAAGCGCTGGCGCGTGAGTGACCCCTTAAAGTTCGTGCCATATCACGCGCTGGCGCGTGATCGGCAGCGAATGTGTTAATATCTTGACAGATATAATCTGCAGGTCCTTTAATAACCTGTAATACATATATGATAATAGTTTTCCCTTTACTTTTTTTGTTTGGACAGGAATTGTTTATGTTTTCATAAAGCTAACATGAAAACTAATATTTTGGGGTTACTTTGTGCCAGGCCTTTTTTTCGTTTGAAAATAGCCCCAATTACTTGGAAATGCCTCTTATACAACCAAATCTCTTTTAAAATGTTTTAAGTAACTTTTTTTTTCAAATATTACTATAGCAAAATGTTACATTAATTGCTTTTGTTCTAGTTGCGGAGGATAGCATGGTGAAAAACTGTCTCTCTCTCTTTTTTTTTTTTTTTTTTTTTTTTTTTTCTTTTTTAATTAAGAATTAGTTTATTGTGTTTAAATGTTTATTTTATTTTTTTTAGTTTATCGATTTTCCGTGTTAATTTATTAGCAAATGGCTATCGCACGGAGGTTTCACTAAAAATGCATTCATTTACATTTGAAATGTATTCATTTTATACGAAACTAAGTGAATGGACTAAAGAGGCCTGCAGCAGGGGATACTTTGTTCTAAAAATTTAAAATAGTTAAAAAAAAAATAAAAAAAATAAATAAATTCCTCTTTAAAACCATACAGTTTGCTTCATTGATTCGTGATAATCGTTTACAACCCAATTTAAACGTTGAAAAATCGTATGTAACATTTTTAATAATGGAAAAGTGAGTGGAACCAGGAAAAAGTGGCCCAAAGTGTTACATTGTGGTCTGTTCGACCTTGATTTTTCCCGCTTGTAGTAGTGGGCGACGGACTGAATCATCCCTCCACTTTCCAGTGAGGGTAAACGTTGCCTGCTGGCCACCAAGAGAGGTGCTGTCATACGTGCACGTCGGATTTTGATTTTTCTCAGTATGAATAACGAGTTGTGCAAAAAGGTACTACATCAAATATTGTCATAGACTGGCGATTCTCAAAGCGAAACAATTCTAAAATTCATCAGTACTCTAGCTCATTCATCGCACTTGATTCAGACTTTCTTGGTGAAATACGAAATATCCAGTCGTTCGTCAACCTCTTCACTCTCCAGACAGGGCTCCTTGCACCTTCTCGTTGTTTCCAAAATTGAAGGTGCTATCGCAAGTATCCCATTTTGAGAATAGTGATGAGATACGCAGAACGTTGAATACACTGTTAAAACTACAGGTGACACATTGCACCTTTTAGGGGTGAAAGGCATGTCTCACTGGTGACACCCCTACGGGAGCCAGAATGATACCTTTAAATAGGGTGAAAAGATGGAACCCCTAATCCAGAATGCCAAATAATAAAAAGAAATTATAAAAACGCCTTTGGCCCGCAAAGGATTCGAACCCACGTCGTCTGATTGCAAGCTCAACGCTCTAAACCATTCGGCCATTGAGCTCACTTTCAAAGTCTCCTTGAAATGTTCAAATTTTCTGAAATTCAAAGGTTGCTTTATATAAAAAGCTCGCCAAAAGTTAGCCATCCAAAATTCTAAACGAAATTGGGATAGCGCATGCACGGTGATAGTCTTCGTAGGGAGAAATTGTTGTTTTGATCCACCAGTGACGGCGAGTTAAAAGGGAAGGAAACATATCACAGAGCATGCGCAAATGACTAAAGGGTGAAAATCTTCCAACGGTATGCATTGCGCGGCACCCTAATTAGCGCGAATCACTCTGTGAGGGATTAAAAGTCACTCCAAACACATTTTCAAGCCCGCGGGTGTCAAATGGTAACTCCTTTTCACCCCTGCGTGCCAAATGCAACTGGTTTGTCACCTTTATTTCACACAGTGTACATCACAAAAGAAGCCTTTTAGAAATGTTTTCATACTAGAAAGAATCGTGACTAAGTAGGTGCTTATTTGAATGGGATTAGGCTTACATATGGGGTTCGTGATGTTTCGTATTCAGTACAATGGTAAGTTATAAATTCTCTTTCATGAACATCATCAGTTGATTGAATATTCAGGTAGGTTAAGTTATATTTCGTTTTTATTATACTGAAGATCCATAAAGCATCATATTAATACTAATTAGTAGGCAAGTAATGCCCAGCTTACTTGGCAGTTTTTTGGAAATTTTTCAGAAAGTGAAACACGCTGTGCTGAAATTTCTTTTATCAGACATTTCAAGAATTTCAAGATATTCATTCAATTTTCATTCTCCGTTTTAATTTTCTTCTTAGGCATAACTAAGTTAAATCATCTAAGAAGGACTGATAATTTTGTTGTTAATTCAGTAAAAATTCGTCAAACAAAACACAAAATAAAATTAGCCGTGACAGTGACAATATCTTATGATAGAGAATTATCCCGAGGAAGTAACAACCTCCATAATAATAGAGATAAAACACTAAAGAAAGAAATGCCTTTTCAAAACTAGCATTGTTAAAAGAAGCTAAGAAATACAATCTTGAAACTAGATTAATGATAAGATCGAAATTCACAAAAGTCAATCTTTATGTATAACATCAAATACTCCAATAATCTCACATTCGTCCATCATGACATCACAGAGCTGTGCAATGTCGAATTTACTTAACTAAATATCAATTAGGAAAAGCAACAAAGACAAGAATCACTGCAACCACGACGCTCAAACGGCTTTGCTTCACTTCGATCTCAATATTCGGCCTGTCTCGCAAGTTATCAAAAAACTTGGACGAAATTCCCACATAGATCGTGTTCTAATACCCAACAAAGCGTTGTGGTCTATTAAACTGTACAATATAAACAGCCCATCATAAGTCGAGATGACGGCTTCGCATCCCCTTCCAAAAGAAAAAGGCATGAGCCACTTAATGCGCATCGTTGCAGGAATTCTAAATTCAAAATCAACTTTTTTTTCCTGGCAACTTTTTATTTATTTATTGCTTATTCTGATTCATGTCATTCAGCCCTTGCATTTGGCACCGGTACTAATTCACCTTCTTTTTATTTATTATAATGTATAAGCTCATTTAATCATCGTATTATAGTTTTGTTTTAAATTTTATATTTCTATTTGTATTAATCGTATTGCCCTTTCGGCCTTTCCTCTTTCTCTGAGTGTTTGCTTGATATATAAACCATTGTCTCTGCAAGAACTTTCTTAAATGAAGTTCACTCTTGCTAATTCATCTATGCATTCCATGAATCGACTCATCAAATCCGAAAAAAAGTATACGCAAGCATCGCAACTTGCGTGGGAATTCTAGAACTCTGCATTGGTCATTGGCCAGACGACTTTGCAAATAGATCCCTGTCATGCGGATATCAGGGAAATCTTCGCGCAGTTGCCCGGTATCAAAGTGTAAAGTTAGTTTGAACTTGCGTGGGAATTCCAGAACTCTGCATTGGTCATTGGTCAGACGGCTTTGCAAATAGATCCTTGTCATGCGGATATCAGGGAAATCTTCGCGCAGTTGCCAAGTATCAAAGTGTAAAGTTAGTCTTTTTTTTTTAAAGTTAAAAAAAGCTCAGTAAAACCCGGCAGGCACTGTTGAATTCAGGGGCTGTGGTCCAGGGAAAACATTCTCCTCCACCCCCCAGATGAGATTTTCTATAATCCCCTTCCCCCCAAGATCCACAGTAACTTCTCCCTAAGGAAAATGTTTGAATTCAACTATGCCAGCAGATAGGTACCTGATCAGTGCTTCATAAAAGGTAAATTCGAACAATTTCCTTAGATCTGATTGAAATAGGCGAAGAAAGTAAGCTTATTTTTTTTTCTGCAAGTGAGATATATGAGATAGTATGGAAGGCTAGCACCCTATTCTGATATATATTGAATCTAATAGTCTGCCTATGCATACAATGACAAATAATTTCCAAGAAATTATTTTGTAAAAAAGATTTCCTCCCATACAGTAGTAGAAGATAATAAAGAAAACATAGATTCAAATTCATTGCAAATTTTTAATTTTTCATTAGTTAAAAATGAAATTTTTGGTAAGCTCAACAACAACAATGACAAGAATAAAAATAAAAATTTGTTAAGTATTACTTATAAAAAGTATTTAAAAAATATAGAGATAACCAAAATTGCTAAAACGTATAGGGTAAAGCTAAAAAAAAATCTTCTAATAATAATAAAAAAAAAAGTGCAGAATTCACTACTTGCGTGCATTAAAAGTATAATACTGTCTCGGGAGAAAGTGGACTGTTGAGTTACCTCCCATTACTATTATGGAGCTTAATAGACTCGAGCCTTCGTTGTAATCAGTTTTTCTTAAAGTTAAGTGTCTATACAGGTTACGCGAAGACACTTGTAAGTTAATATTGGGCCAATGGTAATATTCTTTTAAAATTTACGTATGCTATTCAATGTTTTTAAGGAAATTGTTTTGCTTAGATTATCTTAGGTGGATTTTTAATGTACCATTGTTTTAATATTAACTAACGAGAGAGTTGTTTTTGTGACTAACATAGGTTTTTAATTAATTAGTCCAAGAACAGCACAAAAACCTAAGGTATCCAGCACAAGGAAAAACTCTTTATTTTGCGGAAGAGTAGTAACAGGAGAATCTAATGATCCATGTCTGCTGGAAATGAAATGGTACATAAGCCAAATATTAGTACCATTAATGGTTGCCTGGTAGGTTTATCACTTTCTTTTTCTACAAACCCAATTTTCTATGTTTTCATACCTTTGATTTTAGGACAGACACAAAATTAAACCTACGAGTCAGCTACTAGTGGTATTAATTTTTGGCTTTGGCAGCACATCACGTCCGGCAGGCATGGATCATTAGATTCCCCTATTACTACTCTTCCATAAAATAAAAGGGGTTTTTTTGTGCTCGATGCCTTAGGTTTTTGTGCTCTCGACTCTTGGACTAAGTCAAGCTGAGACTACATGCTTTACGATTAATTTGGAATAATAAAAATTTTAGATAATTGGTAAAAAAATTGGCAATCAAGTCTTTAGCAACTGTAATGCTGAAGATAAAAGTTATTCCCTGAGCCGACGCTACAAGCTAAGTTAATTTTTACGATCCATTTTTTAAACCTTTCAAAAGGATGGTTACATGCCGTGATCATCTAATTCTAAATCCAAACTGACAAACGGTAGCAAGAATATTTTAATAAAATTTTGCTTTTATAATAATGAAAGCTTTAAAAAACAATTTATTTTCTAAGAAATTCATTTGTAAATTGTGGTGTCAGTCAATCATTTCATCTTTTTATGCATACAGTGCGTTATTGTCTGCAGAAAGTGGTCATGTTGAAAACTGCTAATTTAAATAAGTATTTTTCTTTTTTTTTTTTTTTCTTGTATTGTCATTGGTCCTTTACAATGGTCTGTTTGTCAAGTCAATAATCAAGTGCTTTACGTCGGCAATTTTTATCATACGTGTATCATTCCATTTCTATTTATGTTTTTTCAATGTGTTGCTGAATTTGCACATGAAAAAATATGGGTGTTGCCATTCGAAATTTTCGAAAATTCTTCACTATGACCGTAACTATGAGAGTTCTAATTTTTAAATTATTACAATCTCGAGCGCATATCTTCAAGTAAGCATAGCTAAAATTTATTTTCGATTGGTTGAGCAGCTGTTAGGCCGCTAAGGGTTCATATATCGGAGAAGTTTTTTTATGACCACCCTGTATATATTTCATAGCGTTTAATAATTTGATTTTCTGATACGAAAAATATTTATGTAACGAGCTTCTTTATGTGATACAAAGACATACATACATACATAAAGACATACATACATACATACATACATACATACATACTGTTAAAGTGTCAAAAATAAATTCCATTTATTATTAAAATGGGCATATGAATTAATTTGATTGTCGCTGAAACATGTTTCGAATTAGAAATTTTATGTGATAATAAGTACTGTATTTCCGCTTGTTATGTATTTTACTTCTTATATTCAGTAATTTTTTTATTTCAACATATCTTTATTTCAGCAGGATCTGGTTAGCTGTTATGGTTGTTTTATGGTAAGCTGCGTCATTTTAGCACGTTTTCTACAGAAATATGCAGAATAATTGTCATGGGAATAGTTTAAACACTCTAAAAATGAATTTAACAGAGCAAATAAATATTTTTTATCCATTAATTCAATTTACAACAATATTTAATTCATATTTATTAACTGACTATCTAGCTATTTGGATATCTAGTTTTTAAGAATATTTTTATTTACAGATGAGAGATATGACCCACGAAAATTTACTCCGATTTGTTGGACTGTGCGTTACCGAACCAAACTTCGCAATAATAACAGACTTCTGTACGAGAGGACGATTATCGGTAACTTTAAACAGTTAAACAATTTATATCTAATGCATACTATTGTGCAAAATACGAGGGCTGTAAATTAAGTAATGGCAATATAGGTATAAATCAATTTTTAATGAACTTACAAGTGCACTTGCGTTACATTCCTTCTGTGCAATCACCAGTAAAGCTTATAACCTTTTGCCAAATGTCGGGAAGCCGTTGTAGATTAGTGGCAAGGTGTTGATTGCTGATGTGAGCGAGCGAGCGCCCTACTGCGTGGAGTACAGATGAAGCGTCATGAAATCGGTGACATCGGACAGTCCATCGGCGGTCTGTTGGTAAGGAGACCACTCAGGATGTCAATCTACTCTTGAGGTATGGAGGGCCGACCTGTTGCAGTCTCATTCCGACTCGAACGAAATGCTTGAACCCATCGTGCTACTGTTCTATACGGTAAAGCATTTGTAACCACAGGCCTCCACTAATTTGCAATAGCATTCTGTTGCATTTTTGCACGGGCAACCTCGATTTTAAGCCACGGCCGCTGATCACCGTTTAAAACATGCTTTAGAGCGATGGAAACGAAACTCCTCACTTTAACGCCACACAACAACTACCCTTCTAAGCAGATCGACTGTTTTTTGCACTTTACACATCGACAACAGCGCCACCTCACCGCTCCCATATGCTATTTGTGTATGTCCGCCCTTCTGCGAGTTTCAATGTTAAGTTGCTACTATTTAATTTACAACCCTCGTAATTGTTTGAAATCATATGACATTCGAAACTCGAAATGCATTTAAAAAAACATAGTTATTGAATCAGTTATCTTACATGCATGCGTTTTACTTTCTGTTTTGTTATTACATTAGAACCTCGATTAACCGAATCTCTGTTAACCAAACCGACAATAAAATCTGATTTTTCTTTTTTTTATTATTATTATTATTATTTTGAGGAACTTTAAAAAACCGTACTTTTTAGTTCACTGTCCATGTTCCTAAAATATTTGGAGAAAAGAAGCGATGTTATACTAATAAATTTTCTGTTGCTCAAAAGTTGGCATTAGCGGTAAGCTACTGAAAGAAAATCGGTGCTACTATAAAATGGTAACTTCATTGTTTGCAAATTGCATCAATAAATTATTTCTACTTTATTACTATATTTCTTTGAAAATAATTTCAAATTATATTTTGTTACATAAGACTAGTAAAAAAATTTCAAACAATTATATTGCCATAGTATTTTTTAACATTTGCTTTATTCTTTTAAATGCATCTTTTAATATTTAACTTAGTATAATTGAAAAACTTTCAATTTGCTTTTTTAAATTTACTACTAGTAGTGATTTTTTTTATGTTTATTTTTCTGAGCTATTAAAAACAGCGATTATATTTACTTTTATAATTTAAAAAACATTCTATTGTTTGCTATTCTAAAAGATGTTAAATTTGCGAACACGATGAGTTTTTATGCACAATTTCTATTATCCGAGATTTCCGATATCCGAGATATTAGTGGTCCCAGTTAGTTCAGAAAATCGAGGTTACACTGTATTATTATTTTTTGGTTGTTGTTGTTGTTTTTGTTCGTTTTGTTATTGTTTTTATTGTTTCTCCATCAGGATATGCTGTCTAACGAAGCAATAAACATTGATTGGATATTCAGCTGTTCTATAATAACAGACATTGCAGAAGTAAGTATAAAATATTTATTTTAATAATATTTTCAAAAATTAACTTTAAATGCATGTTAGTTAATGCTAATTATAGGAACTGTTAATGTAAATAATTCTTAAACCGAAATGCACTGTAATAATTCATTAAATATTCAGTTAAAACAAGAATATATTAGTAAATCTATATATTTAATACACAAGACCGATTCTTTCCACAATTGTCGAGAGAAAACTACTACATTTTAATAATTATGATTTATTTTTAGTTAGTGAAGGATTTTAGCCTCTTTAGATGTGTAAAATTTTGTCACTATGACCATATTTTCTATTAACCTTTTGATTAGGGCTAGAGATGGCGGCAATTTTTATTCGTACCAAAATTTACAAAAAATTGTCACTGTTGTGGATTTCTCTTGATTGTATCCTAGTACAAGTATACAACACCGACTATTCAAAATGTAGTAAGAATAGAATATTGAAATAGTCGCTGGGACGACATACACTGTAAAAAAAATTTCCATTAAAATACGGAAATTGTACTGGTAATCGAGACGCATGTACTATTTCCGTAAATTCCAGAAATATTTCCGGGTTTTTTTTTTTTTTTTTTTCTTTTTTTTTTTCCTTAAGTAAAAATTTTTGCTTGAAAAGTTAAAAGAAATTTTCCAGGACAAACTGACATCTTTATGATTTTTAACTCATTACTTTACAAAGATACGTTAGCATCAAGAACACACCATGTACATTCAGCTTAAACAACAGTGAAGAAAAGTCACTTAACTTCCATGGGGATTGAACTAGGGAACTCTCTTGTCATAGTTGGCAGTGTAATACTGTTACGCCAGGGTTACACAAACCATGCTTTCAAATATATTTATTTAGGATGCATTTCATACAGTAAAGACAAGACTTTTAACGCAGGTTTATTTTTGTAGAGGTAATATTTTTCTATTAAGTGGGCAGTTCAAACTGTTTTACACATTTTCTTTTCATAATTTCGAAGATTTAGCTTATTAATTTTAGCTCCATGCACATATACATAAATTAGCCTTAAAAATATTACATGCATGAAAGAATGTATTAAGAGTTTTGTTTTCTTCTTTTTTGGAAGAGTTTTAAAATTCTATGGTAATAATATTCATATTATATTTATTTATTTTTGAAAAAATACTAACATATTAATATAAAGCATGTATTTTAGCAAATTACTTGTATGACGATCTACTGTAAACTCAATAAAGATAATTACTATGGGTTATTAAAATAAATTTCATTTATTGATTTTTTATAACTTAGGTAATCGCCAAAATTATAATAATTTCGGTAATATATTTCAATGTGTTCTAAATTTTATGTGTGGACTTCTTAATTTGAATAGATTAGTATATATTATATTAAAATTAAAAGTAGTATTTTTTTCCACTTTAAAATATCCTAGCACTTTTAAAAAATATGATATAAATAAATTAAACATTATTTTAAAATCACAATGAACTTTCCTTTTCAACTATCTCAAACATAAAAAGAATTAATAAAATTTTATTATTATTTTTATTATTTTTTAATATTATAAAAATATGTTCGCTTTTTAATATTAAAACAGAAAGAAACAGAGAAATGTTATAGCGAATTGTTTAAGAAACATCCCGCTATAATGTTTTTCTGTTCTTTATATAGATGGCGTCACGACACTTAAAAATACTAATTTAAGGTTGAAACTTTTTAGCAAATATTTGGGGACGATTCGAATGAATTCAACAATAGATCCATATTTAGCTAATATATAGAAGTTTTATTGAAAATAATATCACTGTAAGGCAAGTATTACAACAATGACTTCGCTTTCCTAACAGAACAACTGTTTCTAAACATCAATCACGAAATTTGTGCTGTTTTAATACGGAACTTGTACTGTTTCCTGAAAACTGATGAAACACTTACTGGATTTATACGAATTTGTATTTCAAAATGTCAAATAAGGAAATTGTACCTTCAAATAAGGAGAATAAGGAGATTGGTTGTCAAATAAGGAGTTGACTGTAGGAGATGTTTTCTCGAAAAAATGGAACTATTTCGTAAAATTTCACGGAAAATTTTGTGTATATTAACGGATATTTTTTACAGTGTATGTACCAATCCCGTAATGAAAGGATTAAATGGGGCTAATTTTCAATTAAAAGCTCTATTTTTCTGCCAAACATGGCGGCTTCATTGACTATGAAACTTTTAAAAAAATCACGCAAAAAAAAAAAAAAAAACCACTAAATGAATTTCAGACATAAAATGATCTCGCAATGAGTGATTTTTATTAGCAACCCTTAAGCCAATCGCATAACTCCACGAGGTTTAAGCAATCTATAAAATTACATGGAATGGATAGTCAAGAAAGTCCCTTTATCAACTAGATTTTCTATAAAACAAGTCGTAAATAAGACGTCAAACGTAGCAAATGAGGTTCGTTCATACCATAACGTAACTAATATTCAGATTTTAGTGCAATAGTATAAAGTATTTCGGATACTGTGTAAGTATCCGAAATATTTTGTGCGTTTCTGTAAGTACTTTCTTTTATTATATAGGAAGTAACCTTTAGTTAACCTTAGCAACATGTAACAATTTCATAAAATGAGAAATAGTTAAATATAATTAAAACGCGCCCCAAACAATGTTCCCCCTATACCTTTATGTAATGGAATACTTTTGTGCGGCTCTGTAAATTAATAAAAAATATTCTTTGCACTACAGATTTTACAGAATGCATACTTTAGTATATATTTCATAAATGCATATCATTTTTATGATATTTTAAAGAGTGTAACTTAATTAAAATGGAATTGAAATTTTTTTTTCCCATTGATCGTAATGTAACGGAATAATTTTGGTTATTCATGTAATTGAACTATACATCTGATTTTCATAAAATTTGAAGTGACTCGACAAAATTGTGCAAAAGTTATATATTTTAAATTTCAAGCGATTCTGTTGAGCAGATTTTGTGTTGTTATATGCGGTCAAAGACAGACGGACGGACTGAACGACGATTATAGGCGCTACGTATATACATAGTTACGAACACATACACAAAAGAAAAATGTTTATTAATTAGGAAAAATATAATATAACCACGAACGATAGTATACATTAACTTTCTTCTAATTACCCGAAATACCAGAAAACATTCTTTCTCTTTAGGAACCTTAGAAACCGATATGTTTTCGCATTTTAAGACGCACTTGCAAAAACAGCTTCTTTTGCAACTACTGAATTTCGGAAACATTTCTGAATATTTTAACAGTGTGTTAATCAGTTTTCTGTAACCAAAATAGGGATTTTTTGGATTTTATTATTTCTGAAGTAAACATTTCTATGTTCAACAAGCACGTTTCACAGACAAATGTAATATACTAACAGCATTAAAATCACATTAGTATTAATATTATTTTGTTACACTTCCATGTATATAAATTCAGCTATGCAGCTGAAAAACTTGAATTGAAAATCGATAGCATCCTAAACAAGACGGAAATTGCACATCATACGTAACAAATGAAAAGCGTTCATAATATAATAGTCCAAGAGCCGACAGCACAAAAACCTATGTTATCGATCACAAGAAAAAATGTTTTATTTTATGGAAGAGTAGTATTAGGGGAATCTATAATGATCCATGTCTGCCGGAAGTGAAGTGGTGCATAAGCTAAAAATTAATACCACTAGTGGTTGACTCGTAGGTTTAACAATCTGTTTGCCGTACAATCAAAGATAAAAACATGGAAAGCATGAAAAATTGGAAGCAAGAAAACACAATGATAAACCTACGAGTCAACCACTAGTGGTGTTAATTTTTGACTTATGCATCACTTCACTACCGGAAGATATGGATCATTGGATTCCCCTATTACTACTCTTCCTTAAAATAAGGGATTCTTTTTCTTTTTTCGCTCGATAACATAGGTTTTTGTGCTATACATAGGTTTATATAGAATTTTGACTATAGCGAAGTTTTAAAAAATTTCAGATCTTGCTGTAGCTGTATATACAGTACTTCTAATTCAGTATAGTATCCGAAATCTTTTATGCGTCCCTATAAATACTATCTGCTTTTTGTTATACAGGAAGTAATTTGTTGTAAACCTCAGCAACGTATATCATTTTCATAAAATGTGAAATAATTTAACATAATTAAAACGTGCCCCAAACAATGTTTCCTCCCTATACCATTAAGTAATGTGATACTTCTGATGTGTGGCCACGCAAATAAATAAAAAAGTATTCTTTGCACCACAGATTGTACAGAATGTATGTTTAATATATGTACTTCATAAATGCATATCAGTTTTATTATGTTCGAAAGAGTGTAGCATCATGCACTTGAAACTATTTTTTCCCATTGGCCGTAATGCAACGGAATACTTTTGACTGTCCCTGTAATTGAACTATGCATCCGATTTTCGTAAAATTTGAAATCGTAAGACAAAATTATGCAACACTTCTATATTTTAAATTTCAAATGATTCGGTTGGGTAGTTTTTGCGTTGTTAGATGTGGATAAACAGACAGACGGACAGACTGAAGGACGACTATAGGTGCTATGTACTTACATAATTAATTACAAACGCACCGAAAAAGCGATATTTCGGCTAGAGAAAACTTATTAATACACTATACTCAGAAACATTTCCGAAAATCAGAGGCTACAAAATAAACTGTGTTTTATAAGTGCTTTCATAAATGCATGTATTTTCTGCAGTAGTTCCTATTAATATGAATCACTGGTGATAGAATCAGAAGGTTATGTAAATAGAACCATCAAGGAAAAGAAACCTGAAAGTTGTTTTTATGATGCACCTAGTGTTGAATTGGGACATCCCCCCCCCCCGGAAAATTTGAGAATTCGTATTTTCAATGGTCAAAAATTGCAATTTCTCCCCTATAATGTACCTCCCCCCCCCCCCCCCCCCGAAGCCACAGAAGTCCCTCTTGGAGAAAAGTGTCTGAATTCAACACTGAGAGTACTGGAAACAGTCACTTAATTGTTTCAAGTTTGAACGCCAAATGTGATTTATGGGAACCGTAGTTTCAGTTGTTCATTTATGCTTTTTAAATGTTCTTATAAATTCTCCGTTATACTATTTAAACGTCATTAATGTACTAATTTTCAACACTTTTTAAGGGAATAAACTTCATTCATGGCAGTAAACTAGAGTATCATGGTCATCTGAAGTCAGAAAATTGTTTAATTGATGGACGTTTCGTCGTCAAACTAAGTAATTATGGAATGAAAGAGTTATGGAGACAAGTTCCACCCTCAGAAGTTGAAAATGCAGGTAAATCAAAAGTGAATAATTTTCCTTTTTTTATTTTCAGGGACTGACAAAAGTTGAAAATTCTTAGGAGCCACTTGAAGTATCATTTCTACTACTATCATTTCAAGAACACTACTTAGGACAAGCTAAGTAATATAGTACTGCACAGAGATATTGCTGCTGTTAGTAGCTATAACCTGTTAAATATTCAAAATTTCCAAAATCTACAACATTTAAAGTAGTTTATTTCAAAAAAAGTGACACAGTTGAATGAAAAAATATATGTCACGCAATAGTTGAACATATGCACAAAAACATGGAAAAGAAAAAGAAGTGGGGTCTCGTGATAATTTTAGACAAAAAAAATGACAAAAATTAGAATAAAAGCAATGTCCATTATCACATTTTTCCCCTAAGAGAAAATGAAACATCCTGTATCTCTTTCGGAAGTTGCAGCAAAAAAAGGATATTTCATTTTCTCATAGAGAAAAAACATAGAAAGAGGAAAGACAGCTAGGATTTTTCATTTTCTGCTAGGGAAGAAATGTTGTCATCGACATTGTTTATTTGAAAATTTTGTTATTTTTTTGCCTAAAAATATCAGAGGGCTCCACTTATTTTTCTTTTTCATGTTATTGTACATATATTGAACTATTGTGTGAAATATTTTGTTTCATTCAAACGTCACGCTTTTTTTAGATAATGCTAATTTAAATGTTAAGATTTTGAAAATTTTGCATATTTAACAGATTATATCGACAAACAGCAACAATATCTCTGTGCAGTTCTATATTATTTAGCTTGCACTAGTAGTGTACTTTCATATTCTATAAGAAAAAGTTAGGGGTACTATTGCTTAATGATATATTAAGTGCGGAGAATGAACAAAAGCGTCATTTTGACTGTACTTTGTGGCAACATAACAATGTAAAGTAACAATGCTCCATGGAAACAAATACATTTTAATAAGCAGGTAGGGTTATACTAACAGTTTATGCCAAAAAAAATTTGGGATGTTGTTGCTTGCGAGAGATGTAGTGCTCTAAATATATAGTATTTCACTTTTCGTGAAAAATGGCCTTCACAACTTTGAACTTTGACATTTTGATATAGAAAAGAGGAAATTTTTTCAGGGCTTCAAAATTGCAGGTTATTTATTAAATATGATCTACTTCAACATATAAAAAATCAAGCAAATCAAAAAATACAACTATCACACTTTGTCTGATTTTCAAAATAACAGCTCTTAAAGTGACTGCTAATGCTCATCCAAATGAGCTATGCTAAGCAAATTCGATGGACACAATTCAACCAGAAAAACTCATTGACTACGGCATCTGGTCTAATATCTGAATCGATTTAACAAAATAAATCGCAGTTAAGGGAATTCTATATCAATTAGAATAAATGTGTTAAAATTAATCAAATGTAGTTACGTATCCAACGCTTCTTAGAATCCCATTGCCTGCTATTTTTTCTGTTGAACCGATTTGAAAATCAGACTAGATGCCATAATCAATAACATTTTCTGGGTGAATTGTGCCAACTGGATTTGTCCAGGACAGATCAGTTAGCAGAGCATGGACACCTGAAACTAAAGGTCTCTGGTTCGAATTCTGTTCTGGACGCTCACTCGGTTGGAAAATTACTTATGTGATTTATTTACCAATAAAAATATTTGTGTTATAATTAATCAGCTATAAATAATCTTTCTGCAAATGCACCAAATTATTTCATAATTTTAGTATTTATATGTTTTAAAAATCACATTTAGTGCCACTCATTGGGCGCCTTTTTGCCACAAACATTTTGCTGTGCCAAATCCCTGTCGCTAAAATCTGCCAATAGCTATACGTAGGTATTTATGAATACAATAAAAAAAAGAAAAGCATCCTTTTAAGTTTATTTTAATAACAGATGGAACTCGTCAAAATTCGACGTAAAAGTTTTAAAGTGCCTTTATCAATCATTCTTCATTTAAAAAAATATAGAGAAAAAGTATAGAGAAAATATTTTCCAATAATATTAGGCCAATTTTCAAATGAAACAGAATTTTAATGTTTTCGTCCTAATTTCCCCGTCTCCCTTCCATAACCGGGATGGCTGTCCCATTTCCACAAACATGGATACTTTCCTTGTTATTAAATAATATATCCAATGGATCCTTAAAAATCAATGAAATATTAATTCCTATCATAGTCTAATTCAAAACATATTTGAAACAATTTGACAGGATTTTAATTTTATGTTCCACATAAACAGATTATGTGAATTTTTCGTTAGCAGATTTCAGTTTTGTGACAAAATGCTGCATTTTATCGATAATGTATTTTTTTTTTTTTAAACCTTTATTCTGTAAGTTGGTTGCAATAGATATGACAAATTATTTCATTTTTGAAAATAATTTAAAACGTCGCTAAATTCAGAATCAATTTTGAAATACATTTCATCCTAAAGTTAATTTTAAATTTGTTTTATCATGTTTCAATAGAAATTGTACAGTATTTAGCTTTAAAAGTAACAAGAGTGCGATAAAAGTGAAAGTAATAGCGCTTTCATTGTCACCATTGTTATACATTTTAAAAAAAAAATTGTAACTGGATTTTTCGCTGCCGTTCAAAAGTAAACTACTATTTTTTGACGACAACAGAGAATTCCACAATGAAAGAAATAGGACTTTGTCGAAAAGGAATTGTTTATAATAAACTTACAACAAACCTACAAAAATTATCCCTATAGAATATAAGCCTTACATGAAGACTTTTTTTCTACTGTAAAACCATTTTTTATTAATTTTAATTTTCCTGAAGTTCTTTACTTTTCTGAATTCTTTATTTAAAAATTCATATACCTAACCTAAAATCGAGAACGAACACGTAATCAAGGTGAAATAATTAATAAAGTCTCCAATAATAATCTTTACAGTCCAGAAACGAAAAATTAGCGTAAATTACGTCATTTTGACACAATTAGACCAAATGTTCTCTTTATAGGTATCAAGGTCAAAGTACATTTTAAGCTAAGCATGTCGTCACTTTCATCGGAACAAAATTTTCACACGTACTTTATATATGTATTTTTATGCTTCGATACCATATATTAAAATAAAAACATATTTTCTATTTCATTGTAATGAAAAAAAAATGACATCAATAAAATTGAAGTGCATAAAGATAAAACAAGTTGAGTGTAGATTTTGCCATTGCAGAATTAAGTTTCGCCTCCGATTAGAAAAAAAAATCGATAGAGGTTTTTTAGAAGGGCGACCCCGTTTAAATTGCAATGAACTAACTTCATTTTTCTTCTGTTTATCAATATAATAGCAAACAGAACGAATACCAATTGAATAGCAATTTCTCTCTGAGACATTGGAATTGCGGAATAATAAAGAGATACAATTTGACGTGCTACTTCTTCATTGACTAAATTCATCAGAAACGGATTTTTTCTTTAGTTTAAACGCTTTTTTATAGACTCTGAGTAAAAATGCAATTTAATAATAAAACGAGTGGAATCCCGCCGAATTCGACGAATGAAATGTTTAAAAGACCCGATCGATCTGGTTTAAAAAAAGCAAAAGTAATTACACTATTGAATCAATATATAATAAATATATTTACAAACTAAATGTCAAGTTTGCATGCAAATATTCGCACATCTTCAACAAAATTAGTAAAAATGAGTTAAAATTGTAATCTGAGTGCCGGCGAAATCGAGAAATTTTATTTTATATGCATTCACAAAAAAATAGTTTTATTAAAAAAAAAAAAAAAAAAAACTAATTTTATTTTTACTGTGACATTATTTTCACTAACTGAAGTCATCTGAAAATAAAATCTCAATCTCAGTGTCCATAATGAAAATAAATAATGAAATGTAATATCGGGAACTACTAGCTTATCCCGTCGACCAAAAAATTATCGCCAATCTATAAGATTAAATGCCAATAATGGATGATCGTGAATGTCACATTCAACTACATTAAATAAGATTCATGCGTTTAAAATGTCATTAAGTGATTTTTATTTCGAGTTTTTATTACTATTTTTATTAATATTCTACTAATTATTTGTTTTTTCGTTATTTAAAATAAAAATTATGTCAATATGTATAATTTGGCTATTAGTTTGGCGATTTGTATAATTTGGCGAAATTGGTCGACGGGATAACAGAAGTAGTAGCTAATATCGTTATGAGTAAAAATGCGATGTTTTAAATAGTGACGTCATTTTCTCTTCAAATGTTTTTTAAAAATTACTGTTATTAGTAATATGAAAGAGGCATGTAATTCCCATTTATCTGGTTGCTGAATGACATCATTTTCCTCATTTGAAATTTTTCTTATTTTGCTTTAGACATTAATTTTTATCATAAATTATTTTCTGTTATTTTATTTACATTATTAATATTATTTCCCAGTAAATATATTTTTTTACCTCAATTAGTGCATAATTATACGCAATCATTTTGGAAAATAAATTTTTGTTATCGAGAGAAAAGCTAAACTGAGTTGCCACCATTTTGAACAAATATCTTAAAAAAGCATTTAAAATTAAAAATAAAATATAAAAATGGAAATAAATTAAAAAATAGCTAAAATGACCACAACTACAAATAAATAGCTTTCATTTAAAAAAAATAATTATCAAAATCGGTTGAGTAGAAAATTCAGGGCTGATGACATGTCATTTTTTCGCTTGTCTAAAAGAAATAGCATCGGAAGCTAATAAGCCCAATAAACAATATTCTTGTGAAATAAGAGTCAGTTTGAATTTTTACTAAATAATATATTGAATATATTATAATAATAAATAATATTGAAATAATATTGAATCTATCCCTGTTTATAAAATTCTTCAATATTATTTAATACTGATGTTTAAAATGTCAGTATTCATTTTCAAAAATTAGAATATCTTAACTACAGCATGAATGTATTAATCTTACCTATTATCATGTATCAAGGGAGATCAAGCAAATTATATATCTTAAGTAAATAAATTTTCATGTCTTCGGAGTAAATTCAAGCACAGGTGTATAAAAAAAAAATCTATTAACTTTCACATTACAAACAATAACACTATTGTGCACATATCATATCTTTTCATCAATATAATTCCTTAATACAATACATACTGCATTTTTCAGTTCAAAGAAAATTCCATTTCAAAAAAGTTCTAACAAATTCATAATGTAAACAACAACAAAAAATCCTTTGCGCGAGGCGCAAAGTAAAAACGATTAAATTAAACCATGAAAGCAGCGATAGTACGAACACACTCCCACCTTTGAGTTTCGAATTCAATGAAACTCAAACTTTACTTTGGGTTTATATAAACGACCATATTTAGATCGTTTTTCAGGAACAGTCACTACAGGAGAGTCACTAACACAGTCTTTAACAGAATGCTGGTTCATCGGCTTACTCGCAGAAGGATCTAAATAACAGTTTTTCCCATTCAGCTTTACCGTCGGTTTAGAAGGAACAGGATCTAAAGGGAGTTCTTTATTATGTGGTTGAACAGTCTGTTCGGAAGATGTTGAGTTTTGAGCTATAGAGTGCAGTTCTGTACCTTTTTCTTGAGTTCTTTCTAGAGAAATCAATCTCAGAACAGGTCGTAGAAACTCACCACCTTTCATTTTAACCTTCACTAATCGCACATTTCCATCTTTGGGAGGATACAGTTCAATAACTTTGGCAAGCGGCCATTCAAGTTTTCTAACATTCTCGCTGGACACTAGAACAACATCACCAATTTGGATAGGTCTCGGATTTTTATCAAATTTCGAAGATTGTCTCAAAAATCCCAAATATTCAGTACGGAATCTTTTTCGCAAATCTTGTTTTAGTCGTTGTCTATAAGCATGTCTTTTATTTATAGACGATGAATCCAAAAAGTCAAGATCAGGAATACTTGATTCTTTGATGTCTTGTAAAAACATAGAAGGAGTAAGTGGTGTTAAATCATCAATTTTCTCTGAAACATAGGTCAAAGGCTGCTGATTAACAACACTTTCAGTATCACAAATAACAGTTTGCATTTCTTCTAAATTTAAAGAGCTTCGTCCTAAGACTTTACGAAGGATCCCTTTTATTATGCCTATCAAACGCTCCCACCATCCACCCCACCACGGCGCAGATGGAGGGTTAAATTTCCAAATTATCTTCTGAGCTGCGCTGTACTGAGAAATGACATCCCAATCGATTTATTTCAGCAAATTTTCAGCACCCGTAAAATTTCTTCCGTTGTCAGAATATACTATCGCAGGTCTACCTCTTCGTGCTATAAATCTTCTAAAAGCTTGCAAAAAGTTGTCAGTAGATAAGGATGTGGCTATCTCTAAATGTATTGCTCTGTAGACAGCGCATGTGAAAATAACAATCCAAGCTTTTTGACCGCCTCGAAGAAGTAAAGGACCGGCGTAGTCAGTTCCTACAACTTCGAATACTGCAGCTTCTTTTATACGATCTTCCGGAAGAGGGGGTTCTATAATTGGTTTAGGTTTTGAATTGAATCTTTTACAGCGTACACAGCTTCTGATTACCTTTCTAACAGTCTTCCTACATTTCAAAATCCAAAAATCTTCTCTTAAGTTACTCATTAATATCTGGGTGCCACAGCATGATTTAAACTAAGATGTCTTGTCCGAATAAGTATTTCGACAACTGGATGACTGCAGGGTAACAGTATTGGAAATCGGAAATTTTTTTTATGTTCTCTCACCAGAATACGAGTCTTAACTTTAAGTAGTCCATTTGATTCTTTATAACACTGAAGTGATTTTAAGCGTTTATCTTCAGTTCCTGAAAATGATTCATTTTGTACTATTTTTAACAAAGATATTTCAGCTCTGTTTATTTCTTCTAGCGTTAAGAGTCCAGAAATCCGGTTGGCAAGTTTCACTTTACAGTTAGTAAAAAATCTATAAATCCAAGCAATAATTCGGATCAATTTGTCGTACGATGAAAATCTATTATAAATTTTTTCTGTTGATTCTTCATGATTTGTACACTGTAAAAAATTTTGCGTAAGGTTCCTAAGAAAACATGTGGCAGCTATTCTGCCACAGGTTTTCCCAGGAATTTAATCCAAAAAATGCCAGGAAACTTACATATGCCAGGAAAGTAAAGAAATCTATAATCTAGGATGTTACTCATGAAATATCAGTTATGTTTCACCATTCTGAAAATTCAAGAAACCTTTTATGTGTAACGTTACTCATTAATTTTCTGTTAGGTTCCACCGTTCTGAAACCTACAATCTGAAACATTACTCGTGAAATCTCAGTTAAATTCCTCCATTTTGAAAAGCTCTGAAACCTATAATCTGGAATGCTACTCATAAAATCTCAGTTAGGTTCCACCTTTCTGAAAATTTCCGAAATCTTTAATATGGTATGTTATTCATAAGATCTCAGTTAGGTTCCGCTATTCCGAAACTTTTCATCTGGAACTTTATTCATGAAAATTCATTTATGTTCATTCATTTTGAAAAACTCTGAAACTTACAGCCTGGAACTTTACGCATAAAATCTTACTTAAGTTTTTTCATTGTGAAAAGATCTGAAACATTTCACGGAATACGGTAAATGTTCCTGGGATATCCAGTGGCAGCAATTCTGCCACAGATTTTCACAGGAACTTTACCAAAAATTTTCTTGGAAAATTATGCAAATCTGAAAAGTTCAGAAATCGATAATCTAGTATGTTAAGGTCCTTTTTCAATATGTTACTTCTAATTTCTAGCATGATATTCAAAGAGTTTTAAGATGCCTTAGAGTTAGAGTTAAGTTTGGTTCTTGAACATGATACAGATTAATGAGTTAGTAATCTTTGTTGAGAATATAAACGATGATTACACAGCTGAAAGTTAAACATTGTATTGAAAATATTTCTAATTAGTTGTTTTCGTTTTTCAGTTGATAACACAAATCTAAAAAAATATACCGGATATCTATGAGTAAAATCTATTTTTAAATCATGGATATATTAAAATTACTTTTACAAAAATAAATTGGTTAGAATATTGATGCAAGGATAAATTATGATAAATATATACTTCAGAAACAGAAGAAATATCTAAATGAGTGATATTGTGCTGTGATCTACAAAAAAACATGCTTAAGTTTTTCCACTTTTATATCAAGCTCAACATACCAATTTGAAGGGGAAAATTAAGAGTTAATGTAACACGAAGAATACATTTTTGGCAAAATCTCGTACAAAGCAATTGTGTATTTTTAAAATAACCTTTAGATAATTTTGCCATATTATTTAATTATTTAAACAGAATATCAACTTGTCATTTGGCTAGTACAACAGATTAGTCATTTAGCATAGAATGGTATGTTTAATCCACCAAAGCATTCTAAAAATTTTTTTCAGTATCTGAATATCTGCTCTTTTTGGGGAAGTATGTGGTCATTCGACGCTTCCCCCTCCCCCTTACCCCACTATCTTCATTTAAATTGAATCAATTACCTTTGGTAATTCTATTCCTTAAATAATTAACATAATATCACAGCAATCAATGAAAAAACGTTTTTTGATGCATGTGCTATACAGTACATAATTATTTTAAAAGATTAACCAAACCATTAAGGTTTGGTTACCTTAATGGGGTTAATAGGGTACCACCTTACCTTAATAGGGTTACCACCTTACACAAATTTTCAAGGTAAGTTAAAATATGCACAAATTTGTGAAAGAGATTTTAAAGTTATATTCAAAAATAACTTTTTAATTGTAATTTAAGCATTAGCATCTTTAAAGAGATTCATTCATTCATTTGGTTAAAGCACAAAATTCTATTTCAGATGTCAAAAGATACAAGGGAAAAAAAGAATAGCTGCCGAAAGAAGATAACCTTTTTTTAAAAAAATTGAAAATCTTAATGCAGTGTTTTCCTGATACTTCAATTAAAATATATTTCTCAATTTGATATTATAAATTCCTGTAAATGACTTATCTGAACAATTACCTATCACATAATGCTTTTTTACAATCCCTTCGACTTAAGATATCGAGAATATTATGCAATTAAAAAATAATATAGTCAAAAATAAAAATTCACAGAACTTTCATAATATACACAAAACTTTATTGATATTATGGTTAAAATTACAATCTACAATTTTATCACAGTTTGCTTAATTTTTCACATAAAGTAACTATTTTTCGAGGAACTACACTACCATATTTCAACTTCAACAATTTTAGTTCAATGAAAGCGTAAGTCCCTGTGCCTTTGAGAGAATATTTTATATTATAATAATAATATAAAGAGATTGTCGAAACTACACTCTGTACAAATTCCACACCTTCAATTAAAATTTTACCTTCTACTTGCTTTCGTTCAGCTGTAGAGGGATTGTCTGTGTATCTGCAGATTCTCAAAGCTAAATGGTTCAGTAACTCACTTTTTTCTGTCCACTGCAAGCAATCTTCATTTAAAACTTTAGTTAGAGCAGAAGAAAAATGATGTGAAGGAATCTGAAAATCCTCACGCCATGGGTGCTTTAATATACAAGTGACTGCTAATATTTGAAGAGCTGCTTTCAGTACTCAAATTTAATTCTGCTGTTCCAAAGTCTCCTTTTGTTTCTGTTAATGAGCTATCGTTACATTCAGATTTGATTATTATCCAAGGTGGCTACAAAGAAACAAAAAGCATATTATATGTTTTATTTTTTATGCATAAATTGTTGGATGCAATATTGTTTATTCAGTTTCTGGAAAAATCAAAATGTTTATTGGAAAAGTTATTCTCATTTGCAAAAACACTTTGTATTATGCATTAGCTTGAAAAATAGAATTCTTGATTATGTGTCCTACAAAAGGCTGTAATAACAATACAAAAAGTACTACAACTATTTTTGTATGTTCCCAGAATGTTTTCCAAAAAAAAAAAAAAAGAAGTTTCAAAATATTCAATATATATCTTTTAAACAGGGGTCTTTTGCAAGTGCATTGTTGTCATGTTGCGCATGGCCAAGAATGAATACCTATGAAATATACAGGGATTTGTTCCATTTTTAAAAATGTATTGCAATATTTTGGATTTTAAGTGAAAAATTTGAATTTATTAGATAATAATTGGTTTATATATCGTTTAAACATTTTATTCTCAATTATATATTGATTTTGTAGAATCTCCAATCAGTAGTGTAACTATAGTTTTGAGTCCTCTGCAAAATTTTCCACAAAGCCCCCCTAGAATATATATCTATTTCTCATAACAAAACGAGGTTCCCGTTTCGTGACCCGTCTTGCGGGTATGATTTTTTTACGCGCAGATCAGGTTGGGAATACGCAAAATATATATTCGTTATTCAATACAAAATGACTCGTTCTTAAAATCCTAAAATAATCAACCGTTTATGACCGTTTAAGATGTTTATTTTTCACAATTACTTCCAAGCCCCTTCCCCCCGCCCCCCTACGTCGCAGGGTTTTGCAGATCTCAGTTTTGCCATTGTCCTCGATATTGATATACAATATAAGTTCATTTACGCTTCTTTATTTACATATTTTTTTGGTTAGCTCCGTGCACTAAGCACAAAATTAGCAATTTCCATCGTCGAGTAACACTAAAAAACGTGGAGATAAACTTTACCGTCCTGAGTCTGCAAACTTGATGAGTGCTACTCGCAAAACATGATGGTTGTAAGATATATCGACACCAGGGATGAAGGGAGAAAAATTCGTTTATAATTTTCAGAGTCAAAATTAACGATTATTGCAAACACTAGTAGAAAGTAGATAACTATTTTTGGTTCAAAGGTTGTTTCACGGCTGGTGGAAGGGGATAGTTAATTTCGAAGAGATCATTTTTATCCGAGTTAATTACGCATACTATTATACAGTATGAAATATTTAAAACTGGTGTCGTAGTTTAGCTTAAAAAAAAAAAAAAAAAAAAAAAAAAAAAATCCAGAAACGTGTAATTTTAATGCCTAATACTGATATTTTTTAAAATGTCTTTCTCCGACTTATTATACAATATGATTAAATTGATTTATGACAAAATTGATTTTGGAACGCAATTCCAAGTCAATCTTACTTTTAATGTACTTAATCCAGGAATCTCACTCCTGTCCAAATTAAAGTGTGTCAATTGGAAAAATCTGCTAAAAAACAGCTAAACCCGAAATTTGGATGAATCTGAATTATATAAGACCCATGTTCCTGCGCAAACTCGCTTAAATTTACTAAATAAATTCCTCTTATTTGGTGAAGCTGATTATTTCGGGTTTTGGTGGGTTCTAGATCAAATATAAAGTGACTGATAAGCACTCCCTTCCCTCTTAAATAGGCTTAAACAAAAACTTTTGTTTAGAATTATCCATTTTCGTTGAAGTTTGGGTGTCAATTTATTAGAAAATTAGGCGAGATTAATCAAATCAACAATGTTAGGTCAAGTATAGGTCAATTGTAAAAGAAACCCTTCCTCTCCAACTAATTCAGCTTTACATAGAATTTTCTTGTCGAGAACCAATTATTTTCAAATTTTGGTCTCCTTTTATTAGAAGGATAAATTACACCTTTAACACGTTGAATTCCACGTCAGTCACGGATGACTGACACTGAATTTTCCGCTTACTTAATTATATCCTTTAAAATCCTTATCCTCTAAAACGAAAATTTTAAATAAATTTTCAACAATTCCTTAAAACAATATAATATTTAGTTTTATATTACAATTTTACGCTGTCGGTCACGGGCAACTGATGCGGCTGAAACGGAAATTTTAATGTCAGTCACCGGTGAGTGACATGGCAGTTAACGTGTTAATACAAGGGTTTATAGGTCACATTTTTTTGGGGGGGGGATAGAATCCTCCACTTTCATTTTTTTAATTGCATTTTCCTTGCATAAAATTATTCAAATAGTTTCAAATTTTGGGTACATATTCAACAGGAGGATGGATTAATCTCACGGATACTTAAATATATTTCTTAACTATCATAATAATTGCAGCAAAATTTGAACTTCCTCCGTACACCCCCTTTACTTGAAACACTCATAAAATTTGTCCCGATGTTTTATAAAAGTAGTGTTGTGAAATTTTCAAAATGCATTTGCTAGCCCTGTCAAAATAAAGATGCTAAAAAAATTGTCAGATTTAAGATATACTGAGTGATACTGAAAAAGTTCAGCAAATCATAACAATAGATACAATAAGATTTAAATTCAAAGTGATATTTTGCGCTTTAAATATGGAAGTAAGCTTTTGCATGTTAAGTACGAGTTTATTTTTCATTTTTCTTCTCAATTCTTTTGGTAATAAATAATTCGGTATGCTTTTTTTAAGTTACTTTTGGAAGCCTTTTTAGAAGCGTATTTCCAGAATTCCTGTTTCTAATATACTAGTTAATGTGCATTTAAGTTTGTTGAATTATATAACATTAAACTTCTGTTATTTTAAATCAAATCACAGAAATCCTCGGTGTTACTCCAACCCCTGTTAATGTGGTTTCGAGTACTTTTCCTATTCTTTATGCAGCTTTATGTTAATTTGAAAAATTTTAATTTTGAAAATTATTTTATAAGCGAGATTTAGAAGCCTTCGTTTGCGTGGATTTTAGTTGGGCTTTGAAAGACTTGCTAACGCGCATTTCCGAGCTCTTGTTTTTCAATATGGACAAAATGCGTATTTTAAGTTTGAGTACATTAGTATATTCAAATTTAGAAATTAAGTTTGAGAAATCCTCGATGTTACACCGCCTTTTAACGCGGATTCAGAGCAGTTTTTCTAATGTAGCTTTTATTTAATAAATTTTAATTTTAATATTATTTTCTAAGACTTTTAGATGCCTGTTTACGTTGATAGACTATAACTTCGGGCTTGTCAATTAACCCCTCTCCCCCACAATACACACCCGCGTTAATACGGATTTCCGAACTCATTTTAAATATTGTTAGTTTGACTACGGTAATTTCTTACGTATATATATTTCTATTAGATACAATTTCAGTTTTCAGTTGAGTGTAATCCTACCAAATGGAAATTAAAAAATATTAATAAGCTATAATGTTGTTAGTTAGAACAGCACGAACACGTCATATGATTTTGTATGAAGTGTTTGTGACTTTGTTAATGGTCAATAATTAAAAATCTGAGTAACTGGCAGTGGCCAATGATACTATTTATCTATATTTTGCATCAACATACAAATGAAAGATTGCTGTAAATAATTATGCACAGATCTGTATAATAAAGACATCATACATACACGTAAAGCATTTCAATTATTGAGAATTTTTAAAAAAGAAAATAACATTAAAAAAGTATGCCTGACAAAATGTTAAAAAATTCAGCACAATAATTGAAATATTGACTTTCTTAAAAACCTGATAAAAATCCTGCAATTCTAAATTTATGTAACATTTAAAAAAAAATTAAGATTGTAAATTGATACTATAAAATTTTGTTTAGTTTTCACATAATCCTTCATTTAATTTACAGAAAGTTTTTAGCTTATGATAATGTGCATAGAATTTTTATTTAATATATAAGTCTGATTATGCATATAAGTTAAATTGCTTAAATACATACTTAAGTACTAAGTAAAATAACATTTTTAAATGGAGGATTATGCGACTTACGACAGCTTAATTAAACATGAAATTTGCATTTAATGCACTATGTAAAGATTACCATACAAACTTACCTGGTAGTTATTTAAATTCTAATCCACAAACTGGGCCCTTTTTTAAACAGTTTATTGGTCAGTTAAATGAAACAGACATAGTTACTTTACGTGAATGAGATTATTTGATCGTTAAAGTTCAACATTCGGGAGGCAATTTAGGGAAATTCTACAAATTTACGAAACATGGGGGCGCTATAAAAAGAACGGTGTGTATTTGATCGAAAATCTCTCAGAAAATGTTATCAATAAAGAAAAATGCTTACTGTTTCGTTAAAAATCGAATGCCTTATTATATAACATTTGGGATTCATGAATTAAGATTTTAAGTAAAAGAACATTACCGTACTTATGGATCACATTTAGGCACAATAACGATGCCACAAAATTAGCAATATTTTCTAGTAAGCGACTTAAAATTGTACCTTTTCATTTTCTATAGATATATGTAACTTTCAGATTCCAAAGAAGGGAGGGGAGAGGGGGGGGAAAAATTTAAACATTTCTCTACTGATATTACTTTAATTCCACGTTATAGACTCAATATTTTGAAAAAAAATAGTTGCTAGAGCTTCTACCCTTTCCCCTTTAAGCATTGACTTTGTTTATAATAATTTTTATGCTAGATTTATTGTTTTAGGAAACAGTCGAACCCACTTAAGACGTGATACCGATTAATACCTGAATTTACTCCAGTTCCAACATCACCAGAACATCGCTCTTACAACAAATGTAAAAAAATTTCATTTAATATAAGATAAAGTTTTCATCCCTCGGACAACAGATCTCGCTTACGACGCGAATGCATATACCTAGATATTAAGTTTTTGATATGAACATCAAACTATTTCCGAATATAATCGCTTTATTTAATGACAGAAATATTACTATTCGGAAATAGTGATAGGCATTGTAAAAAAATCTTCTAAACTGACACTTAAATTAAACGAATATTACTAATCAAAAATAGTAGGTATTTAATTAATAAAACTTAATTAAACATGATTAATTAAACATGAAATTTGCATTTAATGCACTATATAAAGAATGCCATAGAAACTTACCTGGTAGTTGTTTAAATTCTAATCCACAAACTGGGCGCTTTTTTTAACAGTTTATTGGTCAGTTAAATGAAACAGATGTAGTTTCTTTACGTTAGTGAGATTATTTGATTTTCAAAGTTAAAAATTCGAGAGGCAATTTAGGGAAATATGCTAAATTTGCGAAACATTTGGGCGCTATAAAATCAACGATGTCTATTTGATCGAAAATCTCTAAGAAAATGTCATCAATGCAGAAAAATACTTACAGTTTCATTAAAAATCGAATGCCTTATTATATAGCATTCGGGATTCCTGTATTAAGATTTAAAATTTAAAAAAAAAAAGATTACCGTACTTATGAATCACATTTAGGCACAATAACCTTGCCACAAAATTAGCAATATTTTCTAGTAAAAATCTTAAAATTGTACCTTTTCATCCTCTATAGACAAATGTAGCTTTCAGATACCAAAGAAGGGAGGGGAGAGGGGGGGACAAAATTTAAACATTTCTCTACTGATATTACTTTAATTTCATGCTATAGACTCAATATTTTGAAAAATAAAATAGTTGGCTAGAGCTTCTCCCCTTTCCTCTTTAAGCATTGACTTTGTTTATAATAATTTTTATGCTAGATTTATTGTTTTAGGAAACAGTCGAACCCACTTAAGACGTGATACCGATTAATACCTGAATTTACTCCAGTTCCAACATCACCAGAACATCGCTCTTACAGCAAATGTAAAAATTTTCCATTTAATATAAGATAAAGTTTTCATCCCTTGGACAAAAGATCTCGCTTACGATGCGAATGCATATACCTAGATATTAAGTTTTTTATATGAACATCAAATTATTTCCGAATAGTATTAATCACTTTATTTAATGACTGAAATATTACTATTCGGAAATAGTGATAGACATTGTAAAAAAATCTTCTAAACTGACACTTAAATTAAACGAATATTACTAATCAAAAATAGTAGGTATTTAATTAATTAAACTTAATTAAACATGAAATTTGCATTTAATCCACTATATAAAGAATACCATACAAACTTACCTGGTAGTTGTTTAAATTCTAATCCACAAACAGGGCGCTTTTTTTAACAGTTTATTGGTCAGTTAAATGAAACAGACGTAGTTTCTTTACGTTAGTGAGATTATTTGATCTTCAACGTTAAAAATTCGAGAGGCAATTTAGGGAAATATGTTAAATTTATGAAATATTTGGGCGCTATAAAATCAACGATGTCTATTTGATCGAAAATCTCTAAAAAAATGTCATCAATGCATAAAAATACTTACAGTTTCATTAAAAATCGAATGCCTTATTATATAGCATTCGGGATTCCTGTATTAAGATTTAAAGTTAAAAAAAAAGATTACCGTACTTATGAATCACATTTAGGCACAATAACCTTGCCACAAAATTAGCAATATTTTCTAGTAAAAATCTTAAAATTGTACCTTTTCATCCTCTATAGACATATGTAGCTTTCAGATACCAAAGAAGGGAGGGGAGGGGGGGGGACAAAATTTAAACATTTCTCTACTGATATTACTTTAATTTCATGCTATAGACTCAATATTTTGAAAAATAAAATAGTTGGCTAGAGCTTCTCCCCTTTCCTCTTTAAGCATTGACTTTGTTTATAATAATTTTTATGCTAGATTTATTGTTTTAGGAAACAATCGAACCCACTTAAGACGTGATACCGATTAATACCTGAATTTACTCCAGCTCCAACATCACCAGAACATCGTTCTTACAACAAATGTAAAAATTTTCCATTTAATATAAGATAAAGTTTTCATCCCTTGGACAAAAAATCTCGCTAACGACGCGAATGCATATACCTAGATATTAAGTTTTTTATATGAACATCAAACTACTTTCGAATAGTAATAATCGCTTTATTTAATGAGAGAAAGATTACTATTTGGAAATAGTAATAGACATTGTAAAAAAATCCTCTAAACTGGCACTGTTGATTAAATAAGGCGAATATTACTAATCGGAAAGAGTAGGTATTTGGAGAAAAATTTGTAGTACTGAGATCGAGAATTTCGTCAAACAATCACTGATAAAATAATTTCGTAAAACGATCACTGGTCGAATTTGAAAAAATAGGCTTCAAAATGCACAATACGATTGGCATACGCACTTTCATTCCAAAGTTAGTTGGTCTAGATCCCATAGTCTTTTTCTTCAACTGAGGCAACAAAATGAATCACACGCAAAAAAGTAGTTCATATGGAAATAAAGACCAAGAAGAGTCCTTAGAGTCTAAACTGGGAAAAAAATATTCGAGAATCACAATTAAATGCGTAGCTAAAGCTTCGGTAAAAATTAGTGACTCTAGTTTCCATACTCGATTTATAACTAAGTGAGCAAAATAATAAACACACAAAAAATTAGTTTTTTTTACATGTAAAATATATCTCTAGAGCTGTACAGGGCAGAATTTGAATAAAAGCTTTGAAATGCACAATTACAAGAGTATGCGCACCTTCGTGTTATTTTGTTAAAGCGCAAGATCTCGTAGTCTTTTCTCAACTGGGATGATAAAATGGCATACACGCAAAATAACGATTTTTCTGTAATTAATATACCAACCACAAAATAAGGAATATTACACAAAAAACATATATAACTTTTCACAGATTACCAATGATTTCTATTTTAGAATAAATCCGAAAAGTTACACAAAAGCTCAAAAAGTATGCCTACTAAAACTAAGGAATGTTACACAGAAAATATTCGGAACATTTCACAGTTTATCAGTAATTTCCACTTTCTCAACTATTCCGAAAAGTTACACGAGATTGTGGAAGGTATTACACAAGATTTCTCGGTATTCTTGTATGATCAGAAATAATCCGAGAAAACCCAGGAATGTTACACAGTAACTGCCAAGAACATTGCGCAAATTTTTTACAGTGTAGTGCTAATAACAGTTTTTCTCTTTTCTGAATATACTACGTTGAAATCAGGAACAACATTGGATTTTGGCCATTCATTTTCTGGTCTTCGTAACCATTCTGGGCCCTCCCACTATTTAGATTTCGCTAAAGTTTCTGCATTATAACCACGAGAAGGGAGGTCTGCAGCATTTAATGATCCTGGGATGTGATACCAATTTTCAGGTTCTGTCAAAGATCGGATTTCTTTAACTCTATTGAAAACAAAAGGAGCCCAATTTTCAGTTCCTTTGATCCAATATAGAGCATTTGCTGAATCGGACCAGAAAAATTTCGGGATATGTTTCAACTGAAGATCATTTATAACACTCTGTGCTAGTCTAGCTCCGATATTACAGGAAAGCAGCTTCAATCGAGGAATAGAAATGGTTTTCATTGGAGCAACTCTGCTCCTAGCCTGTACAAGCTGACAAGATATTGTGTTTTCAGTCGCACATCTTAAAAATATGCATGTAGAATATGCATTCTTGCTTGCATCGCAGAATATGTGCAATAAAAGATTCTTTGGAGCTTCATAATTGGAAATAATACATTGAGGGATTTTTATTTCCTTTAATTTAGAGACATCCTTTCGCCATTTTTCAAATTTCTTGGCAATAGATTCAGGTAATTCAGCATCCCACGGAACTTTCAATTTCCAACATTCTTAAAGAAGAATCTTTGGACCCAAGGTGACAGGACATGTGAAACCAATGGGATCGAAAATTCTATGAACAGCACTGAGAATTGTTCTTTTCGTTATAACATGGAATCTTCAAAACATTTTCTCAAATCTATTTTCAAAGTATCAGCTTTTAAATTCCACATTAATCCCAAAACTTGAATAATCTTTTCTTCTGGGAAGTTTTCTGCTTCTGTTTCATGGATATTATATTCCCATCCTCGAAGATCAAACTTAGCATTCTGGAGAATAAGTTTGGATTCTTCAATAAATTTTTCAAGCTGCTCATGATTATCAACACTAGTGACGCAGTTATCTATGTAAAAAGACTTAATCAATTTCTCTGCTGTTTCTTTAAATCTAGAAGGTGCGTTCTTCAGATGATATCGGATAGTTGCGCCAAGCAAATAAAGTGAACATATAAGACCGAAAACAACTCTTTTATGCTGGAAAATTTTCAACTTTTCGGGGTCGCCTTCCTCCCACCATGAAAACTTCAGAAATGGTCTATCTCGCTCATTTAAACCTATTTGCAGAAATGCTCTTCAAATATCCGCAATCACACCTATTTTCTTCTGCCGAAATTTATTCAATATAGTCGGAATGAGTTCTACTATATTAGGACCTTTTTCTAAACAGTCATAGATTGAAGGTGAATCCTTTTGTCTTGCTGAACCATCAAAGACTGGTCTAACTCTTGTGGTCGAATTTTCTTTCATCACAGCTCTATGTGGCAAGTAATGTTCACTTTCATCATTACAAGTATTCTTAACTTCTTCAGTAACACCCTCTTCTACCCATTCTTTCAATATATCTTCATACTCTTCTAAAGTTCCTATTTTCTTTAGTGATTCAACACAACTTCTTAATCGTCGTTCAGCAATTTTTCGACCAGTTGGTAACGGAGGATGGTTTTCAATACATGGGAGGGATACTTCATACCTTCCTTTTGAATCTATTTTTATATTTCTATTGAAATGCTCTTCAGTTACTTTTTCGATTTCTAGTCTGTTTCCGCTTTCACCAGGATCGAGAATTCCAAGCGTGTCTAGCCGCCATAAATCTGAAATTTTTGCATCATTTACATGAAGTGACATGACGCTGTTTGTGCTATCTGGTATGTTAAAAATGTCGGTTTTTCCCACCAAAGTCCAACCAAGACGTGTTTCCATTACTACTAAGCCAGAAATCAATTGTTTTATTTTTCCGGTGTACAATTTGCCTACTATATCAGCTCCTATAAGCCCATGAATTTCGTTAGGTGAAAATTGACACAGTAATTCAACCTGGTTATTCAAGTCGAATAGAAAAATTTTATGCTTCTTTATTTCACTCATAAAAGAGCCACGGGGAATTTTTCGAATGTCCGAACAAATTTTTTCTTGATCTAACACTTCGAAACAACAGCGATAATTATCAAAGAAGTCACTCAGACTAATTAAATATTTCTTATGTGATGATACAGTTTCTGTGCCTCCAAATAAACTATGTGTCAAATTTTCTTCCCCTATGCATTCATATCCCATTTCGGCCAGTGCAAAAGATGACAAATAGGATTTACTACTACCTGAGTCAATTAATATTCTTATATATTTCATCTTACTATTACATCTAAGTCGGACAATAAGCGTTTGTAAAAGTACATGGCGAGTACTTGTTTTATTGGATAAAGCAGTGTCGTTTTTAATTTCGATATCTGACTTTTCTGTAATCGGGTTTTCCTTATCATTTTTCGTTGGACACATTATTTTAAAATGTAATTTACCGCAATCACAGGGTGGTATTTTCTTTCTACAAAAACGTGATGTGTGTTTTCTTGTTTCCAAACATTTAAAGCAAGGTCCCTTTTTCATCAATATTTGTTTTCTATCTTCATGAGATAAACTATTAGCATATCTACATTCGGTACTTAAATGTGACTTGTTACAAAAAATGCACGTTTCCCTTTTCATTTTCGATGAATTATGTAATTCCGTAGCCGTTGGAAGATCCCTTTCTCGCCTACTTGGCGCAGTATGAATATTTTTGTTTGCATTTTCTAGATTAAACCCACTTCTAGCTAAACGGACTTTTTCTTCGCTTTCGATTTCGTGCTGCAAAAATTTCATCAAAGAATCTAATTTATTTTTACTTTCATCTTTTGAATTCAAGGTAATGGAATTTAAATTTCTTTCCCAAATTCTCAATATTTCAACAAGCAAACACGACTCAATTAATGGATAAAGAATTGCAGAATAATGTTCGCTTGAAACACCTAACATTTTTAATGACCTTAAATACGTTTCAATTTTGTCGTATAATTTAAAAAGAGGAATTCGTGGACCTTTTCCTGTTGTGTTATTCATCATTAAAGTAAGTAGTTCTCGTATGTATACTTCAATTAACATATCAGTGCGACCAAAACGAGCCTTTAAACATTTAATAACATTTTCATAACTATCACCAGTAGCGGGGTACGACTCGACAATTTCTCTTGCCCTAGAACCCTTTAGCGTCGCTTGCAACAAGTACTGATATTTATCTTCCTTCGCGATATCAGAATCGTTATGTATCTTTTCAAATTGAGCCCAAAAGGCCAACCACTCCTTAATATCTCCCCCGAATAATTTAAATTCTATCTTAGGAAGTTTAAATTTCCGTTTCGTAATATTTTCAGTTTCAGAAACTTTCAAAAATTTTTGAACTTTCGTTTTTAACTTAATAAATTTTTCTTCATACATGCTAAAACTTTCGTATTCCGTATCATAATTTTCTTGCGTACATGATTTATCGTTTAAAAGAAGATCTAACACTTCTTTTTCTTTTGGTTCTAGATTTACCCATTTTTCTTCTAATTGAGCGTATAAAATCTCAGTTTCTTCAATATTTTTATTTTCATCACTTAATTTATTCTCAAGTAAATTAGCGATTCGCGTAAAAGCACTTCTTAATGGCGTGCGTAATCGTTTAATTTGTTCCATTATCTTATATCACTTCTTAAATAATAAAAATCCCAGCAGTTGGATGCCAAAATAATATTGAATCTATCCCTGTTTATAAAATTCTTCAATATTATTTAATACTGATGTTTAAAATGTCAGTATTCATTTTCAAAAATTAGAATATCTTAACTACAGCATGAATGTATTAATCTTACCTATTATCATGTATCAAGGGAGATCAAGCAAATTATATATCTTAAGTAAATAAATTTTCATGTCTTCGGAGTAAATTCAAGCACAGATGTATAAAAAAAAAATCTATTAACTTTCACATTACAAACAATAACATTATTGTGCACATATCATATCTTTTCATCAATATAATTCCTTAATACAATACATACTGCATTTTTCAGTTCAAAGAAAATTCCATTTCAAAAAAGTTCTAACAAATTCATAATGTAACAACAACAAAAAATCGTTTGCGCGAGGCGCAAAGTAAAAACGATTAAATTAAACCATGGAAGCAGCGATAGTACGCAACACTCGCTTATCAATATAAAGTACTCATATATAAATATTTTTTACCAAATTTTAGCTCGCAAATTAAAAAAATACGTTCAAAAAGCCACGTGTCTGTTTATTTTTCATTATTTTCTTTTCTATGCAACAATAGACGTATAATTGCCACTATTTTGAAGAAATTTAGTGAAAAACCTTTTAAAATTAAAAGTAAAATATAAAAATGGAAATAAATTAAAAAAGTAGCTAGAATGGGCACATCTATATATAAAAGCTTTCATTTAAAAAAATAACTATTAAAATCTGTTCAAAAAAAAAGGTCAGGGCTAATGACTAAAAAAAGGAGCTTGGTCTTTCAAATATATAGATTCTTCTTTAAAATAATGTGTTGTGTATAAAATTCATTATAGTTTCATACCGGGTGTCCTGAAAAGGACTGAACGATTTTAAAAATCAATAACTTGAAAACTTTTATAGGTATTTAAAAAATTCTTGCACGAGACTCTTCTAAAATGTCAAAAGTTTTTTTCTTGCGATTCTGGATTTTAGTTCGAATTACAAACAATAGATGGCACTGAGAGCGCTAGGTGCTGTGTTGAGGTGGAAAATGATGTCACTTGGTACTGAAGCAAAAGAAGGAGGTTAAGGCTGTGGAGTGGATCTGTTTCAAAAATGGACTTTTGTTTTTACCGTCCGATTTTTAAAGCAATCCATATAATTTTGATTTTGCTGGTGTCCGTGCAGTAATAGATAAAAATATTGTTTTCATGTCTCCTTTGAAATCGAAATGCGTGAAACAACAACGTCGAAATACTGCCTTTTATTTACTTATTAGCCTCCTATGCTATTTCTTTCAGACAAGCTAAAAAATGTCGTGTCATCAGCCCTGAATTTTCTACTGAACCTATTTTGATAATTATTTTTTAAATGAAAGCTATTTATTTGTAGTTGTGCCCATTTTAGTTATTTTTTAATTTATTTGCATTTTTATATTTTATTTTTAATTTTAAATGCTTTTTACGATATTTCTGCAAAATGGTGGCAACTCAGTTTAGCTTTTCTCTCAATAATAAAAATTTATTTTCCAAAATGATTGCGTATAATTATGCACTAATTGAGATTAAAAAAAAATACATTTACTGAGAAATAATATAAATAATGTAAATAAAATAACAGAAAATAATTTATGATAAAAATTAATGTCTAAAGAAAAATAAGAAAATTTTAAAATGAGGAAAATGATGTCATTCAGCAACCAGATAAATGGGAATTACAATATTATTACGGATGCCTTTTTCATATTATTAAAAACAGTAACTTTTAAAAAACATTTGAAGAGAAAATGACGTCACTATTTAAAACATCGCATTTTTACTCATAATGATATTAGGTACTACTCTGTTATCCCGTCGACCAATTGCGCCAAATTATACAAATCGCCAAACTAATAGCCAAATTATACATATTGACATTGTAAGAGAGCCCGGTATTGCGCTTATTTCTATTTACGCGTATCAAATAATTAATTGATTAAAATCATTATATTTTACTTAATATCAAAAAAACTAATTAAAATAATTTTACTATATTAAATTACTTGTAAAATAATAATAAATAGAACGCCTTCAGCATATCAACAACAAACAACATTTTTATTCTTTTAATAACAACAATATCGTCTGCCTTTTTGTTGCCATAACAAATGAACGGAATTTTTACAAGCGCATGGAGGCTACATTACTCCCTCCCCAGTAACATAGTTACGATACAAATATAATATATACAGAAATAAAAAATAGAAATATAATATATTAAATAAAAATATAAAAAAGTACATAATTAGTCTCTGTAACGTTTCGGAAACCTTACTTGTCTACCAGAGCGTGTAGTTTTCTCACGAACATTTTTATCAGGCAAATCTGAATGTTCATTTTTGATTATTGATGGCACAGGCAGGGGTAGTTGCTTATCCGGTAACTCGTGATAAGGAATGTTCTCATCATTTGTTAATAAATAAGCAGGTTTCAATCTATCTATGGATATGTTGATATCTCTTTCCTTAATTTTTACTGTATAATACTTTTCGTGTCTTTTGACAATTGGAAAGGGTCCATCATAAGCAGGTTCGAGTGGTTTTTTAACCCGATCAATGCGTATGAATACATGGCTAGAATTGTGCAAGTCCTTATGAACAAAAATTTTTTGAGAAGGCTGTCGGCGAGTTTTAAAAGGTTTTAACTCTTCTATTTGTTTCTGCAATTCTTTAGCAAAGGTTTCTGTGTCGATAATAGTTTTCGGTTGTTCAAAAAATTCTCCTGGTAGCCTGAGAGGTTTTCCGTAGACCATTTGTACAATGGTAAAATTTGTATCACCACGTAAAGCTGATCTCAATCCCAATAGTACTGTAGGTAATGATTGAGTCCACTTAATTGTATTTTGCGCTCTAATTGCCGCTTTTAAAGTACGATGGATTCGTTCTATCTTCCCATTACACTGTGGATGATAGGCTGTTGTTGGGCTCAATTTAAAACCACAAATAATACTTAAATTGTGGAATAATTCTGATCTAAATTGTTTTCCTCGATCCGTGATTACACGATGTGGAATGCCAAAGCGAGAAATCCATTGATCATAAAATGCTCGAGCAACTGTTGGAGCCGTCACATTTTCTAGAGGAACTACTTCTATCCAACATGTGAAGCGGTCAATACAGGTTAGGCAGTATAATTTTCCTTCAGACGGTGTTAGTGGACCTATGATGTCAATATGAACGACACTAAATCGTTCATCTGTTTCTTCAAAAGTGGCAAATGGAGAATGCGTATGTCTGCTAATTTTGTTTTTCTGACAATCAATGCAGGATTTTGCCCACTGATTAACATCTTTCTTAATGTTTGTCCAAATAAACCTTGAAGCTACTTGTTTTACTGTATTTTTCACTCCAGGATGAGCTAAATTGTGAATTTTCTTAAAAATTTGTTCTCTAAAAGCTTCAAGAATAAATGGTCAGATTTTGGAAGTTGAAATATCACACCAAAGAAGTTTACCTGAATCCAAAGGATATTGTTCTAAATTTAATTTTTTTGAGTCTAATGGGCGAGGTTTTGAATAGACAGGAGAACCTTTAGTATCAATATAATGCTTTACATTGTGTTTGGAATTGCATATTAAAAGATTTGGCTTCGTTAAATTAGGATATTGTAATAACAAATGTGCATATTGAGAATTTTTGTCAGTTGTACTTATGCTATCAGCACTTGATACACACATAACATCGCTTTTAACAAAAAGGTTAGTAACACCATCTATTAATTTTTTATTATGTATATCAATAAGCAATTTAAATTTATTAAGGAAATCTGCACCTAAAATTGCTTTGTCTACTTTTGCTATTACAAAAGGAAAATGATATTGTCTACGTAAGTCCAAATCTAGTGTTAAAATTTTGAAACCAAATGTAGGAATTATTGAACCATTTGCTGCATACAATTTGAAAGAGTTACATATTTTATGTTTGGTTGAAGCAGGAATAATTGATAAATCAGCTCCACTATCAACAAGAAAGCGTAAACCGGTTGTTTTGTCTTTAACAAATAAACGGTAATTACGGCAATCTTTAAATTCTTCAGCAGCAGAATTTGCCGCTAAAACTACTGCTGATCGGAGTTTTCCGATTTTTTCCAGCTGCACGGACTTTTACATTTATTAGGATAACACTGATTACCAAATTTAAAATGGTAGTAACAATATTTCCCATTTAGATTAAATCGTTTTCTCGATTGACTTCTACTTTTATTTCGTTTAGTACCAGAATTCCGAATTTTACTTCTAGATTGCCTCTCAATTTTTAATGCCGAAATCATGTTTTCCAACATAGAAATTTTCTCAAGTATTTTACTCATAACAGAAGAATCTGAATTCGCAGAATAAATTTCTGTTGAAGAGCTCATTTCAAAAATTTTATCTGCCATTAGTGATAAATTATCTAAATTTTCACTGCTTACAATTAGAATATTTTTATTGACTCTGGCAATTTATCAAGAAATAAAGTTTTCAAAACCTTTTCTGGTATGTTATTTCCACTGAGCGATTTCATTTTAAGCAGTAGTTGGCTTGGTTTCATATCACCCAATGAAATTCCCGTAAGCAATTTCTTTAGTGATTTTTCCTCACTCTCTTTAAATGTATTTAAAAATCTTTCTTTAGCGGCGGTATATTTATCATCCCGATTACTTTGGATAATATCCCATATATTTTCAATGTATTTAAGGTCTAACTGAGCCACTAAATGATTGAATTTTGTTTCTTCATTTATAATATTTACAAATGAAAACTGAGCATCAACTTGGAAAAAAGATATTTCAGGATTTTCTTCCCAGAATTGAGGAAATTTGACGCTTACCTTGTTTGCTTCAGGAACCTTGTTTGCTTCAAGAATCGAATTTGTAGACGTTTTCGTTGATTCTTGAGTCATTTTTCAATGCGTTAATGTCCAAAGCAGGGTCACCAGAAGTTGTAAGAGAGCCCGGTATTGCGCTTATTTCTATTTACGCGTATCAAATAATTAATTGATTAAAATCATTATATTTTACTTAATATCAAAAAAACTAATTAAAATAATTTTACTATATTAAATTACTTGTAAAATAATAATAAATAGAACGCCTTCAGCATATCAACAACAAACAACATTTTTATTCTTTTAATAACAACAATATGTCTGCCTTTTTGTTGCCATAACAAATGAACGGAATTTTTACAAGTTCATGGAGGCTACAACATAATTTTTATTTTAAATAACGAAAAAACAAATAATTAGTAGAATATTAATAAAAATATTAATAAAAAGTCGAAATAAAAATGACTTAATGACATTTTAAACACATGAATCGTATTTAATGTCATTGAATGTGACATTCACGATCATCCATTATTGGCATTTAATCTTATAGTTTGGCGATAATTTTTTGGTCGACGGGATAACCTGGTATTATCCGATATTATATTTCAAAATTTCTTTTCATTATGGACACTGAGATTGACATTTTACTTTCAGATGACTTCACTTAGTGAAAATAATGTCACAATAAAAATGAAATTAGTTTTTTTTTTTTTTTTAATAAAACTATTTTTCTGTGAGTGCATATAAAATAAAATTTCTGGATTTCACCGGCACTCAGATTGCAATTTTAACTCATTTTTACTAATTTTGTTGAAGATGTGCGAATATTTGCATGCAAACTTGACATTTAGTTTGTAAATATATTTATTATATATTGATTCAATAGTGTAATTACTTTTGCTTTTTTTAAACCAGATCGATCGGGTCTTTTAAACATTTCATTCGTCGAATTCGGCGGGATTCCACTCGTTTTATTATTAAATTGCATTTTTACTCAGAGTCTATAAAAAAGCGTTTAAACTAAAGAAAAAATCCGTTTCTGATGAATTTAGTCAATGAAGAAGTAGCACGTCAAATTGTATCTCTTTATTATTCCGCAATTCCAATGTCTCAGAGAGAAATTGCTATTCAATTGGTATTCGTTCTGTTTGCTATTATATTGATAAACAGAAGAAAAATGAAGTTAGTTCATTGCAATTTAAACGGGGTCGCCCTTCTAAAAAACCTCTATCGATTTTTTTTTTCTAATCGCTAATAAAGCTATTTTTTTGTGAGTGCATATAAAATAAAATTTCTGGATTTCGCCGGCCCTCATATTACAATTTTAACTGAAGATGTGCGAATATTAGCATGCAAAATTGTAACTGCCAAACTTGAAATTTAGTTTGTAAATGGATTTATTATATATTGACCAGCAGCCTTCGCCCGCTACGCTGGTCAGTTTTTTTTTTTTTTTTTTTTTTTTTTTTTTAAGAAACTTTGAATCAAACGAAATTTTTATATCATAGTAATTTTTAGTTTTATATCGTACTTTAGATTGTCTGTCATCGGTGAAAAATCAGTCATCTAAACGGAAAGTTCAATGTTAGCCACCAATCAATGACGTAGCGCTCAACATGTTAACAATTTTAATCACATAAAAATTCATTCAGCGGAACTTGTAAATAAAGCCAAACTTTTGTAATTGGGTTCATCTGATAAAAATCATTTCCTAAGTATTCAGTAAAAACAACGTAGAATGCTATATTTCATTTGTTACAAAATTTCTGAAAAATTATCCAACTAACAAAGTAAAATTCATTAAAATCTATCTTGTAGAACTTAAATTATAAGCGGCCGCAGTGAAATTTCACTTTGAGTTTTATATATATTGAGATAATTAAATATAGCTTACATAATCATGCTTCACATGATTATAGAACTCTCTTTCAAAATTATAGGTTCAATAGATTTTTTTGTGCTGTGATTAATACGAAATCCAGGCTTTCTTTTATATATATAGATTAAAGGGGCTCCGCCCTCTGCTCGCTACGCTCGCCAACCCCCCGCGTAATCGCTTCGCGATTCCAAGTTGTACGCTACCCCTGCTTGCTGCGCTCGCCAATACCCCATGGTATGAATAAGCAGTTGCAGACCTTTCAAATGATGTGTCACACGATTGGTGTTGTAAAAAAATTAAAAATGTGCTCCCCCTGGGGGGCAGAGAGGGGGGGACACAGAAGACATCCATAATATGAATAAGTAGTTGCAGATCTTTCAAGTGATGTGTCACACGACTGGTGTGGTAAAGAAATTATAAATGTGATCCCCTGGGGGGCAGAGTGGGGGGTGACACACAAGACATCCATAATATGAATAAGCAGTTGCAGACCTCTCAAATGATGTGTCACACAACTGGTGTTGTAAAGAAATAAAAAATGTGCAGAAGACATCCATAATATAAATAAGCAGTTGCAGACCTTTTAAATCATGTGTCACACGACTGGTGTTATAAAGAAATTAAAAATTTGGCGAAATATTACAGTTATCGCCAAGTGTGCGTCACTTTTGGCGACTAATTTTGGTCGCCAAATTTGGCGATATATCGCCAAGTTGGCGACAAACTTGGCTATTGTTGGCGATGGTAACCTTTCCCTCTTTATGGTAACCCATACGGCGATGCATAGACGTAGCCCTTTCCTGATTCGTCTATTCGACTCATGGAAGGAGTGGTCCGCCCGGATTCGTTATTTCCGGAAATCTTACACATCAGCATCATTCTAGGAGTCATTCCTTTTAAGGCTAGTTTTTTCTTTTACTACTAGGGGGGGCCCCGCCCCCCTGCTCGCTATGCTCGCAAACCCCCCGCATAATCGCTTCGCGATTCCAAATTATTGACTATCCCTGCTTGCTGCGCTAGCCAATTCCCCATGGTATGAATAAGCAGTTGCAGACCTTTCAATCGTTGCACACCTTTCAGTCGTGTGACACATGAGTGTCACACGACTGTTGTAAAGAAATTAAAAATGTGCCCCCATGGGGGGCAGATTGGGAAGCGACACAAAAGACTTCCATAATATGAATAAGCAGCTGCAGACCTCTCAAATGATATGTCACACGACTGGTGTTGTAAAGAAATTAAAAATGTGCCCCCCTGGGGGGGGGGCAGAGTGGGGGTGACGCACAAGACATCCATAAAATGAATAAACAGCTGCAGACCTTTCGAAGGATGCGTCACACAATTGGTGTTGTAAAAAAATTACAAAATGCGCCCCCTCTGAGAGCAGAGGGTGGGGTTACACACAAGATATCCATAATATGAATAAGCAGTTGCAGACCTTTCAAATGATGTGTCACTCAACTTGTGCTGTAAAGAAATTAAAAATGTGACCCCCTGGGGAGAGCAGAGTGTGGGGGTGACACACAAGACATCCATAATATGAATAAGCAGTTGCAGACCTTTCAAATCTTGTGTAACACGACTGGTGTTGCAAAGAAATTAAAAATGCGTCCCCCCTGAGGAGCAGAATGGGGGATGACACACAAGACATCCATTATATGAATAAGCAGTTGCAAACCTCTCAAATGATGTATTAAACGACTGGTGTTGTAAAGAAATAAAAAATTTGGCGAAATATTACAGTTATCGCCAAGTTGGCGTCACTTTTGACAACTAATTTTGGTCGCCAAATTTGGCAATATATCGCCAAGTTGGCGACAAACTTGGCGATTGTTGGCGATGGTAACCTTTCCTTTCTTTACGGTAACCCATACGGCGATGCATAGGCGGAGCCCTTTCCTGATTGGTCTATTCGACTCATGGAAGGAGTGGACAACCCGGATTCGTTAGTTCCGGAAATCTTCCACATCAGCATCATTCCAGGAGTCATTCCTTTTAAGGCTAGTTTTTTTTTTACTATAGAAGGATAGAAGGATAAGGATTGAAAATTTCAGTTTTTGGCGCCGAAGACACCGCCAAATCATGAAAATGTGAAGTATCTCGCGAACTACTGAACTTAAAATAATTTGCATGGTACCATTTGATTCAGCATGAAAAAATGTACTAAAATATATTATCAGTTGAAAAATAACTACAAAAGCCGATTTTTAAGGAATTTTTTAAAAGTTTGTTCCTTTTTTTAACCCCCTTAGGGGTGGAATTTTCGAAAATCCCTTCTTAGCGGCACTCGATGTTATCAAAAGTATTTTTACCCCAATTTTCAAGATTTTAGGTTCGGCAGATTTTTTTGTGCTGTGATTAATACGAAATCCAGACTTTCTTTTATATATATAGATTCAATAATGTAATCACTTTTTTTTTTTTTTTTTTTTTTTTTTTTTTTTTTTTTACCAAATCGATCGGGTCTTTTAAATATTTCATTCGTCGAATTGGACAGGATTCCACTCGTTTTATTGTTAAATTGCATTTCCTTTTACTCAGAGTCTATAAAAAAGCGTTTAAACTAAAGAAAAAATTCGTTTTTGATGAATCTAGTCAATGAAGAAGTAGCACGTGAAATTGTATCTCTTTATTATTCCACAATTCCAATGTCTCAGAGAGAAATTGCTATTTAATTGGGTATTTCACGCCGTTCTGTTTGCTATTATATTGATAAACACAAGAAAAAAGAAGTTAGTTTATTGCAATCTAAACGGGGTCGCCCTTCTAAAAAACCTCTATCGATTTTTTTTTTTTTTTTTTTCTAATCGGAGGCGAAACTGAAATCTGCAATGGCAGAATCTACATTCAACTTGTTTATTTATTTATTTATATTCAAACAATATTAGGATTTTTTAAAACAGGATACCTTATTCATCTATTTATTTGGGTATTTTTTATACTTTATATAGGTCAACCGGGCGTATTCGGTATTGTATATGTAGTATGTGGGATTAACAATTCATTTACAGGTGCACCCAAAAGATTCCATTATGAGATATGGAGGAAAATCGTATGCAAAATATATTAATGACTTAAAATGTTTCAAATGTATTGAAACTGATATAAATCACTCAATTTCATTGCAAGATGATTATGATAGAATAAGGAATTCATGGCATTTGTCGTTCACTTACAGGGGTATCTATCTTCTTTTATAATAATAAAGAGAGAAGGATGTTTGTCTGTCAGCGCTGTTCTGAAGAGACTGCTGCACGTAGTGTTACAAAATTTGGAGGGAAGGTACTTTTCTACATGTAGTTTTGCATCTCGAAGCCCGATTTTCGATTTTTTGTTTAGATTTTTTTAAATAATTTTTTAGGCGATTTTTAGCGTTATTTTTGCGGTTTTATCCCATTAGTGAAAGGAATACGGTTTCATTCTTTTAACCCAAAATAGCAATTTTTTTCTCGTTTCACCAAAGTTTATTCAGAATTTGTACAGCGATTTTTGAATTTTTAACGAATTTTTAATGCGATTTTTAGTGTTTTTTTCTCATTTTGCGGCTATTTTTGAGATTGATAAAAAGAAAATCGTTTTAAACATTTAGCCTAATGCCCTAAATTTTGTGTTTCTTACGATTTTTTTATTTTAACAATTTTTAATGCGATTTTCAATGCGATTTTTAACGTTTTTTAAAGATTTTTGCGTTTAGCATCTATTTTTTTTTTTAAAAGTTGTTCTATCAAAAACTTGAGCTGTTGAGAATGCAATAAGTAGTATTTTTTGTGAAATCTACCTAAAATGTCAAAAATTTAGTTATCACTATTTTCGAATAGCAATTTCATAAACTATCTTAAATTCTTGCTTAAGACCGCTACCCCCTCGAGTCATATATCACCTGATAGGTTATTTAACAGAAAATGGTGTTCATAAAGTTTTTGAAGAATAGAGTGCTCTACCTGGTTGTGGAAAATGGAACTAATAGAACGCTATTTTTTTTAAATCTATAATAATAAAGAGACAAGTTTGTGTGTGTGTCAGCGCTGTTCTAAAGAGTCTGCTGTACGTAGAGTTACAAAATGTGGAGGGAAGGTACTTTTATACATGCAGTTTTGCAACTCGAAGCCCGATTTTCAGTTTTTTTATTAGATTTTTTTGATAATTTTTTTAGGCGATTTTTAGCGTTCTTTTTGCAGTTTTATCCCATTAGTGAAAGAAATACGGTTTCATTCTTTTAACCCAATATAGCATTTTTTTCTCTTTTCAGCAAAGTTTATTCGGAATTTACACAGCGATTTTTGAATTTTTAACGAATTTTTAATGCGATTTTTAGTGTTTTTTCTTATTTTGCGTTAATTTATTTATTTATTTATTTATTTATTTATTGAGATTGATAAAAAGAAAACCGTTTCAAACTTTTAGCCGTAAAGTTTGTGTTTGTTACGAATTTTGATTTTTATCGATTTTTAATGCGATTTTCAATGTGATTGTTAACGCTTTTTCAAGATTTTTTGCATTTAGCATCTATTTTTTTCATAGTTGTTCTATCAAAATCTTGAGCTGTTGAGAATGCAATAAGTAGTATTTTTTGCGAAATTTACCTAAACTGTAAAAAATTGATCTACCACTATTTTCGAATAGCAATTTCATAAAATATCTTAAATTCTTGCTTAAGACCGCTACCCCCTCGAGTAATATATCACCTGATAGGTTATTTAACAGAGTATCGTTTTGATAGAGTTTTTGAAGAATACAGTGAGCTAGCTGGTGGTGAAAAATGGAACTAACAGAACGCGATTTTGTTAAAATTTGGAAATATAACAATGTGACTGATTTTAAATTTTAAAATGGTTTATAATACATGATAAAAAATGTAAACAAAGAATGATGTGACACATTTCAGGGTGCGTGAAAGGAGGGGCGCGAACAAAATTAGGAAACGTAATAAGGAGATCATTTTTGCACTTTAAGGTAGTTTATAACGCATGTTAAAATTTTTAAAGTACTGGCGATGCTCTGGAGAGACCGCTGCACGAAGTTATGTATGAAATTTTACACCTTGAAGGTCAATTTTCAGTTTTATTAATTTAATTCATATGCGAATTTTAGTGGGTTTCGAGGCGATTTTTCCACATTAGCGAAAAGGAAAGCGGTTTCATTCTTTCGACCTAAATTAGTGAATTTTATTCTCTTTTCAACATAATTTATTTGGATTTCGCGTTGAAGTTTGGATTATTAGTGAATTATTTAATGTAAATTTTGCCACTATTATTTGACATAAGTAAAAGGAATTTTGCTTAAAACTTTCAGGCTGATGTATTAATTTTTAGCTGTTAAGATTTGTGAATTTCAGCTAATTTTAATGCGATTTTTCGAGATTTTTTGCGTTTGATGTCGGATTTTCGTCATTCATGAGATATTTCCAATTACAACGTTTTACCCTATTAGAGTAAATTTTGACCCCTGGGCTTTTTTAATATTAGTGATTTTTAATGCACTTTTCAATGCAATTTTTAGACATTTTTCGAGTTTTATGGTGATTTTTTGATATTCGGAAGTAAAAATTGATTTCAAACTTTTAATCTAATATAATTTTAGAGATTTTTAACGCGATTTTTCAAGAATTGTTGTGTTCCGTGTCGATTTGTTATTATCTATAAAGGATTTCCTTTTACTACGTGATTATCCTGTCGACCAATTTCGCCAAATTATATCAATCGTAAAACAAGCCAAATTATGCAAATAGATGTAATTTTTATGTTAAATAATGAAAGAAGAGATAATTTAGAAAAACATTAATACAAATACATATAAAAATAAGAAGTAAAAACCACTTAATGACGTAACAAATATATGTAACATGTTTAATGTCAAGTGAACATGGAATTTTCGATCCGCCATTATTGTAGTTTCATCTTATGGTTTGACCCAGATAGTTTCTTGGTCAACCGGATAATTAAATAGTTCATATTTCCGATTAGAATGTTTTATCCGTTTGATGAAATTCTGATTACTGCGATTTAAAAAATAACTAGCGATATTTAGGGCATTTTTCAATGCGTTTTTAATGAACATTTTTAAATGCGATTTAGTACTATTTTTTTCGATCCCCACCACAGTTTTGTTTTAACAATTAAAAAATTATTTTGGTTTCAAACTTTTAGCCTAATATAGTAAATTTCACCATTTACCTTTTTTTTTAATTTTGTCGATTTTCAATGTGATTTTTGATATATTTTGTGTTATGCGTCGATTTTTTTTGTAATTCATGTAAAAAAGAATGGTTGCTACGTTTTACACGACTAGAATTTTTTTTATTCACGGGATGTATTTACATTTAGCGATTTTTAATGAATTTTTCAATGGTTTTGTATTTTTTTTTGAATCTCACGGCTATTTTTTGAAATTTCGAAAAGGAAATTAATTTCAAACATTTACACTTCATTTACGAATTTTGAAATTTAGTGATTTTTTAATGTAATTTTTAGCAATGTTTTCATTATTTCTCACGCTTTGCGCCGATGTTTTCATTCGTATTTAAGAAATAATTCAGATTACACTATTTTACTCTTTTAATGTAAATGTTGTCCCCCGCTATTTTTAAATTTGAAACGATTTGTAATGAATTTTTGAATACAATTTTTAGATGTTTTCGAGTCCACGGCGATTTTTTCACAATTGAAAAAGAAATTTTTAAATAAGTTGTAGCTTAATGTAGTAAATTTTGACATCTATGATTCAGATTTTTTGTGTATTTTCATAAAATGTTTAGCAAGTTTTGTGTCGATATTTTTTAACTAATGAAAGAGTTCAGATTTCAATGCTTTGTCCCATTATGGTAAATTATGTCCGCAGGAATTTAATATAAATGTTTATCTTACTATGGCAAATTTTGTCTGGATTTTTGAATTTTACTGATTTTTAATCTGTTTTATAGTGATTTTTCAAGTTCTGTGACAGTTGTTGACATCGGTAAAAGAATTTCGGTTTCTAACTTTTAGCATAAATAGTACAATTTGTTCTCCACGCTTTTATGAATTTTGCCAATTTCTAATGCGATATTCAATGTAATTTTTAGTTAGTTTGGGGGATTTTAGGTGTTCCGTGTTGACTTTTCCTTATTCATGAACGATTTCCGATTACAATATTTTCGACTGAATATTAAATTATTAAATTACAGCCATGACATTTAAATATTCAGCGATTTTTAATATAGTTTTCAATACGATTTTTAGCCATTTTTTTAAGTTCCTTGGCGATTTTCTGCCATTCAGAAACCAATTTTGATATCAAACATTTTGTTTAAAGTAGTTATGTTTCGAATGCAATGTTTTATCTCTTAATATGATTTTGGCGTTCCATGCCTACATATTGTAATTTATGAATGATTTCGATCATAACCCCCCCCCCTGCCTTAGTATTATTTTTTTAAGCATTGACTTCCAAATATTTAGCTATTTTTAATGCAATTTTCAATGTAATTTTTAGCCATTCTTCAAGTTTCGTGGCGATTTTTTTACATCAGGAAATCGATTTCGATTTCAAACTTTTTGGTTAATATGGTTAATTTCTTGATTACAATATTTTATATTATAACAGTGAATTTTTACCCTAAGGATTTTTTAATGTTTTACGACTTTCATTACAATTTTCAATGCAATTTTTGAACTTTATCAGTCTTTTTTTTTTTTTTTTTGTAACATTTTTCAAAGGAATTCGATTTTAAATTTCTAGACTAATAAGAGTTTGGTTTCAAACTTTTATCCTTTACGGTAATTGTTTTGCTCTCTTATTTTGATCTAAAGCAATGTTTAATGCAGTATGCTTTTTTTTTCTTTTTTGAGTTCACGGCGTTTTTTTTTCAGATACGGAAAAGGAATTCGGTTTTTAATTTCTTCGCTAATATTATAAATTTTCTCCTGTGCGATTAAAGATTTTTATTGCGATTTTTTAGTAGTTTTTTTTCGTATTTCAATGCTTTTTACATTATCAAATTAATTAGATTCAAAACATTTATCCAAGTAGAGTACATTTTGAGTTCCGTGATTTTTGAAAATTTTGCCATTTTTAAAGCGATGTTTACGTTTTTCACGACCCGGTTCGATTTTTTAGAGGCTCAATTTTTGGCCGAATATATTAAATTCTGATCTCTTTTCGTCAAAGTTTATTCGAATTTTGAAACACAATTTTTGAATTTTGTTTTACATTTTTATGAGATTTTTAATGTTTTTTCCGATTTGTAAGATTTTTCCACATTAGTAAAAATAATCCAACTTCAATTTTCTAACCCATCTCTTTTCAACGAAGTTTAGACGAAATTCGTGCAGCATTTTTTTAATTTTTCGAGGTTTTTATTATGATTTTTAAAGTTTTTTCGCAATTCTTGCTATTTTTTGATGAACCCAGGCAACGCCGGGCAGAACAGCTAGTACAATAATAAGCCGATTACAGTAGTGTCTTTAAATAATTATTGCTGAAAATGCATTTTCAAATTCGGCATGCACTTTTCAATTTAGTGTTTTTTAGGTATGCTCGTAATTATATAAATATGTATAATCTGTAGTAGTCGTCTGGTCCGTCCGTCTGTCTGTCTGTCCGCCTATAACAGTGCAAACACTATTCTGTCGAATCGTTTGAAATTTTAAATATATATTTGCCGAAGAATTTTGTCTAGTTATTTCAAATTTAATCAAAATCGGATGTATAGTTCTAATACAGGGACAGTCAAAAGTATTCCGTTACATTACGGCCGACTTACAGAAAAGGTTTCAAGTGCTTTTTAATGATGTTACACCAGCTCGAACACAATGAATTTGATATGCATTATGAAGGATATTTAAATACAAATGATATAGAATATGCTGCACAAACAATAATTATTATTTAATTACAGGGCCACACAAAATAATTATGTACCATAGTGGTATAAAAAGGAACATTATTCCAGGCATATTTTAATTTTGTTACGCATATAACAAAATTGTTATAAGTTGCTTAGGTTAATTACAAGTTATTTCCTCTGTAATAGAAAATGCGAAGTACTTACAGGGACACACAAAAGATTTCGGATACTATACTGTATTAAAAATGCTGTACATTTTGTAATAATAAAGTATGTAAAGTATGTAAAGTATAATTGCTGGAAGTTTTCAGTTTTGATATTATTTTTCTAAAGTTTCACTAAATTTTTGCATGTTACGTTGTGTGTATAAATGGTGCAAATCATATACAGGGCTACACAAAACAATTCGCATTTATTACTGAGTGCGAAAGAAAACATATTAAATGTAGTTTGTAAATGACTTATGCATTTTTACGCTTAACAGCTTTAAGTATATTACGATATGTTTAAAAAATAGAAATGAAATGCTATACTGAGTCAAGCAAAAAATTGGATTCATAACCGGCTCTGGATGGTAGTTTCTGGAAGCGTGATTTCATTACTTTAAAGCATGTTTCAGTTTTAAATAGATTTTAGCTAAATAATGGCGTGTATTTAAAGATAGTACACTGTAAGAAAAATCTGCAAAGGTACTAAACCTTTTCTAGGAAACTGGGATTCCAAGAACTTTTCCTGTAACGGTAACAGCAGCAGAAATTCAAGTTTCAGAATCGATTACATGAATTTTTCCTGTTATCGTTACATGAAAAGTTCTTGGAATCCCAGTTTCCTAGAAAATGTTTAGTACCTTCACAGATTTTTTTTTTACAGTGTAGATATAATACAAAGCTATACAAAAAAAAAAAAAAAAAAAAAAAAAAAAAAAAAAAATCAAATATGCTTCCGTCTACACTATATTGCCATTGATTATGGGACACTTGCGATTTTAGACATTTTACTAAATATCTAGAAAAATACATGAGGAATCATCTCGAAACTCTTAGAGTATAAATATAATAGTATACGTCATACATCTCCGTGAAGATTTTTTACCGAAACTCCATAGGGGACCGTCAACAAATTAAAAAAGAATGAATATCTTTTGAATAACCCTGTCAAAACTAATGTAGCAAAAGCGCTCAAACTCTAGATTATGATTGAATGCCTTATTGTAATACAATGTGTTCATTTTTATGCAAATAGCATGCATACTCGCAGAGTAATTAAGGTTTTTATAAAAATGGTCCCAAATTTTTCCAAGTTTTTTCCTTATAATTTTCAGAGTTCTAAATATAAAATAATATTTTTTTCAGAAAATATGACAAACAACATTGCACATAGTACCCTGTAATCAGAATTAAAAAATAATGAAAATTGTATGAAAAATGAGTAGGTTTACTAAATAATTTTTTACTGCGCATGCGTCAAAGATATCAAAATTTCATTTGCATATTATGTTAGCAAAATGTATAGAGCAACTTTTGTAAAAGTCTCAAAATTATAGCTTGAAAGTTCTGAAAGTAATCGTATATAGAAAAAGGACAAAATCCGTTGTTTCCAAAATGAAGCAAAAAAATGAGGGATTTTATCCAAAAGTAGTCGTAACATCCCGTATTGTGTATTCTATATTGACACTAATCAATGAATATATGGATACAACCCCTCTTGTTTTTGCTTCATTTTGAGAATAACGGATTTTCAACTTATTCAATTGACGATTATTTTCAGAATTTTCAAGTTATGATTTTGTGACTTTCACAAAAGTTGCTCTATACATTTAGCTAACATAATATGCAAATGAAATTTTGATATCGTTGACGCATGCGCAGTAAAAAATTATTTAGTAAACCAACTCATTTTGTGTACAATTTTCATTATTTTTTAATTCTGATTACAGGGTACTGTGTGCAATGTTGTTTGTCATGTTTTCTGAAAAAAATATTGTTTTATATTAAGAACTCTGAAAATTATAAGGAAAAAACTTGGAAAAATTTGGGACCATTTTTATAAAAATCTTAATTACTCTGCGAGTATGCATGCTATTTGCATAAAAATGAACACAGTGTATTACAATAAGGCATTCAATCATAATCTAGAGTTTGAGCGCTTTTGCTACATTAGTTTTGACAGGGTTATTCAAAAGATATTCATTCTTTTTTAATTTGTTGACGGTCCCCTATGGAGTTTCGGTAAAAAATCTTCACGGAGATGTATGACGTATACTATTATATTTATACACTAAGAGTTTCGAGATGATTCCTCATGTATTTTTTTAGATATTTAGTAAAATGTCTAAAATCGCAAGTGTCCCATAATCAATGGCAATATAGTGTATTTCTATAAATTGCTGAATGTCGAATTTCAACCTAACATGCGTTTTTAACAATTTCCATCACAGTTGAAAGTGTTATCATTTGTATTTAGCTAGCCCTCTGTCAGTCTGTCTTTCCAAACTCTGACATGCGTTAAAATAGTTGAATTGCTCTGTAATTGATATATGTTAATGAGATTTATAATACCGTGTTCGATATTGAAAACAAAGTACGCAGCGTTCATCTTTCATTTACAGAGACACTCAAAACTATTTCATTATATTATGGTCTGTGAGGAAATTTCGTAATTATATAAATACATAGCATCTATATTCGTATCTAGATTGTTCATTTATCTGTCCGCACAAAATAGCGCAAAAAATATTCAACAGAATGGTTTGAATTGTAATTGAACTAGTTGCAGAATTTTTGTTACGTACTTCATATTTTATGAAAAGCAATTTAAAGCTTAAAAGAATATTATTAAAAGTTTTCTTCATTCTTTTAAAATCTATCATGCGTATTTAGTTCAATGATATCGAATGATAGGTAATGATTCTAGGTTGTCATAGCGATTATGCCCCATTTAAGATAGAAGTCGCATTATTTCCATAATACCAAGAATTTAATATACATAATCGTAATAAATTTTGTATTTAGGCATTTTTTTCAAAAGGGTAAGAAAAGTGGCGCAATAGCTATTACACCAAGTTCTTAAGATTTTTAAAACCAGTTACAGTGAGGGCATTTGTCTGACTATCTATGTATATGAAATATGAATACAATTTAAAAAAAAAATGAAACGACTAACGAAAATTTTGCAACAACTTTACATATTAAAATTCAAACCATTCTGTTGGGTATTTTCTGCGCTATTATGTGCGTACAGATAAACGAACATACCAGAAGACGAATATAGATGCTATACGTATTTATATAATTACAAAATTTCCACATGTACCATGATATAATGAAGTAGTTTTCAGTGTCTCTGTAAATGAAAGATGAACACTACATACTTCGGTTCAATACCGAACACATTATTATAAATCTCATTAACATATATCAATTACAGAGCAATTCAACTATTTTAACGCAAGTTAGAGCATGATAGTTCATATACATGGACAATCAAAAGTACCAGACAAATGCCTTCGTACTGTAACTGATTTTATAAATATTAAGAGCTTGGTGTAATAGCTGTTGCACCACTTCTCTTATCCTTTTAAAAAAATGCCTGAATACAAAATTTATAACGATTATGTGTATAAAATTCTTGGTATTATGGAAATAATACGACTTCCAACTTAAATTAGGCATAATCACTATGACAACCTAGAATCATTACCTAACGTTGAATATCATTGAACTAAATACGCATGATATGTTTTAAAAGAATGAAGAAAACTCTTAATAATATTTTTTTAAACAATTTGTGCTATTTCGTGCGGACAGATAAACGAACATACCAGATGCCGAATATAGATGCTACGTATTTATATAATTACGAAATTTCCTCACACAACCTTAATATAATGAAATAATTTTGAGTGTCCCTGTAAATGAACGATGAATGCTGCATATTTTGTTTTCAATATCGAACACGGTATTATAAATCTCATTAACATATATGAATTACAGAGCAATTCAACTATTTTAACGCACGTCAGAGTTTGAAAAACAGACAGACAGACGGCTAACTGAACAGAAATCATAAACACTTTGGATTATGTTGGAAATTATTATAAATGCATGTTAGATTGAAATTTGACATTCAGCAATTTATAGAAATATAATAAACCATATTTGAATTATTTTGTATAGCCCTGTATTATACCTACTATCTTTAAATACAAGCCATTATTTAGCTAAAATTTATTTAAAACTGAAAGTAATGAAATAATACTTCCAAAGCCGGCTTTGTATCCAATTTTTTGCGTGACTCTGTATATCATTTCATCTCTATTCTTTAAACAAATCGTAATATACTTAAAGCTGTTAAGCGTAAAAATTCATAACTCATTTACAAACCACCTTTAATATATTTTCTTTCACTCTCAATAAGGATTGCGAATACTTTTGTGTAGCCCTGTGTATGATTTACACCATTTATACAAAAAAATTTAGTGAAACTTAAAAAAAATCACATCAAAACTAAAAAATTCCAGCAATAATCGTTAATGTACAGTATTTTTGATACAGTATATAGTATCCGAAATCTTTTGTGCGTCCCTGTAAATACTTTGCATTTTTATTACACAGGAAATAACTTGTAGTAAACCTAAACAACTTATAACAATTTTATTACATGTGTTACAAAATTAAAATATGCCGCAAATAATGTTTCCTTCTATACCATTATGTTACATAATTATTTTGTGTGGCCCTGTAAATGAATAATACCTAATGTTTGTGCAGTATATTCTATATAATTTGTATTTTAATATCCTTCATAAATGCATATCAAATTCCTTGTAATTTGACGGGTGTAACATCATTAAAAAGTACTTTAAACTTTTTTCCCGGTCGGCCGTATTATCATTGAATACGTTTGACTGTCCCTGTATTGGGACTATACATCCGATTTTCATAAAAAATGAAATAAGCCAACAAATTCTTCAACAATTATACTATATTTAAGATTTCAAACGATTCGAGTAGTTTTTGCACTGTTATATGCGGACAAACACACAGACGGACGGACCAGACGACGACTATAGGTGATACGTATTTATATAATTAGAGCGTACATAAATAAACAGTTAAACTTTAAAGTGTATGCCGAAATTGAAAATGCATTTCCAGTATAATTATTTAAAAACAGCGCTGTAATCGGCTTATTTTTGTGTGGCTTTGTAAATGAACGACAAATGCTATGAATACCGTATTCTATCATAATCATCTTGCAGTGAAATTCAGTGATTGATACCAGTTTCAAATCATTCGAAACAGTTTAAGTCATTAATATACTTTGCAAGCGATTTTCCTCCCTAGATTATGATGCACTGGAATCTTTTGGGTGCACCTGTAAATAAATTATTAATCCTATATACTTCACATACAATACCGAACATGCCCGGTTGACCTAAAAAAAGTTTAAAAAATACCCTGATAAATAAATAGATGAATATATAAGTTACCCTTTTTTTAAAATCCTAATATTCTTGGTATGTACAAATAAATAAATAAATAAAAGACGGTATTTCGAACATTGTTTTTTAACGCATTAAGAGGAGTCGTTCCCATGGAAACAATATTTTTTTCTCTATCGCGCTGACGCCATCAACGTCAAAATTAAATAGATTGGATTAAACATCGGAAAATAAAACCAAAAGTATATTTTCCAAGAAGATCCACTCCATAACCTAAATCTTCTTAATTGGCATCAATACTAAGTGACGTCATTTTCCACCTCAACACAGCACCTAGCGCTCTCAGCGCCATCTATTGTTTCTTATTCGAACTAAAATCCAGAATCGCAGGGAAAAAACTTTTGACTTTTTAGGTGACTCTCGTGCAAGAATTTTTTTAATATCTGTAAAAGTTTGCAAGTTATTGATTTTTAAAATCGTTCAGTCCTTTTCAGGACACCCGGTATATCATATGCCCTTTAAAAAGCGAAATTCCTTTACATTTTGTTTTTTGAGATATTCTGAGTCTCGTAGCAAGTAGAATTTTCCATGCCATTCACCCTAAAATTACTCCACTGACAAGGAAGGTGTCCATGCTGTGCATACTCAGAATTCTTTGAAAAAAAAATACTTATTAAACTACTTATGTATGTAATAAACGATCAGTCAAATTTAGCGGTAGAATCACAGTAGATATTCTGTAAAAAAAATAAAATACTTTCGAATATTTGGCGTGAAAAGACGAAAACGGCACTCCATTTGGCGAGCATCACATTTCCTCGCCAAAAGCAAACTATTTTGATGCAACTGAAAATTCTTTATCAATAGATTTTAAAATGCGTGTAAATGGTATTTATGAATTTAAATTTAAACGATTAAGGAGTTTAATACTTATATTTTCTTTTAATATTATATATTTATGTCAATTGTTGCGGCAGTTATTTAATATTATCACGGTAAAAAATAATTTCATATATAAAAAATGTTTTCATATATTTAACCGTATTCCAAAATAATAACCAGATGAAGAATGTTGCAGTGATACATTTCAATATCGGAGAAGTTTTTGTTTCCATAATAACAAAGTTGAATCGACAGTGCTCATTTGGACTTAATTTTGAGATTGAAGCGTTTTCAATTATTATTATTATTTTTTTTAATTCATAATATTTTATAATTAAATGTGATAAAACTACAGTTAAAACTAACTAAAAAACTAAACTAAAATTATTTAAATGTTTTTTTTTTTTTTTTAATAAAAGTTCAACATGAAACATTTTTACCTTAAAAAGTATTTGACATAAAAAAAAGTATATTTATTTATTTATTTATTTTTCCTGATTAACCAGTATAAACCGCCAAAAAAATTAAATGTTCATTTTTTTTTACAAACGTTTTAAAGGGATTCCACCGAATTTTTTTTTATAAATATATATATTCACATGAGAAGAATACTCTGAATTTTCTGAGTCTGCCCGTATGGAGACCTCCCTTGTGAGTGCATTGTATGAAAATATAAATATTGCACGGATGATCCTGCATACGGATGCAGGATATGTCCGATCCGGCGATCTCGGATAGAGGAAATTTTTAACCACCTGGGGAAATTTTACAGAAACATATGCAACGTATTTTCATTTTAACAACGAATTCCATAGTTCACCGAGATTTTTCATGAGATGAGAAAATTTCACTACAGAATATTGATCTCAGAATAATGTGTACCGTGTATCAAATATAATTCTGTTCCAAATTTTCCAAAATTAAAAAAAAAAAAAAAAAAAAAAAAAAGTAGTCTGCAATCTGAAAATGTAGACATAAAAATTCCTCAAATTTTGTCCAAGAATCACGAAAAAGAAAAAAAACACGAATTTTGTCACAAGATCGCAAAATAACCGCAAAATGAGCACACATTTCTTCAAAAAATCGCGAAAAAGTTCCACATTTCTTTAAAAGATCGTGAAACAACAGCAAATTTTATCATAAGATCGTGAAACAATCACAAATTTTGTCAAAAGATCGCGAAACAAACAAGCAAAAAGGTCGAAAAAAACCCAAAAAATTTTGTTAAAAGATCACAAAAATCCGCAAATGTCTTCAAAAAATCACAAAAGAGCTTCAGATTTTGTCAAAAGATCGTAAAAGAATAGCTAAATAACTGCAAAACTCGTCAAAAGATCATAAAATAATTGCAAATTTCATCAATAAATCGCTAAAAAAACACAAATTTTGCCAAAGGGCCACGAAAAAAAAGTTAATGCTGGAAATGGATCCCCCCCCCCTGGCGTTTGCCCCACTCTGCTTTAACCTTTCAGAAAATTTGCTGTAAATTTCAGAATTTTTTTTTTTTTATCACTCATAATCATCGTTACCATATATACTCGCTCATAAATTCAGAAACATTGAAAAAATAAATTTTCTATACTTACGATAAACACAACATTTACCTATAACATACCGTAAAATTTGAGAAAATTTTCGTGTGTGAATTTGGGAAAATATTGGGGTTAGAAACTTTTTCTGCACCTTTCAAATATTGTATAAGATAACATGCTGCAATTTCAATTCTACAATGCAATGCGATGCAAGCGAAGACGAATCTTATATATTTTCAAAAATTTATTGCAGGTGCTTTGCTGTGGACGGCTCCAGAACACTTGCGATCAAAAAATCCCCGTTTACAGGGATCTAAAAAAGGTGATGTCTATTCGTTTGCTATTGTTCTGCAAGAGATCGTGACTAGACGATCACCTTTCGAAGCCCCAGAGCGAGAAGGATCACAACCAGTTTATTTGACTTCAGAAGGTAACATCATCTAAAAGAGATTGTTTTAACCCTTTACGGCGCAGGGCAAATTCATTGGTGAAGTGTTGAAATTAATGACTGACACCGGAATTTGAAAACTACTTTATTTGTAAATAAGGAAAAAGGCTATATTTCACGCATTCAATAAACAGTAAGTTTTTTTTACCAAAATTCCGGTGCCAATCTGGCGTTTGGAAATTAAAATTAAGTGGTTTCATAAATGTACTACCCCGTCGCAAGGGGTTACTCAAAACGAACAAACCACAACAACAACAACAACAAAATGGTAAGAATGTTCTTAGTATCTCAGTTAAGACTGCTCACAGGTTATCAAAGCCTTAAAGCTAATGTGCCCGTAGATTCTATATGTACGTACGTATGTATGTACATACGCAACGCGATAACCCATGATAAAAATATCGGCTTTGCTTCAAATTTTGGATATAGTTTTATTCTGATAAGGTGCTTCCCTGATTAGTTTTGAGAGTTCATTGGATAAGTATAGGAAGTGGAGAGGAGGCTTATCACCCCCCCCCCCCCCGTCTTAATTTAAATAAATGGGGTTTTCATTTGGAATTATCAGATTTCATTCAAATTTTAAATATAGGATCATTCTGATAAGCCGCTTCCATGATTAGTTTTGGGTGTTCTTTGGGTAAGTACAAAAGGAGAAAATGGGGGGGGGGGGGGTAACTCCTCCCTTATTTTAGGTAAATGTCTTTTTCATGCAGAATTTACTTATTTGCTTCAAATTTTGAATGTAAGTGCATTCTAATAAGGTACTTATCTGATTTATTTTGGTGATTTATTGGTTAAGTATAAAGGAGGGAAGCCGGATGCTACTTCCCTTAATGTAGGTAAATATGTTTTTCATGCAGAATTAACCGATGCTTCAAATTTTGTATGCAGGTTCATTTTGATAAGACGCTCCCCTGATTAGTTTTTCAAGTTATTTTGGTAAATATAAAGAGGGGAATTGGTGATTATCCTCCCATATATTAGATAAATGGGTTTTATGCGGAATTATCGATTTACTTCGCATTTTGAATACAGGTTCTTTTAGATGAAGCGAATCCTTGAATAGTTTTGGGAGTTTATATATACAGGGTTAGACAGGAGATTATCCGCCTTAAATTAAATATAGTTTTTATGCAGAATTATCCGATTTGCTTCGAATTTTGGATATAGGTTCATTCTGATAGCGCGTATCCTTCATTAGTTTTGGCAGTCTAATGGCTGAGTATGATGAAGGGGGGGGGAACTAATTCCACTTAAAGAAACATTATTCTTAAAAAAAAAAAGGTTGTACATAATATACAATTACTGCGAATAGCCTGTGAGCGCTCAATGTCATCTGTTTAACTGGGCAATATTCTTTTTTTTATTATTCTTATGTTCAAGTAACTTTAAAAAACCTATGAAATACTTCAAATATATATTTATACAGGGTGATTCGTAAATTTAGACTATATTTACGTAACACCTAAAGCATGCACTGTATATAAATAATCTACAAATCATTTGAATTGGGATCTTCTAAAGTTTGAAATTCCATATAATAGAACGAATCTAAATCTGACTTACAAGGAAGGTCTCCATACGGGTATACTCCGAAAAATCTGAAAAAATTACAGAATGTTCTTCTCATGAGGATATATACGTTTATAAAAAAAATTTCGGCGGAACTCTCGTTCCCTGTCCGTAAAAAAAATAATGAAAATTTCGTTATTTGGCGATTTATCTTCAGTTGGCGATGAAAAGCAATTTCAAAAAATGTTTTTTTTTAATGTCAAATGCATTTTAAAGGAAAAAAGTTTCATGTTCAACGTGTTTAGATAGTTTAAATATCTTTGTTTTTGTCAGTTTTAGTTTGTTTTAAGTATAATTTCGTTATATTTATATTTATATGTATTTAATTCAAATTTAATCATCAAAATTTGAGATTTGAAATGAAATTCAAATTTATATTAGTTAAAATTGTTTCAAGTTCAAAGTCCATTTGAGCATTGTCAATTCGATTCTGTTGCTATGGAAACATCTAACTTTTATCTTTGAATACGCTTAAATGTATGAAAATAATTTTACTGAATAAGAATTTTTTATATATGAAAATATTTTTTCCAGAGTTTCCATTGTTTTTTAAATAACTACAGCAACAAATAATATATACATATGCAATTTAATATACATATATATGTATAAAATATACTAAACTCTCTCATTTTTTATGTTTAAACTCATCAAACACCATTTATGTTCCTTGTTAGTGCAAAGCAGCTTCAATTGAGAGAAAGATTGCTACTTACTACTACTATACAATAGAAGAAATTTTATATACGAGAGATCAGTAAAACAATGGCATTTTTTTAAGGGAATTTATAAAAGAAGCAGATTGTGGAACTTTTCTTCTACTAAAAGTGCTATATTTTCCCCCTGAACACGTGAAAATAAATAAATGCACTAGTTTGCCTATTATCTTTAGAATTTCACTTTTTATATTTAGACATTTTTTTTTTCATTTCATTACAACAATAATTTAAAGATACTTTCAGATAGCTATTGCTTACATTTTGTTTTTAACGCAATTCTGAACTTTTTATTTTATTTCAGATATTATTGAACGAGTTCAGGCGGGAACAAATCCTCCATATCGTCCAGACATTGCCGAAGAAGAATGTCCGCCTGATATGCTTGAACTGATTCGAATGTGCTGGGAGGAAGATCCAGATGCAAGACCTGCTTTTCCAGAAGTTAAGCACAGATTGAGACGAATTACAAAGTGAGACCGATACTAAAATACATTCTGTAAATTATCTGTTTTATTTTTTTAGGTTAACACGTGACTGCCAACTATGAGATAGGACGCCAACTATACAAGTTATCTCGTACTGTGTTTACTTGCCATTTTTGTCCAGCATGGAGATAGAATATTAGACTATATCTATCTTCCTGTTGTCCAGCTACGATTAAACTCGCAATATATCAGTGCTAATAACGATAGGTGGCTTCTGAAAAAAGAACAAAAAATCAATACTGGCTTGCATAAATAGAAAATTTATTAAAAAACGATCAAAAAATATTATTACCAACTACGAGATAGTTCGTAACCCCCCCCCCCCCCCCCACCAAAAAAAAAAAAAAAAAAAAAAAAAAAGATTTTTGATGATTATTTGTGGATTAGAATTAGAGTTATTAATAAGATAATGTGATAAAATCAAACTGTCATTTTTGGCCAGATTTCAGAAAATTGTCGTGGCAGTCAACGTGTTAAAATAACTAAGAGAGACAGTAGGTAAGCAAGGCTAGACAAAAGATCAAGAAAAAATTATATTCTACATAATTACAGTAGAAGATCTTTATAACGCAATTCTCACATATAATGCACAACTGCTCAGATGTAAACAATGAATTTGCAGTGTGAAGAAGCACCTGAATTTTCAGATTATAAAAAAAATGCCACTGTCTAAAAAACTAAATTTAATGCTTTAGTTCAACTTTATCTCCTTAATTTAGAACTTTTTAATGAAAAAATTACTATTAGAATAAATGTTTTTGAAAATGAGTAGTATAATGGATGATTTAAGTCCAGGTATATTTATACCATTTTAAAAAATATATATTTAAAAATATGTGGAATGATCGATATACTATAAAAATGTATATAATCCGGATAAAGAAGGCAGTATAAAGATATTCTAACACATTTTGATATGTTTTATACTATTGGGCTACATTTACAAGATAAATTTAATGATATGCGAAATGTGATCTATGTAACGTTAAAATTCTACATAATGCACAACGTTGCGTTTTTAGGTTTGTATTATACAGATCTTCTACTGTATACTTGGGGACTACCCGTGTTATATCACAGGGGGGGGGGGGGGGGTAAAAATCGCAAATTCTCATTTCCACGTATATTTTGTTTGCGATGCGATATGTCTAAATACTGGCTACTAAAAAGGCAAAGAAATTGAATTTTCCAGATTTTCCTTGTATTTTTTCTCCTTTTAGATAAATAGTTTCACACATTAAACAAGTAGTTTAAATGAAAATAAAATTAAATGTTTTAAATTTTAATGTAAATTCCGATCGGCGAAGGTCTGGCGAGACAAGGGAAATTCTTTATAATTAATAAAAAGTAAGAAAAATCATGCGTTAAGCATAGATTATGAAGCACTTTCCAACACTTAATGAAATCTTTAACAAAGCTTTGTTATTTAGGGAAATAATAGTGTATAGCCAAATATACCCAAATATGTATTCCAGTACATTAGAACAGACCTGTATTTCATATGTCAGTTCATATAATGGGGAAATTTAGCTTAGCAAGAAAATACTCAGTAGCTTGAAATTTCTTTTTCAGCAATTCATACTATTAGATAGAAACATACTTGAATACTTTTGTTCAGCCCTGTAGTTTACATTGTACCTTTATTACACGTCAGCATTAGGCTAAAATTTATTGTAAACTAAAAGACTTTTAAAACAACTGAAATCACATTCTCATAAATCATCATTCATAGGCGTCCATGTACCGAATTCTTTGCGTAGCCCTGTATATCCCTTTATCTATATTCTGCAAACATTTCTCAGTAAATTGAATGCAGCTCAGCGTAAAAATGCATGGCTTATTTAAGAACCACCTTTAAAAAATTTACGCTCATATTCAGTAACGTTGGTGAGCTCTTTTGGGTAGCCCTGTATATCAACTATAACATTTATACACATCATATAATGTGCATATATTTAGCGAAATATAAACGCGAATATCATAATTAAAATGCATTTCATACCTTCATCGGCCATCATCGGACATATATACGGTACTTCGGAAAGAATATACTATTTGAAATCTTTTGTATGGCCCTGTAAATGCTATGCACTTCATATTATGCAAGACAGTAGCGTATAATTTATATTAAGCTTCAGTGACATATATCAAATTTATTATACATGAAAAAGCTTAATACATTTAAAATATATCACACACAATTCTCCCTTTTACTATTAATTAACGGAAATCTTTTGTGTGGCCCTGTAAATGAATAATAGCTACATTTTCACCTTATATTTTATAGAATGCATATTTTAATATGTTTGACAGGGTATAACATCTTTAAAATTCCTTTGAAACGATTTTTCCCCATAGGCCGTAATGTAATAGGAAACTTTTGATTCACCCTGTAGATAAACCAATCATAATAGAAACTTCATTTTCAGTAGGGTTCGTGCTAGGGTAAACGTCAATAACGTCCTAAAATTTCATTCCAATCCGAGTATATTAACGATTTTTCCCCATAGGCCGTAATGTAATGGGAAACTTTTGATTCTCTCTGTAGATAAACTAATCATGGTAGATACTTCATTTTCAGTAGGGTTCGTGCTAGGGTAAACCTCAATAACGTCCTAAAATTTCATGACAATCCGAGTATATTAACGATTTTTCCCCATACGCCGTAATGTAATGGGAAACTTTTGATTCGCCCTGTAGATAAACTAATCATGGTAGAAACTTCATTTTCAGTAGGACTTGTGCTAGGGTAAACGTCAATAACGTCCTAAAATTTCATGTCAATCCGAGTATATTAACGATTTTTCCCCATAGGCCGTAATGTAATTTGAAACTTTTGATTCTCTCTGTAGATAAACTAATCATGGTAGATACTTCATTTTCAATAGGGTTCGTGCTAGGGTAAACCTCAATAACGTATGAAAATTTCATAGCAATCCGAGCATATTTACGGGAGTTAGAGCGCGGACAGACGGCCATCCGGACAGACTGCCAGACGGCCAGACGGACAGACAAACCGAATGCATAAGCACTTTTCAACTTTGTTGGAAAGTGCTAAAAAGGAAAAGAGACTTGTATCCCCTTTCAGACATCTGTAAATCTAAATACATAGCAGAATCTAAATACATGCTAATTTTATCGGTTATAAAAAAAGATTACGGGAGATGGAATTTTAATTAAAAAAAAACCAGTAGCCCGTTTACAAAAAAATAATAAAAATAAATAAATAAATAAATAAAATAAAAATAAATAAATAACAAATATATCTTTGTAAACGGTATTCCATGCATTTCCCTTTTTGGTTAGAATTTAAAGGGCGAATCAGCTGCAATTAAACCTCTAATGGCTGTTTTAGAAGATTTCCTAAACATTTGGAAAAAAATAATATAATGAACTAAGTAAACAGAGTCTTTGCAACTTAGTATTTTTAATAATGCTATTGGAATATTGTTTAAAATGCGACATTTTAAGAGTAATGCTTTAAACTTAATTTTCACTAAAGTTTTATTTAGCTTTTTATTATTCACTTGAAAATACAGTAGAACCTCTATAAGTTACCCAAGGGACTGTAACTAAGTGGTCAATGTACGGAGGTGGTCAACTTAGGAAATTTTTAGAAAATATTTAGCACAATATCAGCAAAAATTTAGTAAACTTTTCTAATACCTTTAAGGGAAAATTTAGAAATAAAATTAGCACTTACTCATTTTTATTTTGACTGAAGATTCAGCAAATTATGAATAATTCAATGTGAATATGAAATGTGAATAATTCAATTTTTGTTTGAGTTCCCTTTTTGTTCATTATGTAACTACAAGTCCATTAAGCATGCTTGGGCATTTTTCTGCAGCGAAATCTTTCAGTTGCTCAATCATGCGCTTTACATCCTCTTCCTTCACAGTTGGGTACTTTTTAACCGACTTCAAGGAGGAGGTTATGATTTCGACCTGTATGTATTTGTTGTTCACGCATAACTTTCGTAAATATGAACCGATTTTGATAATTCTTTTTTTGTTTGAAAGTGTATGGGGCCCATGTGGTCCCATTCAAATTTCATAAAAATCTGTTGATTAGAACTTTTTAAAAAATTAAAACATTAAAATTCAATATCTTTTCGAAGCAATCGACCAATTAGAAACGTTCATTTTTCATGTTTTTAAGTTACACTTACATAGACAAACGATCTTTTCAAAGTGTGAAATCCTAACTGGACAAGGTTCACATTTATTAACAGTGTACACTATAAAAAAATTGACTCTTTTGCTGCATAATCACTCCCCCGTTTTTATAGAATATCTCTCTCTTGACCCATGAAAATTCTCCACGATAGGCTGAAGTAATCGTTTTCTATAAAAGCGGTGGATTGACGATGCAGCAAAAGGGCCAAATTTTTTACAGTGCACACTGTAAAAATTTTGATCCTTTTGTTGTATCGTCACTCCCCCGCTTTTATAGAATATCTCTCCTTTGACCCATGAGAATGCTCCATGATACATTGCTAAAAATTTACCATTTGCTGCAACGTCACACCACAGCTTTTATAGAATATGTCTTTTATGACCAATGAGAATGTATAACACAGTATAGTAACATAACACCCCATAACACAGTAAAGTAATCGTTATTTATAAAAGCGGTGGACTGATGATGCAGCAAAAGGCACAAAGTTTTTGTAGTGTAATTGGGACAAAAGCGTCTGTAAAAGAAATATTTGGGAATCAAATGCTGTCACTCTCTTATAGAGGCAGCCAGGTATAGGTAATGAGTTTCAGATTCCTCATCGAATACGCCACCGCTCATTTCCGATTACAGTATCACTGTAAAAAATGTGACCCTTTTGCTGCATCGTCACACCCCTGCTTTTGTAGAATACCTCTTTTTGACCCATGAGAATGCTTCGTAATTGGGTGAAGTAATCGTTTTCTATAAAAGCAATAGAGTGATGATATAGCAAAAGTGTCAAATTTTTTACAGTGTAGGATTCCTCTATATGAATATGATGACACATGTAGCACAGTATATAATTGGTTGAAACGATTCTGGACAGAAACGAGTCACCAAGCATCTTGTTGAGCGGGCAATTTTCGTCAATCTTGTTAACTTCTCATACGAGTACAATCGAATTCTTCCAGGAAATCATCATCAAATTCCATTATAAAAAATGCCTGGCAATGCAATGCACTGTTAAAAATTTGCAACTTTTGCTGTATCGTCACTCCATCGCTTTTATAGAATATCTTTATTTTTATCAATGAGAATCCTTCATAATGCATTTAACTTATCATTTTCTATATAAGCGGTGAAGTGATGATACACTGTTAAATATCTGCTGCATTTTGTTGCAACGCACTCCGCCGCTTGTTTATAATGTCTCTACTGCGACCTATGAGAATGCTCCTTAATACAGTCAAGTAACCGTTTTCTATACAAGCGCTGGAGTGCGTAGCAAAAAAATGCAGCAGATTTTTAACTGTGTACAGCAAAATTTTCAAATTTTTAACAGTGTAGTTGGTACAAAAGCGTCTGTAAAAGAAATATTTGGGAATCAAATGCTGTCACTCTCTTATAAAGGCAGCCAGGTATTGGTTATGAGTTTCAGTTTCCTCGTCGAATCGCCACTGCTCATTTCCGATGCCATTACTGCCTGTATAGGTATTAGATTGTTGCTGTTTATCGATTGAAGCATAGTGCAATTTTTGCTAAAATCTTCCTTTTTCCTTTTTCTGAGTGAAGGGGGAGTACTTTTGACTGACTACACTAGAAAAGCATTTTACTACACATTAATATATGAAGTCATTTTGCTGCGTGCTCATATATGGAAGCACTATGTCGCGCTCTTATGTGTAAGGACACTTTACTTGATGGATTGTCACCTTTTGATACCCACTTTCGATGACAGTAGGATTCGATGCAGACTAAGATTTCATAAATGCGGTAGCTTTTCGAAGTGGCAGATCTTGTCTGAAGAAGTTACCATACAAAGAAATTCTTAAGATTCACAACGATACTAATCGATATTGTAAGTGGTTTCAGAAAAGTTGACAATCAAACAGTGACAAGTAAACTGAATACATCAGAACTTAGCAAAGTGCGTACATTAGTAATGCATTGCAAAGAGCTATCGTGTGCCAGTACACATAATTATGTATTACGGTATACATAACTAAAAAGTAGGAAATAAAATAAGCTTTTTAAGAAAAAAATATCAACCGACTTCAAAAAAGCGCTAAAAAGAATTAAATAATTCTTTAAAATTCTCTAATGACAAAACGTTATCCAATAAGCACACATCGGATATCAGGTACCGGCATAAAAAACGGTTAAATTTAATATGTATAATTTAATATCCACCAAACATAGATTTTAGAGATAATATTATTTTACAAGAGATGAATTGACATATTTATGATTTATTTTATGAATATATACATATAAAAAGTAATGAATTACTTTTTGAAGTTGGTGACAAACTATTTGATGTATATTAAGAATTGTAGCTAAATTATGCCTAGTACCATAATTAAAATGGGGATAATCATTATCGATTGTGATTGTTTGGCACCAACTTCAAAAAGTAATTCATTACTTTTTATATGTATATATTCATAAAATAAATCATAAATATGTCAATTCATCTCTTGTAAAATAATATTATCTCTAAAATCTATGTTTGGTGGATATTAAATTATACATATTAAATTTAACCGTTTTTTATGCCGGTACCTGATATCCGATGTGTGCTTATTGGATAACGTTTTGTCATTAGAGAATTTTAAAGAATTATTTAATTCTTTTTAGCGCTTTTTTGAAGTCGGTTGATATTTTTTTCTTAAAAAGCTTATTTTATCAGATTTGTCGTCACTTGGATCATCATCTTCTTCGCCATCCATTTCTTGTACTTTAGAGTCCTCGCTGTGCTTAGTTTCAGAGAGTATCTCATTAAAGATTGTCTCTGGGTCTGGTTCAGCAGATGTTGCTAACTCATCACTCATAGTAAAATAATCTTCAAAATCAACTCCATGAAAAACTGGCAAAGAAGCTAGAGGAAGCTCATCCTCTTGCACCGATGTTGTAGCTATAACAAATACAGCTTTCTCAAAACAGTTCTTATCGTAGTTTGTGTAACTTTATTCCAAGCAGAATTAATCCAAAGAACGGCATTCAAAGCATTTACTGACGCAACTGTTGATGATGCCAATGCAGAAGGACCACAGGTTTGAGCTTTCATAATCACCCATTCCAGAAGATGAGCTCTGTAGTGCACTTTGAAGGACTGAATGTGGATAATGCTTTGATCTAAAGGTTCTGTTTTTGAAGTTGTGTTTGGGAGCAAAAATTTTAGCTTCACATTTCTGAGATTATTCACTTCCGGGTGGCAGCGGCAGTTGTCCACGAAAAGCAGAATAGTCTGCTTCTTTTTTCTCATTTCTGCGTCAATTCCTCTAATCCATTCTTCGAACAAAGCACTAGTCATCCAAGCAGATCTATTCGCTCTCCAGAAAACAGGAAGGTCTTCTGGTTTTACTTTTTTAAATGTACGAGGTTTAGCATATTTGCCGATCACTATAGGCTTCAATTTTTCCCGAGTCATACTAGCACATAGAAGAACAGTAAAACGCTGTTTTGAAAGTTTTCTTCTTTTGCAAGTATCACCCTTCATTACTTAACTTTTATCAGGCATTGCTTTAATGAAGAGACCGCACTCATCAGCATTAAAGATGTCCTCATCCTTAAAACCTCTAGCAAACTCTGGGAATTTTTCAATAAACTTCCCCACCACTTCAGCTGAAACCTCATTCGATTCCCCACACAAAACTTTTTGAAAAATCTCGATCGTAGTTTTAATTTTTCAAGCCAACCTGCTGACGCTTGGAAGTTCTTGATTTGAAATTCTTTTGCAACTTTTTTTTATACTTCCTGAAGCATAGGTCCTGATATTCTTGCATTGATTGATCTCATCTCTTTAAACCAACGAAACGTGGCTTCGTTCACAGCATCGAGGCATGTTTTTCTGCGTTTTCTTTGGAGTTCCCCGTTTTCGAAAGAATATCTTTCTAGATATTCTGCCTTGCGTTTTAAAATGTTGCTTACAGTTGCCTTGTTCACACCAAATTTTGCCGCCGTTTTTCTTTGGCTGCTGCTTTTCAGAAAATTAAGTAGATCCACTTTCTCCTTTAATTTAAGTTTGTTTAGAGCTTTTCTTTGCGCCATTTTTAATGAAAATTCGCAAATAAACGTCCGGTCCCGTCACAACGCGATATGCAGAAAAAAAGAACGGGATGTATTTCATATGTGTATTTCGGCAATTGACCACACGCACGGGGAGGAGATTGCAGTGTTTCCCACAAGTATTGCGGTATTTGATTGGCTTTTGGTGAACGCTTGTGAGATAAATTGAGAAGCTGATTAGCTAGAATCCATCATGACCAGAGCCGGACTGCTGGGGCCTGGGGCTACTGGGAATTTCGCCCCCCCCCCCTTACGCTATTGGAAATCTTGAGCCTCCTACCACGATACTGAATATCACCCCCTCCTCAAATACACACACGCACACCTTTGTTTTGTTTTTTTTTAATCCTAAAATACAAATCTTAGATATTGAATATGTATAATGTTAATCAATTTTTTTTTTGTTATCTTTAATGGTGTTCTTAAATTCGCCTTTTTTCAGCGACCTTTTGACAAAATTTGCGCTTTTCCTGTGATCTTTTTCCGAAATTCGCGTTTTCCTGTCACCCTTTGGCAAAATTCGAGTTTTTTCAGCGATTCTTTGACGAAATTCGCGTTTTTCAAGCGCTTTTTCTATAGAAATGTACACTTTTTCCGCGTCTCTTTTACAAAATTCGCTCTTTTCCGCTATCTTTTGACTAAATTTGTGCTTTTCCCGCGATCTTTTAAAGAAAATCGCGTTTTTCCTTCCTCCCTTTGATGAAATTCGCGTTTTTTTACGATTCTTTGTCAAAATCGCGTTTTTTGCCATCCTTTGACGAAATTCGAGCTATTTTCGTGACTTTTTACAAAATTCGCGCTTTTTCTGCGACCTTTTGACGAAATTAACATTTTTTCCACGAACTTTTGAAGAAAATCACGCTTTTCGCGATGATCTTGATTAAATTCGTTCTTTTTTGACGAAATTTGCGCTTTTGTACGCGACCCTTTTCATTTCGTTTTCATCGCCACTTTTGTTAAACCTGGAAATTTTCGGAGATACAGACAGCAATGACGTCAACTGGCAATTCATGTTAAGTTGCAAAAAAACACGATTTCGCGCAGTTCTTACACTCTGTAATTTTTTTAAATCAAACTTTGGTACAACTTAAGCCTCGGCTGAGGGCCCCTGACTGGTTGGGGCCCGGGGCTGCAGCCCCCTTAGCCCCCCCCCCCTTAATCCGGCTATGATCATGACGTTCTTTGACGTCAGAAATGCTAGTGGTCCATCCCTTCATTTCTCAACCAGACGGGAGGCACCACGGATCATGTGGCCTATTAGATAATTGATATTAAAAACATTTATTCTAGTATGGGATATTCTAGTTATGTAAAACTAGAACGCAGTAATAGACTGTATTATTTCTTGATCTTCCAAAAGTGGAATAAAATAAAATATTATTTCAATGTTAAAAAGAAAAGAGTTCCTAAAATTTTAATTATTATTTAGAATCACGAGTTCTAACAAAGCAACTTAATATACTCATCTGTAAGTAATGTATATTTCGATTTAAGAATTATGTACAAAAAATTCTCATGAATATGATTATTTACAAATAGTGAACACAAAACTTCATACATTACGTGAAATTAAATATAGAATCGTGACTTCTTAAAACATGCTCTCCCACTATTTTTTATCAATTGCGATATAACATGAGAGAAAAAACGGAGGAAAAAAAGCAAATTCTTGAAAACATCAGTGGTCAAGTTACAGAGAGTAGAACCCACTAAAATGTGGTCAACATACAACATACGGAGGTGGTCAACATAGAGAGTTAATTCTCTTGTGAAAATGCATTGCGACCATTCAAACTAATAAATTTCGGTCAATATAGAGAGGTGGTCAACATAAAGAGGTGGTCAACTTTGGAGGTTTACTGTACTTTTGTTATTAGAAAAAGAATATTATTTGCAATGCCTTGGAATTAACAACAATAGCTAAAAATATTATCTCGAAATATGAAATAAATGAAATGAAAGAAATAAAAATAAATGAAAAAAAAAAGGAGAAGTAAAACTAAAGAACTATTAATATGAAATGAAAATATAATTAGCAGCTGCTAATCTTGCCAGCGATCTCTTATCTTCGCCCTCCTCTCTCCTGCGTAGAAATTATTTTTGTAATTGTTTTCCCTCGTCTCTTGTTCATTTTTATCTTATATTAATAGTTCTTTTGTTTTATGTCTCTTTTTTTTCATTTATTTTTATTTAAATATTTTTGAATATTTATTTTATTTATTTATATATTTATTTTATTTTATTTTGCCACTTTTTTCTCTTTCTCTTTTCTTTTTCTTTGGCATCACTTTTTCTTTCCCATCTGCTCTTTCAGCTAGCGCCACCTGTCGCACTCTTTCCAGTCGCCTTCCTCTAGTCCCTACCTTTCAGTTCATCTTTGACATGGACACGTGTTTGCTTTAGCTGATGACAAGCTGTTATTATTTAACTCGAAACGCGCCCTACATTGTTTTTTATTTTATGTTGAATTTATCAAAGTATATTAATACATTTTAATGCACAAATATATCTCGTATAACATACATACAAATATGGTGAATTTTAAAATTGCAAACTTTATACATAATTTTTTGTACTCTATCCGAATCTCAATTTGCGTTTTCTCGAAAACTACTTTTTTTACGAAAAACATCATTTCTTATAAAGTTTAAAAGATATTGAAATAAAACTTTGTAACAAGTTTCTTCTTATGTATAGGTATGTTATGAAACAAAATATAGCCTGTAAGTTTGTATATATTAATTTAAAGATATCCAAGACACAAAAATGTTCTAATTTTCTAAAAAAAAAAAAAAAATATTGAATAATATTTTTTTATATTTTTTATGCATAAAATAACGTTTAAATCATTTCTATCTTAATTAAAAGAGGAAATAGCAGCTGGTTCATGGCTGAAAAAATTTCTTGATATACAATTGTTTGGAGAACAGATGAAATTACATGTAAAGAAAAGTTGTGGACTCGATTTCTCTTTTAAATTTATGACTACACCGGTGAAGGGTTCGATTGCATGCTTCACCATTCGAATGCTTTCTCAACAATTAGTTGTTGAAATTTTAAAATTTCCCATATAATTTTTGCAGCACCTGCAATAGACGTTTTTTGTTTTAGAAAAATTAGGAATTTTCATTTTAAACAAGTCATGCTTCGGCCTTTTTATAAAGTAGTTTTACATAAATATTAAAAAGAGAAAGACAACTTTCATGAAAATTACGTCAAGTTAAAACGATACAATATTTTAAAAATATATTTACACGATACATTTCACATTTCCAGATGAACTTTTAAACTATTTTTGCCAATCTTAAAAGCAGTGAAAATAAAAGTATTCCTTTTCGAGCAACTAAAAATATTTCCACGTTAATATTACAAAGATAAATAAAATTTTAAAACAATAAATCTATTAATATGCAGTAACAGGTAGTTAAAAGAGGTAATAGGAGAAATTACATCATAATTGAAATGACAAAATAATAATAATAACAATAATGCAAAATATTTTAAATTTAAAATATATTTGCTCGATTTATTTCATATTGTGACATAATTTTCTCAACTATAGTGTGGGGGAATTCTAAGACAGCAGAAATAATAGTTCCTTTCTGACAACAAAAATATTTACAAGTGAATATTAAAAAGATAAAAAAAATTATGGTGAAAATTACGTTAGATTTAAAACGATGCATTTCTGTCTGATGATGATGTCTTATTCAAAAGAAGAGTTATAGAAAAGATATTTTCTTATAGCGTTATAAAAAAAAATACCGAGAGACAAAGATTCTGTTTACATTCATTTTACATTAATGTACTTTAAAATTTTTAAATATTTCTTTTTTAATCAAAGACGAAAACAGACATTGTAGCCCTTAACAATGGCTGATTTAGCTTAAAATTCTTCAATCAAAGGAAAATTAATGGAAACCCACTTACAGGAGGATTGCACTGTTTTTAAAATTATAATTCAATCTTTTTAAAGTCTATGAAATTAGCGTGTTTTTAGAATCTATGAGTGCCAAAAAAAGGGTTGGCGAGCATAGCTCGTAAAAAGCAAAACCTCCTGTTTTATTATTATTATTATTATTATGAATTTGGGACAAAAGTTGTTGTACTCGGTAGAGAATTGGGAAATCTGAAATATATCTGAATCTTTTTATTCGTTGAATTCCGCAACTTATTTTATTTTATTCGTTTTCTGATTGGTCCATGCTTAATGTCTAAAAATGAAAAACTCTTGTTTTTTATTAACCATTGAAAAATGGTTGTTGTTTTCGACGGAGGATTGACAAAATGACGTGGTCACTTTTGAATTTAAATTAAATTCTTTACTTTTAGAAGAATTTTTATTTGAATTTAAATTAAATTCTTTATTTTTAGAAGAATTTTTATTTGAATAGGAAATTAAAATGCTTAAAATCATTGTAATAAAGGAGAAAACTAACAAATTTAAAAATGGGTAGACGGAAATTAACAGATACGGAAAAGCCGAAGCCGAAGAAATGAATGACCGTGAATGTCGCATTCAATGACATTAAACATAATACGCGTATTTAAACAATCATAAAGTGATTGTTATTTCGACTTTTTATTAATGTTTTACTAATTTATTTGTTCTTTTGTTATTTAAAATAAAAATTTAGTCAGCATGTATAAGTTGCTTATTAGTTTGACGATTCGTATCATTTGGCGAAATTGGTCGACGGGATAACTAAGTAGTACTGTATTTGGTTTGGCACAGAAACGTCTTTCAATGCAGAAAACAAGAAAATCAAAAGATTATCGAGCCGCTGAAAACCAATTACGTGTTGAAAGGCGATCACGAAAAAGGAAGCAATTTAATGCCGAACCGATTAATTGTAAAACATCATGTCTCGAGGGCGACCAATCCACTAGCAATGACGTTTTACAATCGATCGGTTCTAACCAGGAAAATTTGAGTGCCAATAGTGATTCTAACAAGCCGGAAAATGTTATAGCTATTACTCTTGATTTTCCACCACCTAAAAAGAAAACTAAAAAGCAATCGGCTTGGGAAAAACTGGAAAAAAAAACTTTTTTGATTCAATGTCTGATGGACCTATTCACAGATGCATGTGCTGTGATCGACTTTGGTTTAAAACCTCCATCACCAAAATTCTGCTCTGTAAAATCAAACAGTATATGCCAAAGTCTTACAAGTATAACAGTACATGCCAAAGCTGTATTTAATAATGATTACTTTCGCACCAACAATGTTACATAGTTTGAAAATGTTTCTTTCGTCGCCAACTTTTATGCTTGGCGACAATGGAGTGATGTAATTTAAACGAGTAGTATACCTTCAAATTGCAGCACGTATAAAGTCATTTATAGCAGTGGCACGGATAATACACAATAAAACAACTGGTATTTATAGCTTAAAATGATAGATGAATGTTTCGAGTGAAACAATTTTCAAATGGTTGGTGTAATTTCTTAAATTACATTTTTTTTTTTAATATTATTTGTTTTCTGATTGGTCACGTTTAATGTCCAAAAATAGAATACTTCTTTTGTCGCGATAACAAAAATGTATTGAAAACTACAAGAAAATTAATAATTCAAAAACAAATTTAGATACAGGTTTCAAACAAGTTGCATTTCAAAGTAAATTTTTTTCTTTATACAGGCATGAGATTGCGAAAAGTTAAAAAAAGAGGAAAAGTGCGTGAACCTGAAAATGAGAACTTATTTTAAATAGCGCACGTGTAAGACAATCAAGAAGCTTATTTTATTCACAACAAAATTGTCAATACTTTTGTTTAAATCCTGTTTTATTTATTTATTTTATTTTGGGGGGAGGAGGGGGGGGGAGAAGAGGGTCTGAGTGAATTCATTTATTCAAATATTACATGTAGTTCTGAAATTAAAGTTTTTATTTTAAGAAGTTCATACTTCTGAAGCAATGCATATGTTTTGCACAGCAATCTTAGCTAGTTGCCCAGTTAAAACTTTAACATGTTTTCAATTAACAAACATGTAAGCTAATGTTTAATTTGCCACTGAATTGCAAAAATGTTGTTGAAAACATTATTACAGCAAATTTTTTGCGATTCTATCACGAAATTCGTATTTTCCCGCGATTTCTTCAAGAAATTTGCATTTCCGCGATCTTTTGTCGAAAATCGCATTTTTTCAACTATCTTTAGTCGAAAATGAATGGGTTTTTTCGCGATCTTTTGTCGAAAATCACATTTTCCCGCTATCTTTAGTCGAAAATGAATGTTTTTTCCGCGATCTTTTGACGAAAATCGCGTTTTTTTCGCGATATTTTGACGAAAACCATGGGTTTTTTGAAGATATTTTGACGTAACCCGCATTTTTCTCGCGATCTTTTGACGTAATCCGCGTTTATCTCGATCTTTTGACGGAATCCGCATTTTTCTCGCAATATTATGACAGAATCCGCGTTTTTCTCGCGATCTTATGACGAAATCCGCGTTTATCTTGTGATATTTTGACGGAATCCACGTTTTTCTCGCGACATTTTGACGGAAACCGCATTTTTCTCGCGATATTTCGATAAAAACCGTGTTTTTTTCGTGATATTTTGTAGAAAATAGCATTAATTCGCGATTTTTTGACGAAAATAGCGTTTTTTCCGCGATCATTCGACGACAATGGCTTATTTCTGCGATCTTTCGGTGAAAACAAATCCGCATTTTTCTCTCAATCTTTCGACGGAATCGCGTTTTGCTCGCGATGTCTTGTCGAAAACCGTGTTTTTCTCGCGATTTTTGACGAAAACTGTGTTTTTCTCGCGATATTTTGACGAAAATTGCATTTTTTGCGATACTTTGGCAAAAATAGCTATTTTTGCGATTTTTCGGCGAAAATCGCATTTTTATTTCGCAATGTTTTGACGAAAATCGCTTTTTTTCGCAATGTTTTGTCAAAAATCACGCGATCCTTGTAGATATAAAAAATCGGAAATGTGGAAAAAGACAAAACAAATTGAATATAGATTCTGCCATTGCAGAATTCAGTTTCGCCTCCGATTAGAAAAAAAAATAAAATAATCGACAGGGTCTTTTAGAAGGGCGACCTTGTTTAGAATGCAATGAACTAACTTCATTTTTCTTGTGTTTATCAATATAATAGCAAGCAGAACGGCGTGAAATACCCCAATTCATTAGCAATTTCTCAACGAGTCATTGGAATTGCGGAATAATAAAGAGATGCAATTTGAGTGCTACTTCTTCATTGACTAGATTCATCAAAAACCGATTTTTTCTTTAATTTAAACGCTTTTTATAGACGCTGAGAAAAAAGAAATGCATTTTAACAATAAAACGAATGGAATCCCATCGAATTTGACGAATGAAATATTTAAAGGACCCGATCGATTTGGTTAAAAAAAAGCAAAAGTAATTACATTATTGAATCAATATAAAATAAATATACAGTCGAGTCTCTATATAACGAAATCCACCGTACCAGTAAAAAATTCGTTACATAGAGAAATTCGATGTATAGAGAATGCTGTTAAAAATCGTATTTAATGTGTGAAATTTGAACAAATATTATTTTTGATCTTTTGAATTAAGAATTTGAAATGTTTAAAAGTAAAACTTAACCTAACATTTTATTTCTTAATTATTTAAGCTGTTTCAAAAAAGAGAACAGACATTTATTTGAAAGCTTAATGAAAATAAAATAAGGAAGACTTACATTAATTTCAGGCGAAGAAATCTGTAATTTTTTGTTGTTTTGATTTAAAAATTGTTACGCTCTCAAAGAAGAAAAGAAAAGAAAAAAAAAAAAAAAAAAAGCTCAAATTTAACATTTTCCTCCTTTTGAAGGCCTCTCTTATGTGACTTTCATTGATTCCTCTCTTACATGTGTATCAATCCAATTGACACTGTTTTGAGAAGTATGTGGAAAGGTGTGTGGGAGGTGGGATGAATTCGTTGGATTTAAAGAACAAGGAGAGAAGTAATAATAATAATAATAAAAAACTCAGCAGTGACGATAAACAAAAATAGGTGATGAAAAATTGATTCCATATGATTTCGAAGCTTTTTAAAACTGAATAAATTAAGACCAATTTATGAAAAAATTCGTTATATGGAGATAGATATTTCGCTATATAGAGACTGTTTTTAATGTAATCATGCGAAAAGGGGACCGTTCCTACTAAAAATTCGTTATATAGAGAAATTTGATGTATGGAGTTTCGTTATAGAGAGATTCAACTGTATTTCCAAACTTAATGTCAAGTTTGTCAGTTACAATTTTGCATGCAAATATTCACACATTTTCAGTTAAAATTGTGATCTGAGTGCCGGCGAAATCCAGAAATTTTATTTTATATGCATTCACAGAAAAATTGTTTTATTAAAAAAAAAAAAAAAAAAAAAAAAAAACTAATTTCATTTTTACTGTGACATTATTTTCATTAACTGAAGTCATCTGAAAGTAAAATCTCAACTCAGTGTCCATAATGAAAAGAAATATTTAAATGTAATATCGTTATGAGCGATGTTTTAAATAGTGATGTCATTTTCTCTTCAAATGTTTTTTAAAAGTTACTGTTATTAGTAATATGAAAAAGGCATCCGTAATAATATTGTAATTCCCATTTATCTGGTTGCTGAATGACGACATTTTCTTCATTTGAAATTTTTCTTTACACATTAATTTTTATCATAAATTATTTTCTGTTATTTTATTTACATTATTATTATTTCTCAGTAAATATATTTTTTTTTACCCCAATTAGTGCATAATTATACGCAATCATTTTATTGTGGTTAGATTTTACGAAAACAATTGACTTTTTTCTTTTAAATGCAAGGACATGTTCACTGATGAAATAAAGCTTCTGACTCGTGGAAAGTGATAATGGAAAATAAATTTTTATTATCGAGAGAAAAGGTAAATTGAGTTGCCACCATATTTAAGAAATATCGTAAAAAGTATTTAAAATTAAAAATGAAGTATAAAAATGGAAATAAATTAAAAAATAGCTAAAATGGGCACAACTACAAATAAATAGCTTTCATTTAAAAAAAATAATTATCAAAATCTGTTGAGTAGAAAATTTTGGGCTGACGACACGACATTTTTTAGCTTGTCTGAAAGAAATAGCATCGGAAGCTAATAAAAATCGGAAAATCGCGGTTCCGCGAAAGAATCTGATGCCTATACGACGGTGTAAAAATTGAAAATGTGCGATGTCTAGAAGTTTTAAAATTTGCAGTACCTAAAATTGCTAAACTGAAATTTCATTTAATTTTTGTTTGTGATTGATCCAGGAATATTAACGTATCTCTAAAAGTCCAGGCACATTAATATGACTCTGTTATTACGTAAGCTACATTTTGATCATAATAAAAATGATATTATTGTTTTTTAAAATAAAGAAATCATTTATTAGTCTAAAATTATAGTCTTTGAAAATATTATTTTCCAAATACTCGTTGTAATTTGTTAAATTACAATTTTTTCTTTTTCTTCCGTTTTTTAAGCGACTGTTTACTTTGTAGAAAAATGCTCTTTATAAAACAAAATTTGCAAATAATCAAACTAAGTATTAGCAAATGTTCAAATGGCCTTCATTTTTTATCTCGCAAATAATCAAAACTTGTGAATGTTAAGGGGTTATTGTATATAATCGTTATAAATTCTGTATTGAAGAATTTTTACATAAGAGTGTAGCAACTATTGTACCAAGATCTGTACATTTATAAAATTTATTATAGTACGAACGCATGTCATTCGTCATGTTTGACGTACAATTTCTGACTTGTTTCATACTGTGACTGCTTTTGTCAGCCTTCTGGTTAAGGCAATGCCCTGAATCATATAATTCTAATGCACTAAGATGTTTAATACATTTATTATTGATTGCTCCTTTTAAAAAATATATAAAAAAATTCTTTTAAAGTGTTGTTTAATGGTTTTGCCCCATACTATGCATTTATATAAACTGAAATAAACTGTAATGTACGCAATAAAGATGTATTAAACATATATTTTAAGGATAATGATATACATTTATGCAAAACTGCTCATAGAAAGAGTTAAAAAAAAGAGAATAGCTTTTACTTTTAAATTTGGTATAATTTTGGGAAAACTTGTTTAAGTTCTGTACACAATCGAGTTGTTCAAACTTGACAAATAAAATGTATATTTCTGTGCGCTAGATTTAGTATTCCTTTTATGCCTTTGAGAATTAGAAGAAAATTGTGATGTATTCCTCAAACTTTTTTTTTTTTTTTTTTTTTTTGCTTGGTATGTTTCAGAGGCATGTCAAGTAAAAATTTCTTGGACAATCTTCTAAATAGAATGGAACAGTATGCGAACGATCTGGAGAGCTTGGTAGAAGAAAAAACTCAGTCTTTAGTAGAGGAGAAGAAGAAAACTGATGAATTGCTCTATCAGATGATTCCGAGGTAAGCTATTACTGTATTTTGTCAAAACTTTCAAAAATAAATCTTTCACAGGGGAAAAGTATGGAGCAATAACAAAATGTGCGAAAACCCCCAACCTAAATATACAGATTAAAAAGCATAATAACTACAATAAATTAATAAATAAAGTATACAGGCACTTATAAGGCACTTAATGACCGCGACCAGCGACGTCTCCGCAGACTTGTCAGTATGAACAGACAAGCAACACTGCGTGAAATGACCGCAGGAATGAATGTGGGACTTCCGACGGAATGTCTGACAGGACAGTCCGGCAAAATCTGGCTTTAATGGGCTCAGAAGACAGACTCGGGCGCCATTACTAAATGCACGACGCCGACGTCGCCAACAGCAGCGCTCCTGGGCTCGTGACCATGTCAGTTGGACTGTAAACGACTGGAAAAAAGTAGCTTGGTCAGATGAATCACGATTTCAATTGGTAAGAACTGATGGAAGGGTACGAGTATGATGACTCCATGGACCCAAATTGTCAACAAGGCACTGTGCAAGCTGGTGGTGTTTACATGGAATGGAATGGATCCGCTGGTCAAACTGAACCAATCGCTAACCTGAAATGATTACGTTCAGCTACTGGAAGACCATTTGCAACCATTCATGGACTTCATGCACCCAAACAACGATGGAAATTTCCCGGCTGACAATGCGCCATGTTCACCTGGCCATAACTGATCGCGATTGTTTTGAAGAACTTTGTGGACAATAACAGCGGATGATTTGACCACCGCGATCGCATGACATGAATCCCATCGAACATTTGTGGGACATAATTGAGAGATCAGTACGTACACAAAATATTCCACCGGCAACAATTTCGGAATTATGGACGTCTATAGGGGCTGCATGGCTCAATATTTCTCCTGGGGACTTCCAACTACTCGTCGTGTCCATGCCACGTCGTGTTGCTGTAATTCTCCGGGCAAATGGAGGACCGACACGCTGTTAGTAGGGTATCCCATGACTTTTGTTACCTCAGTGTATATGATGTCATACCGAAAATCCACATATTTTCTTTATCACCCCAGCCACCAGCTGGCGCAGTTGTATCAATTTACGACAGATTCCAGCGATTTGAACGCTTGATATGTATGCAGTTTTGCTCTTCTGGGCCTTAAATTGATGGGCACACTTATTGGGCCAGGTTTGCTGATTAAATTAAAAAAATTCTCTTTTACAAAAATCTTCAAATTTCCTGAAAAAAAAAATTTGTATATAAAAAAATTCTTTTGAATCATGTATCTATCTTAAATGGAACAGGAAATATTTTTTTCAAGCAAAAGAGAATATAGGAATATAGTTTATAAAATGAAATCAGGAAATTATCGGGAATAGGTTATCAGGAAATATAGTTTTCAAGCAATGCTTGACATGGAAATTACTTCTTAAGAAAATGCATTTTTTTTTCATGATGAGTTTTTTCACCATTTTTCAAATTTAAATTGTTGTAACTCAAGAACAATAAATGTTTCAAACTTAAAACATCTCTTTTTTCAATTGTTTAAGTCAGAAAAAAAAATTACTTTTGAAAATTGGATTCTTTTTTTAAAATTACATAATTTTTTTTTTCAGTTTTTTTCTTCAAATAATTTTATTTAAATAGATATTTTTAAAAATGATGAATCAGAATCAAAGCTTATATATTTGTGTTTATTTAAATTAAAAAAAAAAAATCTACAAATATTTCAAGTCATAACAATTTTAAATAACCCCATTTTAATAATTTTTTAAAAAATTATGAGAAGTTTAATTATGTGATTTTGCTTTAAAATAATATGGTTAACCATCACAAAAAAATTAAAAACTTTAACTCAATAAATAAAAATTATTTTGAAATGTGTCCCAAACTAGAGGTCTGCACGGGCCGGAATTTCCAAGCCCGGCCCGGCCCGGCCCGCAGGAAAGTTATTTCGGCCCGGCCCGGCCCGTTGTAAAACTCAAAAGTTCGGCCCGGGCCCGGCCCGTTTAAATTTTTATATTTTAGGCCCGGCCCGGCCCGGCCCGTACAAAAATCATTGAAAACAGGCCCGGCCCGTTTTGGCCTGTTACAATTTCTACGATTTCTAAAAAATTCAGATTTTTATCATATAACTAAGATTCCTTTAAAGAATACTGCATACATATCTATGGAATGATTTTACAGTATATTTTACAGCAAATATACATTAACAAAATTAATGATTACTTAGATTCTTAGGCTTTCAACATTCGAATAAAGATTCATTAAAAAATTAATATGGCTTAGAATAAAAGAAAAAAGAAAGAAAGCTAAAAACATCGTTAATTTTGAAGCTGTTTAATAAAAGAAGATTTATAAATATATTTCTATATCATTTTATTATAAACTTCAAATCCAAATTCATTCTTAAATTCAAAGAAGCTCCTTTCTGATACATTTCTAAATTCATTTTTTTTCCTCAGAAACGCATAAGATTAGCAGATATCTTTATTCAGAAATTATATAATCGAATGGCGTTATCCATTTTTTGATACAAGCAATTTAAGAATACTGCAAACAAATGAAATACTGTCATAATTAGCGTTTTGAATAGAATTTCCGGAAGCAATAGCAAGGGAAGGGAGAAAAACCTGCAATCATTTGAGAAACTATTATATCTCAACAAGGTTATACAAGTATTTTATTTACCAAAAATGAAAAACGCTATTCGATTCCAAATCCCTTCAATAGTTAGGCTTATCACTTTTATACTTTTACAATTTAAAATTAATCAGAAAATGTGTCAAACTTTCGCATTATTGAGAAATTTATTTAAAAATCATGAAGAAGTATATATCCAAAGACTAAGCTAACATAAGTTCTTTATCGCTGTTAATAATTTTACAAATCATGTTTTTTGCCAATAATTAAGCTTAGTACCGGTCCGGCCAGTCTATGTGTAGAAAAATAATGCAAGCGTGATCTCGGACCGGCATGAGTCAGCTAAAAAAATATTAAAAGGGGTTAATATTAAAACCGATGCCGATACACTGTGCATTGTTATATTGATGCAGTCAAACTAGTATGGCCACATTTATACTTATTCTCGTTAAAACTATTTTCGTTGAAAATAGCTCATATTTTATCGTCCCTGCTTAAATCTTCAGAACGGGCCGGTAGGCCCGAAAAATTTTTTTATGGGCCCGGCCCGGCCCGTTCAATTTTTTTGCCGGCCCGGCCCGCGGGCCGGGCCACGGGCCCGTGCAGACCTCTATCCCAAACCCCCTTAATATCTAATATATTATTATTATTATTATTATTATTTGAGCTGATTAAAAAAAAATGATACATATGAAAGAAAGTATATGAAAGAAAAATAAGAAACAATTCCTTATAAATCTAATTTTGAAAATACGTGAATTATCAGACGTTAGTTTATGGAAACATTGCGAGGGCAAACTTAATACAGCTGATTTAATAACAAGAAGTTACTCCGGAAAATAAATAATTAGTCTTCAATAATCGTGGTATTTTCCTCAATTTCTTTCTTCAACAGAAGACCAATAGTCTAACGTTAAATTACCTGCAACATAATTGATGCTTCTGAAGAACAATCTGGTAAGGCATCAACCATTTTATTATGTGTAGCTCAAGGTAACTGTTTGGGTATTAAGATTTATTTTTTTATATTACAGTAAAGATAGAAATTCAGAATTATCAGCAGATGAAATGTTGCACTGCAGAAAATTTTTGGTTAAGGCTCCTGCCCCCGTTAGGCTAAGCGCTAGCGAGCAAATGCTAATCCTATGGGGAGGTTATTCTCTAATATCTCTATTGCATTTCGACGTTTTTATTTATTTTTGTATTGGATAGAAAAAGTGCATCTCTACATCGTTTTTTTCCGATTTTGGTTGCAGATATTTTTTATAAAGTTGGTTTCACTTTCGAAACCGGCTCAGAAAATGAAAGTGTCATTCTAAAAAATATCTGCAACCAAAATTGAAAAAGTAAAAAAGGAAGGAGGTAGAGATACACTTCAGCTATTTAAAATGCCACTCCCCCCCCCCCCCATCCCCCACACACACAAAAAAAAAACCTTTAAAAATGTTAAAATGCAAATCAGATATTAGAGAAACACTTCCCAATAGGATCAGCATTAGATAGCGAGCGCTATGCCTGACAGGAATCTTCAAGAAGAAAATATTCTTGCAGTTATAAAATGGTTTAAAATATAAGAAAAATATACCTAAAAAACCCAACCTTTTTTTATTAAATCCTGTGTTGTTAGAAAAAAAAAAAAAAAAAAAAAAAAAAAAAAGAGTTAATCTTGGCATGAAAACGGTTAAAATTATTAAATCGCCATTTTATGATAAATACACGATCGTGATTCCTGCCAAATATGAGGTTTTTGAATTAATTATGAAAGATTCACGTGAAAAGTTTGTGCATGCAAAAGAGCTTGACGCTCTTGTACAAATTCATGAAAATTATGGAGTATCAGAGAAAGACAGTGTAAAATCATCCTGTAATAATTGTAATACATATAAAAGATTTAATATACGCCCAGGCCAACAAGTAGTTGCAATTTTTCCCTGTGACTGCATTAAGAAATGATGTGCATTTTTTATCACTTGCCTTGATTTTGCGAATCCCTTTTGTATGAAGAGGGATGAAAATAAATATTACACATTGTTAATTATCATAGCACATTTAAGGCATACAAAATTTTTAGAGCTTTTTGAGCATCACATTTTCACACTATTTATTCTAGACGCTGCACGTCTGTTGCCAAATATACCTGTATTGCATTGAAATAAATTCATGTACATATTTTAATATACATTTTTGACAATTTTACAGCTGTTCTCCTATATTTTATTATTTTTTTATGTTATGTAGATATGTAGCTGACGAACTGAAAAAAGGATGTCATGTGAAACCAGAATATTTTGATTCCGTTACAATTTTTTTCAGTGATATTGTAGGTTTCACTCAACTATCAGCTGAAAGCACTCCACTTCAAGTTAGTATACTATTTAAGCTGCATTTCTCTCTATATATATATCCATTAATTTGGTTCTAAAAAAATAAAAATTATGAACTATTTTTTTTTTTAATCTAGATATCAAATTTCGTAAATTGATTGTACTTTTTTTTTAGGTTGTGGATTTTCTAAATGATCTTTACTCATGCTTTGATTCTATTATAGAGAATTTTGATGTATACAAGGTATGTACTTTTAATTAGATTAAATACAGAATTTTTACAGCGAAAATCTTTTTAGTATACACTCTCAAAAAAACTTCCGTCTTTTCACAGAAAATGCACTGGCAGCACTGCTGCCAGAAATTGTCTGTATATTGACGATTTTCTGTTTATTTTTTTCTCTGTCAAAAGAGGAAAAATATCCGTCACTTGAAAAAAGTTTGGAAAAAATCAATGCGGAAGAGGCGGGGATCGAACCAAGGACCCCAGGATTACCAGACCAACGCTAATCCACGGCGCTACGGCTGCTCATGATGATTGTGCATTAAAATAGAACTCTTCATTTCATATGGTGTGGGTTGGTGTATTTCGTTAAAAAGCTTTTAATTATGCAGTTAATCTCGGAAAGATTTCATCTTTAATGAAACTGTGGCTGGGTTTTTTTTACGTTTAGTATTAATATAGTATAAAAATGTGAATTTTAAATATATTACGTAGAATGTTAGAGAAAAAACATGGATGTTCTATTTGTGAGAATTTTTGAACGAATAAAGAAAGTAATTGTTATTTATTTTTAAATTCGAAAACATTTTTGTCTTTTAAAACTAAATTAGACATTTTAATCAATAGAATATTTTTGTTTTTCATTTTAAAAATAAATTCGAACTTATTACTAACAGACCCAATGCGCATGCGTGCTGGATAGAAACGGAAACTTTTCCTCATTTTTCGACACTCGGAATGAACTCACAGAACAAATACGTTTTCTGGGAGAACAGAAATTATTTGTGAAAAAATAACGATAACTTAGTGTATATTGACGAATTTTTCTGACAGTGTAAGGAAATGCAAATAACAGAAGAACAGATAGCATATTTATGGGATTTTTTCCCTCTAGAATAGAATTTTTGTAACATAAAATAAATTTATTACATAAAAGAAGAATTCTTTGTATCAATATTTTTAACACATGTGAGCATATTTTTTACAAAATTGAAAAAATCATGCGTCAAGCATTTTGGAAAGTGAACAACATATTTGTAAACTAACTTACAGCAGTTACCACCTACAATCGGGAAAAATATCCAAATTTTTTTGTGCAGCCCCATATATGATCTATACATTCGCATGTATGTATAATAAAATAATAATAATAATAATAATAGTGAGGAAACGCATAACACAGTTAATAATTCTGCTTCAGCAGTTTGCCTCATTAAGCAGAAATGTACTCAGATAATAATTTTTTTTTTTTTTTTTTTTTTTTGGGGGGGGGGAAGCCGCAGGGATTTAGATCATGAAAATAGAATAAAGAGGGAACAATGAAGATAGGCTTTCCATCACAGGACTAGGGCTCAAAAATAGCAATCGATTATGCTAGATGTAACTGTATTTTTAATTTTCTGCACGTAGATTAGTGATTTTGACACTTTATTGCATGATTTATTCTATTTTTATGGGAAAAAAGTGTATATCATCTAATTTATGCAAAAGAGAACACTATTTATAAAAATATTACTTGAAATTTTCAATTGAAATTTATATTTTAGTATAATTTTATCAATACTGTTTCAGAAAATATTACTAAAATGATTTTCAGCAACACAGAACTAAGTCTGGTGAGTTTATATCATATTTGTGCTTAATCACAATTTGTGCTTCATTTCTTTTTAGGTTGAAACTATCGGAGATGCTTACATGGTGGCATCTGGACTACCTGTCAGAAATGGAAATGAACATGCGAGAGAAATAGCTCGACTTGCACTCAAGTTGCTACAAGAATTAGCTGATTTCAAAATCAGACATAAACCTAACAGGAAACTGAAATTAAGAATCGGCATACATTCAGGTTCGCTTATTTATTTTTTTGTTTACTAACTTCTGTTTCTTAATATTAAAAAAGAGAAATCTAAATCATTAATTTTTAATACACAAACTGACAACACAATCCATAACTTTTAATATGCAAACTGATAGTATTCTTGACTTCTTATCCAACGCACACATCTATACATGACATATATATCCTAATTTTGTTGCATAGCACATGTAGATACATTAAATGAAATAGTTTTACATTTATATCAGGGCTAGTATAGGCACTAAGTGAAATTGCAGGACATATTTACCTAACATACTAACTGAAATATAAAACCATTGAAAAACTGAAATTTATCTAAGCCTGGAAAAGCAGAATATCAATAAATTTATCTGCACAAAATTCACTATACAAAAAATCAAAACAAAAAACCTGTAGAGATAGATGTGTTGAAATTATTTGTAATTGTTGCAAATCAGATTGCAATAAGAGTTTTTTAATCATAACCCAAAAACTACTTGGTTGAATGAGGTAACAAAATAAATAGGTTACAATTCTTTTTTTTTTTTTTTTAATAAATTATTTTGAAAATATATATTTCTTTAAATTAATTAAAAAAAAAAAAAAAAAACAGAAATAGATTTATAAACCCGAATTATAGCTCATTCCATTAGGTGGCTTTCAAGTTATGCTTAAAAAATGACCTTTATTGCAATCAGTTTTGCAACGATTACAGATAAATTTAACTTAAGGATTGTCAAACTTTATTCTTTCATAATCCTAATGAGATATAGATTGATTCTGGTTTACTATCCTAAGGTATACCAGAAATAGACAAAGAAATATGTTGAAATTTGGTAAGGGGGGGGGGGAGGGGCAGGTCACTAAGCTTCTGAATTTCCCTCACTAATAAGTCTATAAGAATTTGATGCTTTTGTACATTTAAAATATTTCCTTGGGAAGTTAATATTTTTAACTTTTGTTTTTTGTGTACACTTCTTAAAAGATGTTTCTGTTTTTCTTAGTTCTTAAAATAGTTCTAAAGTATATACTTAATTTTGTATGAAGTGTTAAAATCTTACTTACTCTTTACCAGCTTTTAACACAAAAAAAATGTTAAATTCAGCTTAGATTTTAGCAATATTTTGAGAACCAAGAAAGAGGCATCCTTTAAGAAGAGTACATAGAAAAAAGAAGTTTAAAATATTAATTTCCCCAAGAGTTTTTTAGAGTGTGGGGGGGGGGGGGTGTTAAGCATTATTGCATTTATTTTTTAAATAAACATACATATATATTTTCAAGAAAAAAAAATTATGAAACATTAATTTTTCGAAGTATGCATGTACGGAGACTTTCCTTTTAGGAAATAATATGCCCACTATTTATTTACAAAATTATAATTTACTGGGAAAAACATTCCTGGTACTATAAGATTTTCATTTTCTGCCAGTCTTTCTATGCAATGTAAAATAACTGTTTTGAAACTATTTCAAGTAAGTTACAGGCATATTATGCCAATTCGATAAAGAAAACACTAGACACAATAATCAAAGAACAATTCCTTTGGAATGTTTAAAATATCCATGTACAATATTTAATAAAATTTTAAAAATATTTTTCTTTTTCAATTAAAAAAAAAAGTGGGGGGGGGGGGTAAATCCAAAACACTTTTTCTGCACTATGAAACCATTCCTTTTTTTTTAAAATATATATATATATAAGCAACAAAATAAGCTTTTGATAGCCAGCGCAGAGTGGAAAAATGTGTAGCTTTAGATATAAATATTTGAGCAATAGTAATGGCAAGGATAACCCTGCGATTTTTGTTTTATATAACATTGTAATATTTCAGGATAAAGAAGAAAGTTGAAAAAAAATTAATTAAACATGCATAAATGAAAAATTACAGTTAATTTAAAAAATCCATTTAGAAGAATTTAGAAATTAAAAATTGAATAATATCTGAAACTGGTCCAAAGTAGTAATCTGACAATTTAAAATTCTAATAAATAGCATGAATGTTGAATAACAATTTTCAAAATACAAAAACATGTTACAAGATGAAAGGAAAAGCATAAATAAATGTAATCTACAAAGTAAAAAATTTTATAGAAATTGATTAGTTAAAGTATGATGCATCAATCTCATAAAAAAATTAAATAGGATGATGAGAAATATCACTTTTATTAATTTATCTAGATAATATACCTACCATTGTGTGCAAGTTTGCACCAATAAAAATTTTTAATTTCATAAAAATTCCCTTCAAGTTTTTAATTTTATATGATTTCTTTTTTCAACAAATGCTCACACTTAGTAAAAATTTGAAAATTCTTCATAAAAAATTCAAACAAAAGAAAATTGTAAAAATATTGCACAGGATAATTTATACTTTTAAAAAATAATGAAATCTATTTAGCAGATTAAAAAATAAAAGACTTACAAAAATTAAAATAACTCAGTTTTTGAGAAAGTACTGAAAATTTTGAATTATCCTGTAACTTTGTGAAAAAGTATCTTTAATTAAATATTTTTTTTTTTTACAAAATATCTTATTTTTAAAAAGGACCTTGTGTGGCTGGTGTAGTAGGTCTGAAAATGCCAAGATATTGCCTCTTTGGAGATACAGTAAATACAGCTTCTCGAATGGAATCTACAAGTGAAGGTATGTCACATATATGTGTGTGTGTGTTTTATTAACACTATATATTATGTTTAATATTTTTTTGTAGTTTTCTTTTATAAGTGATAAACAAAGCCTTTTATCATTTCAGCTCTGAAAATTCATATCAGTCATCAAACAAAAACTATACTAGAGTTGTTTAGGACATTTATAATAATACCTAGAGGAGAAATTGAAGTTAAAGTAAGAGTAATAAATACTGTATTTCCCATTAAAAAATATTCTTTTATGTTATGCTTGAACAATTTACAGATAATAAAAATTAAACATATAACCTGACATTTATGCATTTTGACAAAGTAAATGTACATACACAATTGCAATGTATTTACTGATGATAATGGACTAAAATACCATATGGTTAAACAATATTTAGAATATAGCCGAAAATCCAAACCTTAATAAGCTGACAACAGAATCTTTTTTTAATACATTTAGAAATTTCATCAAATGCATATTACTACGGCAGATAATTCAAGTATACATTATAAAAATTTTATTTTTGTTTTGTTTTGTTTTGTTTTGTTGTTTGATTTTTAGAAAATATTTGCAGATCAATTAGCAATACAATAACAATTTATAGAGGATAAAAAGCATGATTAAGAGTAGTAATATTTAATTCCTTGATGGGCAATGAAACATTAAGCACTCTTAATTTTAATTCCTATGTACTGTATTGGTACTGAAATTCTGGAGTAAAATTTTGCTTTAATAAAATGCATGAAGAAAAGCTTTTTTTTTTCTTATTTCTAAGCAAATTTGTCTGAAAATCAGGGTGTCATTTGATTATTTCATTACTTTAACAACAAATGTACTTTGTCTTTCAAAGAGAGAAAAACATCCATATATGGATATAATAATAGAATGCTCTAAATAAATTAGGTGCTGTTTGTTTTTTAAATCCATGTCTAGTACTCTGAGAAGATTCTATTATCTAAATTGGTGTTATGCTGAGATGGGTATTTTCCAAAGCTCTACTTTGTTGTTTACCTGTATGTTGTCATTAAAATTGGCACTCAGCCACATGCAGCTAAACAAACTTTGCTCTCCCCTATTTTGAAGAGAATATTTTGACATTATTATTACCCCCTGAATTGAATTACCATTTGAATTATCACACTCTTATTTCAAATTTTTTGTTTTTTCATCCCTATTTTCTAAGAAGGCATGATGCATGCACAAAAGGGTTTTGATCCCTGAAAACAAACAGTAACAGCATCGCTTTTTAACAAAATTTCTTATGTAGGGTGCATAGGAGTCTTTTTTTTTTTTTAATATTTGCAAACAGAGAGAGGCTACAGCTATGTAAGTTAGGAAGCACAACAGTATAATAAAGCAACTATGTCTGGCCTAATGCAAATGACAGCAGTGCCCTTAGTGGTGAAATTTGGAAGATAACTATTGCAAATCAAAAAGAGATAGAACAAAATTTCCATCACAAAGTTTAAAAGCATTAATTAATTAGAACGAAGTGACATTTGGTTCACAAAGATGAGATAAATCGCCACCTGTATATCCAAAAAGGTCTGAAATCAACGCATTCCAAATGTCAATTCATACTAATTAATAGATGCTCTAAAACTTTCTAATTGGAAATTTTGCTCTATGTCTTTTCATTTTCTATTTGCAATGGCTATCTTCCAAATTTCACCACTTGGGGCTCTGCATTTGCATTAGTTCATGTGTAGTCGCTCTACTATACCATTATTTCACTTGCATAGCTGCATTTCTCTCCATTTGCAAGCATTTTCAGGTTAAGGGAACCTTGTATACTTAAATTTTAAAATTTTTCATTTCTTTTAAAACTTTTATCTAGCTGCATTGATGTAAGTTATAACTGATTTTCTTTAAAAAAATAGAAATGATGCTATTTATTTCTCCACTTTTTATGCTTTAATTCCTTTTTTAGGGCAAAGGAACAATGAAGACATACTGGTTAGAAAATGAAATGGGAAAACAGGCTCTTTGAAAAACAACTAAGAAAATTTTTAAAATAAAAATTTTAATTAGCATTATAATATGATACTGTATATCAAATTCAGACATAAAAATAACTAAATTTTTGTATATTTTTGAGAAAGTAAGACTTAGTTGTGAGTGATTTCTTTTTATTTTTTGCGATATCTTTTAATTGCTTAAACACAGCTGATATTCTATAAAACATCTATGTCACTGAATATTTTATCACTTTCAACAAGCTTGTAACTTTTTCAAATTACTAATTATTATGAATACAAAAAAAGGTAAGAAATATAACAAGTCCCCCCCAATTTAGTAGGGAAAAATACTGCACACATTAAATGTAAGGCATATCTTATTTTTAATGATTCTGAGTAATAATAAGTGCATATTTTATACTGGTGGATTCTATACATAAATATAATTGATCTTTTTTAAGAGCCTGTAACTAATATTACCAAATAATGGAAATCACAAAGTACAAAAGGAAGTATAAAGTACCATTTAAAGCTAGATGACAAACAATAACAATTTTAAAATGGTTTATGTTACTTTTTTTTAATATAATCTTGTAAGCCATATGAGCAATTTTAAAACTATTTAACATCAGATGAAAGCAAGTTAGAAACTGCATGTCAAACATGGCATGCAAAAGAGGTGCATTCATACTATAACTATTTTTTATAAATATTCTGATTTTAATGCAATAGTTGTTAAACTCTTATGCAAAAATGGGTGAATCAAAATATGATATGATTATGTATCTTAAATTCAGTAATACAAAAATAATAAGACTCCATCTTAAATAGTACATAACAAACCTAGAATCATTACCTATTATAGAATATCATTGAATTAACTACATATGATAGGATTTAGTAGAATGAAGAGAGCTTTTATTATTATCTTTTAAAGTTCTGATACGATTTTCATAAAATTTGAAATGGCTTGACAAAATTCTCCAACAATTAGATAAATAGAATTTCAAACTATTTATTTAGTAGATTTGCGTTGTTTTTACGCACACAGTTGAACAGACCATATGATGATTATAAAATGCATCAGATTTATATTAATATGACATTTAGCTTAGGCCATAATATAATGGAACATTTTTTGAGTGGATCTGTAAAATTATGAAAGTTACATACTTTATTTTAAACAATTTCAACTATGTTCTTAAGTGTTAAAATGACTAACAGGTTGAAATTTGACTTTCAGAAATTTATATGCAATAGATGGTAGCATATTTTAATTCTTTTATACAGCCATGTATTTTGCCTACTACATTTACATATGTATATGCCATTATTTAGCTAAAATTGAATCAAGATTAAAACATGCTTAAATTTAGTGAAATCACACTTCCAGGGATTATCTTCCATAGACAGCTATATATCTATTAGTATTCATTTTTCTACTTTCTATAAACATATCTTGGTTTACTAAATGCAGTTCAGCATAAAAATAGAGTAAAACCTTCATAACAGACACTCTGAATAACGGACACCTCTATTTAGCAGACAGTTTTCTAATCCCCACTCCCAAAATCTAACCTTTTGTATATGTTTAACTTCTAAATTACGGACATTCCGAATAGCAGACAGTAGTTTTGACAGTAAACGATGAAAAAATTTTTTAACGAGAAACAAAATTAAGAAAATGAAAAACGCCTCTAAATTTATGAGGGTAATGTGTCACAAATTTTGTGATCACAGAAAAATGTAGAGAGTGAACTGGAAATGCAAGTTCTCATGCAAAGCATTTGGAAATCAATAATGTAAAAATTGTGTTTTTTCTCTAAAAATAATCCCAAGCATTACGTAAAACTTATGTAAGCCACTTGATCAATACACAATTTTAAATCCTGGTGTAGAAAGCTTTTGTTATGTTAAATTCTTTTTAAGTTAGACTGTATGAATAAACTTGAGAACTGTCTAAAATTAGTTAATGTTGTTGATGCTATAATTTGGATTCCATTAGCTGTAAAAAACATAAAACTGGAAAGCGCATGACAATGTTCCACAAAAGCAGGCTTTACATTAAAAGAAAATTAAACATATATTTCCGACACAAATGAAGAATTAAGCGAAATAAGTGAATGGATAAAATATATTAGGAGGGAAGAAACTGCCAAAATTTTTATTAATATTGATGATGAGTTACTGAAGAAGAATCAATTGCTATATACAATTATGCTGCTTCAGAATTTTCGACAAAAGTACTTTTAGTGATGATGAAAGAGATACTGAAACTGAAGATGTTTTCTGCAATATCGAGAATTTCCAAGAAGCAGCAAAATACAGTTAGCAGTTTCACATTTTTTTTTTTTTTTTTTTTTTTTTTTTACAAATAAAAGATAGTTTAGAAGGTTTAAAATTACTGACAGAGTTAAAACTTCACATTGAAAAACAAATTACATGTAATTGCAAGAAACTTTCATAACATTTTTTCCATATAAATGATTTTATTGTTTGAAAAAATAATTTAAAATTCTGATTAATATAAAACAGAAGCTTTAGGACATATAAAAGTCTTTTAATGAAACATTAAGAATTTCTTAGCAATTTTTTTAATATCTGATGTTTTCCCAACAGCGGACACCTCCGAATAACGGACAATTTCCGTGCTCCCAAGGTGTCTGTTATTTAGAGGTTTTACTGTACATGACTTATTTAAAAACAACCTTTAAGCTACTTTGTTCATATTCTGTAACTTATGCCATTTCTGTTGTGGTACCCTGTATATGATCTACAGCATTTATACACACAATGCAATGTGCAAAAATTTAGTAAAGCTTAAAAACTCATATCACAACTCAAAATGCACTTCTAGCAATTATCTCTAATACACAGTATTTCGGTTGCTGTATACTATCCAAACTTTTGTGTGCCCCAGTAAATACTATTCACTTTTTAATGACACAGAACTCATAGTAAACCTCAGCAACATATGTCAGTTTTATTACATGTGAAACAATGTAACATGATTAAAATATGTCAAAAACAAAGTTTCACCCTATGCCATTATGTAACACAAATCTTTTGTGCAGCCATGTAAATGATAACATTAATAATAAAAAAATTTTGCAACACATATTGTAACAGAGTGTATATTTTACTACATTTCAATAAATGCATTTCAATTCCATTCTGTTTGAAAGGTTGTAAACACCATTAAAATGCACTTCAAACATTTTTCCCCACTGGCTGTAGTATAACAGAAAACTTTTGACCATATCTGTAATTAAACTACCCATCCGATTTTCATAAAATTTGAAATGATTTTGCAATAATAATATATTTAAAATTTCAAAACATTTGGTTGGATAGTTTTTGAATTGTTATCTACAGACAGATGGACAGATTGAACAACGACTATAGGTGATTCATATTTACATAATTAAGAATGCACCTAACAGGATCTTCTTTTTTTTTTACCTTTAACTCTGATTCCCATGATGGATATATTCTAGAGATTCTGTAATTCAGAAAATCTGAATTCATATCAATAAATTTAAATATATTTTTAATTAAATGAAGCAAATGTTTAAATTTCTGGTATGAATTTAGAATATCCAAATAAAAAAAATTACAAATTTCAAATATTGGTAATAGCACATATACTATCATGGACTGTTAAAAGGTTATTGAATGTCTGTCATAACAATTCTTTCAAGAGCAATTAATTATTGTCTGCTTTTATCATTAGATAAGTAGCAAAGAATACTAAATTGAATAAGTTTTTGTATAGTTGTTCAATGTCTTCTTTGTTAATGCATATAAATTAAAAGATTAAAATTCCAAAATTTGACTGTTTATTTAGAAAGAGTAGTTAATAAACTATAGGTGGAAAACTGTAAAGACATGGCTTAACATAAAAATAATATCAATGCTGATGCAGAGATGAAAACAATTAAGATTTCAATAATTTCTTTCCCATAAAATTAAAAAAAATGTTCCAATTTATTTGCATATGAAAAAACTGATCATCTTACATTGCTAACAAAATATAATAAAATGTTTCAAGATAATTAATGAAAATTACTGTTTTTATTATTAAAAGAATTTCCAAAAGCTTGTGTAAAGTTTATAAACCTAATTAAACTATGGATATTTCAAAGATAATGGAATTAACTATGAAAATGTAAGAAAAAAAAACAAAACATTTATAAAAAAAACTATTTATTTACAATTTTTGTTATGTTACTTTATATTTTACATTTCTATTTCTAAGGTTCTTTCCACTTTCAAGTACTGAGATGACATTAAACTTATTTGACTTTATGCCTATGCGGGAAACTGAAGGTATACCTAATAGAGCAGAGAAATCTTTCTCACTCTTGACAGTTTGATTAAAATTATTTTCAATGTATTTGGCAGAAATTTTTGCTTTTTCACACATAGCATCATATTCAGCTTTTGTCACATTCTTTGTTACATTCAAGGCTTCATCAAGAGGATATTCCACATACAAGGGCACTGAGTTTTCATCACGAATCCTTGTTTCCCCACTTAATAAAGATATGATCTTTCCATGAAAAGGATAAGAAGATAAAAATATAAGAAATTCTTTTAACAGCATGGCTTAAAAGAAAAAAAAAACCAATATTAGTATGAATTAAATAACTTTAAAGATATTTCAAAATTTATTTTTGAACTACATCGAATTATATATGTATAATTTATATATAAACAAAACAATTTTTAATTATTAAAGGCAGTTCATAAAATTAATCAATATACAAAGTATTTTACTAAGTGCACTTATCAGTAATTTCTTAAAAAAATAAATGTTATTTTGATACATTACTGAGTGATTGGAAAAGTCATGCAAGATAGCTGCTGACTTTTATTCTTTTTTTGTTACCACTATTTCTAAATAGCAACACTTGGACAATTTAATCATGAAAGTTCTAAGACAAAGATTATTATTAAAATAATAAAAATAATAGTAACAGAAAAGCATAAAGGTTAGTAGCCATGCTTTATGATTTTTCTGACAAATCAATAAGAGGGAATTTAAAAAATACTTTCATGTTGCTATTAAAAGCATATTCAAATATTTTTAAGAGTGACAAACTTTATGGGATTTTTGATAATCAAGATAATACTTGAATACTTTAATAACACAATATAAATAGAAAAAAATGTTAATAGCAAAAACTTTTTAATTTATAGAAGACTAGTTTCAGGAATATTCAATTTATCTCACCAGTTAAAAAAGAAAGAAGGAATTTTATACATGGAAGTTAAACACTCAAGGGTTAGGTTTATTGACCAATAAAATTGCAGGAAGTTATGAAAGACAGCTAATGGGAAAACTATGTAATGAATGGAGTTAGTAATTTGATAAATGAGAGTTTAAATTAAGGAAGAGAGATTTTTATATTATAGTTCCATCAATCTGATAACAAGCGAATAGTGAAGCCACAGTTAATAAAAATTTTTAGGATTTCAATATGCATGGAATATTTCTAGAAAGATAAGCTCATGATAGAAATAGTTTTAGAAGTGATTTTAGCTGAGCTAAAATCTAAAGTGTTGTCACAATATATTCCTAGGAGAAGAACCATACCTTTGATATTTTAACTCAGCATAAATTATCCATAAACTTACTTTTACATTTAACTTTCTTATAGAGTTGCATATTTATAAAGATATTGTTAATTGTGACTACACTATTCTCCCATAATCAGATTGTAGGAAATATAATATAAAAACCACTCTTTCTTAATTTCAGCACTCCTTTTTTCACACTCCCTAAACATTTTTCAAATTGGCTGACTTCCATAACCTCCTGTAATTCTGTTAATAAATCTATCCCTTGAATCCACTTCTCATCCATATATAAGCACAAAATTCTTTCATTCTTTATACTGATGAGAATATGCTAAATGCGACAAAAACTGGTTTGCTATATATAAAAAGGTTCTGGTGGTAATAATATTGTTTTATCTACTTATATAGAGGTTTTTATCTTTCTGCATCTGACAAGATGCAGCTACTATCTACAAATTGCCAAATAATTCAGTGAAACTTGGCTTATATGATAAATTACATTTAAGCATGAATATAAACTGGTGAATTAATCCCTGTTTTAGTTTATTGTAATAAGCTATATAAAACTGATATAATTACTTAAAAATGCCATTTTTTTTTCTCAAAACTTCAGTTTTTTACCAATAAAAAGTTTTTTGAGACAAAGCACAACACTATGCAAAGAAATTTCTGAAGTACACAAAAAGAAGAAGCGTCTCTGCTTTTATAATAGGGCAAATTTTTACAGCTGAAGGGGGAAAAAAATCATTCTTTTGAAGCATGCATCATTAGCTTTTCTATTATTATTTATTTAAGAAAGGCCTTTCGACAGTATCTGTGAAGTTGCACAACTCATAAATGTGTCTTATCATTCATGACAAAGATCACAGCTTTAATTTTAATATAAATACATTCTGAATAGCATAATTTTATGCATTATTTACAGTAATGTTAATATGACCAATTAAAATCAATCGATTAATACTGATACAAATTTATTAAAATGGTAATTTTTTTTTTTCAAGTTGATTTTTATAAAGACAAAGGAAATATTATTTGTTACAAGTTAAAAGCTTAAAAGTAATTTAACTGTAAAATAAGTGTTTTCAGTTTTACACTTATATAACTTTTCATGAATTGAACTGATATTGAAATCACACCTCTTCCTTTATAGAATAATATTAATCAAAGTTCATATGATAAATATAAAATATATGATTAATTATTTTTTTAAATTACATTAGGGAAAAGAGAATTTTGAAAAGAAAGAAAATTAAACATTTTTTACCTAAAGATTCTTTATTTAAGGATGCATAATTTTTCCACTCATCAAGTGATTTTAAATACTGTAACCCAAATCCATACGAATTTTCTGAACCTACAGATAAAAATAAATTCTATGAGCATAACTCAGAAAACCATAAAAATAAATAGATAGTTAAAGTTACAAATCAAGCTAAATTCACATTAAGTATCATAACTATTTATATGGTGAACTGTGATATGAACTATGATATCATCATACAAGGAGCATATATTAAATTATAGTAAATTTTATATTAAAAAAATAATGAGTCACTTGGGTAAATAAAATAGAAAAAAGGAGGTGAAACAAAAAACTTGTGATAAACAGAATGTTACATAATTCAAATTTTCTAATTAATATAAAAATAAGTTTGGATATGAAAATAAATATATTATTAAAAATAAATAAAATGTATTTTCATCATAAGAATTCTGATTACTCAATGAATAGCTTATTTTCTATTAAATAACTTTAAAAGTATTAAGCATTAAGCTAATAATAGCAATTTGAAAATTCGCAATTTAAATGAAGCAAACAGGTAAAGATTTTCTGAAAATATGAACTCTGATATTTTAAAACGTTTCTTCTCATGCAGTGTCATGATTAAAATCAGACAAGATAATAACACACCTCTATAAAAATAATTATAATAAATCTTAACATACTATACTCTATGAAATTTCAAGTGACTTCTCACGAAATCCATCCTCTCAACTTTAATCCTTCATTATCATGCTACTAGAAGACATGTTCCCCATGGCTTTATTCAGACAAAAGACAAAAGCTTTTCACTGATGTGGTCATTCTGTGTGCAGTTTTATTTTTATTTTCAATGAAATTATTTAAATTATAATGATAAAATTAAACCACATAATGTCAATAATGTTATAATGCATTATACTTTTGCATATATTATTATATACAGTAATAATAAATTACTGATTAAAATAATATTTTTTAAATTTCTATGTAAACAGTTATTGTCCATTAATATTTATCATATATGCAGTATGTAATCAAATTATCACATATATTGATAACATTAATTGCTGTCCTTGCTTAAATGTGAACTATGATATTGGAATCATACACTATTAGTACAAATTCCCCATTCTTTTATTTGCCATCTTAAAGTCACTTTTCATTAAATTTAACCAATTCATTTTATTCATAGACATGTAATTTTATTGTAAGATATTTTTAAGATAACCAATTTTCAAGTACATCCCATCTGTGCTGTCTTTTAAAATTCTTTCCTTTTCCAATTGCATGTTGTAATTAATATACATATATATATAATAAATTGTGACTTCAGAGAACTGTAGGAACAGTTCCGTCATGAACCACTCCGATCTGAACATCGACTGCAGCTAAATGCCACGTTAGGCTTAGCTGAAAACAAAATCTAAAATGATTGTTTTAAAATTTCTTCCATTTGAAATGTTTGTTCAGCATATTTTCATATAAAACATGTATATAATACCCAATTATAATACATAAAGATAACAGCGGAAGTGTGAACTGATAAGTTTTTGATCATTTAACCTGCGAGTAGTCGCGACTTTTTTCACAACATCATTAGTCGCGCTCGGTCTTTTCGCCGCTGGCCCCCCACATACCATACCAAATATGTAAAATAAGAAATATTTTTCACCTAATATACGCAAATAACATTTCAATGAAGATATAAATTTGTAGGTTTCTTAAATTATGTATTTTATTCATGAGATCTGGAGTAATTATAAAAAGTACAAATGAACTGACATTAGTGATTGTTACGTAGACTTTTTCGCCAATTTCAACATTGTTTCTAAAAATGATGTGAAAGAAAAACAGAGGTGTACTGTTACTTCACTAAGGTGGTATAGAAAGCTTCAAAGTCAGCTACATGGTAGATCTCCGTTGTATTTGTAATGTGATACAAATTAGAAGATAAGTTATAAGGGCGGCGAAAAGACCGACACGCGACTACTGACGGGTTAAAAGTATGATTATATTTAATCGACTCAAAGCGCTGTTTTACTCTGATCTCACAAAACTTTAGTGCTGCCATTTATGAACTGAAAAAGGACTCGCAAACCTGTTTATAAACCATTGTGCTACTCAGTTATTGTGGACTTGAATTTAAATTTAGTTATATTAATATTTTTAAGATGCTAGCATAAGACGCTTATTTTTTAAAATTTTGTTTTCTATTATAAATAAAATAAGCTTTTTTCCCCCTTCAAGTTGTAATGGATATATAAGATATTATCATAGTTACATTAGTATAATTGAAATTTTTTTTTTTCACATCCTTTTAAATCAAAATTTTATTTGCTTTGATGTAATTAATATATTTAGTGCATGATATGGAACAGATGACTTATAGATGTGCACCATAAACTTAGCGATTTTTTTTTAGCCAAAAAGCTGTTTCCGAAAATGATAGGCAAACTGAAACTGCATGAGAAACCAGTTTTCAAATACAGCGATCACTTTCAAAACTTTTTGTAAATATAAAAAATGAATAATTTACACTATGTCAGGGGGGGCTCTGCCCTCCTTTTTTTTTTCAGGAGAAAAAATTTAAAATATTTAAGTGATCGTCATATTTGATAACGAATTATTTTGCTAATAATAATGTTTTATTTTGCTAATTATTATTATTATTGTTGTAATAAATACTGCTCTTGGTTTTGAAATTAAAATTTGTTCAAAAACTAAATATCAAGTAAAAAAAAAAAAAAAACTTTATTATTCGTACTTGTAGAAATTTACTGCTATCTTTAAAATGTGCTTTTCTACAATACAAACTCTTCAATAATAAAATCTTCATTCTGTTTGTTTGTATGAAGTATTATGAAAATGAAAAGCAAGTGAAAATTCCGTCATTTTTGATGGGGTTATACAGGGTGTCCCCTCTCAACGGTGGCCAATGGCTAATTTCTAAACCGTTGGTCATAGACATATAGTTCCAATTGCAAAAATGCTTTAAAAAAGGTAAAGAATTATTTTTTAAGCGATTTAGGTCAAAAAAATTTTTTACTAAAAAATTACGAAAATTAAATTTTTATACGGTCCCCCGGTCCTATAAGTGATATTTAGAAAATTTTTACCACTACTCTAACAAGTAAGACAAAAAAAGTTCCATTCCTCTGCGATCAAAATTGACCGAGTTATAGCTGTTCAAAGTTGAAGCATATTTTTTGCAGCAAAATAGGGGTCAGTCACAAATTTACTGGAAATAAAAATAAACATCAGATAGAAAATTTAAACATTGAGAGTAAAAAAAAATTTTTTTAATGTTGTTTCTGAATTTATGTTGATGTTTACATGTTAAAGTAAAATATGCAATTCGTGCTAAAAATATAAGTAAAAAAATAACAGAAATTTTGTTAAATTAAACTATGAAAAGCAACAGTCACAAATCGTTACAAAATGATACATATTTAAAGCTCTATTGGATTACTCAACCTAATAGAATTTGATGTAGTCCTATAAAATAAATAAGTGGAACGCACCTAAAATCGTATTAATATTACATTGTCATCGGGTTTAAATAAGTATGGGAATTGAACCTCAATCAGATACTTGGATGTGAGTAAAAATTTGAATATAAGTTTTGACCTAGGAAAATTTACATACGAAAACTATGAATAAAATAAAAGCTTATCAAAATAACATATACCTTTTTAAAATAAAATCACGAAAATAATCAGCTTCATTTGCTTAAAAAATAAAACATATGTAAAAATACAATTGAGGATATGAATTTCAAAATTCGCCTTATCGCTTTTTGATTTCTCTATCAGTCTATACAAACCTGCACTATTGTAACATTGCAATCTCAAACTTTATAATGAAAACCAACAGATGCATTTAAAGTTTTTTTCGCTATTTCCCAAAATTTGATTTTTTAGATAAAGAGAATTTTGAAATTCATTTCTTCAGTTATTTTAATAACCAATCTAGAAGTTAATTAATTATAATTAACACTACCGTAAAACTTATACGGTGACAGCGCCTTCAGTTAAATCGCTCATTTAAAACATTTTGTAATTGGAACTATATGTCTGAGACAAATATTTTAGGAAGTAGCCTTTGAACAGCGTTGGAAATCGACTCCCTTTATAATACTTTAAGCACTTAGTGTACGTTCCCTTAAAGCTCAGTCGAGCTCATCCGTTTTCAGCTATAGAAAAGTGGTTTAAGTCATGAAATTTAAAGTTTCATAACTCGGTAAATTTTAATGTTACATGAATGGGACCTTTTCTGTATTACTTGCTAGAGTGTTGAAAAAATTTTACTAAATATCACTTATAGGACCGAAGGACCGTATAAAAATTTAATTTTCGTAATTTTTTAATAGAAATTATTTTTGACCAAAATCGCTTAAAAAACAATTCTTTGCCTTTTTTAAAGCATTTTTGCAATTGGAACTATATGTCTATATCTAACGGTTTAGAAATTAGCCATTGGCCACCGTTGAGAGGGGACACCCTGTATACTAGTATACAATATATATATATAGATAGATAGATAGAATGAAGATAAGAGCTTAAGATTTGCATATTAATTGGTGGGATAAGGGCAAAATTTTGGAAAAAAAAAGTTGAACTTTGATTTAAAAAATAAATTAAAATAAAGCAAAAACTCATTGAAACACAAACAAGTTCCAACCCAGATTAAGAAAAATAAAAGCATAAATATAAAACTTTTAAGGACCTTTTATGTAAAAATAGACTTTTAAGGACAAAATTACTTTTGAAAATTTAAATACTTTTAGGGACTTTCAAGGTCCATACACATCAAATAAGAAAAGATGCAGAATTGTAAACATTTCATGACATCTAAAGTTGATAAACAAATTTTAGGACATTAATCATTAAAATTAAGTTCCACTAAATAAGGCTAAATAAAAAAACTAAAAAAAAAAAAAAACACAAATGTAAAGACAAATACAATACAAAAAACTAAAAAATATACATTAAAGAAAATCCAGCCTTTCAGGACTATTTTAATTAGAAAATATTCTCATTCTAAATTATTTTTGCTATGCTAATTTTCATTTATCACTAATTCTTTATTTATGATATTTTTCATTTTTTCTATTATTTATTAAGCTGCATGACCTGGATAACATACATATGCAAAATTAAAATCCATAATAATATATTTGAAATAAAATTTTCCATGTTGTTCCAAAATGTGTTTCCTTCATATATATATATATATATGAATGAACTAGTCACTGTGTTACCACAAAACTTGATATAGAGGTATATTACAATGTGAGAAAGAATATGGCAGCATAACAAAATGGACAAGATTTTAATTGTAAATAAATATACAAGGTATATCAAAAAAGTATTAAATCATGAATCAGAGATAAAGCATTTATCTCAGGAAAAATCTGTCTAATAGGGAATGGGCTCACTATGCATTGCTATACAAGCAAACAATGAGTTCTCATACTGTTTATGAGGGTGTCAATAAATGATTGTGGCAACAAAACCCATTCTTCAAATGCATGGCTTTTAACTTCTGACTTTTTTTTTGAGGGGAGAGGGGGGAGGTTACGCTGTGCAATTGCACTTCCTATTCCATCCCAAACATGTTCAATAGCATTGAGGTCCAAAGACCTCCAAAGCCAATCCATACAGCAAATATTCTCTTCTTCAATAAAATCATCAGCAATCTGAGCCCTGCATGACTTTGCATCATTGTCCATAAACAGGAAGTTTGGGACTACAGCAACCCCAAACAACCTCACATAAGCTTGAAAGACCTCATCCCTAAAGTCTGATGTCCAGCCATGTGTGCACTTTTCACTGCATCCAACAGGACAACCTGGTTGTTGTGGAGTCAAAGACATAAGTCTTGGATATACAGGGCTTGAAATTCAATTTTTCGAAGGAGGGGAGTCTCCCTACCAACATTTATAAATGGAGGGGAGTTTGGCTGTTTGGGAGGGAGAAAAAATGTTTAAAATCCTCCATTATTTTATGTGCTAATTAAAGAATTACCAGAATACAGACATAAAAAAATATCACTGAAGCAATTTTTATCAACAATTCAGAATAATTATGTGATATGTGTAAAAAAAAACTTTTATATTGTCTAGTTTTTACTGGTGGTAAATTCCCTCCCGGTGCTAATTAATTTTGTCACAGGTCTAATTATTATTTTAATAATAATTAATAAAACTTCTAAATAATTTAATAAATTTATATTTATAATTAATGATTAATAATTATAATTAATAATGTTATTTTTCTGTATTTTAAATGTGCAAGATACAAATTTAATCATAAAATAATACTTATTTGAGTGTAGAAGATAAGAAGTATCACTTGTTTGCATTTCTTTAAAAAAGGGGCAAGTCAAATTCATCAAAAAAGATTTTCTTAAAAAATGAATACTTTGTTGAGTAAAGGGATACTTTTTGTTTAATATATGGCTGCTTTCAGGAATTGCACTCACTCAGGAAGATTTGTAGCTGTCAGAAACTGATTTTAGAGCAGCAAAGAAAAAAAAATATATTGAAGCAGGAAAATTAGTTTGTTGAACAGAAAAATGAGCTTCCCGTTATATTATTTTTGGGGAGAGGTTTCCTCTGACGAAAGTTGCATTTTTTCGCTATCTTTTGATGAAATCTCTTTTTTTATGATCTTTTCACGAAATCTGCCGTTTTTTCGGGATTTTTTGACAAAATTTGCTGTTTTTCGTGAATTTTCTGAGAAAAATTGTCGTTTTTTCGCGATCTTTTGATGAAATCTGATGTTTTATCGCGATTTTTTTTACGAAAATTGCAGTTTTTCGCGATATTTTTGGAAAATTTGTTGTTTATAGTGAATCTTTAGTCGAAATTTGTCGTTTTTTGCAATTTTTGGACAAAATTTGATGTTTTTTTGTGAATTTTCTGAGGAAATTTACAGTTTTTTCGCGTTTTTTTGATGAACTCTGAAGTTTTATGGCGATTTTTTTTTACAAAAATTGCCGTTTTTCGTGATATTTTGGAGAAATTTGTCATTTATAGTGAATCTTTTGTCGAAATTTGTCGTTTTTCGCGATTTTTGGATAAAGTTTGACGTTTTACGCGACCTTTTTGACGAAAACAGCCGTTTTAGAGAATTCTGTGATGAAATTAGGCATTCTTTCGTGAATCTTTTGACAAAATTTGCCGGAAATTAGTTGTTTTTTCGCGATCTTTTAACAATATTTGCCGTTTTTTAGCAAACTTTTACAAAATCACGCGTCTTGTGAAAGGTGTAAGAGCTGTTTCTTTTGTGTGTCATCTCCGATCTTTTGAGTAATTTATGCGCAATAGCGCGTCCGCGGCATCACTGTTTCATAATTTTTGGAACTGAATGCGTTATTTTTTTTTTTTGTGTGTGGGGGGGGGGGTGGAAATTCCGAACAGAATCACCTCTATTTCGCCGCGGAAAATACAACGAAACTCGTCGATTGATTGCAGGAAAAAAATTGCAAAATTTGTCAATCAGTGGCGGAAAAAATCGTGATTTTCAATGATTTTTCGCTGTAAAAAAACTCGCAAAATGTGTCGATTACTCACACGAAAATATCATAAAATTCGCAAAACGGTCGTGGGAGTTGATCATAGTTTCAAAATGCAAAATTTTTTGAGCGGGAGCCTCCTGTCCACGTTATTCTTTAGGGCGGGATTTCAAAATTTTGGGCGCGAATCCCGCCATCCCGCCCTGAAATTCAAGCCCTGAATAACAAGAATGGAGGTATGTTCTTTTCAGTGATGAGTCGAGATTCCCCATTCAGAGTGATTTTCGTCAAATATTTATCTGGAGAGAATGTGAAGTTTGCTATTATCCTTCCTATGAAAAAGAAATTGACAGATTTGGTGGCAAAAGAATCCTTGTCTAGGGTCGCAAAATGTTGAGCAGTCATACATCACTGCACATCTTCAATGTGGGTACTGTCAATGCTCATTGCTATAGGGTTAAGGTCCTTGACGCCTATGTGAAGTTGTTCTGGGATGTTGTATGCCTGGAATTCATGTTTATGGACGATAATGCAAAGCCACACAGAGCTAACATTTTTGATGAATCCCTTGAAGAGAATATTTGCTGCATAAATTGGCTCTGGATCTCCAGACCTCAATCCTATTGAATATGTTTGGGATGTTTTAGGAAAAGTCGAAAAGTCATTGCACAGCATACCCCTCCCCCCTTCCCAAAAACTGAAAACAATTAAAAACTGTGCTTTTGGAAGAATGGGCTTTGTTGCCACAAACATTTATTGAGACCCCATAAACAGTATGAGATCTCATTGTTAGACAGGGTTCCCAGCAAAATATGAATGGCAAATTCCCTGACTTTCCATGCCCTTATCTCGAAAAATTCCATGACTTCCCCTTACCAAATCTCAAAAAATTCCCTGAACAAGCAGGTATACTATGAAATTTGCTACTTATTTCCAGAATTCTTTGTCAAAATTAATGATTTTTTTCTGCAATTGTTTTTCAAATTTTGAAATTTTCTTTTCATTGATTATTCGATGAATTTCGTGATTTTTTTTCAAGATTATTTGATGAATTTTGTATCATTTTATATTTTTTCTCCAAGAATTTACCATGACTTTTCAGAAAATATTTGTAAATTCCCTGACCTTTTCATACATATTTTGAAATTTCCCTGACTTTCCATGACTACTATGAAATTCCATGACTTTCCAGATTTTCCCTGACTTTCCATGACGCTGGGAGCCCTGTTAGACTTGTTACCGATGAAAAGTGGTCACACTCTATACTGGACAGACTTTTCCTCAAATAAATGCTTATCTCTGATTCATGATTTAACACTTTTTGATACAACCTGTATTGCAATTCACAATTAAAATCTTTTCCATACTGTTAAGTTGCTATATTATTTTTCCCATTGTAATATACCTCTGTGCTAAATTTCATGGCAACATGGTGAAGAATTTATCTGTTTCCATGGATTTTAATTTTGAACATGAGTGTAAGTAATAATTCATAAAAAGAGTTTTCTTTTTAACACTCTATGGCGAACAAAATTTTAATTATTATATCAAACATAAAATTGAATTTTTTTCCTAATTTAATAATACTGAATTTAATGATAATGATAATATATAAATTGCTTGTGTTCACTGAAACTTTCTTGATACCACCTTGAGCATGCCATCCCTAAGATAAGATATCAATAATAAATCAACTTTTATAATAAAAAATAAAATTATCATTATAAATATGTTTTCTCACATACTTGCTTATCCAATTATAATTTTTAACAGTACAATAAAAAAGACATTTAAAGGAATTAACAAAATAACAATATATATCATAAGCAAAAACATGTCCATGAATAAATACTGTCATATTGATGATTAATTTTGCAATCATCTGATCAATAAATTTTGCTTTTTTTGCAATTATTTTAATTTCTAAATGAAACAATATGTTGATTTTTACACTGCTGAATAAAGGAAAAATTATTTCTAAATATAATTTGCTTGAAAACCATATCTCAATTTCTAATTTTATTTTTAAATCTATTTCTATCATGCTCAGCCCGATTATGGAAGACTAACATTTCGGCATTTAAAACAATGTAAACAGCATTTGTCTTTGACTAATATTCCACAACTAAATTATACTTTATCAATAGATAAAATAAAACACACATTTAGTAGATATATATAATAACATTAGCAATAAAAAAAGGCAGCTGCAATTGGTGGAATCTTTGGCACATTCTTTGGCTTTTAATCACTGACATGCAGCTAATAAGAAAAAATATTTTTAAAAGTTGTGTAATTAACTAAATTCGAATACATAGGTGATATTTTTCATATAGAAATACTTTTTGTTGTTGTTAATCAACAATCTAAAAAAATTAAATGCAAAAATATACTATAATTTTCAATTAAAATTTTATTTTACTTATGTTTTGTATACCAGCAATATGCAATTTCAAGAAGTCTGGGTTGGGATCCCTGACTATTATAAAATCAAATAAAAATTAAAAACATTAGGAAATTAATCTAATTTTCTCTTAAGATTTCATATTGAAAATGATATTATACAAACCTAGAATATGGAAAGCATCATTTAAAGGTGGTAAAATTGGATGTGGATTTCTGGTTTGCAGGAAAAATAGGATCAAATTTGTCAGTCCAAAATTTGATATTTGATTACCAGGTCTTTCTTGTGTTATATTGGATTCCTTAGCCCATTTTTTGACAACATGTACCAAAGGTCGAACACGAGAATCAATATCTCCACAAAAATACAACATATCAGACATCAGAACAGCAGCCCTTAAAAATTTAAAAAAAAAAAAAAAAACACAAAATATAAAAGTAAATTTCTATGATGACACACATATGTAGTTTAAATTAACAATTTTATTAACTGATTGACATCTATTTTAAAAACCACATTGAAAAATATTAATTTTTTCCTGAAACATTGCTGAAATATATTTATAACAGTTTAACTTAAAAAATATTCACTCAACTCAGTATAACTACAGTTTTATTAAATTTTTGCTATATTTGTAAATTCATAATTCAAATTCTGCAAATTTAAATAGAAATTGTACTTCTGTAATGATATACTGAAATCAAAATACAGGGATTTTTTTTTCCCCTCAGTGAAAGAGGAAATTTATTTTTTTTTATGTTCTAATTTTGAATCTTTGTTGAAGGAGAGAATTACCTATCTTTTCTGGCTTAACATTAAAATCCAGACGTTTAGTTGATTCTTTGTTTTTTTTTTCTTTCTTAAAACATGCTATTGGTCATTCTATGTTCAAGCATTTTTAAATAACCCTAACAGAAGAAACTTTTCATATAAAATCAGGTTTTCTCTGGAATGATTTTGACATAACTCTTTATAAGTATCTCGAAATTAAATCCAAACAAATATAGATAATCTCAGCTTATTATAAATATACATTACTAAATAAAGAAGACAGAAAACATCTCAAACATTACAGATAGGAAACACTTGAAGCGAAGGAATTAAAGAGTCTAAGTTTTACGCAAGATAGAAGAGATGGATGAATTTAAAATGCATTCTTGCAATAAAAGAGCCTTCAGAGCAAACTGATACATGAAATGGGATTTTATAAAAAGTAAAGAAGGCTTTTACACTTTATTTCGTAATTTTAATACAACTTTAAATTTTAAAATTAAACTTAAAAAAAAGAAGTTTAAAATTATTTCACCTAAATCATTTTAAGTGTACTTACATATTATTTATAGATACATCGAAATCCATGTTTAGAATTTTATGCCTCATTTTCAAAATGGGCACTCTTGCATGCATGACTTTCTCACATATAGACATCCCTGGAGAAAAAAGAAAATACTCTCCTAAACGATACAGAGCTCTTTGTTGTAAGATCTTTAGGTTTCCTTCACAAGTTTTATTCAAGAAATAAAATTCATCACCATTTAGCTAAAAGAAAAAAATATCATTATAACAATCATAAAAGGAATACTTTTTGAGCATTAATTATTTGTAATAAATATGAAAAAATAAATAAATGAATAAATAAATATCTATACAATATAAATATCAATATACAAATGTATGTCTAGACGATAATTAAATAAATAGAAACTATAATTTTTAATTATTTCATAACTAGCTTGAATTAAAAAAGCCTTAAACTTTTATTGATTTATTTATTTATTTAATTTTTCGATTAAAAAAAGTTTGTGTGCTTGAGTGAAAACAATCAGTACTAAATTATTCTGTTTAAAGTTGAGTAAATTGTGAAATTGTTTTGCAAAAAGCAAAAAATAGATAACATCAATAGTTTTGTGGATCAGCATAGGATAACCCCACCCCCACCCCTTTTTTTTTCTTCTATTTTTATAAGAAAGTACGTATTAAATTTCTGAAATTTTACGATTTTCCGTTTTTGATGAACTTGCATTTTTAGTGTTTAGGATGTCCTGAATATCCTATGTTGGAGCAAAGATGGTACCCAACATTTGGTTATTATTAATTTTTTAATTTGTTGTGTAGTTACTGAAATTATACCCCCACAAGTAAAGAAACAAATAGTACAGATGTGCAATTAGTTTATTAAAGAATTGAATTTCAATAAAAGATCTCCTTCAATAAGAAATTTTTGAGGTGAGAGAGAATTCTTTCATTATAAGGAATCTTAAGAAGGGATCCAAAATAGACTGATATTTTTATCTCTGTTCATCTTTGTGTTGTCATTCCTCATCATTTCAAAAGTAATATAAAAATTTTGATCATATATAATGAATTTAAAAAAAAAGGAAGAAAAGCAGCCTAACAGAATTAATTATAATGCAAAAAAGAGAAATTCCCAGTACAAAATCTGCAAGTGTAGAAATATATAAATATATATACTTTCTACAATCTGGCAACCAGGCAAAAGTAAAATCACAACTAACAACCCTTTTCGGAGTTTTATAAATATGAAAGGCTTGTAAAAAATTACATATGGAAAGAGACAAATTACACAGCCTGCACAACACCTGCAAAATTTAACTTTTTGTCTGGGGTTTTCATGAATTTATGTAAACTGTAAGAAATCTGCTTTGCTTATTTCAAAAATAATATCCATTTTTATGTATCCCGTCAGGAATTTTACAATTAAAAAACTAAGAATTTGGAATTTGAGATTATATAATTTACACAACATTTATTAAAAAATGTACAAAAAACATAAAAAAAAATCATATATATATATATATAAACACTTGTGTCTTTTAGATTTTGAAACTAGTTTGGTGTCTCTTTTTAGCCCCCCACAATAATCTGGCAACATATTGATATTCCAGTGTCCTTGATATTGTTTTTCCATGTATTTTATGTCCTGAAGAAATCTCTCACCTTATTCTTCCCTCATTTCCCCAAGATTTTCAGGAAATTATTCAGAGTGGGAGTGCAGAAAATGTATTTTTTCTCACTCATTTATAACTCGTGTTACAACCTAGTTTTTCAATTTTCAAACTTTTTTTTTTTTTTTTTGAACAATCCTTGCGTATTTAGGATCTTTGTAATTTCCTAAAAATTTCTGATTAATGTCTTTGAAATTAACCCATGTATCTTTCTCAACCAGTTTCATTTTTTCCTCAAATTTTTTGTCCTTTATTTACTGTCTTATATCTGGGTAGAAGAATACACCTTCTTTGATTTTAGCTTTTGATAAATGTGGGAAAACTTCATAATATCAAAAACAATCCGCTGTTTTATCTAAAGCTTTTATGAATTGGTTCATTAAATCTAATTTAATGTGCAATGGAGGCAAGAAGACTTCTTTTGGATCAAGTTCTGCCAAATTGCATTTTTTTATCCTGGATTTAAATCCTTTCTTGCAGGCCATTCTTTCCTTATTCAATGTTGGTGTTTAGCTCAGCTATCCCACTAGCATAAGAAACAGGGCATTTTGGTATAGCCATCTTGCTGGCCTAATAACAATGATAAAATTTTAAAAAATCACCAGAAATTTGTCATTTAAAATTTTTAACAAAATCAGTTATGTTCCACTGCCGTTTTGTCGACTACACATCCACTACAGATGCAATAAAATGAATGTGGGATATTTATACAACCTCTTAACGCCATATTGCTATAAGTAACTGACAAAACAAACGTAAGATATCGATAAATGGAGAAAATAAATGTACGTTCTCTCTTTGAATGAAAGGGAGAAAATTGCGCCTTCTCAGGCAAATATCAACACATAAAGTGCACTATTTATATTGTGCATCCTTTAGTGCAACATTGTATTTTACATTTACTAATGTCATTTTACTAAGAAATTATTTTTTGTTTTTGTTGAAAATGTATTTTATTTAATAAATGTTACTAAGACCTAATCAGGAGGAGATACCTAATTTTATTAATAGGTATCTCTTCCTTTTACTTACCCATCATACGTAGTATAGGGTAAGTCTTGCAATCGTTTTGAAAATCGAAAAAAAAATTTTGACGGATTTGCACGTTTTAGATAGTGGAGATTCCGAAAAACATATTTTTAGAAAAAAATTTTTGCCGTCCGTCTGTCTGTCTGTAAACGCTCTATCTCCCGAACAAATTGAGATAGAGACTTGAAATTTTGTATGTAGTTAGTATGTAAGAATGGGACGAACCCTATTAATTATCAGCAACCTCGATTATCCGGAACTATTTTTTTCGGACTCTCGAAAAATTCTTTCTGATGAAAGGTATATAAAAATTTTCGAATTTTTTTGTTCTACGGAATGGACGTAAAAGGCAATAAAATAACACATATTTTGCATATAGAACGAAGTCGATCGGATTATTAGTTGCCGAGATATTTGCACTCTTGTTTTCCACATTCTTCGATTTTTCATGACCCTGTATTTCATTCAAATTTCAATTCAGAAGTATATTTTAATTGGAAATGAGACGCTTAATCCGACGCAGTTAATTGTTAGTTAATAGAATTATTATTTTTGGAGTTATAAGGATGTTTCTTTTACGCAGTTCGGTACTACTTGAGTAGTTTGGCGTTTTATATAATTTGTCGAAATTGGTACATCAGCAGTTCTTTAATATAGCATTACTATGTATATTAACAATATTTAAACTTTGTTTATGAATTGCAATGCACTGTATAAATAGTTTCACATGTTTTATTTTCATATACATATCCATGATGGGTAAGTATTACGGTGGCCCCCAACGACTAGTTTTGTTTTGTGAAAAAACTGTACGTGATAGCAAAAACTAATGTCATATTTGTGATCAGCATGACTGATTTACTAAGAAAAATATGCTATTCTACAAACCCCAGATTTGTGTTGACCTGTGTTTGTGGTGACCAGAATCAAAAATTGAAGGTGTGGATCAAGCAAGGATTTTGATGTTTAATTTATTGTGGTCATTCTACAATGTAATTGTACAAAGAAATAAATATTACATAAGAAATATTAATTCCTGAATCGCAACACTCAATATATTCACAGGCAATCATTTGCAAAAGAAAAGAATGCACGTTGAGAGATGTGCACAAATTTGAAAAAAATAATAATTTTTGAATGATTTTTTCAAAAGTTACATGGTTATTAAGGGGTTGGTTAAATTTCAATAATAAGATTATACGAATTTTGTCCTGGAATAATTATTTGATGGTCAAAGAGCAAAAATTTTGGATATCTTTCACATATTTTTAGCTTTTTCTTTTGTTGTTTTAAGGGGAGGGGAGGGGATACTGTCTCAATGTTTCTACTGAGGATCAATTGATCAGATGAATGTTCAAATATTTAGGTTTTAGATTAGCATTTATATAATTGGATTTTATATTTTATACATGAATAGAAAAGAAAAATAATGAAATTGCACATACATTCATCAAAAATATAGTTGGTTGGGAGAAATCACAAAATAATTACCTTCTCAGGGTAAAGCCTTATGGCTATATCAAGATCACAGCCACGTTTACCAAAACCATTTACAGTAGAGCCAAATGGTAACACATCAGAATGAGGAAATGTGCTTGATATTGAATCTTTCATTAAAGAACATAAGAAAAATCTAAATCTGATGTCCAGTTCTGTTAATTTTTCATTTAAATAAATTTTCTCAATAACTTCAGATATCTGGAAATAGAATTATACAAAATAAGATATAAATTTTATGTTTAATGTACCTTTTATTATATATATTTTTTAATTACTATAAAATTATTACAACATAATTACAAACATGGCAATAAAAAAGATTTTAATGAAAATACCAACTACAGTAAAACCTCTCAAAAGTGATCATGTTTCGTTCCAATAAAAATTGATCTCTTCGAGAGATGGTCTCATAATGGAGGTCATGTTTAAATCTAGATTTTAATTGTTCAAGAAAGCTAACAATTACTAATACTATAATTTATTTTTCCCATTTGGAAAAAATATGAAAATTTAAGCATCAAAACAAAAGTTAATTACATAATGACTGCATAATAAAAAAAATGAATATATTAATGTTTGCTTTGATTTTATAGTTTTATCTTTCTACAATTTTTATTTCCAAGTCCTTTCAAAATTCAGTAAATACACATATATATATATATATATATATATATATATATATATATATATGAGTGATTCTCAAAATAGGGGACAATTTATGTCTTTCGGCATACAAAAAAATTGAGAGGTTTTCTGTCATGTTTTTATATTTAGATATGTTTGTCTTAATATTATTCATTATTTGCACTCAAGAACTACTCACTTTTTAGTTAAAAACACCTTAAAATAACAGAATAAATGTTCAAAATGTCATTAGCATGGATGTCCACAGCAGGTGGGCCTTGTATATACTAGCTTTTTAAAGAGTTAATATCATGTTTATAAAATAAAACAAATGTTATTCTTTCTTTAAATTAATCAAGGAGAGAATATATCCAATAAATTTCTTTTTAAAAATAAAATTATAGTATATAAAAAAAGAATTAAAGTTTGTCCTCCATATTCTATTTTCAAAACAAGGTCATACTATAACAGCTGGTTATTAATCAAAATTTCATTTTCACATATGACAATAGTTTGAAAATATAAAGTTTCTCCATGGCAACAAGTAGCCATTTTATCCCAGTTTGAAAATAGAAGCATGTATTGTATTTTAAGAATAGAAGTTGAATATTAGGGGCGTACATCAATTGTATGTCATTAGAATGGATAATAATTTTCATGTTTATTTTATGATTTAAATTTTTATTTTACTTATTTGCATAGGACTTTTGTGTTTTAAAAAGCCCCAGAAAGGACTATTGCATTGTGATTATATTATGGCTCATAATCTTATTTAAATTAAAATTTGTCATTAGCATGGACAAATATCAGTGTCATTAGCATGGTTTTTCTGTCCATGCTAAAGACTTATGTGCATAAATGTAACCATTGCTTATATAGTATCTTTTACAAAGTTTAATTTTACATATAAATTTAGGTATTACATTTATTATCCCTAAAATATGCATTAAATCTGTCAGAAAATCACTAAGACAGCTTCTTACATTGTTAGTGTCAGAATGTTACTCATGTAAACAAAGTTTGCTCTCTGGTAATGTTTTTATTCTCTTTATATGAATGGATATAAAAATGGAAACCATTTGCTGAAAAGGAAGGCAAACAAATGTAGAAAAAAATATTTAAACAGGAAGAAAATAAAAATTTCTTAATATATTTATTCCATGCAATTTGTTTTGTCATTAGCATGGCTCAAAAAATACTAATTCTTTTTTTTTTTAAGTTAATTTTTAAATATTTAGCTCTGCTGACTACATGTAAAGTATACCTAATACTATATTGACAACACCTATTTTTTTAAGAATTTTGCTAACAGTAATTTTTTTAAGATTTCACTTTTGAAATTGTCCCCTATTTTGAGAATCACCCATATATATATATATATATAATTAAACAGGAATTAATAATGATGATTATTTCATTACTTTATCTATTTTTTCTAGAGTTTCCTGACAGAGGATTAGGGCAGGGAAGTTTATTGACTGTTATTAATTCATCATCAGAGTTAAATTTATTGCCTAAAAGTGCACAAAGAGGTTAAGAGTCAGCAGAATAATAATAATAATAATAATAATAATAATAATAATAATAAAATCTAAACTTAGTTTAGAAGTTTGATAAGTAATATACTTTCCTGAATTATTTTTAATAAAACCTTCATGCAACCAAGGAAAAATGGAATGTTTAATTTTCTTCAGAGAAATTGGTTGCTCAACAACTCAGATGTTTTCTGAATAGGGGTAAAATTAATTGAGTTTATTTGAATAAATTTTGCGCTGTGAAAAAATGTCGTTCATGGAGGTGATTACACAGGGAAGTTACACTGTATTAATTATTACCAAAAATTATTATGTGAACACTGAAAACTTCCCTCCCTTTCAATTTTGAAAGAAATTTAATTTGACTTACTAGATGTAAAATTAGGTGCACAATATTAAAAAATAAAACAGACTTTTTTTTTTTTTTTTTTTTTTTTTAACAACATCTTAAAAGATTATAGTAGATTATAGATTCTAAGGGCACAGAGGACTTAAATGCCTTACATTTTCAATTTTGTAAGAAATAAAGCACTTTTTTCTTAACACATTCGCTGCCGCTCACACAAAAGCATGTGATATGGTGGCAATGCTAGGGGGGGGGGGCACTCACGTGTTAGCGCTTGATGTTGGGTGATGTCCAATACAGGGCCGTAGCAAGGTGTTTTGAGGCCCCCCCCCCAAAAATATAACTTTGGGCCCCCCTCCCCCCCACTTTCAACTGAATTTAAAAAAAAATTATTTATATTGAAGTTTCCAATGAGTTTCAAATTATATTAATGTAATAAACAAATTTAATAATTATCATAAGTATTTTAAATCATTATTAAAATTATTATAACATTCATAAATCTGCACAAATACGAAATAAATATGCATTACTTAAAGAATCCGTGGCAAAATGCGCGCGACACTGTGACGGGCATCGCAGACTTTTAAGGACACCTGCAGACTCAGCAATGCCACGGACGCGTTATTGCGCTTAAATTATGCAAAAAATCGGTCATGGGGCACAAAAAATAGCTCTTTCCTTTGGGATGCGTAATTTCGTCAAAATTTCGTCGCAAATAAGAGCGATTTCATCCAAAGATCGCGAGAATAAACGCAAATATTATCAAAGCATCGCGAAAAAACGGCAAATTTCGTCAGAAAATCCCTCAAAAGTAGATTTCATCAAAAACTTGCGAAAAAAAGGGTAAATTTTGTTTAAAAAAAATACCCCAAAAACGGCAAATTTCATCAAAAAATCTTGAAAAAAAAGACAGATAACGTCAAAAAATTGCGGAAAAACGACAAATTTTGTCAAAAAATCTCGAGAATAAAGACGGATTTCATCAAAAGATCGCGAAGAAAACGTAAATTTCGTCAAAGGCACAAGGGAAAAAAAGAAAGATATTGCTGGAAGTGGATTTTTCTGTTTTATTATTATTATTATTTTGTAAGTGATGGAAATAATTTACACATACACATGCATGTTACCATAATTAATTAGCACTATAATAGCAGAAAAAATATGTTTATGTAATACGTTGCATTTTGAAGACTATTTTTGAAAATATTATTAGCGTAGCAGACATTTGAAGATAGTTCTGCCACCGGGCTTAAAGATAAAATAACAATGTTAAAATAAAATTTGTCTAAAACAATTTTACAAATAAGCACATAATGCTAAGATTTTATTATAAAGTATAGAAAATAAATAAATTATATAAGCACATAATTTTAACAGTTCGCTACTTAAGAGGCTACTTCAGTTACGCGAAAAGACCCATTCTCTAATGCATGGAAGAATTGAATTTAATACTATGAAAGAAATTTATATCTCAGTTGCATTTCAATTTTTTTAAATGATTTTTTTTCACTTGATAGCTGAGATCAATCTGTATGCAGATTTTTTTCACCTTTTTTTTTATTTTGTTTGCAAAGTTTTTTTTTTTAAGAGAATGCTTTAATTTTTGAAACCTGCTTTAAAAATGAAAGTGACCTCATTAAAATTATCTGTAAACAAAATTGAAAAAGCAAAAAACAGCCCGTATACCGATCTTAGCTATCCTCAAAGAACACCGATTAACCAAATTCATTGCATAACCAAGTATTGAATGACAAAGAATTTACAGAAACTGACTTATAAAAATTTTACAAGTTTCTTTTTAATATTAATTTTTTTTAAAGTAACAATTTATATAAATTTTTCCCCCTTTTAAAATATGAAATGCTAGTAACTACAGGTTTCAAGACAATTATAAACTCTAGTTCATGCCGACTTTTTCTTAAAATAAATAAACAAAAATATTTTTAAAATAAGAACTTAAATGATAAAGTGAAAGCAAAATTGTTATTATTTTGAAAAGAGGCAAAAGATTTCGAATTGTGCGTAAAGACATAGGCCCCACAACACTTTAACAGGCTCTTGGACTGTGCCATTTCTTGTTAGTTTTAGAGCCCATTAAGAATTAGAAGTAGAGGAAGCCCGACATCACAGAGAGAGGGGGGGTCCCTATTATCCTATCAGTTGTTTTTTTATTTACTAAATCCATTTTTCGTATGTTTAAATTATTCGAAATTTTACCATGCAAATTTCGATTAAATAACGTTTTTACTATTAAATTAAAACTGACTATCTACATATTATACACATAAAAAAAAATATTTTATTAAATACATAATTATACGTAACCAATTTATTTTGTAAAAGACATATATGGAATTACAGTTGAGAAAATTTGAACTTCAAAATATTTCTTATGTTTTACAAATTGCAGCATAGTAAGAAAAAATATTTCATAACAAGTTGAATGTAGATTCTGCTAATGCAGAATTCAGTTTCGCCTCCGATTTAAATTGTAAAAAAAAAAAAGAGTCATTTATTTATTTATTTATTTAACTATTATTTTATTAAAAAATTTTTTAATCAATTTTTCCATAAAGAGCCATATGATAACTGTAAGTCGTCATATATACACCAGCTCTCATTCCTTTATTTGAAAAGATTGCAATTTTTTTTTTTTTTTTTTTTTTTTTTTAAATATGTTTTTCGGAATCTCCAGTATCTCAAACGTGTAAATCCGTCATTTTTTTTTTTTTTTTCGATTTTCAAAACAGTTGGAAGACATAGCCTATACTACGTATGATAGGTAAGTAAAAGTGTGCCACAAATTTTGACACGCCACTTTTTAGCTTTTCTGAAAGAAATAGCATCGGAGGTTAAAACTAATTTCATTTTTACTGTGACATTATTTTACTAACTGAAGTCATCTGAAAGTAATATCTCAATCTCAGTGTCCATAATGAGAAGAAATATTGAAATGTAATATCGTTATGAGTAAAAATGAGATGTTTTAAATAGTGACGTCATTTTCTCTTCAAATGTTTTTCAAAAGTTACTGTTATTAGTAATATGAAAAAGGCCTGGTTGCTGAATGACATCATTTTCCTCATTTGAATTTTTTCTTTTTTTGCTTTAGACATTAATTTTTATCATAAATTATTTTCCGTTATTTTATTTACATTATTAATATTATTTCTCAGTAAATATATTTTTTTTACCTCAATTAGTGCATAATTATACGCAATCATTTTGGAAAATAAATTTTTATTATCGAGAGAAAAGCTAAACTGTGTTGCCACCATTTTGAAGAAATATAGTAAAAAAAGCATTTAAAATTAAAAATAAAATATAAAAATGGAAATAAATTAAAAAATAGTTATAATGGGCACAACTAGAAATAAATAGCTTTCATTTAAAAAAATAATTATCAAAATCGGTTGAGTAGGAAAATCAGGGCTGATGACACGACATTTTTGCTTGTCTGAAAGAAATAGCATCGGATGCTAATAAAAAAACTATATATGTTTTACTCTGATTGAATTTATTGAATTGAAAATTAGCTTTGAAAAATAAATTTGTGGGGGCCCTTTGTATTTTAGTTGGTAAGAATGGGCTTTATGGGCCTGTGAGATTATTTAGCATCACGGAAAAAAAGAAAGAAAGAACGAAAGAGCATAGAAAAATTTAAAATAGCACAATTTCTTATTGTGACATGAATTTAGAACTCTAGATTTTCAAGGAAATAAGAGTATAAATTAAATGAGAATTTACTTATTACTTGTTAACAAACGAAATAGTAGTTTAACATATGAATGCAATGGAATCGGAAGTTGACGCAGGGATTTTTTCTTGGATCCCATTTTGTGAAAAATAAAGTTATTTTTATGAAATTTATTGTATTTTGTAATGAAATTTGAATTCCAGTTATTGAAATTCGCATCAAACATTTATTAATAATAACTTATTCAAGTCTACATGCTAAATTTCTCATATTTTTACGGAATAGAATTTTGTGAATGGTGCGATTTATTAAAAAGAATTTTGTGAAGGAGCCCTAATAAAACGCTTAAATGAAAAACATGTAAATGAGAAATGTGTGTTATTAAAATATGCTCTATTAATATACATATATTTTTCCAAGCTGTGCAAAATTTTCTAATACTTAAAATTTTTAATAACTGCTATATAAATTACATAAAGTAATAAATATGACTTACCAGATTAGTATAGGAGTAGATCTTTTTTCCTCCAGATATACACTTAATTTTATAAATACTATAGTATGCGTATTACTAAAATAAATCAGAAAAAAACATACGAAAATCCACATCTGAAGTGCTGTGTTGTCTATAAACATGTTCTTGTATGCATTAGCGGGCTGCTAAAGTACTTGAATAGGCCAGTACTCCCTTCAAGGTCAAGGAATCCGGTTACTACTAAGTAACTAAGCTGTTAACTTTTAAGGGGATTCTCTAGATGTTATTTGTGTCACCCACGTCGTAAAATCGGTGTGAAAAATGACCTATCTTCTAAGAACATAATATTCCGGTATTTCAAAAGAAAACACTCTTTTGTCGCTAGCCGCTTTATACAAGAACCCGGCTTTCTTCAGAGTCGATCCGATGACCGGTACTATTTCCTTATCTTTCTTAGTTCCATGCAAAAACCCATGGTCAAAAAGCGAGGGGGGAAAAACGAGTAAAAAAAATAAGGATTTTCAGTTTCTTGGTTTATGCGTTTTTGAAATCTAAACAGGGTTTTTGATAAAAACAGGGCCCCGTTAAGGCTACGAGGGGCCCCGGAACAAACAACATTCTGGACACCCCCCCCCTTTATCTATCTGTAAATTTTTTTTATTTTTATTTTTTATTTTTTTAAATAATGTAGAAGTGACAAACACTAAAAATAAAAAACATATTGCACACATGCATAAATTTTGTACTCACATCTACATACAAGATATTCCAAAAAATGATAGATTGATTGAGATAAGTATTTCTTTGCAAATTTTTACTTTGCTTACCTACGTACATTACAAGATGTCTAAAAAAGAAGGCTCAAAATTGGACATAACAGTTTTAACTTATCACGTTACGAGGAAACATTAATAAAAAATTTCTTTTAAAAGCTAAAGGATACTATGTTGTTGTAATCAGGGCCTGGCTAAGTCACGGGCATGCAGGACAACTGCATCGGACGTGGGGCCCCCTCAAACGGGGGCCCTCAAGGGCAAATATAATTTTTTTGTTAAGGCTAATAAAAAATGGCCAAAAATGACAAAAATTCCTTCTTTCTTTCTTTCTTTATTTTTAGCTTTATTGGGGCTCTTTTCTCATCTCTCCTCTGTTTTGGAACCCCATGCCCCTTCCCCCCCTCCCCTGGATCTAATAGTTACATCACAGTTGTATTTACATTTTAATGGCTCACATTTAGTCTTATATTTCTATAACAGAAGAAAAAAATGTATGCGATAATTTCTTAAAGTTATCTTTTTTGTGCTATTCTGCATACAAATGCGAATAGACAACTAGTATAAAGGTTAGTTTTAGACACTTTAGCATAGTTCGAGAAAAAATCCAAAAGTTAGAAAGGGGCCCCCCACAATCTAAGTCGGACCCTGGTTGTAATAAAATTTTAATAATTTGTTTTCTAATGATATAGTTTGTTTTCTGCGTATGTGTGGAGGGAACACTGGAAGCAGAGAGGAAAAGGAGAACAACATTCCCTTCCTAAATGTTTGAAAACGTATGAATTTCGGTCACTTTTGGCACATTTTAAGTATTTGGCACAATTTGATGAAAATCCTCATTATTGGGGGGGGGGGGGGGAGCTTTAAAAAGGTGCACCTGGAGAAATTGCCTGGCGGGCCCCTGAATAAGAAAAGGAAAATTTGAAAAAATAAAAACAGTAAAAGAAGTGTTTTCTTACATTTTCAAAACAAATAAGCTTCAGTAAAAAGGTCGATAGAATCGATTAGGGGGCCCCCTGACTTCGTCGGCCCCCCCCAAATGGGGGGTATGGGGGGCGGTCGCTACGGCCCTGGTCCAATAGCCAGTCACATGCTGGTGCGGGAAAATCTTTCACAGATTCTTTGTTATAAAAAGTAAATCAGCTTCTGGGAAAAACCCAGTTCTACAGTGCGGCATTAACTATCATCATATCTTCACGTAAGCAGCAGTGAACGTGTTAAGAAATAAAGCAAACTCATACAATTCCAAACCTTTAATTTAATAAAAAATAAATGTCATGCACATATGCTGCTCTATATTTTATCATGTTTTTATACAATTTAATTTAGCCGCTTTATCTTTGTATTTAGAAGCTTTTCACATAGCTAGTAATAGGAACACTGATAGCTGGTTTAAAAACATTTACAGGGAATTAAAAGTGAAAACCCCTCCAATAACAAATGCATTTCAAGGTTATGATTGTTTAATTTGATTAAAACACAAGGAAAATAGAGAAATCGCAGTCTTTCATTATGAAACTAAACTGGCTTAATTTCCATCCATAAAATAAGTAAATATGGAATATGTATATAATTTGTGACTCACAGCACTGCAATTGACAACTTGATGTTATGCTTATGTATTATTTATATTAAATCATATTGTTTGGTGACTGATTTTGCTTATCATAACTGGAAAATAAACAAGTATTTTTAAACATATTTTTAAAATATTTTGATATCCATATCATGTTTATAATCTGGTGAGTACAATTCTTAAACTTTTACAGTTAGTTTTTTTATGCATGATAGCACTTCTAAATTGAGATTATCTCCATAAAAAATTAATGACACTTTATCATGCTAAGAAACTATATAGTTTTTTTCCTTATATAATTATTTAACACATAACTAATATATTTCCCCATGAAATAAAGTCCTTTTTCAGTTTCTTGCCCCTCTTTTTTACTAGAATATTAAATAAATTAATTATCATTTTAGTAATTAAAGCACAAAAATGTATATTATATTCTGAATTATAAATTGTTTAATAATTATTGATTTTATGTAAGTGTTAACAATTTAATATTAAATGCAGTTATTAATAATTTTAATAAATGTAAATATCACTAGTATTTAATCAAGCAGGATGGTCGTTCTGCCAAGCCAAGCTAGAAAAAAATAATATGCCCGCCAAACAAACAAATGCTAAGAACATCACGACCGCTTAACTGCTTAATATACTTGAGAACTTTCCCATGTTAAATTGACCAAATATGGCATTTTAAAATTTTGGATATTTTAGAAATGAAGTATCGCAGAGAAATAAAACAAAAACTAGAAGAATTTAATCATGAAAAGCTTCAATTTGAGATCAAACTCATCTTTATAAAATAATTATTAAAAGAGATACAGGATTTTTAAAAAACCATCGAGATACTGAAAATGATCACTTTTTTCTTCGTCAAACAATTTTATTTCAATCAAGGTACAGACTTAAATAAGGGAAAGAAAGAAGTATAGAATGCATTTTCGGATAGGTAATTATTCAAGCTACGTGCTTTTGTAAAATTCAGTTAAAAAAAAAAATCTATCTTTAATAAGCAAAAAACTGCTAATTAATTAACAAATTATGCCAAGTGCGATAAACCTGTAATCTTGTACTAGCTACATTATAGTAGAGCAAATCATTTTAGGTGCTGACACTTCAAGTTTTAATTATTTTTTCAAATAACACATTGTAAAAAATCATTTTTAGATAGATCTTTAAAATAAAGTTAATTTTTGAAGGAAGAGATATCTTCTAAAGTGTAGTCATTTAAAATTATTAGCATTTAAAGTTTCACTCCTAATGTAAACAAAACTTTTGAAAAAAAAAATGAGTTGAGTGTGATTTTTATATAAAAAGAGAACCATGTTAAACAATATTCGCTTTGTGTGTGAACAAAGAATCAACATAGATAACAACTTTGACGTCATTGTATTATGAAATACGATTTTACCATAAAATGTTTATTTAAAGGGGGTAATCTCTGGAACTACCTAACCAATTATACAAACCAAACCAACTTTGTACAATTATATTAACCAATAGAAATTATATATCTAAAATTATATAATAGAAATTATATATATATTTTATATCATATCAATTTACAGCCATCTTTCCATATTGCAAATTTCTAACCAATATTTAACCCGTTACTTTCAATGATACCATATACATTACCTACAACTGGACAAAACATTTAAATTTCAATATTCAACTTTTAAATTTCAGTATTTAAGTACGGAAGTGTCTGCTATCTAAATGTCTGAAAAGGTAACAATTTTGGATTCTAACAATGGATTTGGGTACATTAGATTTTAATGTCAAATGCGAAAAGATGGCCTCCAGACCAATATTAACCAGTTATAATCATCAATAATAAACTACAGGCATTTAATTTGCGGGAAGACAATCAGAAACTATCTTTGGCTCCATTTTCCTAGGAATAAATGAATTAATGTTTTTAGAACTTTCCAACAAAGTTGAAAAGTGCTTATGCATTCGGTTTGTCTGGCTGAATGGCTGTCTGTCCGCGCTCTAACTGTCATAAATATACTCGGATTGCCATGAAATTTTTGGACGTTATTTAGGTTTACCCTAGCACGGACCCTATTGAAAATGAAGTTTCTACCGTGATTAATTTATTTACAGGGACAGTCAAAAGTTTTCCATTACATTACGGGCTATCAGGAAAAATCCTTTCAAATGAATTTTAACGTTTATAACACTTTCCAAAAGTTTGAAAAGTGCTTTTGCATTCAGTTTGTCTGTCAGTCTACCCGTCTATCAGCGCTCTAACACCTGTAAATACACTCGAATTGCCCTGAAATTTTTGTATGTTATTGCCGTTTACCCTATCATGAACCCTATTGAAAATGAAGTTTCTACCATGATTAGTTTATTTACAGGGAGAGTCACAAATTTTCCATTACATTATGGCCAATGGGGAAAAATCGTTTCAAATGTGTTTTAAAGGTGTTACATCCTGTTAAACATATTAAAATTTACATGCATTTAAGAGGTGCACTAAAATATGCATTCTATAAAATATGTGGTGAAAATATTGTATTATTCCTTTACAGGGCCACATAAAAGAATTCCATTGGATAACGGTAAAGGGGGGAATAGTGTGCGACATTTTTAAAATATGTATAACAAAATTGATATATGTGACTGAGGCTTAATATAAATTATATGATACTGTCTTGCATAATATGAAGTACACTAGCTGTTACCAGTGACTTCATTCACAAAACAAAGAAGAATTAATTAATCAATCAAACAAAAGAATTTGTTGGTTAAAAGCATGTGTAATTTACCTTTTATCGCGATTTATAGTAAAAATCTTCTGATGGTCCTTTTTTTGTCAATTTTTTTGCTGGTTTAAATTTTCCTTTCAGCGAAATATACTAATAATTATAAACATTCTTGAATACTTTTGTTCAGCCCTGTAGTTTACCTAATAACTTTAAAATAAGAAAGTATTTTTCTAAACTTTAGTTCAAACAAAAATGTTCCTTATTACTACAAACTTACATTTACAGAAAATATCATCTGAAGACAACAATGTATCCAGCTCTTTGTGTGACCCTGTATATCATTTTATCTATATACTACAAACATTTCTTAGTTTACTGAATGCAGTTCAAAATAAAAATACATATTTTATTTAAAAACCACCTTTAAGTAAACTACACTCATATTCAGTAACCTTACCAAGATCTTTTTTGTAACCCTGTATATGTAAATTGTGTAACTATCAGCATTTATACACACCATTTAATATGCATACATTTAGTGAAACTTAAAAGCACATACTATAAAAATCATATACAGTACTTTGGATAGAATATACTATTTAAAATCTTTTGCGAGTCCCTGTAAATGCTACGCAATTCATATTATGCATGAAATAACTCACATTAAGCCTCAGCAACGTATATCAATTTGATAATGCATGAAATGGTTTAACATAATTAAAACGTGTCGCAAACTGTTCCTGCCTTTATTCTTATGCAATGGAATTCTTCTGTGTGTGACCCTGTAAATGGATAATAAGTGTCCTTTTCACTGCATACTTTACAAAATGCATATTTTAGTGCACTTTGTAGATGCATATAAATTTGAATATGTTTCATTGGGTGTAACACCGTTAAAATTCAATTAAAACGATTTTTCTCTCTAATGCCGTAATGTAAAGAAAATTTTTGGTTATCCTTATAAATAAACTAATCATGGTGGAAACTTCATTTTCAATAGGTAATCACAGTAAGGTAAATGTTAATAAAGTCCAAAAATTTCATGGCTACTCGGATTGCCATGAAATTTACGAAAGTTAGATAGCGGCCAGACAAACCAAAAGCATAATAACTTTTCAACTATGTTAGAAAGTGTTAAAAAATAGAGTCAAAAATATATTAATAAGTAGTTTTATTTTCCGTCTTTTCCCCACAAATTTTTTTTTTTCCATTGATAATTATGAGTTTTAAATAAAAATTTTCATTTGTATGTTACTTATAACTTATTAATTAGTAAAAGTAAAAAATATTTCTCATTCATTTTAAATATGACATCATTATTTATCTAGCTCCATTAGCTACTGATATTCATGCCTCTTGTATTTTTAACAACTGCTATAAAGTACCTGTTTTATTTCAACAGTGACGTCACATTTTTCTAAGTGAAATATTTCACTGAAAGTATTCCTTTTCATTCTTTTTTACTTCTAATTATGTCACCATTTTTGACAGAAAAATTCTTGTTAATAAAACAAATATACATGTTTAATATAGAACAAAAAATACTCTCTTTTTTTCTATTTCAAATATGACGTCATACTTATTTTCTTTTCATTTTTTAATTTTCATTTTTTTGCACAGAAATTGCTCAATTGAAAATTTATTACCGCTGAGAAATTATCATTCCAAATTTCTATTTTGTTGGCAACAGGAAAGGAAAATGATTAAATTTTATCTAAAAAATGCATATTGATTCTGTATGAAAAATAATGAAATTTTGAATTATTAAGGAAAATTTTTGAATAAAATGAATATAACATAGCCTATGTTCATTTCCGGGCTATAATTTATCTATAAGCAAAATTTTAAAGACATTAATCCATCTGTTTTGAAGCCAATTTTATTCCAATTTTTGTACACACTTTCACATTTATAATATATATAAGATTGCATTTACAGGGACACACAAAAAATTTCAAATAGTAAAATCCTTCCGAAGGACTGTATATGTTTCCGATGATGGCTGATGGATGAATGTAATACATTTTAATTATGATATGCACACTTAAGTTTCACTATATCTTTGAACATTATAAGGGTGTGTACAAATGTTATAGTTGATATATAGGGTTATCCAAAAGATCTCGTCAACGTTACTGAGTATGAGCGTATATTACTTAAAGGTTGGTTCTTAAATAAGGTTTCCATTTCTACTCTGAACTCCATTCAATTTACAAAGAAATATTTGCAAAATATAGATAAAATGATATACAGTGCACGCAAAGAATTGTGTACATGGACACCTATGAATGATAATTTATAACAATGTGATTTCAGTTGTTTTAAGAGTTTTAGTTTAAAATGAATTTTAGTTTCTTACTGACGTGTAATAAAGGTACAAGGTAAACTACAGAACTGAACAAAAGTTTTCAAGTATGTTTCCCATTTATTAGTACAAATTGCTCAAAAAGGAATTTTAAGTTTTTTCTTGCTAAACTAAGTTTTTCCATCTTATAATATGTATATTAACAGACAGATCAAATACAGGGCTGTTCAAAAGTATTGGAATACATATTTGGCTATATACCCTTATTTCCCTAATTAATGAAGTTTTTTTTTTTTGGAAAGTGCTTCACAATCTATGCTTAACACATGATTTTTCTTACTTGTTAAATTAGCTATGCATTTTTATTCTGAATTATATTTAGCATACTAAAAGATGTTTACTGAATACAAATAAAACGATTTACAGGACCACGCAAAAAATTAGATATATGACCGTCAAAGAATGGTAATTTTTGTAAGTGTGATTTTAATAGTATTTTAGTCTGAATTAAATTTAAGCTAAATAGTAGTGTGAATGTAAAGATAGCAGATAAAATACAGGACTGTAGAAATGTATTCAAGTAAGTGTCCATGTACAGGCACAAATTTCTGAAAGAGAAATTTCAATTTATTACTCGTTTGCTTGCTAAACTAGATTTTCATATCTTATCTAACTAAAATAGCAACTATAGATCTATATTTTACTTCGATTCTATCAGTTTTTTACAAAATTTTCATACTTATAAATGATAAGTTACTCTAAGAAATAAATGATATATAAATACAATATACACATATATTTCTTACTTCCTACTTACAGAGGTTCTACGAGAACTCATTCCAATTTAAGTGAGCAGATTATTTAAATTTTATATAACCTCTTTAAAAAAAAAAAAAGTGATATCTACTAAAAAACACCTTTCAAAAGTTAAAAAAAAAAACAGCCAAGCAAGAAAAAAAAAGAATGAAAGTTGTGTCTAAAAAATGGTCTAATATCAAATTTCCAAGTTTATATTATGGTAATTTTTTAACATTTTCCATTAAAAAAATTACTATTTCTAAGTCAATGCCTTTGCATATGTTGATAGAAAATCTTTTCTCTTGTACTAAATACATCGTAAATGTGTTTTGAAAATTCAAATGTTTTAAAATTATGCATGATGGGCTTGGCAGCCATCTTTTCATATTTTACACAAATTTCCAAGCACCAAGTTTGTAAAGGAAAGCGTAGTAAGCTTACATTAAGTACAATTTAGAACTTTTGATTTTAACTATGGACAGATATATTTAACATGTTACCACCCAATTATCTATTTATAGATTGTCTACAACTAAACAAAAGTTTTAAATTTCAACACCAGAATTTTAGTACGAAAATGTCTGATTAAGTAACAATTTTGAGTTTTAAATTTTAACTATGGATTTGGGTGCATAGAAATTAGTATACAATATGGAAAAAGGCCGCCAAGCCCATCACGCATAATTTTAAAACATTTGAATTTTCAAAACACATTTAAGATGTATTTAGTACAAGAGAAAAGGATTTCTATCAACATATGCAAAGGCATTGACTTAGAAATAGTCATTTTTTAGATGGAAAATGTTAAATAATTACCATAATATAAGCTTGGAAATTTGATATCAGACCATATTTTAGACACAACTTTCATCCTTTTTTTTTTCTTGCTTGGCTGTTTTTTTACTTTTGAAAACTGTTTTTTAGTACATATAATATTACATAAATTACAAAACATTAATGTATAGAACATTATTATATGCTACTAATGGAACTATTAATTTGAAATTAGTATAATTTCTGTAATTACTAACTGAATATTGTAATTCTTTTAATTAAAATGTAAAAACATAGATTATGTTAGCAATCAACTGTTTATAAAACCTAAAACTATCAATAGCTAGTCAGTATTCAAATGCCTGGGGAAAAAAAAAAAAATCTGATTTAAATAAAGGAAATTAGATTTAAAGAAAAAAAGTTATTTAAAAAAAATTATTTAAATAAAAAAATCTGATTTAAATTTAAAAAATCAGAATTTTTTTTTTTTTTTTTACATTTTATTTTGTAAACAAGGTAAAATATGCCTAACTTATATCAAAATATATTTTTAAATGGCATTCTTTGTTACCAAGAGTCATCCAAATTATAAAATTATAAATAATATAGATCATTACACAAACTGTTAAATCTACTTTATAAACATAATCCAAATACTTGGACTAAATAGTTCATTATATTACTCATTTTTAAAAATCTTATTTTAACAATAATTTTTTTTCCTAAAAAGTTCTTAAATTAGGACATAAAATTGAAAAAATATATCAAATTTAGTCCTCTACAGAGTAAAAATTTTTTTACAAAGTGAGAATGCAAGTGCTTTATAGTATCAAAATTCATTGTTTATGTCTGAGAAGTTGTGCATCATATATGGTGAATTAATTGCATTACAAGAAATGCATAATAAAGATCTTCATACATGAGATACATTCACAAAAAGTCAAGCAAACATATTTGAGTAATTAGAACACAAAAATTCTGTACAAAATAAATTGATATTCTAAAAAAAGTCTCACAAAGTACTACAAATATTATTGCATTTTGAAAAAAATGAGCAATTTTTTAAATATGAAATAAAATAATGCATACATTAGCTCCAGATTTGAAGGATAATTCAGAACATCTTTCCTCTTTTATGTTCACATTTACAGTAGCAGGCTTATTGTCTAATTTCTTTTCATATTGTACTATCCGAGAAGATACAGGAAAAATCTTATCAATGCTTTGAAATCCACAGTTCAGCAACAAATTATTTGCACTGGTCTCAGATGAAAATTCAACCAATAAGAAACACTAAAATAATAATAATAATACACATGATAAAAGGTAAAACTGATTTTTAAGTTAAATGTCAAACATTAAAAATAATTGCTGTGTTAGAAACAGAACAGTGAACATTGCTTAAATTTTAAGAGTGTCTGATAATATTAGTACAATGTTAAAATGACGTCTTTTTCATTATTATAATCATATTTTCTCTTTTAACATTATATTTTACATTAACATTATTCAATAAACTTTCATATGTTTTCAATGACTTAAAAAGCAGAATTACATTGGCTTTAACATCAACACAAAAGTTATTGAAAAATTAAGAAATTTCTTCAGGGCAAAATATATAAAACAAAACTATTGGAAAATAAATTACACTTGTACAACTTTAATTATATAGGCCTTTTTTTCATACAGAGTTTAATTTTCTTCTGCACTTTGGAATTATGATCATCAGAGCTCTTTGAAATTACAAAAAGTACATTCATGAAGCCTTTCTGGTATTGATGGTACTTTTTATCAAACAATTAGTATTTTTATTACTTCAAAAAAATTATTTTCTAAAATTTGTTTTCTAATAATTTGCCTATGCTTTTTCAAATCCTCAGGCCCTAGAAATTATAAAAAAGGCCAAAAATATCTATTTTTTGATAGTGAAAACAATGGTACTTTTTCTAGTTGCAATGGTATTATTTGCTTTAAAAATATTTATATTTACTATTTAATTTTTTTTCCTTGGCAGAGTTTTGTCATATGGAAAAATCGTTAAATAGAGATTCATTTTTTTAAATACATTAAATTACGTAAAGAGCAATTTTAACAATAAATACATAAAAAATAATTGACAGTAGGTTATTTTTATAAATTATATCCATTTGTTATTAAACTTCAAAAATGGAGGTTACACAATTTGTTTATATCTTTTATTCTCTCTATTATGTCTATACACAACTCTTAAAAAAGTGTCAATTTTCTAAATTTTTTATTAAAGTGAAGGAAAAAAAGAAGAAAAAAAGTTGAAAATTATTTTCACAAAATGGCTATTTTTGAAAGAGATATAAGATACATCTGAGTTAGAATTATTATTCGCGTTTGTAATGACCGAAAGGTGGCGTTGTATAGACCTGATAATCATTTGTTTACGTAGTGCTTGCTGTTTGTTCCATGCTGTAGAATAGCGAAATCCGTTTAAAGAGCTATTTAAAGTGCAGTTTTTTATCTTTTTTATTTAATTATGGGAGATAAACTACAAATATCGACAATTTTAGAATTTCTAGATGCTGGAAAATCTAGTAATTGCTTTAGAGAAGCTGAAGCAATTATTGATTCAAGGAGATTAGTAATGTGAGGCATTAAAGAATGCAAAGAAGAAGAAATAGAGATTGTAGGCTCGTGTTTGCAAACAAGCCAAACAAAAGGAAATCCCCATATTATTTCAGGTTTGCTAGTAAAGGAAAACAAAAATTTGAAAATAAAAAAAATTTCTTGCTCTTGCAAAGCTGGAGCAAGCGAATCATGCAAGCATTGTGTTGCTGTCATGTTATTTTGCCATGAGAAAGTCAAATGTACTTTTTTATATTATAGATCTAAACTTTGTGTATAAAATTTTGATTTTAGATAATTTTAATACAAAGAACCCAATGCTGCATGCGTTATAGAACTGTTTATTTATTTATTTATTATAGAACTGTTTATTTATTTATCGGCCTTTTAAACACTGATTTCAGCGGAAGATGCTCACGGTATCAGTTCTATTTCGTTTCAGACTTTGTCCGCGAGAGGGCGTCTATTTCATTTCAAACGCGAATTAATAATAAATTGATAAATTGGCATAATCACTCTTTTTAAAAAAAAATTCTTCAGCATTTTATTTTCTTTCAAAACAGTAATCAATATAATTTCCCTAGTATAAATAAAAACATGCAGTAAACTTTTTAAAATTTTTTTATTAGGGTTATTCTCTGCAATAGTGCAAAAAGTGTTTCCCAACCATATAAATGCTCTAAATTTCATTTTATTTTTATTTATTTTTACTTTTATCCGAAGATCTAAAGTTTGTTTATTAGGGACAGGAAGTAAAATTTAAAAATAAACAAATTTAATATTTAAAAATGTAAGATATATCACGCAAACATCATTAACTCACCTTTCCCCAACCTGTACTACCATACTTTACTGCTTGATTAAAAACAGCCTAAGCAAAATGAAGTTAATATTTGGTACCTTACAAAAAATTAAAAAAAAATTTCTATTATTAGATAGTCCACTCAATTATATGTTTCCCCATGTTAGACCATCATTCCCTCACACATAGCTATTATCTCAAACGAGGTGGAACCCGTCGAAATTCGACGAAAGAAAATCTTTAAGAAAGAACTGTTTCATTGATTTATAATAAATCTACAAAATTAAATAAGCAAATATACATCCTATATTGGTCAATCTAACTCTCAAACAAATATTATTTTAAGCTAAAATAAACAAAATACTATAAAACTTAATTATCCATATTATTAAAAGTAATAAAATTGAAATTCCCCGGATTTATAACTGACGATATTTTAAAAATAGTATACGAATTTTAATTTCTATTTTTTTTCCTTTCAATATTAAGAGAAAATGGAGTGATTTTGTTGCCACTATAAAAAAATTGGTACTAAAAATGATAAAAAAAACTGTGTCAAAAATTAATTGAGATACAGTTTTGAAACAAGTTGCATTTAAAAGTAAATTTTTTTTCTCTATACAACGGTGTAAAAATTTTAAATGTATGATGTTTAGAAGTGTAAAATTTGCAGTATCGAAAATTGCAAACCCGAAATTGAAGGGGAAAGTTTTGCACATTTTAATTTCTATTTCTTTTTTTCTTCTCAATTTTAAGAGAAAATGGAGTGATTCTATTGCAATAGTTACAAAATTGGTACTAAAAACTACAAAAAAATTAATATCTCAAAAATAAATTGAGATATAGCTTTCAAACAAATTGCATTCAAAAGTGCATTTTTTTCTCTATACAGCGGTGTAAAAATTGGAAATGTGCATTGTTTAGAAGTATAAAATTTGCAGTAGCAAAAATTGCAAACCTGAAATTGCATGGGAAAGTGTTGCCATTCGCAAAATGATGTATGTGTTATGCACAGATACATTTGGCCTTTATAATATAGATATCCTATCACTAAAGAAGAGCAGCAGTCTAGCATCCTTCACAGAGAGGAAGCTAATTTGAGTACTTGTCAGTCCAGCAACATAAATTGGTGGTGTAAGTTTTTGTTAATTTTCTAGAATTTTTTTTTTTTTTTTTTTTTTTCAATCAGAAAATTAGGGAGTATTTTTATTAGCAATCATTCCCTCACACAAAATGCTAAATTTTTGCTAATTTTCAAAAATTTTAATTTTATTATATATTATACATTAAGTGTTCTTCTTTATCTTTAAGGAATCAGTTTGCTTTTTTCCATAATTTTGCATTTTTCATGACAATTAGTAAAAAGTTTTATTTCATCATTCCCTCACATTTATTGTTATGAGGTAATGATAAAGTGAATGGGGAATATGTACTTTTGTTTAAAATTTTATAACGATTTCTGCTGCTAGTAAAATCTTCAACAATTGACTAATTACTAGCAAATTATCCAATTTTTATGAAAATTTACCTATGTAACATTCAATGTCAGACTACTTGGTCAAATTTGTAGTATTGCAGAGAATAACCCATTTACTTAATATGCATGTACAATAAAACTGAAATTTATCTTATTAGAAAAATCTTTTAATTGATTGTTACATATAATTTTGAAAAAAAAAAAATGTATTAATATCTTTTTCAGTTTACAAAGTATGGACAAAGTAAAAAATAAATGTATAAGTTTTTTTTCTTTTTAAAAAAAAATCAAGTAATGAAAAAATTCAATAATTTTTTCATGGAGAAAAAAGCACAGAGTTTCATTGGGAAAAAAGTTGTTGGATGTCAAACAGAGGCGTCATAAATTGTCTCAAGGCTTTCTAACAAGTCAGGCGTTGACACAATACAGACGGATGAATGAAATATCTTCGAAAGGATTTTTGAAGCAGATTTTATTATAGTGCACTCAAATTTTGTTAAAACACGTTGTTGGATTAAAAATTAAAGTTAATTAAATATTGAGGAAGAAATATATCAACATATAATCTCAGAGATTGCAGTACAAAAGTCTTGCATGAGACTACTGGAAAACATTATTACAGATAAACAAAATGAAAGATATTGATAATGTTTTAAAACTATCAGGGCTGCCAGTAACTTTGGTACAAAATAGTAGGGACTTAGGGACCTAATGATTAAAAATTAGGGACTTTTTAGGGACCAAAAGTCTGAAATAGGGACCTTTTAGGGACCTGAAAAATAAACATAATATTTATACAAATCAAATATAATTTTTAACAAATAAAGCCAATTTTTTTTAAAACTTTTATTTAATCAAATATAATATTTACAAATTTCTTAAATTAACCTTCTTTAGATTTGTTACTCATAAAATTTGTAATTAAATTATTTTTTCTAATTTATAACACTAGACAAGCTATCAGCTTTATCCTTTTTTACTTTCAGTTCCTTGTTAGCTGTTATACCAGCTGCAATCAAATTTTAACCACTTTAGCTTCAGTTAAATTTCCTTTTTCTAAAGCAATTTTTAACCTTTCATTGCCTTCATTGATCAATCTGTCCAATACAGTTACTTCTTCATTCACATTTTTGTTTAAAACTTCCAAAATTTTGTCAAGAACTACAATTGTACTTTTATCTTTTCAGCTTCTTTTTTTTCCGATTTCTTCCTCTTCTGTAGCTTTTTCCACTTCAAGTTGTACTTTCCTTTTTTTCTTTTTCTCTCTTTTCATTTTCTAGGTAACTTTGATAATTTTGATATGCAATATTAGCCTTTTTTATCATTTTACTAGTTACTGGCACTAGAGCTGCATGGTTTTTATAATGATGTCTTAAAGCATCTGCTAAGTTTAGCCTAGCATTTAGCATCCATTCTTTCATAGAGGCCCGGTCTTCGGAAAGAATTTGATGTGAAAGCGAAAATCCTCGTTCTACATCTGCACTGCCATGGTACAAACTGAGGCTACTCTTCAAAATAAAGAGAGAAATTTGGATATTTTAATCCTCCCTTTTCCTCTTTTGCGTTAATAGAAGTAGCCCAAAATGAATCAATCCTATTTACTTCAGATTCTTCTTGACTGAGCTTGCAAATTTTCCATTCATCCAAGAGGGCATCAATTTCAATGTTTATAGGCAATTTTTGTGCAAGTTTAGCAATATTTTTTAAATTTTTCGGAGTACTTTTGAATTCTGGATTTAAACAACTGAGATATTTCAAGTTTTAATTTTGCAATATATCCTTATTGTAAAATATTTTCCAGAAGCTATATAATGACGTTGCACATCACTTAAAACATAACCTTTATCTTTTTCAGATAATTGCAAAAACTCTTTTTGCAATTCTTCATTAAAAACAATATTTCTTGAAGAGATTAAATTTTTACTCTCAAAGGGATCTCGACTGACATCATTCTTGAAAGATTTAATGGCTGACTGTTTGCAAATACGCACTGCGACTTTAATGATAAGGCATTTTATTTCATCATACACTAAGTGGATCAGAGGATCTTCCCTTTGGAAAAATGCAGTAAACTGGGTAAATAGTTTGGCACTAGATACAATAAACAGTAACTGACATTTCATTGTTTTCTCCTTCAAATATTCAACAATTTTTTTGTAGCTGACTGTATTTAGTGTCCTTTGTTCTTTTCTAGATGGAATATATTTTAAGAAATACTCATGGAGACAATCCATTATTCTAACAACCAATTTGTTGCAGGTTCCAGAGTTAACCATCTGCTTGGCACATGTTTCAAAAATCTATGTGCAGGAACACTTAGTTTTTCCTGTATAAAACTAAAATCTTCCCACCTGGATGGCCAGTCATTAAAATAGTTATATGCTAAAATAATAAAATCAGACGCATCAAACCCATCAGGCCTAGAAGTGACTTTTTTCAAAAATATTATAGGAAAAATAGGAATTTTTTTGAAGAAAATATAGGAATTTTATAAGAAGTTTCATTTATATGTAAATATATTGACACATGTTTTAATATATTAACATATGTATCAACACAGACATCAACATTGTAAAAACTATAACATAAATAAACTATTTAAAGTTCATTCCGGACTATTTCAGAAATTTTTAGCACACTTTAGGATTAAAATACTGGTTTCAGGAGTAGTACGCTTTTTTGTTTTTTCCAGCAATATTTAACATTTATTAGAATTATTTTCTGAATCATCATCACTTATATGATTTGCATATATAATTTGCATTTACGAACACAAACATAATTGAAATAAAGGTTATAAATGATTTTTTTGTAATAAATTTAAATGAAATGAGTTTCTGTAGTAAAAGAAATTCAAAGTTCTAAAAAACCCTAAATTCACGACAAATTTTATGAAAAGTTACAGCAAAGAGGGAAAGAGGAAATCCTTCCCTACATTAATTATACATTTTTTCAATTATACATTCCCAGGGGTTTTTTTTTTTTTTTTTTTTTTTTTTTGTAATGCTTTGATGGAATTTGCATTTTCCCTTTGATACTTAGGGGAAATTACCACCTTTCTCATGATCTTCTAATGTAAAAGTTTTTAAAAACTTTTTATTTTAAGGGGGCTCAGGGGTTGAAAACTTTTTAAAAAAATCGATTTTTTTTATGATCTATTTTGATTGTTCAATTAATTCTTAACTTAATGCAAAAAACTGCATAAAAATATTTGCATTTTTAATGGAGTTATAAGCATTTATGTATCAACATTTTCATAGCCGCACCCATATAATTTCAACTTTAAGTCGCGTTTACTCAAAACTTGATTTTTGACGACTAACACCAAGATTTAAAAAAACTATTCAATGGAATGGCTTAAATTTTTTTGACATGCATATGACATCATTATCTATAGAATGAATTAATATAGTTTAGATAGTTTAATATTTTGAGTATTTTTAATGAAAAAAAAGTTGTATTTTTTAGGAGCTTTTTAAATTTTCAAATTTGAGAGTTTTTATAATAAAGTTGTTTTTGAGTGATAGTTATATCCTTAATTCATTCTATAGAGTAAAGTATCCGGATCATTTTAAAGCAAAAATTAGGTTCTTATGTCAATTCAAGTTAAGCTATCTTGGTGTTGGTGATATAACACATAATTTTTTTTTCTAAAATTGTGTTACATGAAGGTTGCTATATTTCTTATTATATTACATTGAAATACTTCATTTTATAATTTTATAAGACTACAAACATACCTTTAAAATATCAGAGAGTTTAAATTAATTACACTGATTACTTCTTTTTTTATATGGACTCGAAGTGAGAGCTCAGTTTACATGGTTTTCTGTATCGATCAACCCCTGAGCCCCCTTAAATTCTTTGGTAAAATTTGAATTTTTTCCGCAATCTTTAGACAAAAATAGAGTTTTTTTCGCTATCTTTAGATGAAAATTGGGTTCTTTTTGCAATTTTCAGACAAAAATTGCTTTTTTTTGCGATCTTTAGACGGAAATCTTATTTTTCTCGCGATCTTTTGACAAAAATTGCATTTACCTCACGATCTTTTGGTAAAAGTTGCCTTTTCCTCGCAATTTTTTGGCAAAAATCTCGTTTCCTTGTGATCTTAAGACAAAAATAGCGTTTTTCTAACGATTTTTTGATAAAAATCGCATTTTTCTCGCGAGCTTTTGACAACAAACACGTTTTCTTGAGATTTTTTAACAAAATTGGGTTTTTTTTCACAACTTTTTGATGAAAAATGAGTTTTCCTCACAATCATTAGACGAAAATAGTGCTTTTTTCGCAATCTTTGGACGAAAACCGTATTTTTCTCGCGAACTTTTGACAAGAATAGTGTCTTTCTCGCAATCTTTTGATAAAAATCCTGTTTCTTTTCAATCTTAAGACGAAAATTGCAGTTTTTCACAGTCATTCGGCAAAAATCTCAGCGAAAATTTCCTTATGAAAATAGCATTTATTCACGATCCCTAGACGAAAATCACGTTTTTCTCACGATCTTATGCAAAAATCGCGTTTATCTAGCGATCTTTTGATAAAAATGGCATTTTTCTCGCAAAATTTTGCCGATAAAGGTGTTTTTTCGAGATATTTTGAACAAAATTGCAGGTTTTTTTCAGGACTCTTTGACCAAAATTGCAGGGTTTTTTCATTACAATTTTTTCATTTCTTCCACCATGATCAGTTATGTGCTATCATCTACAATATTAAATTTTTCAAAAAAGTAAATTTTCTTGATAAATTTTGGTAAAATGTAAGGAAAAAATTAACTTAGAGTATAGATAAAAAAAGGGACTTTTAGGGACCTCTTAGTGAAAATAGGGACTTTTAGGGACAAAGTTAAAAAATAGGGAACTTTTAGGGAAATAGGGACCAACTGGCAGCCCTGAACTATAAGCATTATTACTTTAAATGTGAAGAGTGATCATTTCTTACATTTTCACTTTCACCAGGATGTAAATAAATATTTGCAATGCTACCATATTTTTCACAGCAAGCCACAGCAAAAGGGATATCTACTTTATCAGCAACTGCAATTAAAACAGATCGATGGGCTTGTGTTTTCCTAGCATGCATCATTTCTTGAAAGCTAGATCTGACAGGAATCTCATTTTCTTTCTTTGGAAATACAGCTGCAAAAAAAATGGAGAAAATAAGTCATACAATCAATAGCATGTACACGCACTCATTCATTCATATAACCAATGCTTAAAATGGAATGCTATTTAATCACTTCACTGGCAGCTGAGCTAGTACAATAGACTCTTTCAAATCCGCACAGCTTGGGACCAGAGGTTGTTCGAATTTTAGAATTTTGCAAATTTCTGCTCATTGCTATGTTTAATTTTTAAAACAGTAATTCAATGTAATAACTAATAATGAAATTGAGGATATAATGAATGATTACAATATAGTAAAATAATATTAAAATAATGAAATAAAGTAATAAACTTAAATAATAGTAAAAGATTAAAATATAAAGAGCAAAGATCAAGTAAATAAATCAATAATGTATTGTTAAATGTTCATTATAAAGATGAGATGCATTTTTCCTAAAATATTCAATGAAACTTGTCTCATGATGGTGCACTACCAATTCACATCAGAATGATAAAATAAGAAAGGTTACTTCAGGTTTAGCCAGCTCCTTAATAATCAAAAAATCTTAATTAATGCATAATATATTTGGCAAAAAGATTGAGATTACCAGTGATATCAGCAATATCTTGAATTTTTCCAGAAATAAATTTATTCTTCCTTCATGAAAAAGAATGAATTAAATAATATTAACAAAAATTATAGATTAAAATATATAAAAAAAATAAAAAAGTCAATTTTTTTTCTGCATCTGAACTGAAAGTTTCATTGTGTTCAAAGTGTCATCTGCAAGTTATGTGTGGATTTTAGAGAATTGTAGAAGGGAGTCTGCTGTATAAGGCACCAGTATTTATAGCCACAATTTATCTTGAGGCAAGTGTTGAAGGGATTAAAAATTACTGTTGATAAAAGAACAAAGAAAGAAAGAAAAATTAGGACAAATTTATTCCTAATCATACTAAAACAAATTAATAAATATACTCAAGATGTCAAGATTATAAAAAAAAAAAAAAAAATAACAAAGTTACAGCTCTTGTAGTTTACAGTACATAGCGTGCAATAAGCTATAAAGCATTAAGGTTAGATGGCAAATGATTTCTTTTTGGCAATAGCAATAAGGAGGATGTAAACAGCTAAATGCAACCAAGGCACAAATTCAATGTGCTTCCTTCTGTTTATTATATCAAAAGATTAACACTATTTCTACCAATGTCAAATGAAACCTTTTAAAAGACTTTGATTTATGGTTTGTCATTTGTAATTTTTAAATTGACACAATTACAAATCTTTTTGAATACAAATATATTCTCTATTTTTATTACATTAAAAAACTATGAGTAAAATAAACATATCATAAAATCTCAATCAGGGTTGGAAAAAAACCAGGTTTTTTCGAAAAAAACCAAAAAAAACAGTTTTTTTGGTTTAAACCAGGTTTTTTTGGTTTAAACCAGGTTTTTTTAAAACATCCTTTCTTATTACATATACATGCATATTTACTGATAAAAACAGACATTATTGGTTTATAAGCAGTGTAACTTCTTTTAAAATAATTTAAATTTAATAATTATAGTGAATTTATGCTGAAAATTGAAAAAAAATCATTTTTCAATTTAAACAGTTTTAGCAAACAGTCTTATGTTGAAAGTTTTAACTGTTCTACACAGTGAACCATTGAAGCCCTGTAAATTTTTATAAACAATCTTTTGATTACTAATAATAAACATTTGTATATAGTTTGATAAATATTCTTTTCCAAAATTATTCAAATAATAAATTATGAATACTTCTTAGGATTTTTTCTTTCTGAGTGACAATTTGAAGTTAACATTTTTAGTCGTTAAATTTAGCAGATAGCAAAGGGAAAAAAATTATTATAAAAATGCTTATAACTAGCAACCAGTCTTTCTTTTAATTCATCAAGATAATCTCCCAAACGAAAAATTTCTTTTACAGCTTGTGCAAAATCTTAAAAGATCATTGTGTTACATTATTAATTGCATTAAATAATCTGCGTTATTAAAAAAATTAAAATATTTTATACTAAATATTGAATCTATTTTATCTTTGATCAATTCACATGTTTGAAGTTTTTCTTTAGAGCAATAGATATGTTCACCAATGTGTACTGATTTTAATCCTATACATAAAAAATGATGTAAACCCAATATATCTAATGCTTATTGCTGAAATAAAGTGTTAAAAAAAGAAATTAATTATATCCAATAATCTGAAACCCATAAATTATGAAGAAAGAAAGAAAATGTCATTAGATTTCTCCTAAAAAACAATTGAAATTATTTATATCTAATAATCTGAAACTCGTAAATTATAAAGAAACAAGAAAATGTCATTAGATTTCTTCTAAAAATGAATTGCTTTTTTTATAGAAAAAAACCAATTGGTTTAATCCTATGCATAAAAAAAGACCTAAACCCACTATATCTAATACTTATTACTGAAATAAAGTGTTAAAAGTAGAAATTATTTATGTCCAATAATTTGAAACACGTAAATTATAAAGAAAAAAAATAAAATGTCATTAGATTTCTTCAAAAAAAACCAATTGGTTTTTTTGAGAAAAAAACCATTTGGTTTAAACCGTGGTTTAAACCATGGTTAAAACCAATTGGTTTAAACCGTGCCAACCCTGATCTCAATTATAAGACTAAATATCAAGCAATTATAGCTGTCAACTCATTGAGACAACAAGGGATTTAAAAGATAATAATAATAAAGTTTTTGAGTATTAGTGTATAGTTTTGTACCACTGTTTTTAACAATTAAACTTCTAGAGACTTCTTGATATAATACTTGTACTAATTAATATTACAAATATAAAAAGAAATTTAGATTTTTCATTTTTAACTTCTGTAATTTTTTATTGTTTTTATTTAAATGGAAAGGGGTTAAGCAAGCTCCAGGAGCCCCTCTTTGACAGTGTCCTTAAACAATAGTTTCTGCTACCAGATTCGTTTGATTGCGATATTATAAAATATGCAAGGCTACATACATTAAGAAAAATAAATAAAAGTTAAAAATAATAAAAAACTGAAACTTTATTAACCACATAAAATAACCTAAAAGCAACTATTCATAAAAGTTTTGGTATAAGTAATTACATTTTGGTAAGCGTAGTTAAAAATTAAATTTGATTATTCAGGTTTTCCGTTAAGTCAATATATTTTAGCCACTATAAACGGTACTATTCTGTTATCCCGTCGACCCATTTTGCCAAATTATACAAATCACCAAACTATACATATTGACATAATTTTTATTTTAAATAATAAAAAAAAAAAACAAATACAGTCGAGTCTCTCTATAACGAAGCTCCATACATCGAATTTCTCTATATAACGAATTTTTAATAGGAACGGTCCCCTTTTCGCATGATTAGATTAAAAACAGTCTCTATATATAGCGAAATATTTAGCTCCATATAACGAATTTTGTCATAAATTGGTCATAAAAAAAAGTTTTAAAAAGCTTCGAAATCATATGGAATCAATTTTCCATCACTTATTTTTGATTTATCGTCAGTGCTGAGTTTATTATTATTATTATTATTTCTCTCCTTGTTCTTTAAATCCAACGAATTCATCCCACCTCCCACACTCCTTTCCACATCTTTCTCAAAACAGTGTCATTTGGATTGATACACATGTAAGAGAGGAATCAATGAGAGGCACATAAGAGAGGCCTTCAAATGGAGGAAAATGTTAACTACAATTTTTCATTCCTTGGTAAAATTTGAGCATTTTTTTGCTAGCGTAACAATTTTAAAATCAAAACAACAAAAAATTACAGATTTCTTCATCTGAAATTAATACAAGTCCTTATTTGATTTTCATTAAGCTTTCAAATAAATGTCTGTTCTCTTTTTTGAAACAGCTTAAATAATTAAGAAATAAAATGTTAGGTTAATATTTACTTTTAAACACTTCAAATTCTTAATTCAAAAATAATTATTTGTTCAAATTTCACACATTAAATCCGATTTTTAACATCATTCTCTATACATCGAATTTCTCTATATAACGAATTTTTTACTGGAACAGTGGATTTTGTTCTATAGAGACTCGACTGTAATTAGTAGAATATTAATAAAAATACAAATAAAAAGTCGAAATAAAAATCACTTAATGACATTTTAAACATGTGCATCGTATTTAATGTCATTGAACTGACATTCACAATCATCCATTATTGGCATTAAGATAGTATTTTGGTCGACGGGATAACAACAGAGCCCCTCGACAATATGTTTGGGCATTACCCTATATACTCTATAAACATTATTGAATCTGCATTTTTAGCAATGTCTACATGGGGTGTCCATTACTGGAAAATGACTATTTAAGCATCCTATTAATGGATATCTGTCTTAAAACCTTAAAAATAAATGAAATTTTATAAATGACTATTCGTACATAAAATTTTAAATTTTTCTTCTGTTACCAAATCAAAAAGTTGCAAATATTACAAGAAAAAAAGAATATATAAATTTATTAAATGAAGCCCAGCTCTTGACATGTTCATTTAGATTTTCATTGGAAATGAGAAACAGTGGAACTAGAAACATAATTTTCTGCTTACTGATTGGCTGATTAAAAGTTCCAACAATGATGCAAAATTATAAAATATGGAGGGAGTCATGAAAAAAATAACAGCTAAATTTTTATTGGTTATATTTTTTATAAATCAAAAACATTGGGGTGTGATTATTACTGGCGCATCTACCCTATATCCAATGATATATATGACCAAACACTGGTTCTCTCAGCTGCTGTTTGTACCAAAATGAAACAAGGTTTTAATGCCTAGAGTACGAAGTAATTTAATGATAAATTAAATTTGAAATACCAGTTTGCATTGAGCTATATGCATGTGATGAAGATTTCCCAACTAAAAGTGTTCTCTGCACAAGATAATTCGATGACGATATCCTCATTATTTTGTTGCAAGGACTCAATGAAAATAGATTTCTGAACTTTACATTAGGTTTTATCCCTTTAAATACTAAATTATGGCAACGTTCTGCAATATTGCAGTGAACATTCTTCATGAATTTTTTAAAAATTATACTCGAAATTAACATATTTAAAAATCAATTCAAATTCTGATTTCAAATCATTCCATAAATTCAAATTCTAATTATATACTGTCTTTAATTTGAGAAAAAAAATATTAAAACAAATGCCGGATAGAAGCAGGCACAGTTGCATTGAAATTGTAAACAATCTAGTGATGGGCGATTCTGGAAATTTTGAGAATCGATTAAAATCGATATCGTATAAAACAACATCGATCATAATAAGAATCGATTTCTCAGTTCTATAATCGATACTAGAATATCGATATTTCGATATTTAGGTTCACACAGAGAAGATCCAAATTACTAATTCCAAAACTTAGACAATCAGCAGAACCGTAATTACCGCCTCCCCCCCCCCCATCCCCATTTAGGGAGGCATAGAATTAAGCTATTGCAGATTTTAGAGTCGGATAATAAGAATTTTAAATTGATTGTCACTTATGGTTTTCACTTACACAAAAACTTTGACAAATTTGAGAGACATAACTCAACTAATAACAACACTGAGTAACTTGGCATTAAACCGAGTATAAAGAGTGCCAAGAGCGTGTAACTAGGATGGGAAACAAGGAGTATAGACAAAAAAAAAACCTTTTTTTTTTCTAATGCCAACCAAATGTTACACGAGAAGAACATAAAATATGTCCCATTCCCAAGGGGGCAGGCAACCCCCACTCTTGACGGAAAGACGTCCATAGCCCAAATGTATCTTTTGTCGAAGTTTCAAAATGAGTATTTTCAATAAAATAGAACGAGAATTGGACGTTTTAAAAATTGCATGCATACTTTGAACGGCCCATATAGTAAAGATTGGCGAGGAAGGGGGGGGGGATTAGAACGGACGAACTTGAGAAAAAAAAACATAATTAACTAATAACCCAAATAACTGAGCTTCTAAACAAAAATATAGTGTTTAACTTAGTGTTGAATTCATGGGGTGGCCCGCGGGGAACATACACTCTTTGAAACTATAAAAAGTGCCAAGAGCATGTAACTAAGTGGGGAGAGGGGTAGTAACAGAAAAAAACGAGGAGATAAAAGCTTTATAACGATATGTTACATGAGATGGTGTGGAAGAAACAAAAAATATGCCCCCCACCCAGGGGGGCAAGGTGAATCCCAAACGGACAGAAGGGCGACCCCGGCCCAAATGTATCTTTTGTTGAGGTTTCAAAATATGGATTTATAACAAAATAGAACAAGGATTAGACTTTTTTTAAATCGCAGTCATAATTTGAACGAACCTGTAAATTAAGATTGGTGAGGAAAGGGGGGGGGGGGTAGGACGGGTGAACATGAAAAAAAAAAAAAAAAATAGTGGCACTCTGAGAGTGCCGGTAGAAGTGAAACCTTGAACAATTACGTGTGTATTTTTGAATCGCCAGGAAATACTTTTAAATGAATAAAAAAAGGTTCTATAACATTAAAAAACATATTAATGTCTAAAAAAGAAAAAGAAAAAAAAAACGCGCGATACCATATGTCTAGCTATTGTAGTTAACTCACTATAACTACTTTCTTACACTTTAAAACGCGATAAATACATCAACCAAAATTAGACCATACTATCGATACCTTAATCCTTATCCAAATAAATCATTTTGTATTAATGCCTGTTACAATATCTGTAGATTACTTTTTGAATTATTCAAATCGGACATTCTATTTAAAAGATATTACGAATTTAAAGATGACAATCTAAAGAAATAATAGCGTTGCTGAGTACTCGGTGGCCAAAAAGCTTAGGGATTACATGTGCAATCAAACGATTGCGGGTTCGGACCCCAGTTTCGCTAATATGTATCAATGTTTTTTTTTGTTTTTTTTTTTTTTTTTTTGAAGAAGTTTGAAAAATTAAAATTTTAACACATTATGGGTCCGTAATGTGACCTGAAATGATGGGAGAAAATTTATTTTGCTAGATTTGTAATGTATGAAGCATAAGCTTTCAATAGACATATTGTATCAAGAAAAACCCCCTCTGCCCCCCCAAAAAAAAGTTCCTATAGGGAAAACCGGAAAACTGGGAAAGCAAAAAGAAAGGCGAGAAATGGTTAGCTATACTAGAATTTTTCTCATCACTGTAACTCCTATAGAAGCAAAGTTATAGCCTTTTAAAGATTGAAATAAAGTGAAGAAATAAGCAAAATTAGGTGCGTGATCGACAGGAGGGGGGGGGGGGAAGAATCCACAGCTCTGGGGGTGCCATGTAGCTTAAACTTTTAAGTTAAAAATGGTAGAAAATTAAATGAGCGAAATTTTAAGGTGTATATTGGGGGAGGGTGCAAGCCCCCCCCCCCTCAAATTTTTTTTTGTTTCTTTTAAAGAAACAAAAAAATATGCCCCCCGGCGGGGCGCAGATAAACCCCAAACGGGCGGAAAGGCGACCCTTTATTTATCTTTTGTCAAGGATTTAAAATGTGGATCTAAAATAAAATAGACCGAGAATTGGGCATTTTTAAAACTGTATGCATATTTCGAATGGCTCTGTAGGTTAAAACTGACGTGGAAGGGGGGATTAGAAGAGACGAGCGTGAAAAATAAAACGTAATAAACTAATACTTCAAATAACTGGACTTCTAAACAAAAATATAACGATTTAACCTAGTATCGAGTTAATGGGGCCCGCAGGTGATTACCCCCCCCCCCCCAGAAATTATGAGATTTTATGTTTTTTAATGCACAAATTGCGATTCCCCCTCTCTTACAGAGCTGTAAAACATGATGCCTTTCTCCGGAGTCGCAGAAAAATACCTGCATTCAACACTGATTTAGCCTAGAAAAAAAAAGAAAAAAAAATCGAAATCGAATCTAAAGATCGACATCGAATCTAAAGATCGACATCGAATCTAAAGATCGACATCGAATCTAAAGATCGACATCGAATCTAAAGATCGACATCGAATCTAAGATCGACATCGAATCTAAAGATCGACATCGAATCTAAGATCGACATCGAATCTAAAGATCGAAATCGAATCTAAAGATCGACGTCGAATCTAAAGACCGATCTTACGGGCAGAATCGATTTTACATTTTTACTTTCTTTTGTAACTTTACAAGAAGAGAGTATTAGATTCGTGAAAAATTTTGACTTCCCGTTTTTGATGGATTTATATATTTTAGAAGGTCTTTAACACGATTTCATGGTTTTTAAGAAATATCTGTCTGTGTGTGTGTCTGTCACTCAGTGAGTCTGTATACGACAAAAATTTCTGACAGTTCTATCTGAAGAACAAATGCACGGAATTCCACAAAATTTTAGATTTAGTTTGACCTTGATATAAACTGAATCTAATTAATTTTTGGTGCATATAGCCTAACAGGTGGCGCTGCTATGCTGCATTTTTTGCGATTTGCGCAACAGCTATATCTGAATAACGAATGAACGGATTTTCATCACATTTTAGATCCAGTTAGTCCTTGACATGAATTGACGTTTTTTGCATTTTGATGTATATAGCTTCTCAGATGGCGCTTCTATACTGAATTTTTCACAATTCCCACTCAGCACCATATGTAAGGGGGGGGGGACGAAATGAAGCGGTCGGTCCGAGCACGGAAATTTAGGAGGCGCCAAATTTTTACTACTAACATCACTTCTAGCCTATCACAAGAAAAAGTTAATGGGAGGGGGGGGCTAAATTGGAACTTTGAACGGGGCGCAGTTCTCTTTTCGCACGCCCCTGTTTCCATTTTAGCTTTATCTCAAGAACTAATGCACGGACTTTCATAAAAATTTAGATTCAATTACTCCTTGATATTATTTGATGGTAATTACATTTTGGTGGAAATCGCTTAAGAGATGGCGCTGCTATATTGCATTATTCATGATTAACGCAATAGCGCTATCTCAAGAACGAATTTTCATTAAAATTCAGACTCAGTAAATCTCTGACATAGATTAGTGTTATTTAGCTCTTGGTGTAAATTGCCCAACAGGTGGCGCTGATATGCTGCATTTTTTATGATTTCGCAATAGCTGTATCTCGCGCTTTCATGGATTTTCATCAAAATTCAGATTCAGCTGGTACTTAATAGAAATTGAGCCTGATCAATTTTTGGTGTACATCACTCAAAAAAAAAAAAAAAAAAAAAAAAAAAAAAAAAAAAAAAAAAAAAAACACTATTTTGCAGGGTGGGGGGGGGGGGGGGGGAGTTCTGAGGTTTCTTTAATTCTTCTATCTTAGAAACTAATACACTGAAATTTTGGAATTGGCACATCCGTCTATTTTATCTTCGACTTTTGAAGGAAAATGAAAATTATATTACCTTCAGAGAAATCGATTAAAAATTTTAAAGTATCGATTAAATCGAGTTGGCCGTAGTATCGATTAAATCGATTTAAAAAATCGAAATCGCCCATCACTAAAACAATCATGAGCACGACATATCAGCTATGAGCTATTAGTATTGCAATGACCCAATTGAATATAGACATGCGCATTGCCATGCGGATTTTTTTCGACAATAGGGGGCGACACCGCTGCATTTGGGCTGTCGATCGATGCTTCTGCAATGTTTTTGAATGGAAAAAATTGTCATTTTTAAAATTGTTTTTACGAAATGAAAATCTGGTTAATTGAAGTTTTCTTCACAACATACATATTTTTTTAAAGGTACTTGGAACTTCATTTTCTTAAGTCATTTAAAATACGAGATCATTCTGACAAAAACCAAAGAGCAGGCTACTTAAAAAACATTGAATATCGCGGATTAAAATTAGGGATGGGACGAATATTCGGCCACTATTCGGTATTCGGCCTATTCGGCCCTTTTGCCGAATATTCGGTTGGCCGAATATTGAAGGCTTGTTGACCGAATACTTCGGCCGAATACCTGTAGCCGAATATTTAGAGATATCTGGCCGAATATTGCTAAAATCTCGCCGAATAGTGAAAGATATCTTGCTAAATAAATTTAGGATTTAAAGAATTTTATTTCTTGCAATTTTTTTTTTAAATATAAATTGGCTATTTCATTCATGAAGTCATTCTCATTCTTACTTACAAAATATACAGTTATTTGATTGTTAACAAATACACAGCCTTTCTGTATTTCCTATAAAAGTCAGTGATATTTTAGAAAATGCTGCCCAAGTTGGAGATTTAATTGTACGGGAAATGTATTCATTAGAGAATGATATATTACAATTCAAAATATTAAAACACTTATAGAAAAAAAAAAAAAAAAAAGAAAAACACTGCCTTATTCTAAAACACTTGAATATTTATTAATGTCTGAAAATTCCATGCGCATATAAAAAAGGCTCTTATGAAATTCGTAACTTATTTTCTGTAAAGTAAGAAATGAAAAAATTAATTCACTAGGTGTATTAACGAAGATTCATTTTCAAAATTAGATATCAAATATCACTATTCCAAATACAACGGTACATCTGAAAACAGAACTGGTGGCAAACTAGATATGCATTAGATGACACAACTTGCCTTATGAAGATGGTTTTATAAGTATTTAAACATGAATTCTAAAATACTGAACAAAATAATTTTTTATTCTATAGTTTTCACTTTTAAATAATTATTTACTGACTCTTAATTAATGACTTAAATATGTAACATTATTATGTATATATTTTTAATTTATATGTTCCTTCATTTATGTTGTTATCAATTTCTGTGTATCCTTTTAATGCTTGTTGAATAAATGGAATATTGAAGATGAATATTGTATGCGCCAATTCAAATGTCAAAACTTTGTTACCATATGCATTCTACTTTAAGCATAACCTTTTGCTTTAACGTAATTTGTAATTTAAAGCTTGGGAACTGATTTCAGAGCAGTCTCATTCTTAAGAATTAGCCTTTCATTAGGAACACAAACTCTAAATGATCAATTTACTTCATTAAAGGTTATTTCAGAAAATATCTCCTCATGAGTTCTGAGAGAGAGAGATCAAGAATATTATTAATTTTGGATGCAAGAAAGGGTAAAAGTATCATTTGATAGTAAAAGTGAAGTACATTCTTCATATTTTAATGGAAATATCTTACCATCCTGATCCTGACTTATTGAAAATCAATTTGATGTACATTTTAAGTTAAAAGAATATAATGCAATTTCATAATTCTTTTGTTTTAAAATAAGTGTTTCAAATTTTAAAATACATTTAAAAGCACTTTTAAAAGTAATAATTATTAATGAGCTTCTATTTTTAAAATTATATATAATAAAAATTTATTTTATTTACTGGAAAAAAAAGTTAGTATTCGGCCGCCGAATATTCGGTATTCGGCTATTCGGCCAAATCACTATTCGTCCCATCCCTAATTAAAATAACTGTTGTAAGTACGTTGAATATCGCAAAGAAATAGACTTATAATGTTTAGAAATTAAGTATTAATCAAATATTTTGGAGTAAATTTTAATTTCGCGTATAATTTTTATAACCTTTGAATAATTTAATAATGCATAACTTTGGATATTTATGCAATTAGTACATGTAGAATTAAAGCAAATTTTTATTTTAATTATTTGGAGGGGGAAAAAATTGTAAATTATAGGATCTCCAGATTACACATTTAAAATAATTTAAACATAGTTTTTTTTTTTTTTTTTTTTTTTTTACTTTGTTTCTATCTTTTATTTGTGACTGAGCAGTAAAAATAAATCTATTAATCAAAATTATTCTTAGATCATTCAGGAACTTTTGCTTTTAAATCCCCATCTTCTCCATCCGGACAATTCAGGCCCGTGTGAAATGAGGGGGGGGGGGGGTCGCCCAGTCCGAGGAGATTGAGGGAGCACCAAATTTATTCTACCAACATAAATTTCTTTTTTTATTTCCTGCTATCTTTACAAGAAGAAAGTATTGGATTTGTATAAATTTTCGAATTCCGGTTTTCGACGGATTTTACACGTTTTAGGGGTCAGAGATTCCAAAAAAACATGTTCTTATAAAATATCTGTCTGTGAAATATATTTTGTGGGTGCTCCATCTCAAGAAAAAATACACGGAATTTAATAGAATTTGATATTTAGGTAGCCCCTGATATAAATTGTTGCTGATTAGCTTTTGGCGTAAATCGCTCAACAGGTGGCGCTGCTATGCTGCATTTTTTACGATTTACGCAACAGCTATATCTTAAGAACTAATGCACGGATTGTAATAAAAATGTAAATAGTATAGTCTCATAGGCAGTCCCTAATATAAACTGATGCTGATCAGTTTTTGGTGTAAATCGATCAACAGGTGGCGCTGCTATGCTGCATTTTTTTACGATTTACGCAACAGCTATATTTTAAGAACTAATGCACGGATTCTAATATAAATGTATATAGTATAGTCTAATAGGTAGTCCCTGATATAAACTGATACTGATCAGTTTTGGTGTAAATCGCACAACAGGTGTCGCTGCTATGCTTCATTTTTTACGATTTAGGCAACAGCTGTATCTCAAGCACACGTATTCTAATAAAAATTTAGATTTAGGTAGCCCTGGTATAAATTGATGCTGATCACTTTTTGGTGTAAATCGCTCAACAGATGGCGCTGTTATGCTGCATTTTTGTATGGTATATGCAACACCTGTATCTCAAGAACTACACACTGATTTTAATAAAAATTTATATTTAGGTAGTCCCTTATTTAAACTGACGCTGATCAGTTTTTGGTGTAAATCGCTCAAAAGTGCTATGCTGCACTTTTTTACGGTTTATGCAACATCTGTATCTCAAGATATGTATTAAAGCTTGTGTAAAATTTCTAGAAAAAGGAATCGGAAACTTCAGTTGGCGAGATGAAATCGAAACACTTTTATATTTTATGCATTATGTGTTAAATTAAGGGAGTGGCCCAGGGGGATATTCCCCCCCCGGAAAATTTGAAATTTTGTGTTTTCAATGGTCCAAAAGTACTATCCCCCCCGGAACTATATAATGTCCCCCCCCCGGTGCCAGTGATGTCCCTCCCGGAGAAAAGTGTCTGAATTCAACACTGATTTTATGGACCAATAAATTTGTACAATATTAATTAATCCATAGACAGTGGATAAAGAAATAATAAATACTACTTACAAATGCTATAAAAATGTTTAAAAAATCTTTGGCTAATTAATCTTTTGTAAAATGTACACGGCTTTTTTCATATTAAATAAGTTTGTATTTAGACACAGAACAAAGTCTGCGCTTTATTATTCCACATAACATTTAAAAACATATAAATTAAGATCTATACGCAATAAAAAATTCTCAATTTAAATATAATTACAAGTAAATAGCTTTATATAAAAGCCTAAAAAACATCACTCACTTGTGGAGCACGGAATAAACTTATTTTTTTTTTTCTTTCGTCTTTTTTTTTTTTTTTTTTTTTTTTTTTTCTTAACTATTATAGCCTGTTTTACATCCAGGAACACAGCACTTATATCCCATCTTAATTTATTTTATGATATATCAATATGAAACATAAACGAATAAAATAAAATATCTTTTAATTCGAAAATATGCATCTTAAGCATACAATCATTTTGAAAGGCTGGTAAAAAACCAGCCTACATCGTATTGCAGCTCCCTCATTATTTACCAAAATTTCACTTTGTATTTTCGAAGAGTCATGCACATTAAGTTTCCCCTCCTGTTTCTTACTCCGTGGTTTGTATGGCCAATGAAGCATACAAGGCAAAAATAAAAAATGGTCCGCATTCACTGTTAAAAATCTGCACCATTTGTTATGGCATCACTCCACTACTTTTATAATTTCTTTTTTCTGAGAATGCTCCATAAGGCAGTGATGGAGTGATTCTACAGCAAATAGTACAGATTTTTAGCATTGTGTCAATGTTAGATAAGACTGTGGTTAGATATCAAATTAGTAAACAATTTTAAAGGTTTTTAATCATGTGAGGGATTGCGATAAACAGCATTTTACCCCCATAAATGATAACTAAACTATCGTCACTATAAACTTCCGCGCAAAACTGCATATATTTCAAGCGTTCCAGCTCCTATGGAAGAGGTGTCCTCAAGATTAAAGGCAGGGCCAAGGTATACGCTACCTAGCGGCAGGGGTGCATAACCAGAGGATTATTAAGTAGATTGCAGTTTCTTTTGTGTGAATGGCAACAAAACTTTTTTGTTTCAATTAAAGGTCGGCGGCGCTAAATCGCACAACGCTTAGGGATAAACAAACTGAAGCTCCTCCCATACTAATAAGCGAGCGTGATCTACGGGGGAATTGTTTAATATGGGTTTTGCAGGGCTCTTTAAATTAATTTAAAATTTCTTTTTGCTTCAATGAATTGAAAACATTCTTCACTATATTCTTAAAATAATAATAGTAATAATAATAATATATTATTTTTGTTACTGCCCATAACATTTTCATTTCATGATATGCCATCATAAGTTAGTAAATAAAAAAAAAAAAAAAAAAAAAAAAGGTAAAGTTAATAATAATTATTATTATAATAAAAGAGGGAAAGGGGGGATATATTTTAATTGTAATTGTATACTTTAACGTTAAAGTTATGTTTTGAACCCTGACTTAGGACTAGCCACTTTTAATGTTAACAAGTTTTTTTTAATTTTGTTATTTATTTATTGTATTGCTTAAAGGAAATTTATTTCAGATTTACTAGTTTACGATGCCATGCAATAATTAAAGAAAAGAAAAGAAAAAAAATAAGGCTTATCTGAGAAAATTCCATGTTTAATTATTATTATTATTTAGGAATTCAAAGCAGACCTTTATTTTATTCATTATTTTTGCATCTCATTAAAAAAAAAAAAAAAAAAAAAAAAAAAAAAAAACTTTATTTGAAGAAACCCCTAGAATTTCATTTTCATTCTAATATTATCAATTACTTTCAAATACCTTTATCCAAATCTTACTTAATTATTTGAATGATTTTTTATAAATAAAATAAGCAGATTTATGCAAAAGTATTTATTAAAGAATTATCTTAACCCTTTTGAATAATTTACCGTAGAAAATAAATTATTTTATACAAAAAATAAATAAATAAATAAATAAATAAATAAAAATACAAAAATTTACAATTTATTTAACTTTTTCATAAATGTATTCAAATTCAAGATATATATACATATATACATATATATATACCGGGTGTCCTGAAAAGGACTGAAAGATTTTAAAAATCAATAACTTGCAAACTTTTACAGATATTTAAAAAATTCTTGCACGAGAGTCATCTAAAAGGTCAAAAGTTTTTTTCCTGCGATTCTGGATTTTAGTTCGAATTACAAACAATAGATGGCGCTGAGAGCGCTAGGTGCTGTATTGAGACGGATATTGACGTCACTTGGCACTGAAGCAAAATAAGGAGGTTAAAACTATGGAGTGAATTTTATTCAAAAATGAACTTTTGTTTTTACCGTCCGATTTTGAATGCAATCCATATAATTTTGATTTTGCTGGCATCAGCGCAATAACAGAGAAAAATATTATTTTCATGGGTACGACTCCTTTGAAATCGAAATGCGTGAAACAACAACGTTCGAATTACCGACTTTTATTTATTTATTTATTTATTTTTTACATTCCAAGAATGTAAGTACTTTTGAGAACAGGATATCTTATTTATCTATTTATTTATCTGGGTATCCTTTAAACCTTTTTTATGTCACCTAGTCATGTCCTGTATTGTATTTTAAGTATGTGGGATTAACAGTTAATTTACAGGTACACCCAAAAGATTGCATCACATCATAGTCTATGGGGGAAAATCAGTTGCAGTGTATATTAATGAAATACACTATTTCAAATGTATATTGAAACTGATATAAATCACTGAATTTCAGTATAAGATGATTATGATAGAATAGAGTATTTGGTATTTATAGCATTTAACGTTTATTTACAGGGGCACACAAAAAGAAACCAGTTACTTTACTGTCTTTAAGTAATAACTGCTGGAAATGCGTTTTCAATTTCGGCATGCACTTTTAAGTTTAGCTGTTTTTTAGATACATTAGTAATTATATAAATGCATATCACCTATACATGTCTCTGGTGCGTCCGTCGGTCTGTCTGTCCGCATATAACAGTGCAAAAATTACTCTGTCGAATAGTTTGAAATTTTAAATACATATTTATTGAAGAATTTTATCCAGTTATTTCAAATTTTATGAATATCGGATGTGTATTTCGAATATAGCGACAGTCAAAAGTATTCCGTTACATTATGGCTGACGAGAAAAAAGTTTCAAATGCTTTTTGATGATATTACACCCGTCCGAACATAATGAAATTAACATGCATTTATGAATTAAATTGAAATACAAATGATGTAGAATATGCTGCACAAAGAATAGTTATTATTCATTTACAGGGCCACACAAAATAATTATGTAACATAACGGTACAGAAGGGAACATACTTTGCGGCATATTTTAATTTTGTTACACATATAATAAAATTGTTATAAGTTACTTAGGTTTACTACAAATTTCTTACTGTCTAATAGAAAATATGAAATATTTACATGGACGCACAAAAGATTTCGGAAACTGTGCTGCATCAAAAATGCTGTACTCTAAGGATAATTGCTTGAAGTTTTAAGTTTTGATATGATTTTTTTAAAGTTTCACTACATTTTTGCATGTTACGCTGTGTATGTAATTGGTGCAAATCATATACAGGGCTACACAAAAGAATTCGCACTCCTTACTAAGTGTGTAAGTAAATATATTAAAGCTGGTTTGTAAATGAGTTATGCATTTTTTACCTTAAACAGCTTTAAGTATGTTACGATATGTTTTAAGAATAGAAATGAAATGATATACAGAGGTACTCAAAAATTGGATTAATAGCCGGTTCTGGATGGTAGTCTCTGGAAGAGTGATTTCATTAGTTTGAAGCATGTTTCGGTTTTAAATAGATTTTAGTTAGATAAATGGCGTGTATTTAAAGATAGTAGGAAAAGTACAGGGCTATACAAAAGAGTTCAAATATGCTTCCGTCTATTTAAATAAATTGCTAAATGTCAAATTTCAACTTAACATGTGTTTTTAACGCTTTCCAACATAGTTAAAAATGTTTATGCTTTCTTTTTAGTTAGCCGTCTGCCTGTCTGTCTTTCCAAACTCTAACTTTCGTTGAAATAATTGAATTGGTCTGTAAGTGATATATGTTAATAAGATTTATTATGCCGTGTTGGGTATTGTAAACAAACTATGCATAATTCATGATTCATTTACACAGACACTCAGAACTATGCCATTACATTATGTTCTGTGAGGATAATTATATATGTAGCTCCTATATTCGTCATCTGGAATGTTCTTTTATCTGTCCGCACATAATAGTGCAAAAACTACCCAATATAATGCTTTGAATTATAATATATATACTCGTTGCAGAATTTTCGTTACTCATTTAAAGTTTTATGAAAAGCGAATCAAAGCTTAAAAGTACATTAATAAATGTTTTCTTCATTCTATTAAAACCTATTCTGCGTGACTAATTCAATGATATCCAATGATAGGTGATGATTCTAGGTTGTCATTATGATTATGACTCATTTAAGGTGGAGGTAGTATTATTTCCTAATTACCATGAATTTAATATGCATAATCGTAATAAATTTTGTATTTGGGTATTTTTACAAAAGAGTGCAACAGCTATTGCACCAAATTTTCAATGTTTATACTATGAATATTCTTTGTTCTAAAGAATAAACCATTTCCGCAATTTTTTTACAACATACTTAAAACTCTACTAAAGAACTTCTTTAAAACAAACTAGCATTTCTTAGAATATAACAATTTTTTTTTTAAATAGCAAAATTGATTAATTTTTAACAACAACAACAAAAAAAACTACTAAATCGTTTCACTTTATTTTAAAATATGATGCACAAAGTATTCTTTAAATTAGATGATAAAAAGTAATTTAATCCGAGAAAATACGGCTTCCTTAAATGTAAAATCGTCTGCCAAACTCGTATGCTGCTCGTTAAATTCATTTCCAGTTTCCAATCGCTGCTATTATATAAAAGGGTTTATTATTTCCATGACAACAAAACATTTCATTGAAATTATACCGACAGAGTCCAAAATCGGGCTTCATGTCGAGTGCACAGGTCAAATGTATGTTGTTCAATAAAAACAAATAAACAAAAGTTCAAATCGGGCCCTAAGAGCAAGATTGCATTGCCAAACGAGACCCACTCCACAGCATTAAACTCCTTATTTTGCTTCAATACCAAGTGACGTCAATATCCATCTCAACACCGCACCTAGCGCTCTCAGCGCCATCTATTGTTTGTAATTCGAACTAAAATCCAGAATCGCAGGAAAAAAACTTTTGACCTTTGAGATGATTCTCGTGCAAGAATTTTTTAAATATCCGTAAAAGTTTGCAAGTTATTGATTTTTAAAATCGTTCAGTCCTTTTCAGGACACCCGGTATATAGTATTTAAAGATAATATGCTCTTATATTTGAGGTTAAAAAAACAGTAAAAAGGTTAGTTATTAAATATATTTAAAAATAAAATTCAAATTTGGTGTAGTACAGAATTTAAAAAACACTTATCTGTATTGGAAAGTAACTGATAGCTAAAATTATTAGACAATAAATACTACATATTTTTTTTTTATTTCTCTTTCTCTTTTATCAAACATAAATTCAAACAATTACTATAAAAAATAAGAATCTAGGAGATTCTCGAAATTGAACTTTTCTTATTTATTAACAAAGTGCAAAAATTATAAATTGAAAAAAAAAAAAAAAAAAAAAAAAAAAAAAAAAAAAAAAAAAGATCTTATTTGAATTCTTACATATTTATAATAATCGAACATGATTTTTCAATTAATGCATGACATTAAAATTAGTAAATCTCAAATATATTTTTTTTAAGTAAAAAAAGAAAAGTAAGAAATCTCTATAAATAAAAGGAATTCCGAGGATAATTAATTGAGGCACAGGAAAATCGTCTGCTAAGAAAATCTTTTTTCATTTTGAACTCTATAAATAAAAGGAATAAAGCAGAAGAAATATAAAACAGATAATGTATTTATCACAAAAAATCGTCTGCTAAGAAAATCTTTTTTCATTTTGAATAAAATTAAATAAAATATTGAAAACATTTGATTTAAACTAAAAATTGTATTACTAAAAGTTTTCTTTTTTTTTCAGAACCTTTTAATACTTTATAACGATGAAAATGACGTATTTCAGACAATGCATTTCTGCATGCTTCCAGTTATTGATAAAATCATACAAATTTCAAGTTCGTTTAATATTGCTAATACGGACCCGGGCAACGCCGGGCGGGTCAGCTAGTTACAAATAAATAAAAAATGCTAATATTAACAGATGTTGGTCTTAAATCAAAATAAATCGTTTTTTCCCCCTTTCCCAGACTTTTAGGAAAAAAGCCTTTTTATGCATGCACTATATTCTGGTCCATATACACAAACAGAGTTGGGCAGTATCGAAAATACATGTATTTGAAATACATTTTCAAAATACATTTGTATTTTGTATTTTGTATTTTAACCTGATGAAACGAAAGTATTTTAGTAATGTATTTTGTAATGCTTTTTCCAAGTATTTTGTATTTTCAAAATACTTTTTTTAATCAAAATACATTTATATATTTTAAAACTTTGCGGTTTTGCAAACCGCAAATCAGAGATTCGCAACAAGGAAATATTGTCTGTTTTGTTGTCTTTGAATTCTTCTCTGGACGTGTATAAACAGATTTTTCGACTAGTGGTATGATAAACATTGTTAATGAACAGGATGTATAGATTTGTCAGAAGAATTTATGCTGAATGGTTACAAAAATAGTGTTATAAATATTACTGCTGCGGTGAAAATTATACAAAAAAAAAAAAAAAAAAAAGTTCAATGATAGACAGGAAGCGTTATTGAGTTTCACTTCTTATTGCTTTTTTTTATCAGGTACGTTAGAAATGTATTGCTATTATTTATTATAAAGGCTCTGGAAAAATTGAATAATACTTTTGACGCTAACACTGAAAATATACCAGGAGAATAATTTAATTGGGGTAATACATGGCATGCAATATTACACAGCAAGTATTTCAAAATAATGTCTGCACACGATAATGGAAAAATTAAGAGAAAATGCTATTGTATAAAACAAGAAGTTCAGTTACATGTAAAACTTTTCCAATTAGAATCAACTTTAAACTCTTTAAAGTTAAGCTTTTAGTTTTGAACTGTGAAATATCGATTTTAGCAATATTTTTTTCTAGTCTCTTGGTAAATATTGAATCGAGATTTTTTATATGGTTTTTCAAACGTTTGATATTAGTTTACTAGACGTGAAATACATTATAAAACTAGTTCTAATTTATTGATACAAATTTCAAATGTTCATTAATTGTATTCACTTTTGGATATATTAAATATACAGATTTTGGTTTGAGATTTGTCTTTACTAGAATTATAAATTTATGCCGTATAACATTCTATAAATTATATTCTATATAAAAAAAGTTTTTTTAAAGTTTTTATTTTTATTTTATTTATTATTGTTTTTTTTTTTAGTAAATAATTAACTCGGTGCCGATTTAAACTAATGCCTGACCAAAACAGGGTTTTTAAATGTAAAGTGAATGTCGATTCTTTTTAGAGTTCCAGCAGGAAAAAAAGTTTTCAGATAGAAATTTAAAGAATAATCTATGCATATATATACAAATGTAATATTAATTTAGTTTAATTAGCTTAATAAATCCATAAACTTTATAAATATACTTATGATCATGTTAATCCAAGTATGTGCATGAGTTTGTTTAAATAAAATAAAATAAAATTATTACTTTTTTTCATGACGAATTATCGAAAGCATTTCTTCGTCATTAATTGATGTATGTTATTTATGTGATTTTTTGATGAATGTTCAAAAATTGAGTTTAGAGAATTGTGTTTATTATTTGACTTTTAAATTAGCCGAAAAAATATATCAAGGAAATTATCTTCGAATAAAATAATGTATTAATTCTTATGAAAAGAGTATTTCAAATGCAACCTAAATGTGATAATTAATAAGAGACCTTATACAGTAGACTCCCTCATATCCGCACAGCTTGGGACCAGAGGTTTTGCGGATTTTAGAATTTTGCAGCTTTCTGGTCATTGCTTTGTTTACATTTTTTAAACGGTAATTTGAGTGCAATTAATAGTGCAATCGGAACTATAATGCATGCTTACAATATAATAAAATATTAAAATAAGTAATAAATAAAAATGATAAAAATTTAGATAATTTTTAAAATGATTAAAGTGTTAATAGAGGTCAAGTGAATAATCAATAGTGTATGATTAAATATTCATTGTAAAGATTAAATATATTTTTCCTAAATTATTCAATGAAACTTGCCTCATAAAGATACATTACTAATTCATATCAAAATCATAAAATAAGGATTTTTTTCATGTTTAGCCAGGCTTAATAACAAAAAAATCTTGGTTAATGCAAAAATATATTTGGTAAGAAGATTGTGATTACCAGTAATATCAGAAATATCTTTAATTTTTTTCCAAAAAATGTATTCTTCCTTCATGAAAAAAGCATGAATATTGTATGATTAAGAAAATTACCAAGTAAAAAATATATCGAATTGATACAAAACTAAAAAAATCAAATTTTGTCCCAATATCCAAACTGAAAGTTTCATTGTTTACAGCCATAAAATATGTGCGGATTTTAGAGAGTTGCGGATTTGAGGGAGTCTACTGTATTTAATTTATTAAACACTAGTTAATCTGTCCGGTGTTGCTTGAGCCTGCTATAACCTCAAATAAACAATAAGTCTGCATGATTCTATAATTTTAACATGAATTTGTCGGAATTTATATTTGTGAATGAAAAAAATTTCTAAAAAAGTATTTATTTTTACTAGTAGATTTACTCGTAAGAAGACATTTTCTTAATTTTCATGTAGGGTCATTCCATTACTTTTAAAAAGTTCATATAATACGAACTCTTTGAAATTTTTACCGGTTATAAATATAACAGTTCCGCAGCTGGTGTAAAAATTTCGCGAAAAAAAATTGATATACAGTTGTAAAACAAAAATGCTTTTTCTCGCTTTTTTTTCCGCGGCAGATCCTTAAGGGTGTTCTCAACTGCTCCGCTCAACTACCGCAAAGCGTTTTGACACATTTACAAATTCATTTTTTAACAGAAAGATATGAAATTGAAATGCCTGACTATAAAAGCGATTTCAAATCGAACTTATTTTTTCATTTTACTACAATTAAATTACCTACAAAGTTCTAAGCTATTTCGATTACGTGATTACTCGTTTTTCTCCTACTTTTCGACCGGTTTTTCTACTTTCGTTGGGAAATGTGCTCAAAAACGTCAACTTTGAAGGCTTATTATGAAAGATCTATTGTGTTTTTTAAAAAACAGAAAAATGAGTACAATTAGACAGTTTCTGATTCTGAATAACAACACCTGCTATTTTCATGCATTTTCGATCAAAAATAAATTAAAGCATGTGTCACAAAGTTGCCTTTTTTTATTTAAGAACACCCTTAAACATAACAAAAAAAAAAAAAAATAGTTTTTATCGTCCGAACTTTACGAAATGTTAATCGATTGCAAATGTATTAGTATTCAAAAATGACTGATGGATTTTAAAATTCAATAACTTGCAAACGGTGACAGCTATTTAAAAAGTTTTTGCAGGAGGGTTATGTATAATGTCAGAAGTTTTTTACCGTAATTTTTTTATTTTAGTTCGCATCTCAAGAAATATGTGGCGCTGACGGCGATTGAAGGTCAGGTGATCAGTGCTGGGTGAAACGTCGACCTGGCCTTCAATCGCCGTCAGCGCCACCTGTTGCTTGAGATGCGAACTAAAATAAAAAATTACGGTAAAAAATTACGGTAAGCCGTAAAATTACGGCTGACATTATACATCATCCTCCTGCAAAAAATTTTTAAATAGCTGTCACCGTTTGCAAATTATTGAATTTTAAAATCCATCAGTCATTTTTGGGACACCCGGTACATAGTAGTGAAGACAGAAACTGAAGTCGATTGCAGGTAACGCCGAAACACTTTGTTTTCTAGATTTTTTATCTACTTTTTTTCAAATGTTACTCTTTTTTTAAATTGTATTCGTCGTGATGAGATGCTTTAAAAGTACTATGCTCAAATACATTCGTTTAGTTACTTTTAGCACAGAAAAACTGTCGTCTCAAAAAGGTGCAAATTTTTGAAAAATTGTTAAAATTCGTAATTAAAAAAAATTGCACCGTCATAAAAATAAAAAATAAAATAAATATTTTTTAGCTATAAATATACATATTTTGTTAATCAAAATCTCCTTCCCTCCTCCTCAAAACTGAGCCGAAAGTGTGCGTTGCCGAAAGGGATTAAAAGTCAAAAGTGAAAACGAGCCTTTTTGAAAATTTTCTGCGTTCTATATGAAATGAGTTCTCATATGTAGACTGATTTATTATTTTTTTTTATTCTTTTATTAATATTTATTTATTTCAATTTTTAACATTTTCCAACCAACTTTAGCTTTACGCTAAGTTTGTTTATGAATTCGGTTTGTTTGTCTACAAGTGTTCTAACTCCCGTAAATATAGTCAGATTTTCATGAAATTCATTGATGTTACTGGGCGTCACTATACGACATGTTCGTATATATTAGAAATGAAGTTTGTAGCACTAACAGTTTAGAGGGACACACAAAATTATGGTTACATTATGGTCTACGGAAAAAATCGTTTGCGGTAAATTTTAATGATATACTATTTTAAATATATAAAAATATAAATTTATATACAGAAAATTATATATATCACCGAAGTGTACTACACGGCGATTATAGTTGAATAGGATGTGCACAGAATTTAGCATTCATTTAGAGGGACGCATAAAAAAAATTGGCTACATTAGAAACTGCACAATAGTCGAACTTTTGAAGACTATGAGCAGAAATTTGCTGAAAGTGCGTTTTTATTTAGTTATGGCACGCATTTTTAAATTGAATTATTTTTTTAGACATGACTTAGGGTCTCTAAATTCTGTAGATCCTATACAGGATTTTACAAGATTTCTTTAGTACAATTCGTTTATTCACGGAAATTGCTGAACGGAAAGTTTGAACTGCGTTATTCGTTTCACTGAAATAATTTTTAGCGTAAAGTCAGATCATATACAGAATTACACACAAAAAATTGGATATTTTTTCAACTATTGATACTATAGGCAAAAATTGGGTTTTCAAATACATTATGCCTTTACTTCCTTTTTTCAGCATCATTGTTCTGTTTAATAAATTGTAAACTTTAGTTACAGTATACTGAATGCGTTGGGACGTGTTTCATAATCTATGCTTGACGCATAAATTTTTGTTCTTGTTTTCCTTATTTTGAATTACAAAATTTTAATCAGTTTTGAAAAAACACTTTGCGTTTATGTAGTGAAACACCCAGAAATTTTTTAATTTTGAAAATGTATTTTGTATTTTGAATGTATTTTGAAAATACATGTATTTTGTATTTTGAACTTTTTACTTTTGAAAAGTATTTTGTATTTTGTATTTTAAGCTCTAAAATCAATGTATTTTGTATTTTGTATCGAAAATGATTTTTCGATGTATTTTGCCCAACTCTGTACACAAATATACCTGAATAAAACTTTAATGTAAAGCATATAGATGAAATACTTGATATTAAAGTATATTTCCTCTCGCTCTCTTTTTTACCTTTAAAGAATTTTTATGCAAATTCACTAGCTTATGATGTTATATCATAAAATGAAAATTGTATGGGTAGTCACAGAAATAACTATATTATTATCATTATTATTATTTTAAGTATATTATGAAAAATGTTTTGAAAACCTTTGGACATTTGAGTGTCTTAGTAGTTATGAAAAACTACTAAGAAGGAAAAAGAAATGTAAAATTAATTTGGATTTAAATTTCAACTAGATTTAACAAAGAACTTCTTACTACTTTTTAAAGTCCAAATGTAAGAGTATATGTATGTTTTTTATGTAACACGATCTCAAATAGTTATTTATAAAAATAAGTTAAATAAATTGTTGATCTTTGTTGTTGTTTTTTACATAAAAAAATCATTTACATAACTAAATAACATTTGGATAAAGTATTTGAAAATAACTGATAGCTAAAATTATTTGAAATTATCTGTTATTATTATTTTTTTCCCTATATTTTTTTTTTTTACTAAATATAAATTCAAAATATCAGAAATTCAGTTTAAAACGCCCACTTTGACACTATTTTCTAAAGTATTTACAAAAAAAAAAAAAAAAAAAAAAAAAAAAAAAAAAAAGATGGGAAATAAGCGTTATTAACTAATTCCTGAACAACAACACCTGCTAGTTTCATACATTTCCTAAAAAAATAAATTAAAACTTATGTCATAAAGTTGGCTTTTTGGATTTAAGAGCAACCTTATCAATATACAAACTAATGAATTACAAAAAAGCTTTCCTTTGGTTTCTTAAGTAATAAAAATAATTAAATGTGATTTTTCTATGAATAGCCGTACTTTTTTTTCAATTTATTCCATGACATCAGAAACCAGTAAATCTGAAATAATTTTTTTTAAGTAAATAAATAAATAAATAAATAATTGAATAAATCAAAGTAATAAATGACAAATAAATAAAACCTGTTAATATTAACAGGTGCTTGTTCTAAATCAAAATACACATACATTCATAAATAAAACTTCAATGTTAAAGCATATAAATTAAATATTTGATATTAACATATATTACCTCTCATTTTTATTTTTATTTATTTATTTTCTTTTAAAGAAATTTTATTTCAAACTAAAGTGCCTTATGGTTTTATATCATAAAACAAAAAGTTTGTGGATAGTTAGGGAAAGGACATCTAATAATAATAATAATTATTATTATTATTATTATTATTTTAAGAATACACAAGAGTGCTTTTAATTCATTGTTCAGAAAAAAATGTAAAATTAATTTTAAAAATGCTTCAAGGTATCGTCATTTTAGAATTAACCAGTAAATGGCACTCGTTTCTAGTGTGGGAGGAGCCTGCAGTTTGGATATCCTGGAGCGTTGTGCGATTTAGCGCTCACCTCAATTAAATGTTACTTTAAAATATTACGTAGAATAAGTTTTAGGTTTGAAATATTGTAAATAAATATAGAATAAATAAGTGTAGTACGATTAAATATTAACATAAAATATACTAAGATGAAATATCCTTTAACTATGCGATACAAATATCGCTGATTAAAATATGTTCGATTTTTAATGTGTTTTTAGTATAATGAAAGATGACTCATATAATTTAGTAAGTAGATTATAAAAATGCAGAATTTTGAAGTAGTGTCACATTTTCTTGATGAGCTAAGTTATACAAAATTGTATACACTTTAGTATTTCCTATGATAATATAATGTTTAGAAATGTGTAGAATTTAATACTAAATAAAATATTTAACTTTAGCTCTATTTTTAATTATCAATTGCAGACGATAAAAATCCAATGTTTTCTTGGTCGTATCGACTTTTTTTATTTAACTTGCAAACATTTCATTCTTTTAATTTAAAACCTATTTCATTATACGTATATTCGGAATAATTTTAAATATATGTATTAAATGTTGTTTTGTTAAACAAAGAAATATTGTTAATTTATTTGTTTAAATATTTAACGTTCTAGACAATAATTTTCTTAAAATCGTAGATTACACACTCTCTCTTTCTCTCTTTTTTTCTTTTTTTTTTTTAAACAGACAAATACATATATTTTTAATAAAAAAAAAAAATCTGGGTATTTAAAAAAAAGTCGCATTGTCATTTTAATTTTAGGGTAAAAGTCAATATTTTTCGTAGCATTATATAATACTTATGAGTACTAATTAGTGCTTTTTCTCCCGAAATTAAAATGATATTGTGACTATTTTTTTAAATGTACATGATTTTATCGATACAAACTGTAACAAAAATATTTTGCAATATATCTCGTAGACTTGATTAATCTGTCATGATTGAGTGAAAATTCAGAAAATATGCGCAAGAGATGCGGAGATAATACACATCTGCGCATGTATGACGTCAAACCCGCGCATTCATTTGCACCCCTGCCACCAGCTGGCGCAGCTTGTTAACTTACGACAGATTCCAGCATTAAGTTGGTACGCTCTAGCAGCTCTGCTTCCGCGCTGACCACCGAAAATCACATTCACTATTTATGGACATAGCCTGTATAAGAACAAGAGCTGTCACAATCATTTTAACATCATTATTTTTTAAATTGGTTTGATACTTCCTGAGATTGGATAGAAATCGGCATTTAGAACTTTTTTAGGATGCTTTTGTACGCATTTTCACCCCTTTTAAAGCTCGTATTTTTCATGACATGACCATAAGATATATTGGATTAATTTATAAAAAGGATTTTTCAATCGATAAATCAATTATAAAAGTGTCCGGGATGGCTCAGTTGGAAAAGCATTGGTGGCTTCAGCCAATACATCCCAGGTTCGAATCCTGGCCCGGACTTTTTTTACCTACTTGGAAAATTTACATCTGACATAAGATATAGTCTATGTTGGAGTTAGGACTATAAACATCATTTTGACACCATTCTTTTTTTTTTTTTTTTTTATCAGTTCGTTACTTTCCGAGATTGCTCACAAATCGCAATTTAGAACGCTTTTCGTGCATTTTTACCCGTTTTAAATTTCGTATTTTTTGAAAAATGTTCTTACAGACTATTTATATCTTACAAGTAATTAACATGCCAAATTTCATATTTCTAGGTCCTTCAGTAACACAAAAATTGCTTTTTCAGAAAGTTTTTTACTCCTGCACCCCCTTTGGGTTAGTGGCATCGACATAAGATATAGCCTGTGATTGATTCAGAATGAATATCATCGTTTTGGTACCATTACTTTTAAAATCGGTTCAGTAATTCTGAAGATTACCCCTCTACAAATAAACAAACTTTACCTCGTTATAATATAGATATAGATAAGGATACTTTTTCATTTGCGGTTCGAAAATAATTGATGGAAATTTTCGTTCCGAAAAGTAAGTCCTAGCTGGTTTCGAGTTGACAAAGAAAAACTGCAAATCCAATAAACTGTCCACCATACTACTGAACTACTTGCCAAAGTAGAAAATTTAATCGATTATAAATATTAGTAAACTTTGCAACCTATTTTTTCGAGATACCGTGGGTGTCGCCCATTATGGCTGTCACACATCTATATACTAACTTTACCGTATCTATAAACAAAGGTTTATCTTATTCGATGACCCCAATCGCGGCCTTTTTCCTTATTAGTATACTAAACTAAGCTTGAAAAGATATAGCTCAAATTAAAAACACCTTTAAATTTTTTACTCTGATCCAACAGTAAAATTTGTAATTTTTTTTTTTTTTTTTGAGTAGGCATTTATTTAGATACATTCATGGAATTGTATATGGTCTATAGAACTTATGCACATTAAGTAGTGTGCAAAAAATTAGATAAACTTAAAACGTATATCAAAATGCACTTTCATCTCTAATAGACAATATTTCGGATATAGCATTTTATTCGATATATTTTATGTGTCTCTGTAAAATAATGATAAATGCGATGCACATCATGTTCTTCTGCTAGCCCCTTGAAGCGAACCACTATAATATTCATCATGTTTTATGTTTATTCATCATGCATATGTCATTTCATCATGTCTAAAATAATGCGACATAATTACAATGCGTTTGCGAAAAGTTTTTCCCCATAGACCATTGCATAAGTGAATTCTTTATAGTGACTCTGTAAATAGATGCTAAATGTTTTGTACCCCATATTTTATAGAAAACACGTATTAGTGAACCTCATAAATTCATATTAATTTCATTATGTGTGTAACAGAGTAACTTCATTGTAAAATCTGTCGCAAACGATTTTTTTTTCTTAGAACGTAATAAAACGGATAATATTTTTCAGTTCCCCAATGCGTGTACTGTAAGTGTTAAACATAACACATTCTATGATAACCATCTTCTAGTACATCTTAATATCGCGTATAAATTTCATTATTTCGCAATACTATTAAAAGATGTTATTGTTTAAGATTGCGCAATGCTATTAAAATACACCACAAATGATTTCCCCCTCCAGATAGCCCATAATGTAACGGAGAAAGTTGAGTGCCCCTGTTAATGAAATGTAACTACTACACACTTCATTTTCAATAACGAACCATACCAGATTAAACTTCAGTAATATATTTACATGTCAGCTTACATGTCAGTCCGAGTCAGTACTCGAACTGGAATACGGACAGATAGATGGTAGGCAGACAAATCAAAGTTCATAAAAACTTTTCAATTATTATTTTGAAAAGTGTTAAAAGTGCACAGATTTATAGGTTTTCATGAAAACAAGTGTACCCAGCTATTTCCCAGTCCTAAATTCTGAACGGATGAGTGTGGATTATTTTGCACTAGAGGTCTGCACGTGATGAAATTTTCAAACCCGGACCCGGCCGACTCATAGAAACAGAAATTCAGACTAACCGGACCCGATACAAAATTAAAAATTCAGTCCGACCTGTACAAAAAAATGGTCGTAAAAATGCTGTAAGTTCGGTTCGAATTCGGCCCGGTGTAACAGCTGAAAGTTCGGCCTGTGATTTGCTCGGCCCGCAAAAAAGTTAAAATCTCAACCCGAGCTCAGCCCGGCCCGAAGCTCTACAAAAAATTCTACAAAACATTGATTTTTACTATGTCGATTTGGTTGAAAATTTGTCTAATATGAGAATTTTTGACCAAAACTATTTTATTTACCTGTTTTTTCTTTATGTTTGTAATTTTCACTTTAATAGAAGTGCAGCAAGCTTTGCACTTTGCACAAGCAGCAAGCTTTGCACACCACGCTTGCTCTTGGAAGTCATTCCACGTAAAATGAGCAAATATATATATATATAGGGTGTCCGAAAAGTCTGGAAACGGTCGAATAACTCGAGAAATACATATGAGATTGAAAAACGAAAATATACGTGTTAAATATTTTTAAATAAGCTACTCAGTGATACCAAATTTGACCTTCGCAACCGACCCCCAGGGGGTCAGAGGGGGTCCAACTTTGAAATCTTAATTATAACCCCCATTTTTTATTGCAGATTCGCATTCTACGGACAAAAATACGCAACTTTTGAATTTAATGTTTATTTCGAATCCTCGTTTATCACGGTGTAATCGAGCATATTAAATCGATACATATTTCGGTTTTGCCTGATTGGCCAGAATTTTTGACGTCAAATTCCTCGTCTTTTGCAGGAATAGCGTTTCTTGAAAACCCCCGTGGCGATTATTTCGATAATGTACACTGTTAAAAATTTGACCCATTTGTTGTAGCATCACTCCACAGCTTTTATAGAATATCTCTTTTATGACCAATTAGTCCAAGAGCCGACCGCGCAAAACTCTATGTCATCGAGCACAAGAAAAATTCCTTTATTTTATGGAAGAGTAGTAATAGAGGAATCTAATGATCCATATCTGCCGGTAGAGAAGTGGTGCATAAGCGAAAAATTGATACCGCTAGTGGTTGACTCGTAGGCTTAGCATTGTGTTTTCCTGCACACAGATTTCCCTGTTTTCATACTTTTGATTGTACGGCAAACACAATGCTAAACCTACGAGTCAGCCACTAGTGATACCAATTTTTCGCTTATGCACCTTCGCTTCCGGCAGATATGGATCATTAGATTCCTCTATTACTACTCTTCCATAAAATAAAGGAATTTTTCTTGTGCTCGATGACTTAGGGTTTTGTGCGGTTGGCTCTTAGACTAAATGAGAATGCTCCATAACACAGTAAAGTAGAGATGGGCATTATTTAACATAACAGGATAAATATTCGTAATATTAATTATTCAATAACAGATTACCAAAAAGTCCCTGCTAATTTTGGAACGCCTCGTATGATAAGCATTTAAAAAAAAAGAAACAAATAGTAAGGCTGAAAATAATTTTAGGAATACATATTTAGAAATTAATAAAAGTTTAGTTATATAAAAAAAATCCAACATATAAATCTATTTGAATTTTGAGGCAAAGAATTTCTATTACTGCAGAAAACAAAAATCCCCAACTGCATTAAAACGCTTTTGAGACAGAGAGAGAAAAAAAAATTCCGACGCACAAAAAAAATCCTATGAAACTTTCTTTTTGACGCGTCACTGTCGATCTACGATTCCAAGACATTAAAAATCCTTTTGGTCTAATCAAGGAAGCCAATCATAGGAACCGTTTTCCTTTTGCATTGTCCAATACATTAAAAATCCTTTTGGTCTAATCAAGGAAGCCAATCATAGGAAACCTTGTCCTTTTGCTATCTCAAAAGTTCACGTGATAAAATCTCTCAAAAGCTATTCGTTGTTGATTATTCTATGAATATTAAAAAACATCTGGCACTATTCTTCACTTCTGGAACTATTCTTCACAGAATATATTTTATCGTTTGAATTTTTTATAACGCTCACAGTTACAAAGATTAAAGCAATAGAATCAGTTTTTAGAATAACTAAAACAACATTTATTGAAAAAAAATATAGCTGGAATAATGAAAATTGCTTTTATCAAACAAATAGGTAGAATACTGAAAATGAAATGAGGGAAAAATGTGTTTTTATTCTAAAGTACGCGAAGTTAGTGTGTGATGCTCTTAGATTATTAAAAAGCAAGGAGGTAATGTCGGCCATCTTTGGTCATATTTTTAATGGGAAGGAATCTCTGTTTGAACTAGTTGGATGTGCCAATCCCAAAACTTTCTTCTATCTCATACGTACATTTAAATATTAAAAAAATAGTTACTCATTTTAATGCTTTAATAATTTTAATTCAATACCATACCAACTTTGATTTATCTTAAATTTCTGCTTCAATAAATTAATCAGAGTAAAAACGAATTTCCGTCTCTGCACGAGCCGATGGACAATATAATGATGTTACTCATTTTAATGCTTTAATAATTTTTTTATTCAATACCATACCAAATTTGATTTTCATCTTAAATTTCTGCTTCAATCAATTAATCGGAGTAAAAAATAATTTCCGTCTCTGCACAAGCCGATGGACAATAGAATGATAGGCAGATTTTTTTTTCAAATTCAGGAAGGGCCTACTTGCCCTACCAAAAAATGATCATATACAAAAAATTTAGTTCAGTTCTAGAACTAACTTCATATACTTTTATGTTGCGCAATATTGAAAATGGCATAAAATTCGCTATTGCAGCGCCCCCTTCCGGCGGATTTTTTTTCAGATTCAGGGCGATCCAACTAGCCATAGCCATACACTTACACAAAAAATTTCGTCCAATTCGATTGTGCCATTTTCATTATTGTACCGACCAAAAGTATATGAAGTTATGCATCGAATTGAATCAAATTTTTTGTGTAAGTGTATGACTATGGCTAGTTGGTCCTCCCTGAATTTGAGAAAAATCCGTCGGAAGGGGGTGCTGCAATCGCGATGTTTGTGCCATTTTCGATATTGTACCGACCAAAAATATATGAAGTTATGCATCGAATTGAACCAAATTTTTTGTGTATGTGTATGACTATGGCTAGTTAGATCGTCCTGAATCTGAAAAAAATCCGCCGGAAGGGAGCGCTGCAATCTCGAATTTTATGCTATTTTTAATATTGCACCACTTAAAAGTGTATGAAGTTAGTTCTAGAACTGAAGTAAATTTTTTGTATATAATTATTTCTTGGTAAGGCAAGTAGGTCCTCCCTGAATTTGAAAAAAAAAAATCTGCCTATCATTATATTGTCCATCGGCTCGTGCAGACGTAAATTCGTTTTTACTCTGATTAATTGATTGAAGCAGAAATTTAAGATGAAAATCAAAGTTGGTATGGTACTGAATTAAAATTATTAAAGCATTAAAATGAGAAACTATTTTTTTTAATTATTAAAATGTACGTATGAGATAGAAGAAAGTTTTGGGATTGGCACATCCAACTAGTAATTTAATAAAATGTTTATTACTGTTTTTTTTTTTATCATTATATTTTTGTCAATATTGCGTCGTTAGAAAATACGAACTGGAAAACATTACTTTTGTAATTGTATTTTACTGAAAAAAAGAAGAAAAATAGCCTGGTGAGGACACAGCCATTCGATGGGAGGGGGGGGGGGCGGTCCCGACGGAAGCGGAAATTTATAGGGCGCCAATTTTATACTACCAACGTCATTTTTTGGCCTGTCATAAGTTTTGGGGAGGGGATTTTAAATACGTACTTGCACATACGAAATTTGTGTGATGAATGACAATTGATTAAAAATATACAAGTAATGTTTCGTGCTCTTGTGGGATAAGCTTTGAATATGCGCTTCAAATCAAGTTGCTAACGAATGAAGATCAATTTTATTACTTTCTTCTATCTTCAATAGAAAAAAGTATTGTAATCGATTTTTTTTTACTTCCGGTTTTCGACGGATTTACATGTTTTAAGGGTCAAAGATTCCAAAAATGTTTTTACAAAATGTCTGTGTGTCCGTCTGTCTGTGTGTCCGTGTGTCTGTGTGTATGTCGCCATTCTACCATCAAAAAGTGTATGAAGTTATGCATAGAATTGAACCAAATTTTTTGTGAATGTTTTTGGCTGTGGCAAGCAGGTCCTCCTTCAGTTTTGAAATATTCCGCCGGAAGGGGTCGCTGCAATCGCGATTTTTGTGCCATTTTCAATATTGTACCGACCAAAAGTATATGAAGTTATGCATCGAATTGAACCAAATTTTTTTGTGTATGTGTATGGCTATGGCTAGTTGGTCCTCCCTGAATTTGAAAAGAATCCGTCTGTAGGGGGCACTGCAATCACGATTTTTGTGCCATTTTCAATATTGTACCGACCAAAAGTATATGAAGTTATGCATCGAATTTAACCAAATTTTTAGTGTAAGTGTATGACTATGGCTAGTTAGATCGTCCTGAATCTGAAAAAAATCCGCCGGAAGGGAGCGCTGCAATAGCGAATTTTATGCCATTTTCAATATTGCACCACCTAAAATTGTATGAAGTTAGTCCTAGAACTGAACCTTTATACCCTGTTCGCACTGAGAAAGTTAAGTCACTTAACTTGAAGTTTTTTTGAAGCGGTCGTACCCGGCAAGTTTCTAAAACTTGCTCAAGTGAGCTTGCTCTCTTAACTATGAGTTGAGTGGAAATCTACCTTCTGAATGTTTAATTATCATTTCTGAATTTTAGAATATTTAATTCTGATTATTAAATTAATGAATTTGAGTCCTACAAATAATTATAAACTATTTCAAGTTGTTATTTGTTTACTCCAGTTGCTTAACACGTGTGCTTGTGGGGTGTTTTTGTAATCAAAGGCCGAAAATGGAAAACGTTGAACCTGTTATTATCTCCCACAAAAGAAATTAATTTTTTAGTTGAAATAAGGCAGGATAATTACTGTGTAAATAAAAAAGTTAAAAGTTGCAGTTACAAATTTCAGAACTTATGCGCATGCTCAGATGCCAGTTTGGCCAAGTTAAGTCACTTACAATGTTTAGTAAATGCGAACAGATGAAGCCTAATTCCGGGTATCCCGCTTCAAAAAAAATTAAGTGACTTAAAGTTAAGTGACTCAACTATCCCAGTGCGAACAGGGTATTACTGTGTTATGGATCATTCTCATTGGTCATAAAAGAGATATTCTATAAATGCTGTGGAGTGATGCTACAACAAATGGGTCAAATTTTTAACAGTGTAGCATTATCGAAATAATCGCCACGGGGGGATTTTCAAGAAACGCTATCCTGCAAAAGACGAGGAATATGACGTCAAAAATTCTGGCCAATCAGGCAAAATCTGGTTGGGAAAACCGAAATATGTATTGATTTAATATGCTCGATTACACCGTGATAAACGAGGATTCAAAATAAACATTAAATTCAAAAGTTACGTATTTTTGTCCGTAGAATCCGAATCTGCAATAAAAAAAAGGGGGGGGGGGCGTTATAATTTAAGATTTCAAAGTTGGACCCCCTCTGACCCCCTGGGGGTCGGTTGCGAAGGTCAAATTTGGTATCACTGAGTAGCTTATTTAAAAATATTTAACACGCATGTTTTCGTTTTTCAAGTCCATATGTATTTCTTGAGTTATTCGACCGTTTCCAGACTTTTCGGACACCCTGTATATAAAGCCATTTTTGCATAGGAGCCGATTTTAATAAAATTTTATATACATGTTCAATTCATATTAAAATCTAGCTCTGCAAAATATCTTGATGGAAAATAAATTATTTTAGCTATTCTGGACATTTAAAAAACTTGTTATATAGAATGGCATGCGTGCAATCGTCGAAAGGTGTAAGTTTGAAGTTCTGTATCTTGAAAACTATTGAACAAAAATGATTTTTTTAATAATATTATAATCTCTGAAAATCAAGCTTTATATTTATTGAGTAATAATAATCTGGCAATACCATGGCAATTAACATTAAATTGGTTGTAAATATTTAAAAATTATAAATTAAAAAAATTAGGAACGCTACAAAAATTAAAGGATTTAAAAACATCTTTGAAATTGATGCTTGATGTAGTATTACATATGAAGATCGAATTCTACAAGTTTGGCAGTTGTTATTTATTTCCTTTATCTTAAAAAAAAATACAAAATCATAAAAAATAAATAAAGGAAATGTCTGACATTAATAATATCACAGCCATAAGGATCAATCAGTCCAAGATACACTCAAAAAATTCAATATAGCCTTTTTGATAAATAAAAATGGATTCAAAAAATTAATATTCGAGCCAGTCTATGGACTATCTGTTTTTGAAATTGTGCGTTTCTTAAAATATTACAGAATTTCTTGCTGAAAAAAAGATATGTGCTGCCATCTACTTTTCCTATTTGATTTTAGGATTAAAATGTTATTATTTGTTTAAGATAATCTTTTTTTCTATTACTCAAATTTAAAATATTCTTGAGGCAAAAATAAACTGAAAACAAGAATAAAACTTTATGCATTTAAAATATGTAAACTTTTATTTATAATATCAAATAATTTAAAGGTTATGAAAGCTTTTCTTCGTGTCCAAACAAATTATAAAAACATTGAATTTTTCAATCAACAGTTTTCTCTGTTTATTTTTTTTTTTTATCATAAAGGAATAAAAATGGCAAGAATGAAAATTTAGATGTATTAAATAGCTAAATTCCATAAGCTATAACGTCAAAAATTTTTGAAGCTGTAAAGGTGTCCTTCGTTTTCAGACAAGTAACTGAGATACTTAATGTTTTCCACAATATTTATTATTATTATTTATTTATTTTTAAATTACAGAATAAAAACGCAATTACTAAATTACGCAAATCTGTTACTTATTGTCCGTTCTTAAGTGTAAGTAATTTTTAAAACAGTCTTTTTATTCCTAAGGCAAATAATCAAACTTGAAATTTCAAGCATGTTCATATTACACAAGACCTCGATTTCGTTTCAACGTTTAATGTAAATTTTTGTACTGAAATAAACAAGTCTGAAATTTAATTCTTAGCGTTTCTTCTTAAATGAATATGATGTACTTATATGATGATTTCCAATAAAATCTGGACATGTCAGCCACAGCTGATTTGCTCATTGCGTAAGGATTGGCCCTATTTTTTAATGGATCTCTATTTCTTGTATGTAAATGTTTCAGTTATCATTACTATTGTTAATATACAAGTGCGGCGCCAGAGGGGGGACCGGGGGGCATATGCCCCCCGTCGGGCATATCTGGCCCCCTCATCGGGGCCAAAATTCAATGTCGTCGGGGAAAATATTTTGACGTTTGAATTTCTGCCCGGTCGGGTTAAACCAAAATATGGAGCTTTTTTTTTTTCTTTTTCTATTAAGTTCGATTGACTAAACTAATTTTTTTGGATATGAGTTGGTTTCTGATTGAAATTTGAGTTCAAATAAACCCGATTTTTTTAAAAAATCATAATTTCTTAAATTAAAAATCTACATGGATTACTACACAGGATGATACATGAATGACTCTGTACATGCTTATTTTTCAACAAAAAAAGATACGATTTATACTGTAGTTATAATCATGCATTATTATTTTTTAACTACATTAAATTGTGGATGAATTTTCGCTGATTGTGGATTTACGGTCGGTTTGACATGAAGAATTTTTGGTACGGTTAAGGGTACGCAAAAGAAAATTATTTTGTCGGGGTTGTCTTGGATGACAAGTAGAATACTGCATCGGGTCGGGCAAACTGAATCTGACCCGACTCGCAGTCTGGACCGGATCGGGTTGAGCCCAATCTTTTGTCGTTGTGAGTCGGATTCCAGTTTGGTTAACTTTAATAGTTTCAGGTTCAGGTTGGATATTGGCACTAATGGTTCTTGATTCGAGATGAATCCAACTCTCATAAGAATTTACAAAATTTATTTTACTATGAAAGACTATATATGTAGAGGTAATTTAGCCCCAGAAACCACAAGACTTCGACTGACAATGCATGTGCATAGTTTCAATAAATGGGCGAAGTTCAAATGCCCATCCCAGGAAAATATTTGCAAGCTAAGTGCAATATGGAAAAGTGTGAAAGCTCGAAGATTTTGCGAGGGAGATGCCCTTGATCTGCGGTGCAGAGCAGATGGGTTTTCTGCACGCCCGTGTTTTTAACGGAACGAGATTCCGTTTTAGAGCTGTGTGAAAGGGATCGATTGATACCCATATTAACTTTAATATCAGTTATTATGTCCTTTTTATTTTATACTGTATTTAGTCCAGAATTGTGATTTCATATGTACCAGTTACATAATCAAGAAGTTTTTAATTAAATATTCACTCAGTGAAATATTGGAACTGTGATTTATTTCTAACACCCGTTTTTCGTCCGCCCCACTTCTACAAATTTTGGGGGCTCGCCCTGGATGAACCAGTGGACTTCTTCTCGGTGATAAAGTTGGATGTTCCCTGCTACTCCAGTGATTGCTGGAATCGTCGCTGTTTTTACGAAGAAAGCTGAGCTGCTTCGACTGTCCGAGAGCTGTGTGTGTTTGAGCTGTCCGGAAGAAAACAGTGCTGTTGCGGTGCCACAAGAAACAACTCGTAGTGCATTTTTTTTACGAGTTGCGCGAGTGATTATTTATGCAACGAATTTAGGATTTTTTGTGCAACGAATTTGTGGTGTTTTTCTGCAACGAATGCTGGTAGTGTATTTTTTTTACCAGCTAAGTACTATTTTTTTACCAACCGATTAATTGTGCGTACTGGGTGCATGTTTTATTTTTCAAGAACCCTCGCTGTGATTTTTTTTTGCGAGGCGATTTTTGCGCGAGTGAAAATTTTTCGAAGCCAAGTGATACAGGGCTGAAATGTCCTAGTGTTTTAGTATATTCAAGCCCGGTGCATTTTTTTAGGGCTTATATTTTTTAACATATACAGATATGTATTAAGATATTGATCTATCTATAACGAGTGTTTTCATAATTATTATATATATTTGATTTGAAGTTATGATATATTTTGTGTATTATTTTTCATGAGAACAGAGGATATCCACAATGAAGTAAGTGGTTCTTTCCCATAAATGGTAATTAAATATAAAACTTATAGCATCTTGCTTTTATTTTAAACATTAAAGAATTTTGTTTTGTAATGTGAGTTTATGAATAGAAAATAATTTTCCTTATATATATAATATTTTTATAAGATATTTTAGTATATTTGATAGAGTTTTTGTAGGAATAATGGCATATTTGGTAAGAGCAAAGAAAATAGACTTATTGTCAGTGTTAAATGAATTGGGGCTGAGTGCTGAGGAAAGCGCGACAAAAGTTCAGTTAGCCGACATAATAACCAAATCGGACGGTTATAATGAAGACATAGTCAAAAACTTATTAGACGGTCTCGTTAGCGAACGGTTAGAACAAGAAAAAAATAAAGAAATCGAGGAAAACGAAAAAAAAGCATATGAATTAAAAAAATTAGAGCTAGAACTCAGTGCAAAAAACAAATCCGAAATGACGCTTAACGCCGGAATGAAAACTCCTGATGTTTTAAAGTTAATCGCGAGATATGACACCAATGAAGAAATAAGTATATATCTCACGCTGTTCGAAAGACAAATAAAACGATTAGGGGTAGAAAAGGAGAATTGGGTAACTTATTTGCTAGGTCTGTTACCATTAGAAATAGTTAATATAATAGGTCGCGAAAATGAGGAACCCTCGAATGATTATGATTACGTTAAACAGTTATTATTAAAAAGATTCAAGCTTAGTGCGGAACAGTTTCGACAGAAATTCTTTGGCCACAGAAAAGAAAGTTCGGAATCGTGGCGCGATTACTCATTTGAACTTACGAATTTTTTAGAACAATGGTTGACAGGTCTGAACATTTCGTCTTTTGAAGATTTAAAAAACCTTCTAGTTATTGACCAAATAAGGAAAAAATTACCATCGGAAGTAAGGGAGCATTTTATTGATGACTTGCCTAAGTTTACTAAGGTCTCAGATTTTATAAGTAAACTTGATGATTATGAGGCGGCCCGTAATATCGTTAAGAAGCATTCGGAAGTAAAAAATAGCGATAGTAAAAGGCGTTTTTCGCAGAACATGGAAAACAAAAGTTTTCACCGGAACAACAATTTTTCCCAAAACAACAAGAACGGAGTAAGGAATAATTATAACCCTTTCAAAACTAAATGTTTTTATTGCAATGAATTTGTTTCTCATAAATCGAGTCAGTGTCCTCGCAGAATGGAGGGAAATAAAAGTAATCACTACGGTTTAGATAACACGAAAGCGGTGAACGCCATGAGTAATAAATTTTGTCCGTCGGATAAAATTGTCAAAAGTATTGAAATTAAAGGGAAACGCGTAAATTGTTTTGTTGATAGCGGATCGGATGTGACAATGATAAACAATGAACTTTATAGAATTTTGGGAAGGCCTAATTTAAATAAGAATGATGTGAAATTGACAGGTATTAGTGGTGATGGAGTAATTCCTTCAGGTTTTTTCAATACTGATATAAAAATTGATGATGTTAGTGTAAATTGCGATGTGTACGTTTTGCAGGATTTAAAATATGAAATGCTTCTCGGAAATAACTGTTTGAATAAATTAAATTTCGAAATATCAAACAATGGCTTAAAAGTGACGGGTAAGCGGAACGATGAAAAAAGTTACAATGTAAACGTTGTTACAAAAATACCCTTAGAAATTCCAGAGATAGGCGCGGTCAAAGATGTTAAAAACATTCTCACGGTTAAATCTGACTTGCGGTTAGATGTTGAAGAGGTTCCCAGGCCCGACCCATACTTGCGGTTGAATTCTTCAAACACACCCATGACTGAAAATTCTTTAGATGATTCTCATGAACCCGAATCTGTTTGCTTAGCAGAAATAGCTAATGCGGTTAATGTAAATGAAATCGATATGACGCATATTGCCGACTGCGGTTTAAGGGAAGAATTAATTAATTTGATTACGAATTATAAGCCTGAGAAAACGAAAAGTGTTGACTTGAAAGTTAAGATAGTGTTAAGCGATGACATACCAGTTGTACAAAGGCCAAGGCGATTAGCGTTAGCTGAACAAGCATTTGTTGATACACAAATAGGAGATTGGCTTGATGAGGGTATTATAAGAGAAAGTTGTTCAAATTATGCTGCGCCAATGGTTTTAGCGAAAAAGAAAAATGGAGATTACCGATTATGCGTAGATTATAGGAAACTTAACAAAAAGATAATTAGAGATAATTATCCCCTTCCAGTGATTGACGATATTTTAGATGAAATCGGGCAGAGTAAGGTGTTCAGTACATTAGATTTGAAAAATGGATTTTTACATGTAGAGGTTGATGAGGATAGTAAAAAGTTTACTTCGTTTGTTACGAATAATCAACAATTCGAGTACAATGTAATGCCATTCGGTTTAAATGACGCTCCACAATTTTTCCAACGTTACATATATGCATGCCTTAAAGAATTAATAAGAGATAGAACGATTTCCGTGTACTTAGACGATATAGTTGTCCCTGCGCAGACTGAAGAAGAGGCGCTTTCTAAATTGAAACGTGTGTTTCAGGTAGCATCAGAGTATGGCCTCGAGTTTAATTTTCCTAAATGTCAGTTTTTTTAAGAGAAAAATCGAATTCTTAGGATACGTAATGGAGAATGGAACAATTCGACCTTCCGAAACACATGTTATAGCTGTTACAAAATTTCCTGAACCAAAAGATAAAAAGCAACTCCAGAGTTTTTTGGGACTTACCGGATATTTCAGGAAGTATATCGCTGATTATGCTAGAATTGCTAGACCTTTGAGTGATCTTTTAAAAATGGAAAATGAATTCAATTTCGGACCAAGTCAAAAAGAAGCTTTCCAAATTTTAAAAAATAAACTGTCTAGTAAGCCAGTATTAAACATATTTAGAAAGGGGGCGGAAACGGAATTACATACGGATGCGAGTAGTTTAGGTTTTGGAGCAATCTTGTTACAAAAAGATGATTACGGAAATTTACATCCAGTTCATTTCATGAGCAAGAAAACAACGCCCGCTCAAGCGAACTATAGTAGTTATGAGCTCGAAGCACTTGCTGTCATCGAAGCATTAAAGAAATTTCGAACTTATTTGTTAGGAAATAAATTTAAAATAATAACCGATTGTTCTGCTTTTCAAAAAACCTTAGAGAAAAAAGATCTTACACCTAAAGTTGCGAGGTGGGCATTATTTCTTCAAGAATTTGACTACCAAATTGTTCACAGAGCCGGAAATCAAATGAAACATGTCGATGCATTGAGTCGTAACACGGTTTTAACTTTAACGCGTTCACAGGATGAACTTACTGCAAAATTGACTAAAGCGCAAAACGAAGATGATTACATTCAAACTATAAAAACATTAGTTGAAAAAAACGAAAGTAATGATTATTTTGTTAGGCGAAATATTGTGTATAAATATGAAAACGATAGAGAATTAATTATGGTACCAGAAATCATGCAAAGGGAAATTATTCGTGAAAATCACAATAAGGGACATTATGCTGTTGCTAAAACTGAAGCGATCGTGAAACAGGATTATTATATTCCTAACCTTCGAAAACAGATCGAAAGCGTGATAGGAAATTGTATTGAGTGCATACTATGCAACAGGAAACAAGGTAAAGGTGAAGGATTGCTAAATCCCATCCCTAAACAAGATACGCCACTTCAAACTTACCATATCGATCATTTAGGTCCGCTACCTTCGACAAACAAAAATTATAATTTTATTTTCTCTGTAGTGGACGCTTTCACAAAATTTGTGTGGTTTTATCCTGTCAAAACAACATCCGCTAAGGAGGTGATTTCGAAATTAAAAATTCAACAAGCCGTATTTGGAAATCCAGAACGTATAATTAGCGATCGTGGAGCCGCTTTTACTTCAAATGAATTTAAGGAGTATCTCGAAGATGAAAAGATAGAACACGTTTTAATTACGACAGGTATACCGAGGGGAAACAGACAGGTAGAGCGATCACAGAAAACACTCATAAATATCCTGAGTAAATTATCCATCGATGATCCGACGAAATGGTATAAATATGTGCCAACCGTACAACGAATAATGAACAGTACGATTTCGCGTAGCACTCAGTATACCCCTTTTGAGTTATTAACAGGAGTAAAATTAAGGGATAAGGAGGATTTAAATATTAAACGAATTATTGATGAGGAACATGAAAACGCGTTCATGGAAGAAAGACTTAACAATAGAAATATTGCTAAACAAAACATTCTAAAAATCTAGGAAGAAAATAGTAAAAGTTTTAATCGTAAGCGGAAAAAAGCAAGGTGTTATAAAGTTGGTGATCTAGTTGCCATAAAAAGAACCCAATTTGGGGTCGGCATGAAATTACGAATTAAATACTTTGGTCCTTACAAAGTGATCAAAATCAAAAGCAATGACAGGTACGATGTCGAAAAAGTGGGCTTCCAAGAGGGTCCAAGAGTGACATCAACTGCAGCTGACTGCATGAAACCATGGGTTTCTACACCCTAAAATATGTTTTTCAAGTATTTCTTTTATGTGTTTTTTTTGTTGTAGTTTATTTGTTTATGTATCGCCATATAGTGTTTTATGACTCCAAGTACATCCGTTTAACGTTATTTTTTTTTTGACATTATTTTATGCAAGAAAAAAAACTGAACTGTGACTGAAGAAAAAAAAAACTTTTAATAGTTTATGAACACTTGGACTAGCACCAGACTTTTTATTATTATTATTAGTTTTTCAGTGATTTAATATGGAATTTTAGTGTTTGTGTTTTGTGATTTCACTATTTTTATGAAAGTCGTATGGAGTCTGATCTGGAGCTTATAGTTGGTATTAAGCTCTGTGAGGGCACAGATAGGTCAGGATGGACGAGATGTAGAGGTAATTTAGCCCCAGAAACCACAAGACTTCGACTGACAATGCATGTGCATAGTTTCAATAACTGGGCGAAGTTCAAATGCCCATCCCAGGAAAATATTTGCAAGCTAAGTGCAATATGGAAAAGTGTGAAAGCTCGAAGATTTTGCGAGGGAGATGCCCTTGATCTGCGGTGCAGAGCAGATGGGTTTTCTGCACGCCCGTGTTTTTAACGGAACGAGATTCCGTTTTAGAACTGTGTGAAAGGGATCGATTGATACCCATATTAACTTTAATATCAGTTATTATGTCCTTTTTATTTTATACTGTATTTAGTCCAGAATTGTGATTTCATATGTACCAGTTGAATAATCAAGAAGTTTTTAATTAAATATTCTCTCAGTGAAATATTGGAACTGTGATTTATTTCTAATTACCGATTTTCGTCCGCCCCACTTCTACATATATATGAATGTTAATGAGTTTATCTATGCTGATTTTTAATTTAAAAGTTAAAACTGACACTGAAGGTACAATTTTTTACATAACTACATTACAATATGGATATATTTTTTCATCAGTTACGGTTGGGGTCTGGTTGATCTTGAAATATTTTGGGTCCAGGCGTTCAGGTCAAAATGTGATGATGTCGAGCTCGAGTTTCTGGTAGAGTTCTGCATTCACCTCGGGAAACTAAACCCAACTCGACAGGCATAGTTTGAGTGGCATATGACTAAAGTTAATATTTTTTCGGATTGACTTCTATTTTTCGAGTCGGATTGATTTTAATTGTTTTAGCATATAGGCTCGATTCTACTTAAATTCTCAAAAGTATCTCCGAAACATATTTTTAAATAAAAAATTATGTTATCCGGGTGTCAATGAGTGCATATACAGATATATTGATTTTTCTACAGAAAAAACATAATTTATACTAGTGATATTATTGTAGGCTACTTTTCTATTATTGCTTTACAAGATGGAAGTTAGTTTTTCATTTCGAGTTGGAATTGGGTTCGGGTAGAATACTGTTGGTTTTATGTCGGAGTTTGTTCAGTTCGGGGTCATCTAATTTTTTAAAACTGGTTCAGGTTGAAATGGATATAGAATTAACTAGTTTAAGTCGGGTATAACCCAATCTGTGGAGGACTCTATGCTCGAAAAATAATCCGTGGATTCAACTTCTTTTACCCTTGATTATATTCCGTAAAAACAGAAAAAATTGCACTTTAACTTTTCCATTTCTATCCCCCCCCCTTAAAAAATATAGTAAAAAACACCAATTACCTAAAATACTCCCACTTAAAGCAGCATGTTCACCAAATTACACGCATGTTTTGGCAGCTGTGCTGCTTAGTACTTTTTCGTATTTAGAAAACTAATTTATAAATCCCTTTTGTCTAAAAATACGTAAAAATCAGAAACCGAAGATCAAAATTTTCAAAAATCTCCAATCAGAAAAAAGAAATTGCTTAAAATAATAGAAAACCTCTTTAAATCACAGGGATATTTAAGCATTGTCGAGACGGACTCGGCGAGAAATTTTGGCCCACGCAGACCACAGCTAGACCTCCTGCATAACTCGCGGTTCGAATCAGCGATATATTTTTAATTGCAGGTCGCTTTTCGCTGTTATTAAAATAATGCACTTTAAGTTTCCCAACTATTTCACAAATTTTCACTTCATTTATATTTCTCTTCGGAATATTGTATTTAAGCTCTTTGTTTCAGATTTGAATCAAAATTGTGAATATCACGCTTTCTGCATTCGATCGATATACATTCTAAAACAAAATGGAAATTGAAGATGTTTTCCGCATTGTTTTTATTATTACAGCTATAGCTAAAAAAATCTGCTTTGATTAAAATTATGAAAAAAGTAAAACGTGATATTTATAAAGTCATAAAAGTTACCCATTTCAAATACTGTAGTTCAACTAATTAATTTCACACCATGCAAATACATTGACTTCAAATAAAAGAAATTAATATTTAGTACAGTAACGTGTTCAGATGGAATGAAAAAGGATATCGTTCTTAGCAAGCATACTGTTTCTTTATACATTTATTCTTATTTAGATTTAAATTTACCATGTTTAAGCCGCAGAGAACAGCTGCGATTCAGTAAAAGGAAATGCATGTCTGTCTGTTTTGACTAGTTTTCAAATTCTGTTCTGCAACTTAATATGAAACAAACTTTTCGAGTAATGGAATGATAAAGAGGTTGATGAGTACGTTGTTTAGCATCAGCAAACGTATTCCTGCTGATTGGTAGTAAAAATAATATTTATTTTTTATTGTTGCTATGGGAATTACAAGAAAAACACCTGTTGTGATAGATTGAAAGGATGTTTCAGAGTATTTTATAATTAATCAGAAACCGTAAGAACAATGCTACAATGAATTTTTAAAGAAAAAATTTGACTATGAAAAAAATAAAGTTTACGACTTTGCAAATTTTGCATTAAAATTATTATTTCTACTAATTATAAATATTTTATGAGTTCCTTCTTTTTACGAAAGTACGAAGTTTAATATTTTTCTGCTGTGTGTAAAAAGTTTCAAGACTTTCATACGAGTAAGTCGAAATGATTTCTTCTTTCTTTGTGTTTATATGTGATTTAATATTTTTACCCGAGTGTTTTAATTTTAAAATTGCTTTATACGCAGAATTCGTACTTTTGTTGAAAATAATAATTTAATTTGTCTTAATTATGTAAGTTTTTCATTTTTATTTTTCCATTCAGTAATACACACAGTAGAACGCCGATTATCCGGACCGGTCGGTATCGAGGATAATCCAGTTAATGAAAAATCCGGATAATTGGGAAATTTTATAAACGCATAGGGCAATGTTTTTAGGCAACTTCCCTTCACATTTTTTCCAGGTTTCAAACTGGCAATTGTGGTAATGCACATTTTAGCATATTGAAAATGGCGTGTTTAGAAGTATTTTTTTTTTTCTGCAAAATTGGTACCAAGTTGTATATAGAAATACACATAGAAATTATATACATACACTGTACAGTATATATATTTTTAAAAATCCTCGTGATAGGGAAAAAAATTCTTGATAGTCTTCTGGTTCACAGAGGTCATTCTTTTGTCTGCGTGGGACTCTCGTGCATTAGAAGGGAAACTTCTAAGGTTCTAGAAAAAAATAGTTTTATGCATTGCTGTCTTTGTATTTGTTGGTAATTTTATTATTTCAGGATTAGAAATTAGTTATTTAACAGTTAAATTCCATGTCTTCTTGTCAAGTTTACCTTACCCTGCCTGAAGAAGCTTGACTTTAAAATTTTTATAAAAAATAGAAAAAAAAAAAAAAAAAAGTATGGTCCTTGATTGATCCGGTTAATTGGACAATACGCTTAATCGGAGTCCAGGTAATCTCTACTGTATTTTAAATTTCATATTCATTATTTCAAAAAGCACTGCAATCGAAAATTAGTATTCCCAAATCAGACCTAAAAAATCTTGTGTAGCTGGGAAGTCTTATTATACACCTTGGAGACGAGCGACACGTATACGTGCCGCAAAAAGGCTTAAGAATCATTGTTTATCAGTGTCATTCTTTTTAGCTCACAGGCTATCATAGCCTGAGAGCTTATGTGCCCGCCCGTTCTGTATGTACGTTCGTACGTGCGTAACGCGATAACTCATGATAAAAGTATCCTATCCACTTGAAATTTTGTGTACAGGTATATCCTGATAAGGTGCTTCCCTGATTAGTTTTTGGAGTTCATTCGATAAGTATAAGAAGGGGAACGGGGGCTCATGCCCCTCCCCTTAATTGATATAAATGGGTTTTTCATTCAGAATTATCAGTTTTCGTGCAAAATTTAGGTATAACATCATTCTAATGAGGCGCCTCAGTGATTGGTATTAGGTGTTCATTGTATAAGTGTAAACAGGGGGAACGGGGGTTTTAATGCCCCTCCCCTTAATTGATATAAATGGGTTTTTCATGCAGAATAATCAGATTTCGTTCAAATCTCTGAATAGTTTTGGAAGTTTAATGGTTAAGTATAAAAAAGAGGGGGATAACTCCTCTTAAATTATATAAATGGGTTTTTATTAAGAATTTTCCGATTGACTCTGAAGTTTGGATATAGATTTTTTACATGATAAAGCATGTCCCTGATTAGTTTAGGGGGTTCAATGATTAAGTATAAAAGGGGGAAAGGGGGAGCTGTTCCCCCTCCTTTGATTTTTTTTTCGATCGGAAATAACCCTTGAAAATATAAGGCTGCAATATGCAATTAGTATGCGTAGCCTGTGAGCTCATTGCCTTCAGTTTAACTGGGCAATATTCTTTTTCTCTCTCTTCTTCTTTTTTTACTGCATTAGATCTGGAAATACTGTTATTCACAGACGTCTGTCAAAAAATTCTTTCCAAGAATATTCCACTCTTTATTAGAAAACGGAAAAAAAATGAAAGAAAAAAGGGAAAAAAAAGTCTGATTCGGCCAAAAGTTATAGAAAAATGTTCTATAATACCTGTTTTAAGAATAATAAATTTCAGCGCCGGCAGAACTTTCAAAAAATAAAATTTAGTCCGAGTCTTCAGATAAAATTAAGCTCGATTCGAGTTTAAGGAAAGAAAATTTCACCAAGCTTTTTCTTCTGGATGAGCCGCGATAGATGTTTGCATTGGCCAGGCTCGGGTCTGTTTTCTTTTACGATACTCGGGCCGATCCATGCCTGGTTTTCACTCTTTTCATGACTAACTAACTTTTCTAACTAACTTTTTCGATATTGAGCTGGAACTGCGCGGGAAGAAATTTTCAGTCCCGGTTTCGATGCGTATGAAAATCACTTTCTCGGAACGACCTGGTCCGAGTAAAAGTTAGTAAAATTTGACCCGTTCCAAATATTTTTAGGAAAAATGTATGTATTTTTATAAGTTTAACTCACCATTATCCCACAATTAAAATTTAAAATGTATTATTTACAACGAATAGTAAATTTTTAGAATAAAATTTAAATACCAAAAAATCTGTGAAATAGAACCTGCCTATGACGCATTGCTGTCTTAGGGACACTCTTCACTCACTTCAAAATACCTGCTCTATAATGTTAAACCAATGGGCAGGTTGTTTTCGAATTTCTCGTTTTATTTTAATATTTTAAACGTTTTTGAATGGGATAACTGAGCTCAATCTTCAATATGACTATTTTTAACTTTTTCGATTTTGGTTGCAAGCATAAATGTGTATAGTAATATAAAAAGCACTTTTAGTTCTAAAGCCGGTTCCGAAAGTTAAAATATCTTTTTTTAACAAACTATAACGCATTTTTTTCCGTTCCTATGGAATTCTGTCTTAGAAGATTTTATGTGTGGCATTTTTTTCTGATTTTAAAGTCTCCAATACATGAAATAAGGATTAACAATAACTAAACCATTTACATGCAAATAGATATTCATTAAAAATAAATAAATATTGCAGACTAGATCACTTCTAAAAAAATTAATTATTTTTAATTAGAACTCCCCGTGCAAAACAGTTTATAACTGTTGTGTCGATATATTTTAATGAAAGCAGTAGACTGTATAATCACTTTTCACATTATTTAATAACACATTTCACAAATAAAATCCGCTGAGGGAACACAATGCACACATCGTCGAGATTCACAGACTCAACTATAAAGTAAACATAATAGAACAATAATATCCCTGCGCAGAGGGAAAAACACATATTATCCCTACGCAGAGGGAAAAGCACTGGGATAAAAAGCAGACGATTTTTTAATTAAACATACTCCCGGCCTTGAAAGCCGAAAGGGTTTCAAAAATTTACTCTAAAGGTAATTTACACAACTTAGTTATTGGCCTTTTTAATTCACTATTTTCAGTTTTCAGGGTAACTACACGAACCTTTTTATCAGATCCAGGGTGAGTTTTGATCACTCTAGCTAATTTCCACTGTAAAGGGGAGAGACCTTCATTTTTTATTATAACTAAATCACCTATTTTAATATTAGGCTCTTCTCTAAACCATTTTACTCTCTGTTGTAGGGTCGAAAGGTACTCATTGCTCCATCTTTTCCAAAAGTGTTGTTGTATTTTCTGCACTAATTGCCACCTGGTCAATCTTGATGCATGTACCTCTGAAATATCTACTTCTGGTACTGAAGTAAGAGGAGCACCAATTAAAAAATGACCAGGGGTTAAGGCCTGTAAATCATTAGGATCTGAACTTAAAGGACAAAGGGGTCTAGAATTTAAACATGCTTCGATTTGAGCTAAAAGAGTTGAAAGTTCTTCAAATGTTAAAACTGAATTGCCAACGGTTCTTTTTAAATGAAATTTCATCGATTTAATACCAGCCTCCCAAAGTCCTCCAAAGTGAGGGGCTGAGGGTGGATTGAAATGCCAATTTATTTCTTCTGAACTTAAGTATTTTGTCACTTCTTCATTATGCTGAGAAGAAGCCACAAATTTATACAATTCTTTCAACTCCTTGCTCGCACCGACAAAATTTTTGACACAATCACTTACAATTTCTTTTGGTTTTCCTCGTCTGGATATAAATCGCTTCAGACAAGCTAAAAAAGCCTGAGTAGATAAATCAGTCACTAATTCAATGTGAATTGCATGAGTAGAAAAACATATAAATAATGAAATATAACACTTAAAAGATTTTGAACCTCTACCTTTTTTAAATTTACACAATATAGGTCCAGCATAGTCAATTCCTGTAATAAGGAACGGACGGGTAGGTTGCACTCTAGTTGTAGGTAAATCAGCCATGATTTGTTTAGCTGTAGAAGCAGAAGCACGAGCACAGATTACACAATTCCTTACGAACTTTCTTACAGCACTTCGTCCACTTAAAATCCAAAATTTCTGTCTGATAACACACAATAATAGCTGAGGGGCAGCATGAAAATGAGATAAGTGAAAATATCTGATAATCAACACTGTCACTGGATGATTTTTTTGGTAACAATATTGGATGGATTTGTTCTTGTGTGAGATTTGAATGACGAAGACGTCCCCCAACATGAGTATTCCTCCTTTGTCAAGGAATGGAGAAAGATTAATCAGTTTGCTATTGCGAGGTAAACACTTACCAGAAGTCATACATTTAATGTCATCAGGAAATGATGACTCTTGCACTTGTTTAATTATCACCTTTAAGGCACTCTGAATTTCTGTATGTGTAAGAAAGCCGAAGTTTCTTTTTGAAACAGGTAAACGAGAATTCGTAAGAAATCTCAAACACCAAGCAATAACACGTTTTAGCTTAGTAAATGATGATATATTTGAGAGAATAGGCATTTCCTCACTTAACTGGGCTGTAGCACAAAAATAAGTTTTCCTTTGTTCTAATAAAGCTTCGTCACAGAAAACACTCCCTAATTGTGATTTTGGAGAAGTGAAAGATGGATCACTAAGCCAACTGGGGCCATTCCACCACAGATCATGCAATGATAATTCTGAGGGTGATAGACCTCTTGATGCACAATCTGCTGGATTCTCCTTTCCCTTTATATGATGCCAGAACTCAGAAGGAACAAGTTGCTGTATTTCAGAAACACGATTTGCAACAAAAGTTTGCCATCTTCTTGATTCGGTTGATAGCCAAGAAAGAACTATTGTTGAATCCGTCCAACAATTAATTTTAGAGATGTCCAAGTACAATGAATATAGAACAGTTTTTACCAAACGGGATGACAGCAGGGCGGCACTCAATTCTAATTTAGGTAAAGTTATTGATTTTAAAGGTGAAACTCTTGTTTTTGCTGCTAATATTCTAACTGATACAGTCGAATCATTTGATAAGGATCTTAAGTAAACAACTGCACCATATGCCACTAAGGAAGCGTCACTAAATGAATGAATTTCAAATGTGTTAGCTGAAGGAATAATTGCTAAACGAGGCACAGTAATTGATGTTAAACATGCGAGTTCTTCCCGAATTTTTATCCACCTATTTTTAATCAGAAGTGGAACAGGTTCGTCCCATGCCAGATTACTTCTCCATAATTCCTGAAGTAGAATTTTTGCAGAAATTATAAAGGGGGAGATCCAACCAAGTGGATCGAAAAATTTTGCTATATCTGACAATATGGATCTCTTTGTGACTTCTTTTAATGTTGGTTCTATGGTGACACTAATTTTAAAGACATCGAGATTTGAGTCCCATTTTAATCCTAACACCTTTATTGAGTTATCGTTTTCAATTGATAAATCTGATTTAGACTGAATTAAATTTTCAGGAATGTTTTTTAGTACACTAATGTCATTCGAGGCCCACTTGCGTAACTCAAATCCGCCTCTTTTCATTAATTCTTGTAACTCTGATATTAATTTTATAGCTTCTTCGGGAGATGATGCACCTGTAAGTAAGTCGTCTACGTAAAAATCACGTAATACAACATTTGACGCTAATGGAAAATTTAATTTTTCATCCAACGCTAATTTCTGTAGAAATTTAGTAGCTAAATATGGGCTAGACGTTAGTCCGTATGTAACTGTAGTGAGGCGATAATCATTTATATCATCGGAAAATTTATCTTTCCAGAGAATTCTTTGAAAATTTTGATCTTCAGGAAGTATTTTAATTTGACGAAACATTTTTGCAATGTCAGCATTAATAGCTATAGCGTGTGTGCGGAATCTTAACAAAATAAAAAATAACTCTTGTTGAACTCTAGGACCTACAATTAAATTTTCATTAAGAGAAACATTATTTGTAGTTTTTGCGCTACCGTCAAACACAACTCTAAGACGGGTTGTTGTACTAGATTCCTTGATTACTGGATGATGTGGCAGATAATAAATTTCATTAACAGGTTTTTGAATTTCACTCTTTGGTATTTTCTCCATGTGTCCCATTTCAAGATATTCATTCATAAATATACAATAATTTTCATACAAATCGGGCTCTCTATTAAATCGTTTTTCTAAATTTAGAAATCTTTTCATAGCTAACGATTTTGATTCCCCTAATTCTTTACATTGCTTTTTAAATGGCAAACGCACGATATATCTTCCTTTAGTATCGCGTGAATGAGTTGTATCAAAAATTTCCTCACAATATTTTTCTTCATTTGTGTATATTTCTTTTGAGGGGATGTTTTCTAACTCCCAGAATCTTTTTACATAATCTGTTTCAACATTTGCAAAATTAACTATAATATTTGGTTTATTTTCTGAAAAAGTATCACTATCTCCTGTTATTAACCACCCATAATCTGAATTTACTGCAAAAGGCAGTCCTGGTTTTCCAAATATTTTTTCTCCTCTAATTATAGATAATGATAATGACACGCCAAATAATAAGTCTATTGGTCCCGGTTCATTCCACTTAGGGTCAGCTAGTGTTATGTTCTTTAAATGACTGAATGCATTAATATCATATGATACAACTGGTTGATTACTCGTTATCTTTTTCAAAATATAAAAAGTACCTAATCGTGTGTTTTGTTTATCAAAATGTGGAGAAAATTCCAATCTTACAACACCACGTGTCTCTTCGGAGTATCCCATTCCCAAGCATTTAATCTGTAAATTAGCAGAATTTCTTTTTATACCTAATAATTGTATTGCACGCTCACTTATAAAATTGTTAGTACTTCCGACATCTATTATACATCTCAGTAATTTATTGCCTCCATAATTATCTTTCACATTAATTAGCGCAGTTGCAAGTATGCCAAATGATTTTGAATTTATTTCCCCAAGACATGAATTTATGGACATATTTGTATTATTAGATGATTCAGGAGTAGTCTCACTAGTATGATACGAGGACTGAGGCGTTACTTGGGTTTTTATATCTGGATAGTTAGTTTCTCGTCTTTCATAGTGTAATAAGCTATTATGACTCTTCAAATTACATTTTGAACAAACTCTTTTTGACTGACAATTGGTTAATTTATGGTCAGCAGATAAACATGCAAAACAAAGATTTTTATTTTTTACAAATTGCACTCTTTCACGAACAGATAATTTTAGAAACTCACTACATTTAGGTATTTTATGACTAGGTGAAGAACAATATTTACACTCATTATTGTTAACAGAAGCAGTCATCGCAGTTAATTTAGGATAATTTTTTTTCTTATAAACACTATTTCCTTTAGCAGACTGTAATGAACGAGCATAATCTTTCAGAAAATTTATTAATTGATCTAACGTTGGAAGTTCGTCATTTTTTAACTGTCGTTCCCACCACAGTTTAACATTAGAGTCAAGTTTTTGCAAAAGTAAATAAATCAACAAAGTTTCTGAAAAGCCACTTACCTTCTGATCCAAGATTTCGAAAGATCGAACACATTCATTCGTCATATCCCCTAAATTAAGTATTGCTGCCGGTGAATCGCCTTGCACGAATGGAAAATTTAATAATTTTTTAGTATAAGAATATATTAATTCTCTTTTATTTGAAAACCGTTCCGTTAATAATTGCCATGCTACATTGTATTTCGAATCTTCAATAGGAATTGATTTTATTATTTTTAACGCGTCTCCATGACACGATAATTTTAAATATTGCAGTTTCTGAGCAGGCGATAAATTTTCATTTTCATGTATACTTGCTGTAAACAAATCCTTGAAACTTAACCATTCATGAATATTTCCACTGAAAGTTGGTAAAGAAAGTTTAGGTAATTTCATTTCACTCACCTCCTTTTTTGGATTGTCCGTATTTATTTTCCTAGCATTAATTTCACGTTCAATTTTTACAGTTAATTCATCTAAGATGTCTTGTTGTTCATCCTTCTCTTCTATAAATGAATCAATGTCTTTTTCTTCACATGCATAAAAGATCGATTTAAATAAATTCTTTAACTCTTCATCTAATTTTTCAATTTCTTTTTTAAATAACTGAATTTGTTCTAAGTCACACACACTCAAATCAGTTTTGAAGAATTTATTTTTCACTCTTGTAATTGAAGATTTTAAAACTTTTTTATCAGTCAATATTTTCTTATCCATTTTTTTTTCTTGCGTTATTCTATTTGGCACTATTCCAATTAGCTCATTTTACTTTAGAATGAATTTCACTCACGAATTATTCTATTAACTTTTTACTTAAATTTCGCAATACTCCGGCTGCGATGCCGACCAAAATGTTGTGTCGATATATTTTAATGAAAGCAGTAGACTGTATAATCACTTTTCACACAATTTAATAACACATTTCACAAATAAAATCCGCTGAGGGAACACAATGCACACATCGTCGAGATTCACAGACTCAACTATAAAGTAAACATAATAGAACAATAATATCCCTGCGCAGAGGGAAAAACACATATTATCCCTACGCAGAGGGAAAAGCACTGGGATAAAAAGCAGACGATTTTTTAATTAAACAATAACTATATCGAAGTAAAATTTCATGTTTTGTAGAAAAATAGAGTCGGGTCGGGCCAAGATTTTAACTTATATAAATAAGCTAAAAAACTTTGTAAAATCACCATAAAAAGAAAATTAAACAGGACGCGTTTCGAGCTTCAAAAACACAGCTCGTCTTCAGCTAATCCAAACACGTGTGTCCCTTGTGACACGTGTTTGTATTAGCTGAAGACGAGCTGTGTTTTTGAAGCTCGAAACGCGTCCTGTTTAATTTTCTTTTTATGGTGATTTTACAAAGTTTTTTAGCTTATTTATAAATTTATCGCCAGTGATTTCGGTGTTTCTCAATATTTTAACTTATATATTTTTTTGGCCGGCCTAATATATATGTGTACATATATTGTACTTGCTACATCGTATAATCAGATCGATTTTTTAAATTTTCTCGCCGGTCGGACCATTAATTTATTTTGCACGAACTGGGTCGGGCTCGGCCCTGAAATTTCTGCCCACGCAGTTTTTTAGGCCCCAGTCCAGCTCGCGTTGACCATTAATATATATTATGAACTTGGCCCCCCTGTCGGGGATACAGTGCCCCCCCGTCGGGCAAATTCTGGCGCCGCCCTTGTTAATATATATTCCATGTATTGGAGTGTTAAAAATTTGAAAAATGCTGTACAATAAAATCTTCTAAGACGGAATTGCATAGAAAAGAAAAAAAAATTGCATAATAGACAATTTCCCTTCTTAGCAAGTATAAATGTATTATACCGGGTGATTATAATTAAAGTTACGTTTTCAAAAACTGATAATTTTAAAACTACTGGTCAGAATGACTTTATATTTTAGCAAAACAATCATAAGGTCATGGATTTTTATTTTTATTTTTTTTTTTGGGGGGGGGGGGGGGCGAAGAAAAAAAATAATTACAAAACGCGCCGATAGATGACGCTGTTAGAGTAATCTCTTAGAAAAGGCCAAATATTTATTCGTTAAACACAGAAATGATGTTAGCTAAAAGGAAACAATAGAATTCAGGAATTTACTACATAATTTATTAGCGAAAGGACAAAAATACGTGTTTACAGAGACAGCAGCAATAATGACAAAAAAAAAAAAAAAAAAAAAAACAGAGAGAGAGAAAGAGAAATAGAAAGTTTAATGGAACAAACACCTTACTAGTGTTTAAAGCATAAGTTCTTCGATATGCTTTTCGTCTTGTTCCATTGCTAAGCGCAAAACGGCATCATGCTCCATAACAGATTCAAGGGTATCTGTCTGATGCAATCAGGGCCGTAGCTTGAAATTTTTATTGGGGGGGGGGGGGGGGGGAGCCAAAATTTGGCGCCTTTTAATATTTTACCGCCATTGAATTCCTTGCGCGTATTTTAGTGTGTGTGTGTAGGGGGGGGGAGTAGTTATGCTACTTTTTTATCTTTAGTTACTTATTCATGGCAATGGCATCTATTTAGGTAACGTAAGTGATGCAGCCATGGTTGGATTTCCATTTTAAGCGTGCATGCACATGTGCTGATAAAATATCTCTCCCAGCTCTTATTTTTTCAAGGTCTAAAAAGGCAATGTAGAATGTTTATAGCAGTAGCGTAGCTATGTTTTTTGGCGCCCGGGGCCAGCAAGAAATTTTGCGCCCCCACCCCAATATAGATATATAACAATTTCTCTCAATTTGGCCCCTTAGCTACGCCACTGGTTTATAGAAATTCCGAATCCTGGATTTTTAAATCTATTTTCCTGACACGATAAGAACAATTGTATTGTAGGCGTTATGAATCAAACTTTCCGAAGCGGAAGAGCTAGAGACGAAAAAAAGGACCATGTTGAAACAATGATTGTTTATCAATCAAATTCTAATGAATGGAGTAAAAAATAAAGTCATATGGCACCTTAGAGGTCTGTACGGCCGGAATTTCCAGGCTCGGGCCCGGCCCGTACAGAAATCAGTGAAAATAGACCCGTTCTGGCCCTTCACAATTTCTACTATTTCTAAAAAATTCAGATTTTTATCATATAACTAAGATTTTTTTTTTTTAAGAATACTGCATACATGTCAATGGCATGATTTTACAGTATATTTTACAGGTAATACACATTAGCAGGTAATACACATGATTATTTGAATTCTTAGATTTTCAACAATCAAATAAAGATTCATTAAGAAATTAATATGGTTTAGAATGAAAAAAAAATGTTAAAAACATCGTAACTTTAGAAGCTATATAGTAAAATTAGATTTATGGAAATATTTATATATCATTTTATTAAAGATTTCAAATCCAAATTCATTCTGAAATCCAAAGGAGCTAACTTTCTGATACATTTCTAAATTCATTTTTTTTCCGAAAACGCATTAGATTAGCAGGTGTTTTTATTGAAAAACTATGTTATCGAATGGATTTATCCATTTTTTGATACAAGCAATTTATGAAAATACTGTCAAAGTTAGCGTTTTGAATAGAATTTCAGGAAGCGACAGCATGGGAAGGGAGAAAAATCTGCAACCATTTGACATCTTGACATCTCTTATATCTCAAGAAGATTGTGCAAGTATTTTATTTACCAAAATTAAAAAAGCTATTCGATTCCAAATCCTTTCAATAGTCAGGCTTGTCAATTTTATACTTTTTTGGTTAAAAATTAGTCAGAAAATGTGTCAAACTTTCGCGTTGTTGAGAAGTGAATTTAACAATTACTAAAAAGTATAGATCCAAAAATTACGTAAACATAATTTCTTTATCGCTATTAATAATTTTACAAACCATGTTGTCTGCCCTAAATTAAGTTTAGTTCTGTCTCTGCTCGTCTTTATGTAGAAAAACAATGCAGGTCTGATCTCGGCCCGGCACGAGTCTGCTAAAAATATATTAAGCCCAGGATATACACAATGTAACTTCCGATGCCAATCTCTACATTGTAGAAGTTACATTTCTGCATTGATGTTGTCAAACTAAGTATCGGCTCGTGACGCACATTTCTACATGTTATTTTCGTTAAAGCCATATTCATTGAAAATGACTCATACTTTAATGTTTCTGCTTAAATCTTTATAACGGGCCGGCAGGCCCACTACATTTTTTTATCGGCTCAATCCGTATGACGCGTTTTTTTTTTTTTTTTTTTTTTTTTTTTTTTTGCCGGACGTTAGAAAATTTGGAACCATTCCGCCAGCCCGGCCAGGCCCGGGCCCATGCAGACCTCTATAGGCACGTTGTACATCTCTTCAAAAATCACTCCAGCAAGTTTCAGGTTTCTATTTTTAAAAATGAGTCTGAAATTGTATCAGAAAATTTCGAGTTGTCAAAGGTAAAAAAGCATGTTTTCGAGTATACCCTTAAACATACAATTCTTTTAATTTAGGGGAAAACTTCATTCCTGCCCAGTCTTGGGTTAAAACTAGGTCAATTATTAATAATGTAAAAGTTTCAGAAATCACCATTTATCGAAAAATAGCAATCTGTTTAGGAAATAATAAAAATCATTAAAACTTAAATTTGCTGGAAAACTGAGAAGGCTATTCAATTTTTTTCCCATTAATAATAGCAATGGTAATAAATGAACTCACAATTGCGTTAGAAATATAAACATTGTACTTTAAGAACATGCTTAACTAAAGGAAAATGTGTAATTTTTTTACCTTCGACTGCATCATCTTTTTTCATCCACTTTTTAAATTTGCAAACTTTCTCCGTTTCATAACTTTTTTTCTGTTTTATTCTATCTAGTAAGATCCTGACTTTTTTAGCATCCTATGCTATTTCTTTCAGACAAGCTAAAAATGTCGTGTCATCAGCCCTGAATTTTCTAGTCAACCGATTTTGATAATTATTTTTTTAAATGAAAGCTATTTATTTGTAGTTGTGCCCATTTTAATTATTTTTTAATTTATTTCCATTTTTATATTTTATTTTTAATTTTAAAAGCTTTTTCATGACATTTCTTCAAAATAGTGGCAACACAGTTTAGCTTTTCTTTCGATAATAAAAATTTATTTTCTAAAATGATTGCGTATAATTATGCACTAATTGAGTTAAAAATATATATATTTACTGAGAAATAATATTAATAACGTAAATAAAATGACAGAAAATAATTTATGATAAAAATTGTCTAAATCAAAATATGAGAAATTTCAAATGAGGAAAATTATGCCATTCAGCAACCAGATAAAAGGGAATTACAGTATTATTATGGATGCCTTTTTCATAAACAGTAACTTTTAAAGAACATTTGAAGAGAAAATGACGTCACTATTTAAAACATCGTATTTTTACTCATAACGATATTAGGTACTACTCTGTTATCCCGTCGACCAATTTCGCCAAATTATACAAATCGCCACATTAATAGCCAAATTATACATATTGACATAATTTGTATTTTAAATAACGAAAAAATAAATAATTAGTAGAATATTAATAAAAATATTAATAAAAAGTCGAAATAAAAATCACTTAATGACATTTTAAACACATGAATCGTATTTAATGTCATTGAATGTGACATTCACGATCATCCATTATTGGCATTTAATCTTATAGTTTGGCGATAATTTTTTGGTCGATGGGATAACCTAGTAGTACCCGATATTATTATTATTATTATTATTATTATTATTATTTTAAATAAAGCTATTTTTTTGTGAGTGCATATAAAATAAAATTTCTGGATTTCGCCGGCCCTCATATTACAATTTTAACTGTAGATGTGCGAATATTTGAATGCAAAATTGTAACTGGCAAATTTGACATTTACTTTGTAAATATATTTATTATATATTGATTCAATAATGTAAGTACTTTTGCTTTTTTTTAAACCAAATCGATCGGGTCTTTTAAACATTTCATTCGTCGAATTCGACGGGATTCCATTCGTTTTACTGTTAAATTGCATTTCCTTTAACTCAGAGTCTATAAAAAAGCGTTTAAACTAAGGAAAAAATCCGTTTTTGATGAATCTAGTCAAAGAAGAAGTAGCACGTCAAATTGTATCTCTTTATTATTCCGCAATTCCAATGTCTCAGAGAGAAATTGCTATTCAATTGGGTATTTCACGCCGTTCTGATTGCTATTATATTGATAAACATAAGAAAAATGAAGTTAGTTCATTGCAATCTAAACGGGGTCGCCCTTCTAAAAAACTTCTATCGATTTTTTTTTCTAATCGGAGGCGAAACTGAATTCTGCAATGGTAGAATCTACATTCATCTTGTTTTATGTTTTATTTCAGTCAGATGATTCATGACTGAATATCTTTTCTCTGAACGACTACGAAAGACAGCTTTTTATTTTTAATTTAAAAATTGAACGAAAGAAATCGCTAGTTTTGAAAAGTCGTATTATCAACTTCAGTACAATCTGACAACACTGGATACTGGACAACCAAGATGTATGTAAGATGACGCCCGGAAAATATGTAACCTCACCTCACACAAGGAAGGACATAAGAGGGGAGTTAAAATAGTTTAAGGCTGCATTCAGATTGCAATACTTTCAGTTCATGGGTGCAAGTTTTCCGTCCACAGGACGGATTTCTGTCTTTTAAAAATTCCCGAGGACGGAAGCGGGACGGAATGATCTCCGACGATGAAAAACGATCGCGAAAATGACGCATTTTTTGCCAAATGATCGCTAAAAAACACGCGATTTTTTGTCAAAATTTTATGAATAAAACGTGATTTTTGTCAAATGATCGCGGAAAAGGGCGTTATTTCTATCAAAAGATCGCAGATAAAAGCGGTATTTCATTCAAAATATTGCAAAAGGACGCGTTTTTTGTCAAAAAAATTGCGGAATGAGCGTGATTATTGCCGACGGATCTCAAGAAAAACGTTATTTCCGTCAAAGAATCTGTCCAGGAATCGTAGAAAAGACGCGATTTTCTTCAAGTGATCATGGAAAAAACGCTATTTCTGTCAGAATTGCGAAGAAACTGCGATTTTTGTCAAAAGATCGAGGAAAATCTGTTTTTCGTCGAAAAGATCGTGAAAAAAGACACGATTTTTTTCAAAAGATTTCTTATAATACGTGATTTTTGTCAAAAGATTGCGGAAAAAAAGCACTTTTTCTGACAAAAGATCGCAAAAAGACGCGTTTTTGTCAAAGAATAGCAAAAAAAAACGCGATTCCTGTCAAAGGATCGCGAAAATGACGCAGTCTCTTTCAAAGAATCGCGAAAAAATGCGATTTTCGTCAAATGATACCGGAAAAAACGCTATTTTTTCAGAATTGCGGAAAAATACGATTTTTTGTCAAAGAATAGCGAAAAAGTCGCGATTTTTTGTCAAAGAATAGCGAAAAAGTCGCGAATTTTTGTCAAAGGGCCGCGAAAAAGTCACGAATTTTTATCAAAAGATCGTGGGAAAAAGCGAATTTCGTCAAACGGTCATGAAAAAAACGTGAATCATGCACGTGTATATTTGTTCACTCGGTGGGGGGGGGGGGGGGAGGAGTAATTCAAAATATTTTCAGTCCTGGCAAAATTTCAAACTTGCACCCATGTTTCAGTTTAACGGAATTCTTGGAAAAGCCTTTTGTATAGGACCCATTTGCGGTTTCTTGATAATAAAACGGAGGGGAGTGAACAAAAGAATCGGGAGATAAGCAATCCACCCTACATGACGGAAAGATTTTTCTTTTGCCGAACAACCGTCCCTTTCCTGCAAAACTCATTAAAGATCAAAAACACCGTGTCGCCACAACAAACGAGCCGACACCTAACCGTAAGAAGTGGTCAGATGTGTTTGAGCCCTACAGGTCAGATGACCCCGTCGAGGATCACAACCTTGGATTGGAGGACTAAGGGGAGAGTTCGCCGAAAGATCAAATTACATGTAGTGATCGAACAATGCCCATTTCCAGAATGTGTTCTTGTTTTCGCGCTGGGAATAGCGCCTGGTAGTAATCTTAAAATGTCTCAAATGTAATAGATCTCCTATATTTTTTTGAAACCATAATTTATTTTCTTATAAATTTACAATAATATTAATACCAAATCAATTTTTGTTATTTGAATTTTTTTTTTTGTGTGTGTGTGTGTGTAAAAGATAATCTAAGAATGCCACATTAATAGTAAAAATTTTAGGTGCCTAACGGCGCCCTTAAACCTTCCATCGCGCCCTTTATGAAACCCCTTTTTTTAGGTGCCTGATTGCACACCTAAACCTTCTGTGGCACCCTACTACTAAAACATATTATAGAAACATTCAAACGCACTACAGTCGCTTCCGCACTTCTTTTCCCTTTATATCTATTTCTAAGGGCGACTAATAACTACTACAAGAAGGAAATAATTGTGCATCTGTCCTGGAATTGATTACAAGTCTGTTTTCGAAATTTTTTATTTCGGATGCATAAATATGCTTCAGGATAGGAGTGGAGGAATAGAGGTTGTAACAAGTCTAAAATTAAATGCCTTATTCATGTTTTGTAAGTGAAAATAAACTTACTTTATAATTTTACATTTAAAATTAAGTTATTTTTTATAATTAATTACTTGTTACTACTAACAAAGTCTTTTTTCCGGGAGCCTGGCGGCGCCCTTAAACCTTCTTTGGCACCCTACTATAGGAACATATTGGGAGGGGAGCCTCCCCCCCCCCCTAAAGCTACGTCCCTGGATGCAATGGGTGTGGAGTGTGATGTTTTGCCTAAAAATCCGAATTGATCCATCGTATCGTCAATAAACACTAAATTATCCACCCAAGCCACCGCACAGTAGATATAGTAGATGTCGAACATAGGATTATCACAACAGTATAAACTTATGTATATGATTTTCTTTGTTATATTTAGGTAAAGTATTAAGTAAAATAAATTTTATTCAATAGATCTGCATGGTTTTTATGAGCAATTTATTTTATTTTATTTTTATTTTTTTGTTCAAAACAATACTTTTAGAGACATACTGGATAACTAAGGGCGTGTTCAGCGCAACTTACCAAAGTAACCAATGTTACCGACCGACTGTAGCGCAGTACGGAAGTGAATTGTGGCGCCAATGAAAACTATCCTATTGAATTTTGCTGACGTCACACTTCGCCTTAATTTTCATTTCATACTTGTCTACAATCGGCAAGTGACCGGTAAGTTGTGCTGAATACGCTCAAACTTGAAAAACAAAGTAAAAGAAAAAGCTTAGCAGACGATAATTTTATTACCTATCTTGTTTTTACTTATATCCTAATGACACTGGTAAAATATTCAAAATATTTGTTTAATTTTTTATTTGGCAACATATGTAATATTTACATAACTCTTCAAAATCCATGAAGGAATGAGACAGATGGAGGTGAAGTAGGTCTAAAAAAAAGGTTTGCAATATGAAACCATTTATCGCTCAAATTTTAATGTTTCAAACAAAAAGACATGGAAGGGATTTTGTATTATAGGACGAATCGAAAGAAATGATTTACAACTAAAGCATATTTTAAGAAGAAAATAGCAAACTTTTAAAATGGTCTTTGTTCTATTATTATTTATTAAAATAAATGTTCGCTTTTAAAATAAAAGAAATCGGAAAATTAGCAATAATTAAATGTCAAATTGAAATTAAATAAGATATTGAAAACATTTGATACGAACTAAAAATTGTATTACTAAAAGTTTCCTAATTTAATGTAATTTTAAATACTTTATAACGTAGATGAAAAAATTTTACGACTAAATAATTGCATGTAAATAAATATTTAAAATGTAATGATGAAAACATTCTTTTAAAATCATGTATGAAAACTTAAGTAATAAATATTAATCTAAAATATACATTTCTAACTGAAGACGATTTTAAGATACCAACAAAAGAATGTTATATTTTCAAGCAAAACGTTAAAAGAATTTTCTATATTGATATTTAAAACACGTATGATAAAATAATTGATAAATTCTTACCGGTAAAGCGATAAATTAGTTCTTTTTTAAAAATCGAGAGAAAAAAAAATATGGGTTTAAACCTGTTTCGATTGATAGGCGTATCAAAGCACGTGGTATTCTTGGTACTTATAATTGTACTTAATGTAGGGTTACTTTTTTAGCATCACCCCCCAGACATAATACTTCTACTCCACCTATCTCATTCCTCCATGTCAAAATCGTTCTACAAAACTGTAATATTCTTCTGCAACATTTTAAAGTACATTTCAGTGCATATTTCTTATCATCGAGATTGAGTTTTAGAAAATTATTTTGTTGCAAAATTAATTTTAGTATATTTCTTTTTTATTTGAAGCAAGATTATTTCATTTTGCTTTTTTATATTCTTTTGAAAGATGATAACAAACAGATATTTGTTTCTGTATTTAAAGAATTTTAATAATGGTTTTAGTTATGATATATCAATGTTTAGTTTTGTAAGTGAACACTGTGGACTAAATGCTTCGAATTGATGAAGAAAATTTAAAGGAGCGATTACGTAAATTTTGCATTTCTGTAAAAGATTGATGGCAGAAATCTTAACAAAAATTAGATCGTTTCAAAATTCCTTCAAAGTTGGTAATGAATTCAAATCATCATCATCATCATTATTATTATTATTATTATTATTATTATTATTATTATTATTATTATTATTATTATTATTATTATTAAGGATGAGCATACCAATAAGTAACAATATTATGAAATAAGACATTGATTTTTAATATTTTAAATTAAGTTGAAAAGTGTTTATGGGTCCGGTTTCTTGTCTGTTTGTATTTTAACCCACATAAATTTGTTTCAATCGCGGTAAAATGTTACTTATATTTTTCAAGTTCTTTGTAGTATTATTAGTATTGTAAATGATGTGTAGGACATCAGTATTTTGTTTAGGAGGAAACAAAAACACAGTTCTTTTATATTACATTTAAAGGTGCTGGAACTTGTTTGAAATACGTATCAATAAGTTATAATATATTTTAACTCTAACGGAAATGACATATGGTTTCAAATTCGTTACAAAATGTTTTCTATTAACAATAGCATTTATCGTTCGTTTACCACAATGTTAAAAATATTCGGTAACGCATGATCTATTAAGGTTAATTGTTTGAAATTTTTTTTAATGAGGTTATGTTTTCTCAAATTGATAATAATTAATACATACATTAGCAAGGATCACTGCTGCACGCTTGTTGTGTAAAATGATGCGTGAAACATGCGTACAAGACCCGCATAGAATACGCACACATCGTCACCTATGGGATCATTAGGTATTTTAATTAATAACAGTAATTTAATTTCAATAAAAAATATGTTTAATATTACAATGCTACCTTATCTATATGAAAACACTGCCTTACTTTTCAAATTAAGTCATTCAAAGTAAGTCAGTTCAAATTAATCTGACATTTAAATCGTAAACATAGCCTTCAGATTATTAAAAAAAGCATTATTAACTTCAGCTTCCATCACATTTTTTATGATTTCTAACGCAGAAACGTTATTTCTTTCTTCGTTATTATAAAATAGTTTTAAAATTGTCAATAGATACGAAACACAATGTTCAAAATTCTATACAAAGTTTGGGCAGTGGCATATAGTCACAGAATACTGAATTTTCTTTTCATCAAATTGTCAAATTTGCATGATTTGAGATTGGTGAAGTCGAACCCAATCGTAGTTGTCAGCCTAATCGTTCGGGGGTTTTCTGGTTTTCTTCGAACTTTGGTTAACTACGCATAAATACTTGTTAGGTTACTTTAGAAAGGCCCATGTACAGAACATCCATGGCGGTGGCACCTTTCTTCACTTGGTATGTATTTCTAAGATAGATAAACACGTCATAATAAACCAAACCAACGCCATTGAGTTTAGTTGAAAACACAGTTTCAACACTGTGTTTACACCAGATATATTGATTCATCATAAAAACAGCAAAACAGACTTTGGAAATTTAAAACGAAATACAGCATAAATGCATGCATAGAAAATCGTTGTAAAAATAAGAAAAATCGATTTAATCGACCTCAAAAAGGAAAACTATGAGTAAATTTTATGAGTAAATTTCACAATTTTTCTTTTCTTTTCTTTCTTTCTTTTTTTCTGTTTTTTTTTTTTCTATCAATTTCAATACTTTTCATAAATTAAGCATGTTCGGAAAGTAAAAATGCAATAATTTTTAATACTCTCAATGAACAACAGTTATTATACGACTATTTCCAAAATAAATAATGAAAAACATACACATATTCTATTGAATTATCTATTAAAAAAAAAATGCAAAACAAATTCTAACAAAAAATCTTGCTGTATGGATCAGTGTTACTGGACATGGAAAATGCTTTTTATTTTTTTAGGTGCGTTCGTAATTATGTAAATACCTATAGCCCCCATAGTTGTCGTTCAGTCCATCCGCCTGTCGTCCGTCCATCCGCATATAACAATGCAAAAACTGACTAACTAAATCATTTGAAACTTTAAATATGTAATTATAACACAATTTGTCCAGTCATTTTAAATTTTACAAAAATCTTATGTATAGTTCAATTACAGTGACAATCAAAAGTATTCCGTTACATTACAATCAAAGGGAAAAAATAGTTTCAAGTGGATTTTAATGATGCTACACTCTTTCGAACATAATCAAATTGATATGCATCTATGAAATATATACTAAAATATACATTCTGTACAATCATTGGTGCAAAGAATATATGTTATTAATTTACAGGGCCACATAAAAGTGTTCCATTACATAAGGGTATAGGGGAAATAGTGCACCCCAAACGGACATCAAACAATGTTGATTGTTTGGGGTGCGTTTTAATTATATTAAACTATTTCACATTTTATGAAAATGATATATGTTGCTGAGGTTTACAAGTTACTTTTTGTATAATAGACAGCATATAGTATTTACAAAGACGCATAAAATATTTTGGATACTATACTGTATCCGAAGTACTGTATACTATACACCAAGTCTAAATATTTTTAAATTTCGTTATAATACGAACGTACCTTATTTGCTACGTTTGATGTGCAATTTCCAGCTTGTTTTCTATTTTGCAACAAGCTATTTTAGAGATCAATAGAGAAAAAACTTTAATTAATTTAATTAAAATTGAATTAAATTTTCTTTAATTTTAATTTAATTTTTTAATTACTGTTCTCAGCAATTCAAAATAAATAGCAAGATTCAAAATAAAGTTTGCCTTATGGATGATACAGATCATAATGTTCAAGGACATGAGCGTTCCCGACTTTTTTCCTCAGGACAATACCACTGGAAATCAGAGGCATTCTGGGAACTGTATCATTTAAAATTGTCGATCGAAGAATTCTACGAACAGCTTTTGGATGCACTATCTTCCCACTTGACGTCGCAATGTGCTTGATTAATAGTAAAACACAAATTTTCGTTTTTTCTTTCTTTTTTTTTTTATCTTATATTACATCTATTCTTGCATCTATTAAAACACATCTATTCTTGCACCACTGTTCTAAAATTTAATTGGATGACCGAATCGAGATTTGTTTAGTATATTTCGACGTGAATTATAATTTTCTAAGTATAGTTTGCACAGTTGCATGGCTTTTCCCTATAATTTTGTCAATCTTGCCGCAAGATTTATTTTCGTTTTTTAATTTTTACCTGATTAAACAGTTCTAAGGAAGTTTCTTTATACCCTATTATTCTTTCCCAGACTCATCTGTCACATTTTATACAACCGTTTACATACAATTTAATACCCCGACTGTCATGGGAGATGAAGATCAGAGTAACTAAACTTTATGTGCCGTGAAAAAACTGAAAAGTGATTGCAATTTTTGTTAACAGCTATCAAGTGCATGCAGACTTTTCTGGCAGACTGATTACAGTATGTATGCAAATTTTATTAGTAATTATATTTTTTAAGCTTTTAAAAGGCATTCGGAAGTCTTTTTTAGGTTAAACTAGTACACTAATGTGCATTGTTAAAAATAAATCTGTGAATTCACGGTGAAACTACTGGCAGCAAAGTAGCCGAACTTTTACCGTTCCGTTAGTAGATTTTCCGTTGTGGGAAATACAAGAAAGGAAAACTCCGTTTGAAGAAGCAGTAACTTTCCGTTACAAAGTTTGATTTTTAATAATAATAATTTAATCTAATTTTTAAAATTAATGTAATGATTAAATCGTCAAAGAATTCAAAATTACCAAGTGATTTTAAGCTGCTATGTTATTTTACTTAATTATTATTATTATTTTGTGTAATTTAGTTCACGCCGTCCGGAGGATCGACCTCGGGACCTTTTGATAGCGGAACAAATCCTTACGAACTGAGCCAAAGCTGCTGATGTGGGATTGTACAAAGTATGTGTCTTATGAGTTAGTGGCAAAATCTGTTGTGCTTTTTAAATATTTCCTTTCAAACATATTCGTTAGAATATTTGTAAACGGTTTATTTTATTTTATTTTAGACTGACGCATAATACTTATTAATTTTTAAAATCAATTTTAATTTTTTAAATAGTTTAAATTAAAAAAAAAAATCACAGTTTAAAACCATTGTTTTAGGTAGCTTTCATTACAAAAAGTAAAAAGCTACCTATTGCAGCCGTCCGGAGGAAAGCATTTCCAGAAAATTTTGGTATATTTTCACCGATCATGACCCCCCAGACCCCAAAACCACCCTTCGTTCAAATGTTGACACACACATATATATATATATATAACAATATATATATATATATATATATATATATATATATATATATATATATATCTGATTTTTGTCATGCGATAACTAATGTATTTATGAACCGATTTGAATGAAACTTGGTATGTATACAGTACATACAAATATCTCGACCAAGTTCGTTGGCCAGCATCATCCGCCATCTTGTTTCAAAATGGCGGCCATTTAAAAATTTTTAAAAAATTTAAAATTTAAAATTAAATGCGAAAAAAATTAAAGTTGAAATATATTTTTATTTTATGTGTTAGATCTTAAAACACCAATTCTAGAACACTTTTTAATTTGTCCATACCTTAAAAAATGATTGAGTTATAGCACTTTGAATTTTTCTTATAGCTGACATTTTGAAACGATCTGATTTTGTTACATTATAACACTCGTATTTATAAATCGATTTGGATGTAACTTGGTGTGTACATAGTACTTAATAAAGCCTGGACCGAGTTCGTTAACGAGTTCCATCCGCTATCTTGTTTAAAAATGGCGGCCATTTAAATTTTTTTAAAGAAATTTAAAATTTGAAATTAGGTACAAGAAAGTGAGAAATTGAAAGAGCTTTTTCTTTTATGCATTTGACCTTGATACAAAGATTCTAAAGCACTTTTTGTTTACTTCTGTATCTTAAAAAATGTCTGAGTTATAGTACTTTTAATTTCTAGTGTTGCTCACATTTTGAAATGATCTGGTTTTCGTCACGTGATAACACGCGTATTTATACACCGATTTGGATGAAACTTGATGCGTAGATAGGACATACTTATGCCTGGACCGAGTTCGTTGGCCAGTTCCGACCGCCGTCATGTTTCAAAATGGCGGAATATTATTATTTTTTTTATTTAAATTTTAAAATTAGGAGAAAAAAAGTAAAAAATTGAAAAGATTTTTCTTTTGTGTTTTGACTTTAATACAAAGATTCTAGAGCATTTTTTGTTTCATCAATATCCTGAAAAATGGCTGAGTTTTAGCACTTTCAATTTCCAGTGAGATTGACTTTTTGAAACGGTCTAAAATTTGTCACGCGTTAATACGCATATTTATAAACTGATTTCGATGTAACTCCTTGTGTTCATGGTACACACCAATGTCTTGACCGAGTTCACAGTCCAACTTTATCCGCCATCTTGTTTCAAAATGGCGGCCATTTAAATTTCTCAAAAATCTTTAAATGCATAATGATGAATAAAAAAAAATTATAAATTAAAAAAAGGTTCTTTCTAAACAATTTATCTTAATAATGAATTCCGGAGTATTTTTTGCTTTGTCTTTACCTTGAAAAACGCCTGGGATATAGCAGTTTGAATTTCTAATGTGGGTGACATTTTTTTTTTTAAAACGTCAATTTGTCCGTGATAGCACTCGTATACATATAAATGGATTTCGATGCGAGTGTGCATATTCACATGAATTAAGATTTCGATCAAGCTCATTGTTTTTTTTTTTTTTTTTTTTTTTTTTAACCATCATGCTGCTTTAAAATGGATATCGTGGAATTTGGTGACTCTACAAATCGCTTAAAATAAAACCAGGTTGAATAAAAGTTGACTAATTTCTAAAAATTTCTATTAATATTCAGTATTGACAAAAACAAGTATTCAATGTTACATAATCGTGTTTCACTGTTCTGAACTTCCTATATTTGATTTAAATAACTTAATATAAAAAAAATAAATAAGTATATGAAAGCTACCTCTTCCTCCCGGCATTGCCGGAAGGACTTTTTTTTTTTTTTTTTTTCGAATGAATGAATGAAAAAAGTTTTATTAAAATTTTTTTACAAAATAAATAAATAAATAAATAAAATAATAGTATAGACAATTTTTTGAAATTGTCGTACACTATTTATTTATTTATTTATTTTTTTTTTTTTTGGCTAATTAATTAAAGGATTTTTTAATAAGAAATAAGATAAAAGTAAACAGAAAAAATGTAATTTAAAAGGGATCTTTTATGTTTTCATTATTCCATGGCGCCAGTGGGACCCGAACCCACAATCTGCGCTCGCAGGCGATTAGCGGTATGCTGCCTTGACCACTCGGCCATGGAGTCGCCCCCCCCCCCCACTTCACAACGGAGTATCTCCGTTTTTTGTTTCTATTTCTATCCGTTTAGTTATTTTCAGGAAATATGGTGGAATTTTGAGATTTGTAACGGAAAATGCCCTTTTGTTTTGAAAAGGGATCTTTTCTGTGAAATTCAGAAAAAAATGTTCGTGAATTTCAGAATTTTTTTAACAGTGTTCTTTTCTGCTTGTAAATTTGAGTAGTTTTGGTGAAAGTTCTATTTTTATGGATATATGTAAAGTTTAGTATCTGCGTGTTAGACTGACTATATATTTTTATTCATTCGATCTTACTATTTTAATGGCAAACCGCTGCCAAATTTCGTGTAAAAGCTTATTGCTTTCCAGGTTAACTTGTTACATTTTCAATTTAGAAAATTGATTTTATTAGTTTAGAGAAAATTAGTTTATTAAATTGTATTTTTTAAGTTCGTCACCTCTTTAACTTTCCGCGAATCATAACTTTTTAAAAATATGGTCCAAATTGAATGGGACCATTTTTTAAGTTATTCCCAAGTCATTTGATTACCAACTAAACATTGTATTTCTGTATCACGGTGACTACTATTTATGAACAATAGTACAAATTTTCAGCTTATTTTCGGTTAAAATATTCCACCCTTAATTTAGAGCCACGTTGCTTAAGGAGCTCGTTTGTTAGTTCTTATGTCTTTCGTTACTCCTTCCCCTGAAATCACAACTTTCTTAATTATACTCCTATTTAACCCTCTCACTGACAAGCCCGTGTTAACACGTTCACCATGCTCCAGGTTTCACTGCAATACAAGCAATATTTAAAAAATAATATATTTGTATTCGTTTAATAGATTTATTTCAAGGATAACATTCATATTCGCTTTTAAGTTTTTTATATAATTTTGAAAGAATCGTCTTTTTTAAGCATTTAAAAAAAAAAAAATGCAGGGAAAAAAAATTACAATTTTGCCCTTTTGCAAGACTGTCAGAGGGTTCCTTTTGTGAAATTCTCCCTAAGTCATATGGTTACATTGATATTATTTCTGCAACACTTGGTGACCACTATTTATGGACAATAACAGTGACGCACCCAAGATTAAGCTTTGGATGGGCCTAGCATATTTTAGAAGTCTACATTTTCCTGATGTAGATTGGAATGTCAGACAAACTCGGTCCGATTTTTTTTACATTTTATTAAAAATGGACGAGATGTGTCGTTCCTGAACTTACATTTTTTCTATTGACTTGATATAGAACGAAGACTGGGTGGTAGAAGGGGGGAGCAACTAGTGAAATCTGGAGGAGGGGCTCTGAAAATTTTGGATGGTACTAATTCTGAAGGCTTAAACCTCTTTGATAAATAAAAAGGAAATATTGTTTTAGATGGTGGATATTAAAAATACTGATATTTCGAATTTCATATGTAAATTTAAATAAGAAAATAAATACGTGACAAGATTACTATTTTTCAAAATTTCTATTTTGCAAAATCCATTACAAATAATAAAAGTAAACATTCATAATTTTAGAAAACTTTAAATAGTTAGTTTGAACAGACGGGCATGGAAGGCCTTCATCCCCCTTGGCTTTTCCCGTGTGTGCACCAATAAACAATAATACAAAACTTCGGTTTTTTCCTTGTTCAAATACTCTATCCTTGGTTTATAGTCATGATACTCTGTGTTTTTTAGCCCAAAAATTTTTCTACATGGTGTCGTATAATGTAAATAAATTCAGATGCAGGGGCTTTTGCAAAACAATTTTAATACATTTCTATCCATGGATAATAATGACTGTAAGTGGAATCACAGTTGTATTATGGGTTTTCCAGTTAAAAATGAAATGTTACTAAACTGTATGTCAACTTTAAACTTTAGATCACATATAGTGTTCTAAAAAATGTGTGATATTTGAGTAAGATTGTGTAAAATTGTTTGAAGGTTTCTTAACTCTATTACATGTTTTTTTAAAAGTTCAATTAGATAATTTACCTTTTAAACCATGAAATTCATAACAATATTATTGTAATATGAGTTGTAATTTTCCAACTACACTCTAAGAAATTTCACCGCTAAATTACGGTCAGTGACTGGCAAAAAGTGCGCCTGTCACTGACCGTAAAAATAATGTTGTGACCGTAAAGGTACTATGACCGTAAAAATACAAGTTTACCCGTAAACCGTTGCCCGTAAAATGCAAAGTCACTGGCCGTAAATTAACATTATGCCCATAATAAGTTTCTTTATTTTTTTACAGTCACTGACCGTAAATCAACATCATGCCCGTAATAAGTTTCTTCATTTTTCTACAGTCACTGACCGTAAATCAACATCATGCCCGTAATAAGTTTCTTAAATTTTTTACAGTTACTGACCGTAAATCAACATCATGCCCGTAATAAGTTTCTGTAATATTTTTACAGTCACTGGCCGTAAATTAACATTATGATCATAAAAGATTTGCAATTTTTTTTACGGTCAATGCTTTTATATGAACATTTTGCTCGTAATTTTTTTTCATGGTCACTGCTCTTAAATTAACATTCTGCTCGTAAAAGTATATTTTTCAACTATCCAGCAACCGCAAATTAATGTGGTACTCATAAAAAGGGTCTCATTAATTTAAGAATAATGCCCATAAAATAGCAAACTACTGGACCTCTAGCCAGTCTTCACTTGGACAGTTCAAATAAATTTGTTATTTATTGTTCCAAAAGAGATTACAATGCACATAGATTAAAACATAATGCATATAGTTTTTATACATTGTAACGTTCTGAATATCCTCATTAGCACACTGTCAATAAAGGCAAATGCTAGCACGTGTAAATACCCTCTGACAAGTACGATACATTTGTGTATAATAAAACTTCAACTTTCCAATTATCTAAGCAATAAATTCCACTTGAAGCCTCTCCAACTGACGTTATAAAAATCGTATTTCAGACCAAGAATTTAACGTTAGACAGTTTGAATATAATAAATCTACACTACTTGAGCTGTCTGATTTACCCTGTTAATGATCGGCGATTTTCAAAGAAAACTGCTTTATATATATGCAATTTCAAAGAGGTTCAAGAGAGGATTTTTGGTTTTGTCTCTGGAGTGAGTCGACCTAGCTCGCCAGTCGGGGCGCATTTTTTTTTGCCCCGTAAAAAGTGAAGTCCGTCACGGCCATCGTCTGATTGTGATAACTGTGGAAAGGCCCAAAAACCCACGCGCAACTGTGAAACAGCTGCGGACAGAGTACAGAATGTACTCTTATTTAAATCTTACTTCTACATATTTTTTCCAATTCTAATTTTCTTCTGTTTTGCTGTGCTGTGTGTTGCTGTAAATAAAGCTTTGCTAAAAGTCATCCTGGATTTATTCATTCAATACGTCACAGCAAGTTGAATTGGTGTCAGCAGTTGGATTGAGTTTTAATCAGAAGAAATAGTGATTGGATTTTCTTAGCGGAAGAAGATAAGCAGATCATCTTTCCGAAAACGCAGGCTCCCTGATCCCTTGGTAGAAACGGACGACTGGAATTTTCTGGGATACGTCGTTCCTCTGAGGCGGAGGTGAAATTGTTTCCTGACCCTCGACCCTTGTCAGCTGATAAAAAAAAGAAGGAAAAGAGCGATTTTGTCGTGACCTACTTTCTAGTGATAGTGTTTGTTTTTAGTGCAGTGTTTGGTGTTTGTGCGCAATTCTGTGTGAGTGCTTACAGATTGTGATTTTCCTGTTTCTTTGGATTAAAAATTTGGAGGGTATAAAAGCTTCAATGGGGTAAGTCATTCCATTTCAAAAAGTTCTTGAGTAAATAATTTTTATATATATATAAAATAAAAAATATTTATAGAAGAATTTTTTTCGTTGTAAATGTTAAACTTAAATTGTACAAGTACACATAAGGGAAGCATTTTTTTTTATATATGTATGTGTATAAAAGATGTTTTTTTTTCCTCTGATTTTTATGTATGTAAAATTTAAAATTTGTTTTTAGTTATTTTAATAGTTAAAATTTGTCTATATGTAAAAGAAAAATTTCTATAGATATAAATATTCAAAAAAATATAGAAAGATATAGAAAATTTTTTTTTGATATCTTTTGGAAGTTTTGATAAAAAAAAATCAGCATTAAATGTGTACATTTTGATTTTTATATGTAAATTTCTGTTAAAAAATTATAAGTAGAATAAGGTAAAAGTTTTATTAAAATGGCGTACTTAGGCAAAGGTAAGAAAGATGATGTAATTAAATTAATCGATGAACTGGAAATACCTAGACTGGGCACCGAAACTAGGACTCAGTTAAAGAATTTAATTGTGAATTCAGATGATTACGATGAAGATTTTGTATCCGAGATATATGATAATATTTTAAGAGAAAATCAGGAAGCGGCTGAGAGAGAGGAACATGAAATAGCTAGACAAAGAAATTTAGAGCGCGAAGAATTATTAAGAAAAGAAAATGCTGAACGTGAGTGTAAAAAAATGGAACAGGAACGAGAGTTGAGACAGAAAGAGTTAGAATTAAATTTTGAATTAGAAAAATTAAAATTAGAGAAAGTAATCCCTGCATCGGGATCAAATTCAAATGACATTAATTCGCGTCCTTCAGAATTAAATTTGAAAAAACTAATACCCGAATTCGACCCCGAAAAAACAGATATCAGTTTGTATTTGGTTTTGTTTGAACGACAAGTTAAAAGAGCTAAAATTAATAAACAAAACTGGGTGTCCCACTTAATTAGTTTATTGCCAATTGATATTGTAACGATTATAGCAAGAGAAGCCGAAGATTTAGCGGAGAATTATGATCACATTAAATCAGTTCTTTTAAAACGTTATAAATTAAATGCAGAATCATTTAAAGTTAAGTTCTTACAGCACGTCAAACGTCCGAGCGATACATGGAAGGATTTCGGTTTCGAGTTACGAAATTATTTGCAGGAATGGCTTGCAGGTTTGGAAATAAATTCGTTTGAGAAACTCACCGATCTTTTAATCGCAGACCAAATCAAAAAACGCGCTAAGCCAGAGATGAGAGAACACTTCTTAGATAAGTGGCCGTTAATTAAAAGTGAGGCCGAAATTACTGAACTACTTGATGGTTTTGATAGCATTCGAGCGTCGACGCCGAAGAATAGAGATAATAAGCATGAAAAAACTCGTATGCAAATTGATGATAAATTTAGAGGAAGTAAACCCCGATATACTCCCTCCTTTGGCGTTACTAACACACAAGCGGATATAAATAGAGACAGGGCATTCGAAAGGAGAGTTAAATTAAAATGTTTTATTTGCAATTCGGAAAACCATCTAAAAAGTTCGTGCCCAAAATTGCAGAAAAAACCACCTTCAGGGTCAGTAAACAACCTCCAGGAAAAAAAGGAGAAGATTTGTTAGAAACATATACTTTTAAGGGAACTGTAAATGGATATAGAATAGAAATCTTAAGAGATTCCGGAGCTACGTTGGATTTAGTTTGTCGGAAATACATAAATCCAAATGATTTTTGCGGTGAGCAAATATGGATTAAGCAACCCTTAAGCTTGGAGTTAGTTTGTCTACCGTTAGCAGTTGTAGAAATATCGGGAGATTTTGGTAAATGACGAACAAAGGCGGCCGTGTGTGGAAACCACTTGAACCAAAATCGATATTTGCTAGGGAATAAAACGGCAGAATTGATTAAGGAAAAAACGGGGTATGAGTTTTTTTCGGTGGGTCAGGTAAATGCTGTACAAACGAGAGCGTGTGCAAAGCGCATGGAGAAAGTTACCGAAAGGGATCGGCAAGAAAAACTTGAAACGGAAGTTTCAGAAGGGTTGAATCGAGAGTCGAAGGATGAAGCAGGGATTTTAGTTCCGACGGTAGAAGAGGAACCGATAGAAATTCCCGCTTTAGAGGCCGGAGCGCCAGAGTTAGGGTTATTGAAGATAGATAAACAAGGTTTTATCGATGCACAACGAAAGTGCGCGGAAGTAAGGGAATTGCGGAGTCGTTTGGATAAACCAAACGGGGAAAATGCAAATCGTGTATATTCGATTAAAGATGATTTGCTAGTGAAAAATCGCGAGGATCGATTTGGAAATGTGACGAGATTGCTGGTAATTCCAAAGCCGTTAAGGGAAGCGGTAAAATCGTTGTGTCACGAAGGGACGTCGGCACATTTGGGTTGTACTAAATCCAAGGATAAGTTAAATAGATATTTTTTCTGGCCAAATTGCAATAAGGAGATGGAAGATTTTGTACGTTCTTGCGATTTCTGTCAGAAAGCAGGGCGGCCAAATGAAAAAAAGAAAGCCCCCTTAAAATTAGTACCAGTGATTCAGGAGGTGTTTTCCAAGTTAAACATTGACGCTTGCGGTCCGTTACCTCTGACCACAAATGGGAACCGTTACATTTTAACAGCGATGTGTATGGCATCGAAATATCCTGAGGCAATACCCTTAACAGATTTAAGTTCCGTGAAAGTAACTGAGGCATTATTAGACATTTTTTGTCGCACAGGTTTTCCTTCTGAGTTACAGTGTGATCAGGGAAAATCGTTTACCTCAGCATTAACTACAGAATTTCTAGAGAAATTCGGCATAAAGGTAAGCCATAGTTCTGTTCACCACCCACAAAGTAATCCTGTCGAACGATTTCATAGAACTATGAAACGGCTTATGAGAGCGTTATGTTTAGAGTCCGGAGCGGACTGGGATAAGCATTTGCCAGCGATACTGTTAGCACTCAGAACTGTAACACATGAGAGTACGGGATACACTCCATCAGAATTAGTGTACGGAAAAAATTTACGCACACCAGAAACATTAATTGCGGAAAAATGGTTGGAGCCACCTTTAGAAAACGATTTAGTTACGGAACATGTGTTCAATTTAATTAACAGGTTAAAGCGATGTCGTGAGATAGCAGTTACGCGAATGGAAGATTTACAAGTCAAACGAAAGAATTGGTACGACAAAAATGCTATCAAACGAGAATTTAAAGAGGGTGACTTAGTTTTAGTCTTGGCGACATCGAGACCAAATAAATTATCAGTTCAATGGATATGTCCAGGGACAGTAAAAAGTAAAATTTCAGAAACGAACTATGTTGTCGAAATACCGGGAAAAAAAGAAAAGACCCAAATATATCACGTAAATATGTTAAAACCATATTATACGCGACCGGAGCATGTGAATCTACTAGACTTCGAGATTTATCCTAAATCATTGGAAGACCAAGACTTAGAGATTCCGTATCTAGAGAATGATCCTATGGTATATGATTTTGAGGAAGTAATTCGTAGCAGTGATTTAGAAATCTATTGAGCAAAAGTCAGATAAATCAATTGCATGAGGTGTTAGATAGATTTTCAAAGTGCTTTTCTAACATTCCTGGTCTTACAGACTTAGTTGAGCACGATATCATTCTTGATAGCGATACTCCGATTAGGTCAAAACCGTATAGATTTTCTCAAAGACAGACTGATATTTTAAAAGATGAAATCCAGAAAATGTTAAAGTTAGGTATTATAGAGGTAGGAGAGTCAGACTACACTTCTCCGATGATATTGGTAGAAACTCCCGGAAAAGATCCCCGGCCATGCGTTGATTATCGCCGCTTAAATAGGATCATTAGAACCGAATATTTTCCTCTTCCGAATATCGAAGAAAGAGTTGAGAAAGTATCATCTGCTAAATTTATAACGGTCTTAGATCTAGCTAAGGGGTACTGGCAAATCCCTTTAAGTCCAAGAGCCCAACGGTACGCTGCTTTCTGTACAACCTTTGGTACTTTTAAATGTTTAAGAATGAGTTTCGGTTTAAAAAATGCTCCCTATTTCTTTAGCAAACTCATGTCCGAGTTACTGAGAGAATTCGAGGAATTTGCTGTTCCATACTTAGACGATGTTGCTATATTTTCAAATACCTGGGTAGACCATTTACAACATATAAGTTTGGTTTTGGAGAGAATTGAAAGGGCAAATTTGAAAATAAAACTTTCAAAGTGCAAGTTTGCGCAAAACCATGTCAAGTATTTGGGGCATATTGTAGGAACCGGTACAAGATCACCCGCGGAAGCAAAAGTAGAAAGTGTTAAAAACTTTCCGACCCCTAAAACGAAAACGCAGATACGCGCTTTCTTAGGTTTAGCCAGATATTATAGCAGGTATATCCAAAACTATTCGGTAATAGCTGCGCCTTTAACGGACGCGCTAAAGGGGAAAACAAAAAAGGGCGAAATCACTTGGACAGCTGAATGCGAAGAAGCATTCCGCAGGTTAAAAAAGAGTTTAACAGATACGCCGGTTTTGCATGCACCGAACTTTAAAAAAGAATTTTTAGTTCAAACGGACGCTTCAAATTGAGGCATGGGAGTTGTGTTAAGTCAAGAGGATGATAGAACAGGTGAAGAACATCCAGTTCTTTATTTAAGCAAAAAGTTCTCAGAAGCGGAAAAACGGTACAATACTACCGAACGCGAATGTCTGAGTATAATCTTTGCAATAAAGAAATTACATTACTATTTGGACGGTAGGAAGTTCAAAGTATTTACAGATCACAATCCCTTACGCTGGTTGAGATCAAATGCTAGTTCTAACCCTAGGCTTATGAGATGGGCTTTAGCCTTACAACCCTACGAGTTTGAAATAATTCATAGAGCAGGCAAAAACAACAAAAATGCGGATGGTTTGAGTAGAGCAGAAATGCTAGAGAAAAAAGAGTAAAAATCTTTTTATATTGAACATTTTTATATTGATATTCTATTATTTTGTACAGTATTGTTTAAGAAATTATGCAACTATAATATGTGTTTGTGTTTTTATATTTGAAGTAGCAAAGTTAGAAATGTTGCAATTGCATAAAATCTTTCCATAAGAAAGTTCTGGTTGTTTATATTGAAATATAATTGTAAAACATGTGTATATTGTACTTAATTGTGAACTTTCCTTATGGGTACTTGTGTTCATTATATTTAAAAGGTTTTTTTTCCCTCTCAAAATTTAAATTTAAATTTTAAATTGGGTTAAGGCTGTTTGCCAGTAAATGCAGATTAACTCAAGATCTTTTTGTTTGTTGACTAACCCTTTATATATGAATTTTTCCCTTAAGAAAAATTCTTGCTAAGAGGGGAGGACTGGAACGTTCTGAATATCCTCATTAGCACACTGTCAATAAAGGCAAATGCTAGCACGTGTAAATACCCTCTGACAAGTACGATACATTTGTGTATAATAAAACTTCAACTTTCCAATTATCTAAGCAATAAATTCCACTTGAAGCCTCTCCAACTGACGTTATAAAAATCGTATTTCAGACCAAGAATTTAACGTTAGACAGTTTGAATATAATAAATCTACACTACTTGAGCTGTCTGATTTACCCTGTTAATGATCGGCGATTTTCAAAGAAAACTGCTTTATATATATGCAATTTCAAAGAGGTTCAAGAGAGGATTTTTGGTTTTGTCTCTGGAGTGAGTCGACCTAGCTCGCCAGTGGGGGCGCATTTTTTTTTTTTTGCCCCGTAAAAAGTGAAGTCCGTCACGGCCATCGTCTGATTGTGATAACTGTGGAAAGGCCCAAAAACCCACGCGCAACTGTGAAACAGCTGCGGACAGAGTATAGAATGTACTCTTATTTAAATCTTACTTCTACATATTTTTTCCAATTCTAATTTTCTTCTGTTTTGCTGTGCTGTGTGTTGCTGTAAATAAAGCTTTGCTAAAAGTCATCCTGGATTTATTCATTCAATACGTCACAACATAAATAAAAGACTTGGTTGAAGCAAGCTGCAATCTATATTACAGTATAACCTCCTTAACACAAATTATTTTTAACATGAACTGTTTTTATAATCCTCTATGAAAATGAATACAAAGATTTAATACTGATACCATGAACAACATTGATTTCGTTTCAGGTTCATGTTAATGAGGGTTCGACTATATTTAGATTTTCTAGAAATCTATTTCTGTAAAATGCATATGCCATTTATTTCTCAAAATTTGTAAAAGCAGGTATTAAAATATTTGAACTTAGCTCACATTATGCAAACTACAGATTCCAGTTCATTATAGTCAGTAATTTGTTATATTAAAAAAAAAAAATACTCACATTGCTACTCTCCTTATGATAAACCACAAATTCAACATGAGAGTTATTAAACATTCATAAATAACTGAATCGATGATTTAATATTTGATATCTAGGAGTTAAAATTTCATGTAGAATTTAAATATGAAGGAGAATAGTATTTAAAGGATTAATTTATAAGTAACCTGTAAGAAAAGAACAGTATTAAAAACCAGACTATTACAAATCCACTCAGAGCTTTTCCTTTACATTCACACATAACTTGTTTTATATGATAAAAATTTTAATTTTTCAAAAAGCCTTGTTACATCCACATAAACTTTAGACTATTGTTGTGATCTTTTAACCAAATTAATACGAAAAACAATCAGATAAAGCTTAATGTGTACTTAAATGTTTGTATCTAAATATTTAAAAATTTATTAACATTTGTTTAAAACTGCTAAATTAAAATATGGAATTTGTTTCTTCTAAATAAATTTTCTGAAAATATTGAGTGTTTTAAATTTAAAATAATTACTTTTAGAAAAGTATGAGCAATAAAAACAACGAATTAAAAAATGACAAAAAAAAAAAAAAAAATTATTTGTAACACATAATTACAATAAAAAAAAACAAAATAATTTTACAGTATATTACTTACAATAAAAATCAAAGCAATTTTACAATGCAGTATTTACACAGTATATACAATAACAATTTAAAATATTCCTTTTGAATAAAAATTCCTTTATGTTATTGATAAGCTCAAAGACTTTTGGATGTATATCAATTCTTTCTAAATCTCTTTTCCTTTTTCGAACCTCTGGATTGTGGATTAATACCAAGCAATGCTCTATAAAGAAAATAGAATGAGAATAAATAAAAACCATGCTTCAATATCTTAAAACAGAATTAAAGACAAATGCATTATTCTATTACACAACCAGACTCTTAAATTGACTGCTTTGTATGCAACTCTAAGAAGGTCATAAAGGCTCAGATTTGTTTATGTAAAACTTAATTTTAACTCTGTATGTTACATTTAAGATTACAACATACTAGTAATCCCCATCAAATTTTTTTCAAATTTTATATACAAGAAAAGAAAATCTGTAAATGAGAGTTTGAGCTTTAATAATTCACGACTTTAAAACTGTAACCCCCCCCCCCTTGACATCAATTTAATAACTATAAATTTAAATGAAGGCAACCACAAATTTAAAATCTTTAAATAAATAAATAGCCTACATTTTTTTTTTTTTTTTTTTTTTTTTTTTAACTGGAAATAATTTAAGTTAAATATTTATAAAAATTTGTCATGTTCTTAGTCAAACTGTATTGGAGACATTTTGCAAATTCAGAAGAAAATAACATTTCTTTTATGAGAGAATCATCTTGGATAATGTCATTTATTAGTTTGCTTTGAATGTAGGAAACATTCAGCTATCAAAAAGTGATGTAAAAAATAATAAAATAAAATATTAACATGTTAATTTTTATAAACAAAAGAACAGAGGTCCCTATTTGGGGTCTGAATAGGTTGTGCATCACCCTTAAATCCAATTACATGTGAATCAAATCTGCACTCTATCATTAGCTGAAAGTTTAGCATACAGCATCAAATTTTTGGAACTATTTTATAAAATAAAGTAAATTTTTAAATCAATGTGCATAATTCTCATCTTGCTGAAGTAACCTAATCATAACCAATGTAATTAAATTATAACCTAATTGCATCCTAACATGGGTTGCAAGCATATGGGTTACCCTCCTCCGTCCCCAAAAAACAATTTCAGAGTTTTAAATTGGTTCTGAAATGGAGAAACCGCTGAATTATGTTTTTAAACATATATTTTACTACAATAAGTTGAAGAGAAAAACAGTTTACTTCACGCTTGCATTACAGATTTATTTACAAAAATTGATTACGTTGAACCAAGGTTGCAAACTTTTAGCCAGGCAAGAGAGAGAGACTGCCGGCTCTTATTTTTAAAGTTTTAATTAATTTATGCCCAATTCCTGTTAAATTTGGATTAATTTATTTTTAAAGCGTTTATTTTATTATTATTTTTATTTTTTTTTATTTTTATTTTTTTTTACTAAAAAAGTTATAAATTTTTATTAAATTTTTCAATTAAGTCTTTATATCTGCTAGAAGTGAACTTTGAAGGCATTATATGCCTGAAAAAATACATAAATCTTTTTAAAAAAATGTTTATAAATATATATTTATACACATATATATATATGCTGAAAAAATGTACTTTAAACTTCTATATTACACAGATCTACATACGTTACACATTCTTAAGAAATATTTAATTGAATTAAGACAAAAAGCATTCATGGAAACATTCTTGCATGTCAATAAGGAAAAATTCATAGAATCAGAGAAATTAGGAAGGATTCAGTAGCTGAAAAGAGTTTAATACATTATTTAATAAAATAAAGAAAGCAAACAAATAAAGTAACAACAACAACTTCTCCAAATAAAATTTGTTGAACTAAAATTTTGAAAAGCTCCTTGCTATTTAAAAGTACATATATGCCCTCTTGCATGAATGTATTCATGCATTCATTTACTCTATGAATTAAAACATTTATGCATATGCTAATTGAGAATACTGAAATAGACAGTGAAGTATAATATGTTATGAAATATGCATCATTCATAATACCATTTTCAGTAGTCAGAAATGGTGTTTTTATATGTATGATTTTAAATGTTTATGGGGAATAAAATAAGACATTTACTCTTAAAATTAGTTAAGTAATAAAATATGTAACTAAGTGACCACTGTCTTCTTTAATTTTATAAAGCAGTAAAAATGGAAAAACAAGGGTGAAATTAAAAGGCAATGTAAATCAGAAAAAGCAATTCTTATGCCCATTTTATAATTTAGCTGACATATTTGCAATTCTAACTATAAACCACTAGCAACTCCATCAATGTGTTATTCAAGTATTATGTTTTCATTATCGAGAAATTAGGTTCCCAATTTTTTATTGTGAATGATAATTAAAATCACATTTTTTCATTTTAATAAATTTATTTAACTTTATGTCAATTAAACATCATAATAAAAAATATAAAAAAGAATACTGCCAAATTAAACTGATGGCATTGAGCTCACAGGCTATACATATTAATTTCACATTACAGCGTTATATTTTCAAGGATTAATTCCATTCAAAATAAATTAAGAGGGGGGGAGGGAGGGAAACAGCCTCCTCCATTTTCCAGTTTTATACTTAATCCTTGACCCCCCTTAAACTAATCAGAGATATGCTGTATCATATAAAAAATCTATATCCAAAATTCAGAGCAAATCGAAAAATTAATAAAAACCCATTTATATAATTTAAGGGAAGTTATCCCCTGTTTTATACTTAACCATTAAACTTCCGAAATTATCCAGAGATTCGCCTTATCAGAAAGAACCAACATCTAACATTAAAAGCAAATCTGATAATCCTGCAGAAAAACCCATTTATCAAATTTAAGGGGAGGGGTGGGAGGTAGTCGTAAGTAACCCCTTTATACTTAACAAAAGATTTCCACAGCTAATTAGGGAAGCATCTTATTATCACGAGCCTGTATCCAAAAACTGAAGCAAATCCACTAATTCTGCTAGAAAAAACATTTACCTAAATTAAGAGGGGTAATCCCACCAATCCCCCATTTAAACTTATCCAATGAATTTCTATAACCAATAGGGACGGGACGAATATTCGGCCACTATTCGGTATTCGGCCCTTTTGCCGAATATTCGGTTGGCCGAATATTGAAGGCTTGTTGACCGAATATTTAGAGATATTTTGCCGAATATTGCTAAAATTTCGCCGAATAGTGAAAGATATCTTGCCAACTAAATTTAGGATTTAAAGAATTTTATTTCTTACATTTTTTTTTCTCTAACCCAAATTTGCTATTCATTCATGAAGTCCTTATTCTCACTTACAAAATATACAGTTATTGAGATACTAAAAAATATACAGCTTTTCTGCATTTCCTATAAAAGTTAGTGATGTTTTAGAAATAGCTGCCTAAGTTGGAGATTTAATTGTACGGGAAATGTCTTCATTAGGGAATGATATATTACAATTCAAGATATAAAAACACTTATAGAAAACACTGCCTTATTCTAAAACACTCGAATATTTATTAATGTCTCTGCAAATTCCATGCACTTATAAAAAAGGCTCTTATGAAATTCATAACTTATTTTCTATAAAGTAAGAAATGAAAAAATTCATTCACTAGGTGTATTAACGAAGATTCGTTTTCAAAATTAAATATCAAATATCCTTATTCCAAATACAACGGTACATCTGAAAACAGAACTGGTGCCAAACTAGTAACCATTAAATGATACAACTTGCTTTATGAAGATATATAAGTTTTATAAATATTTAGTAAACATAAATTCTAAATACTGAACAAAATATTTTTTTTTATTCTATAATTTTAACTTTTAAATAATTATTTGCATAATTATTGACTTAAATATGTAACATTATTATGTATATATTTTTAATTTACATCTACCTTCATTCATGTTGTTATCAATTTCTGTTTAGTTTATCCTTTTAATGCTTGTTGAATAAGTGGAATATTGAAGTTGAATATTGTATGTGCCAATTCAAATGTCAAAGATTTTGTTAACATATGCATTCTACTTTAAGCATAATCTTTTGCTTTAACATAAATTGTAATCTATACTAATAAAATCCGTGCGCCTCTGTCTGTCTGTCTGTCTGCTTGAAGCCGATTACAGTTCGCAACGCGGGCGAGTTGGAAGTCGCGAGAGGTGTCTTTCGATTGGAAATATTCCGGGGAAGTCATTTCGGGCATTTTCGAGACCGTGGGACCAAAATTAAAAAAGTTATGAATTAAAAACCCCTTGGGAATCGGAACGAAAAGTGTCTCAAATCCGAAACGGCGCTCAAACGGAGCTCCGAGGCAAAACACTGCGCTACCTTGCGGTGAAGAACCTAACTTTTCCCCTTTGGCTAAAAGAAGAAACAGCCGAAAACCGCTTTTTCTACCGGCGCTAATTGCGTTTTTTTGCGCGTTTTTTCTTAAACCATCATGCAGACAGTTTTTAAAGTAGAAAAAAACTGATTACATATTCAGAATCTGCGTAAAAATCTGCTTCTGATGAACTAAAAAATACGGAAAAATGTCTTAAGGGCGCGTAGTGCCCACCGTGCAAAACCAAATATTTTTAACGGGATTATGGGCGCGAAGCGACCATAGTTCCGATCCACAATCTTTTTTTTTTTCAAGTGCACGTGGCCCACAGTGCGAAATCACATATTTTTAACGGGACCATGGCTCTTTAATTTACTTTTTTTTGTGCTTGAGGATTCGAACACCAAGACTTGCTTATTTAATGAATTTTTTTGCTTATTATATACTGCTTAATACCGAGGTTCGTTTGGAAAAAGTGGCCCAGCTAGCGGGCGTAGCTCGCTAGTTTAAAGATTAACAACTGATTTCAAAACAGTCTTGTTCTTACGAACTTGCTTATCTTTAGGGTCACAAACTCTAAATGATCAAAATTTACTTCATGAAGGTGCACTCAAAATAATCCTATGTCTAAAATATGAATGAAATCTGATAAATCTGCATGAAAAATCCATTTATTGAAATAAAGGGTGGGGGATTAGCACCTGTCTCCCTCTTAATACTTATTCCATGAACACCTAATACTAATCATGGAGGTACCTCATCAGAATTATCATATATCTAAATTTTGAACAAAAACTGATAATTCTGCATGAAAAACACATTTATATAAATTAAGAAGAGGGGCATTAATCCCCGTTCCCACTCTTATACATATCGAATGAACTGCAAAATTTAATCAGGGAAGTGCCTTTCAGAGTATACATACATCCAAAATTTCAAGTGAATCGCATAGTTTTATCACATAGTTACACACATACATACAGAACAGACGGACTAGTGATGGGCGATTTCGATTTTTTAAATCGATTTAATCGATACTACGGCCAACTCGATTTAATCGATACTTTAAAATTTTTAATCGATTTCTCTGAAGGTAATATAATTTTTATTTTCCTCCAAAAATCGAAGATAAAATAGACGGATGTGCCAATTCCAAAATTTCAGTGTATTAGTTTCTAAGATAGGAGAATTAAAGAAACCTCAGAACCCCCCCCCCCCCCCTGTAAAATAGCGTTTTTTGTTGAGTGATGTACACCAAAAATTGATCAGGATCAATTTTTATTAGGTACCAGCTGAATCTGAATTTTGATGAAAATCCATGAAAGCGCGAGATACAACTATTGCGAAATCATAAAAAATGCAGCATATCAGCGCCACCTGTAGGGCAATTTACACCAAGAACTAAATAACACTAATCTATGTCAGAGATTTACTGAATCTCAATTTTGATGAAAATTCGTTCTTAAGATAGCGCTATTGCGTTAATCATGAATAATGCAGTATAGCAGCGCCATCTCTTAAGCGATTTCCACCAAAATGTAATTAGCATCAAATAATATCAAGGACTAATTGAATCTAAATTTTTATGAAAGTCCGTGCATTAGTTCTTGAGATAAAGCTAAAATGGAAGCAGGGGCGTGCGAAAAGAGAACTGCGCCCGGTTCAAAGTTCCAATTTAGCCCCCCCCCTATTAACTTTTTCTTGTGATAGGCTAGAAGTGATGTTAGTAGTAAAAATTTGTCGCCCCCTAAATTTCCGTGCTCAGAACGACCGCTTCCTTTCGCCCCCCCCCCCCTTTCACATGGCGCTGAGTGGAAATTGTGAAAAATTCAGTATAGCAGCGCCATCTGGGAAGCTATATACATCAAAATGCAAAAAACATCAATTCATGTCAAGGACTAACTGGATCTAAAATGTGATGAAAATCCGTTCATTCGTTATTCAGATATAGCTGTTGCGCAAATCGCAAAAAATGCAGCACAGCAGCGCCACCTGTTAGGCTATGTACACCAAAAATTAATTAGATTCAGTTTATATCAAGGTCAAACTAAATCTAAAGTTTTGTGGAATTCCGTGCATTTGTTCTTGAGATAGAACGGTCAGAAATTTTTGTCGTATACAGACTCACAGAGTGACACACACACACACACACACACACAGACAGACAGATATTTCTTAAAAACCATGAAATCGTGTTAAAGACCTTCTAAAATATATAAATCCATCGAAAACGGGTAGTCAAAATTTTTCACGAATCTAATACTCTCTTCTTGTGAAGTTACAAAAGAAAGTAAAAATGTGAAATCGATTCTGCCCGTAAGATCGATCTTTAGATTCGATTTCGATCTTTAGATTCGATGTCGATCTTTAGATTCGATTTCGATCTTTAGATTCGATTTCGATCTTTAGATTCGATGTCGATCTTCAGATTCGATGTCGATCTCTAGATTCGATTTCGATCTTTAGATTCGATTTCGATTTTTTTTTTTTTTTCTTTTTCTAGGCTAAATCAGTGTTGAATGCAGGTATTTTTCTGCGACCCCGGAGGAAGGCATCATGTTTTACAGCTCTGTAAGAGAGGGGGAATCGCAATTTGTGCATTAAAAAGCATAAAATCTCATAACTTCTGGGGTGTGGGGGGGGGTAATCCCTGCGGGCCACTCCATTAATTCGACACTAGGTTAAATCGTTATATTTTTGTTTAGAAGTCCAGTTATTTGAAGTATTAGTTTATTATGTTTTATTTTTCACGCTCGTCTGTTCTAATCCCGCCCTTCCGCGTCAGTTTTAACTTACAGGGCCGTTCGAAATATGCATACAGTTTTTAAAATGTCCAATTCTCGGTCTATTTTATTTTAGATCCACATTTTAAATCCTTGACAAAAGATAAATAAAGGGTCGCCCTTCCGCTCGTTTGGGGTTTATCTGCGCCCCGCCGGGGGGCATATTTTTTTGTTTCTTCAAAAGAAACAAAAAAAATTTTGAGGGGGGGGGCTTGCACCCTCCCCCAATATACACCTTAAAATTTCGATCATTTAATTCTCTACCATTTTAACTTAAAAGTTTAAGCTACATGGCACCCCCAGAGCTGTGAGAGCCTCCCCCCCCCCTGTCGATCACTCACCTAATTTTGCTTATTTCTTCACTTCATTTCAATCTTTAAAAGGCCATAACTTTGCTTCTACAGGAGTTAGAGTGATGAGAAAAATTCTAGTATAGCTAACCATTTCTCGCCGTTCTTTTTGCTATTCCAGTTTCCCGGTTTCCCCTATAGGACCTTTTTTGAGGGGGGGGGGGGGGCAGAGGGGTTTTTTCTCATTTCTTGATACAATATGTCTATTGAAAGCTTATGCTTCATACATTACAAATCTAGCATAAGAAATTTTCTCCCATCATTTCAGGTCACGTTACGGACCCATAATGTGTTAAAATTTTAATTTTCAAACTTCTTCGAAAAAAAAAAAAAACATTGATACATATTAGCGAAACTGGGGTTCGAACCCGCAATCGTTTGATTGCACACGTAATCCCTAAGCTTATTGGCCACCGAGTACTCAGCAGCGAGCAGCGCTATTATTTCTTTAGATTGTCATCTTTAAATTCGTAATATCTTTTGAATGGAATGTCCGATTTGAATAATTCAAAAAGTAATCTACAGATATTGTAACAGGCATTAATACAAAATGATTTATTTGGATAAGGATTAAGGTATCGACAGTATGGTCTAATTTTGGTTGGTGTATTTATCGCGTTTTAAAATGTAAGAAAGTAGTTATAGTGAGTTAACTACAATAGCTGGACATATGGTATCGCGCGGTTTTTAGCACTTTCCAACAAAGTTGAAAAGTGCTTATGCATTCGGTTTGTCTGGCCGTCTGGCCGGATGGCCGTCTGTCCGTCTGTCCGCGCTCTAACTCCCGTAAATATACTCGGATTGCTATGAAATTTTTATACGTTATTGATGTTTACCCTAGCACGAACCCTATTGAAAATGAAGTATCTACCATGATTAGTTTATCTACAGGGCGAATCAAAAGTTTCCCATTACATTACGGCCTATGGGGAAAAATCGTTAATATACTCGGATTGCCATGAAATTTTAGGACGTTATTGAGGTTTACCCTAGCACGAACCCTATCGAAAATGAAGTTTCTACCATGATTAGTTTATCTACAGGGCGAATCAAAAGTTTCCCATTACATTATGGCCTATGGGGAAAAATCGTTAATATACTCGGATTGCTATGAAATTTTAGGACGTTATTGACGTTTACCCTAGCGCAAGTCCTATCGAAAATGAAGTTTCTACCATGATTAGTTTATCTACAGGGCGAATTAAATTTTCCCATTACATATTTTAAATATATTAAGCTTTTTCATGTATAATAAAATTGATATATGTCTCTGAAGCTTAATATAAATTATACGCTACTGTCTTGCATAATATGAAGTACATAGCATTTACAGGGCCACACAAAAGATTACAAATAGTATATTTTTTCCGAAGTACCGTATATGTGTCCGATGATGGCTGATGGAGGGATGAAATGCATTTTAATTATGATATGCGCGTTTATATTTCGCTAAATATATGCACATTATATCGTGTGTATAAATGTTATAGTTGATATACAGGGCTACCCATAAAGAGCTCACCAACGTTACTGAATATGAGCGTAAATTATTTAAACGTGGTTCTTAAATAAGCTATGCATTTTTACGCTGAGCTTCATCCAATTTACGGAGAAATGTTTGCAGAATATAGATAAAAGGATATACAGGGCCACGCAAAGAATTCGGTACATGGACGCGTATGAATGATGATTTATGAGAATGTGATTTCAGTTGTTTTAAAAGTGTTTTAGTTTACAATAAATTTTAGCCTAATGCTCAGGGCCTGTTTACCGAATAGGCCCATGAAGCCCGTGCTTACCCACTGAAACACAAAAGGGCCCCAAAATACTTTTCAAAGCTACTTTTTAGAAGGAATAAAAAACAATCAGAGTAAAAAAAAAAATTAATAAAAAAAATAAATAAATAAAAAGAACTTTTTTCTTTGCGAAACTTTTTTTTAACATATTTCGAAATCCAAATATTCTTAATTGTAGTTCTACATTGGTAAATGACAAAATTAATTGGTAATATATAATTATCTGTATAATAAAAAAGCTTTTCATATGAACATAGGAAGTTAGTTTAAATTTAATATTAGTAGTGTTATATTTACTCGAAGTTTTTATCATAAAATTTCAAAATATTTAAGCATACAAAAAATGGATTTAATAATAAAAAAAATAGTTGAGTAATAGGGGGGGGGCCTGTCTGACGTCAGGCTTCCCTTACTTCTAAGTCTTAAGCGGGCCCTGCTAATGCTGACGTGTAATAAAGGTACAATGTAAACTACAGGGCTGAACAAAAGTATTCAAGTATGTTTCCATCTAATAGTATGAATTGCTGAAAAAGAAATCTCAAGCTACTGGGTATTTTCTTGCTAAGCTAAATTTTCCCATTACATGAACTGACATATGGAATACAGGGCTGTTCTAATGTACTGCAATACATATTTGGGTATATTTGGCTATACACTATTATTTTCCTAAATAACAAAGTTTTGTTAAAGATTTCATTAAGTGTTGGAAAGTGCTTCATAATCTATGCTTAACGCATGATTTTTCATACTTGTTTTTTTTTTTATAGAGATTAATATATTCTTTAATATTATAGAAACTTTTTTTATTCATTTAAAAGTATTTCCTGACGATTCAAAATTATATATCCTAACGATTCAAAAAATACACACGTAATTGTTCAAGGTTTCACTTCTATCGGCATTCTCAGAGTGTCACTATTTTTTTTTTCATGTTCGCCCGTGCTACCGCACCCCCCCCCCCCCTTCCTCACCAATCTTAACTTACAGGTTCGTTCAAATTATGACTGCGATTTTAAAAAAGTCTAATCCTCGTTCTATTTTGTTATAAATCCATATTTTGAAACCTCAACAAAAGATACATTTGGGCCGGGGTCGCCCTTCTGTCCGTTTGGGATTTACCTTGCCCCCCAGGGTGGGGGGCATATTTTTTGTTTCTTCCACACCATCTCATGTAACATATCGTTATAAAGCTTTTATCTCCTCGTTTTTTTCTGTTACTACCCCTCTCTCCACCTAGTTACATGCTCTTGGCACTTTTTATAGTTTCAAAGAGTGCACGTTCCCCGCAGGCCACCCCATGAATTCAACACTAAGTTAAACACTATATTTCTGTTTAGGAGCTCAGTTATTTGGGTTATTAGTTAATTATGTTTTTTTTTTCAAGTTCGTCCGTTCTAATCCCTCGTCCCCCCCCCCCTTCTCCTTCTTCGCCAATCTTTACTAAATGGGCCGTTCAAAGTATGCATGCAATTTTTAAAATGTCCAATTCTCGTTCTATTTTATTGTAAATCCTCATTTTGAAACTTCGACAAAAGATACATTTTGGCTATGGTCGCCCTTCCGTCAAGAGTGGGGTTTACCTGCCCCCTTGGGAATGGGGCATATTTTTTGTTCTTCCAAACTATCTCGTGTAACATTTGGTTGGCATTAGAAAAAAAAAAATTTGTCTATATTCCCAGTTCACCATCCTAGTTACACGCTCTTGGCACTCTTTATCCTCGGTTTAATGCTAAGTTACTCAGTGTTGTTATTAGTTGAGTTATGTCCCTCAAATTTGTCAAAGTTTTTGTGTAAGTGACAACCATAAGTGACAATCATTTTAAAATTTAAAATTCTTATTATCCGACTCTAAAATCTGCAATAGCTTAATTCTATGCCTCCCTAAATGGTGATGGGGGGGTGGGAGGCGGTAATTACGGTCCTGCAGATTGTCTAAGTTTTGGAATTAGTAATTTGGATCTTCTCTGTGTGAACCTGAATATCGAAATATCGATTCTAGTATCGATTCTAGAACTGAGAAATCGATTCTTATTATGATCGATGTTGTTTTATACGATATCGATTTTAATCGATTCTTAAAATTTCCAGAATCGCCCATCACTAAGACGGACACATAAGCTCCTAGGCTTTGATAGCCTGTTAGCTAAAAACTAGTTAAAAAACAATAAATGTGTAGCTTGTAATTGAAATGCTTCACTATACATAAAAGCCAATTTTGGCCAAAAAAGCCGGTTAAAACCAATAAAAGCATCAGCCTGGCTTTTTATTAATTTTAGCAGACATTTTTGCAACCCTGTGTTGTACTCCCCCCTTCCCATAACTCTCCAATTGCTATTATCAAGGAAAATAATTTAAATCAAATTAATATTTATGAAATACTTAAGTCTTGATTATATTATATAATAAACAAAATTTTATTTAAACAAAAATTTATTCAATTCAATCTTTTGTTCTGTCCTTTCATTTTTTTCTAATTTTTGTAGTGTTATGAATGGAAACCAAACTTTTCAGTTATTGAAAATTTTCAGCATTACAATGTAATTAAAATGTGTTAAAAATTCAGCAATAGTACATAAAAAATATATAACATTAATTAGATATTTTGTTTTACATTATGTGAATTGACTATAAGATTTAATGCAATTTTCATTTTTTTTATTAAAATAAACTGTCTTATTTGTGTTTGGTTGCAATTTTCTCAGGTCCAGGAAAATTTATATTTATCTGTCTGAGAACAAAAAAAATAAAAAAAAATGTTATTTTGAACAAATTTGTAATTTCTCCCGCCATCATTTGAGAAAATTTGCATTTTCCGCAACATTCTTTACTAAACTCGTTGTCCTGCCCTAATTTTGCGTATTTTGTACAATCCTCTGAGGAAATAAATTCACGTTTTATTCCCCCATCAACCTTTGACCAAATTTACTTATTTTATAGGATCGTTAAACAAAATTGGCAATCTTTTCTGAGAATAATTCATGAAATTAGCTTTTCCGGCACCCATGTTTAAATTTGCGATATTTTTTTCCTTTTTAAATCTATGGCTGATTTTTGATAATTTTTAGAGTTAAATGCTTTAAATCTTTGGAAAATTTAGAGAATGATCGCTAAAAAAAAAAAAAAAAAAAAAAAAAAAAAAAAAAAAAAATTTATGGAAAATCTTTCACAGTAAAAATGTCACAACATGTGCCAATTGTGCACAGAATAATATTACGAAATTTACAGGGCAGTAATGGGAGTTTAGTGTAGTTTTAAAAATGCAAAAATTGCCAGAAAATAGGAACGCTTTTTTGGCAGTAGCTTCCCGCGCATGATATCAAAATTTTCAACACTAATCCCATCTAGAACCGAATTATGAAGAAAATGCCAGACTTCAACAATATATATTAGACAAAATAAATAACTCAATGCATACCAAAAAGTAAATACAATTACATGCATACATATATGGGTGATTCTCAAAATAGGGGACAATTTCAAAAGTGAAATCTTAAAAAAATTACTGTTAGCAAAATTTCTGAAAAAAATAGGTATTGTTAATATAGTATTAGGTATACTTTGCATGTAGTCAGCAGAGCTAAATATTTAAAAATTAACTTAAAAAAAATAATTAGTATTTTTTGAGCCATGCTAATGACAAAAAAAATTGCATGGAATAAATATATTAAGAAATTTTTCTTTTCTTCCTGTTTAAATATTTTTTTCTATATTTATTAGCCTTCCTTTTTAGCAAATGGTTTCCATTTTTACATATATACATATAAGGAGAATAAAAACATTACCAAAGAGCAAACTTTGTTTACATGAGCAACATTCTGACACTAACAATGTAAGAAGCTGTCTTAGTGATTTTCTGACAGATTTAATGCATATTTTAGGGATAATAAATGTAATACCTAATTTATATGTAAAATTAAACTTTATAAAAGATACAATATAAGCAATGGTTACATTTATACACATAGGAGTCTTTAGCATGGACAAAAAAACCATGCTAATGACACTGATATTTGTCCATGCTAATGACAAATTTGAATTTAAATAAGATTATGAGCCATAATATAATCACAATGCAATAGTCCTTTCTGGGGCTTTTTAAAACACAAAAGTCCTATGCAAATAAGTAAAATAAAAATTTTAATTATAAAATAAACATGAAAATTATTATCCATTCTAATGACATACAATTGATGTACGCCCCTAATATTCAACTTCTATTCTTAAAATACAATACATGTTTCTATTTTCAGGCTGGGATAAAATGGCTACTTGTTGCCATGGAGAAACTTTATATTTTCAAATTTTTGTCATATGTGAAAATGAAATTTTGATTAATAACCAGCTGTTATAGTATGACCTTGTTTTGAAAATAGAATATGGAGGACAAACTTTAATTCTTTTTTTATATACTATAATTTTATTTTTAAAAAATAATTTATTGGATATATCCTCTCCTTGATTAATTTAAAGAAAGAATAACACTTGTTTTATTTTATAAACATAATATTAACTCTTGAAAAAGCTAGTATATACAAGGCACAGCTGCTGTGGACATCCATGCTGACATTTTGAACATTTATTCTGTTATTTTAAGGTGTTTTTAACTGAAAAGTGAGTAATTCTTGAGTGAAAATAATGAATAATATTAAGACAAACATATCTAAATATAAAAACATGACAGAAAACCTCTCAATTTTTTTTGTATGCCGAAAGACATAAATTGTCCCCTATTTTGAGAATCACCCATATACCTCTGAAAACAGAATGTAAAATGAAGAAAACCGTATCAGAATGGGATATTGGCTTTGAATGGCTCCTTCATTAGCCAACTCGAAAGGATTTCCTATTTAAAATCAAAGGGTAAGTGTAATTGCAGTACAAAAATCAAAACAATTATATTAGCATAAGAACAATCACATTACAACTTCAGATATGGACATTGTACATCCCCCCCCCCCCCTCGCCTTAGGGTTCACAAGTTTCTTCCACATTGGGGAAAAAAGAAAAAAAAAAAGGCCGGAAGAAATAGGTTTTTTCGCAGTAGAAGAAACTTATTCTTTATAAATTTACCATATAATTTTATAAGATACAATAAATGACTTCTTGCTATAACCTTTAAGTAAATTAATTCCATCAGATGTATGCAAATTTAATTAATTATGTGCTAAATTAATAATTACAACAGCTTTTAAGCAAAGATCATATGACACCAGTCTAAAGATCTTTTTTTTTTTTTTTAATCTCAAATACACAAAATCAATTACATGCTACCCAGTTTAATTTAACTTGAAACAAATAGTACAGACCATTTATCAACAGTAGAATGAAACTCATTTAAATAAAAGACAGTGCTTTGAATTTTCACTAAGGTTAAAAATATAGTACAATAGTTACAGTATTAAAAAAATTCATTAAAAATCCTCCTTTTCCTTACTGCAGCAAAATATATATATATACAGGGGTGGGGAATTTTTCAAAAATCTTACCAGCCAAGGATTTATTTCACCAGCCCGCAAGATGCAATACATACGCAGTTGAAAATAGTTACGAGAAAATCGCACACGAAATTACTATTAGTACATTTTCGTAATTCTTTTTTTCTATAATATTAAGAAATATATGCAACACAGGTAAGCTTAATATAAGATAGAACTTAGTACTATATTTATACTGTACTAATTTTGAAAGTTAAAATATCTAGATTGAAAAAGTGTCTCTGATAATGTCTATTGCCTACAGTTTTTCAAAAACTAAAAAATGCACTCACCTTGCCAGAAAATCCACTCGCCACTTTCGAGCAAAATGATGTATTTCCCCACCTCTCTCTCTCTCTCTCTCTCTCTCTCTCTCTCTCTCTCTCTCTCTATATATATATATATATATATATATATATATATATATATATATATATATATATATATATATATATATACATAAAATCTTTTAGCAGTAGAATGCTGTAACCAGTTTCTCAATTTAAAATGGATAAATGCAAAAGATAAAAAAAGAAAAACTTTCAAGTCCTACAGAAAATTTAGGAACTTTAAAAGCATTTTGTCATACTCGTAGACATGGGTATAAAAAGCTAGGCACCAACAAGCAATTTTTTATTACCAAATTCAAGGCCCCCTTATCATAATCAGGCCTCGCATTCAGGAGAAAATCTATTGTTGAAATTGTCTCTATAGCTGCCAACATATTAACTGATTTTGTCTCGTATGTAGCGCCATCTGGTGCGTACTACTAGTCATCAAGGCCACTTTCATTATAATAGACTTGGCAATCGCTAAGTTTTCGTGGCCTTAGTAAACTTGGTCAGAAACCTCGTGATTTTTCCCGTTGTTAGCGCCCTCTGTTGTAATAACAAATGTATAAATTTTAAAATTTGTTTTCCACCCGGGCCTTGTTTTCTATATACGCTTTTCCATTTTCTTTTCGATATGCTGTAAGCTTGTATTTTTCAAATGAGATTTGTTATTTTTCCAATTTTCAAAAGTTCGGCAGTTTTTTTTTTGGCATAAAATGTACTTATTTTGAACACAAATGTCTCAGTACCTATAACAACAGTAAAATCATATTGTTTTTTCTTAATTTTAATAAAGTTTATCCTGTCATTATGCCTTTGTGGTATTTTGTTTTACTTTTATACAAGAAAAAGTTTTATATACGAATTAATAAATTTGTAGTGATAGAGATTTGAAAATTCAACACCATTTTATTAAATTTTGCGCATTAAATGATAAGTATATACAGTAAAACCTCCATAACGGACACTCCCGAATAGCGGACACCTCTATTTAACGGACAGTTTACCGATCCCCACTCCCAAAATCTAAATTTTTATATGTTTAACCTCTGAATAACGGACATTCCGAATAGCGGACAGTAATTTTGGGAATAAAGTATGAAAATTTGTTTTTTAAAGAGGAAAAAAAAAGTAAAAAGCCTCTAAATTTGTCAGGACAATGTGTTCAAAATATTGGGATCACAGATAAATGTAGAGAGTGGGCCGGAAAAAATCTTTCCTCCCATGTTCAGTATTAAATTCAGGGAATGGTCCGGAGGGACATTACTTGCCAGAGCATCACAATGCCCCGCCTCCACTCCCCTCTGTAAGATTTGAGATTTTATGCTTTTAAAAAATTGCAAAATACAATGAGCAGTTACACTTTTTTTAAGATGATTCAGAAAAATCAAAACTATTAACAGGGTTAAAATTTCTTATTGAAAAAAAATTACATGTAATCTTTAAACGCAAATGAAACTTTTAAAATACATTTTTTCCTTAAGAATGTAATAAACAGTGTACGTGTACAAAGGTATGTACCATTTTATTTCAACTTTATTGCTTAAAAAATTATTTTAATTTATGATTAATCATATATTAGAATTTTAGGACATATAAAAGTCAATTAATGAAACTTTAAGCTTTTCTTAACAATTTTTGAATCTCCGAGACTTTTCCCAATAGCGGACACCTCCGAATAGCGGACAGTTTTTGCGCTCCCGAGGTGTCCGTTATTTGGAGGTTTTACTGTACTTATTTTTTATTACTCTTTTAGCAATTCTCAAGAATTAAAGTTCATTATATGGGATTCTTTTGAGAAGTTGTGTATATGACATATAGATTTTTAAATTAAGCTTAATTTAAAACTCAAATTTAAATTAAGCTTATAATATGTGGCTCTGTAAAAGGATACGAGTATTACATGAACCTTTTATTGTAGGGAAGGTATTATTGTGAATCCCAATAATACATATCAATTTCATTATGCTATAAATATAATATCTATTAAAATGTACTAAAAGTATTACTGTCTATAGCAACAATTGTATATAATTTCATTTAGACCGGGAAGCAGGAGCATAGACAATCACCTTATCGAGGTCATGGATGAAAATCTAGGACTAGTTAAATCTTGATTAGCATATTACAACGCAATCGGTCTGCCAAGGAAAATCTGTGTAGAAAATAAAAAACCCAATTTTAGCAGATGACTCATAAGTTTACGATTTTTTTCCTACTCCCAAACTTCCATGATTTTATACTTTTGGGTGCAGGAAAGCACAATGGTAAACTTATGAGTTAACCACTAAAATAGGGTTTTAGGTGTTTTCACCGAGATATAATTTGGCAGACCGATTGCGTCTTAATATGGGAACCGAGATTTAACTAATCCTATATTTTCATCTGTGAACTCGATGAGATGATTGTCTGTGCTGCCGCCTCCCGGTCTGGTTGTGCGTATACATTCTTCTACCTGACTAATAAACGCTACGCTCAATATTTTCGATTAAAAACATGTTCTCATACCTAAAATTTAAAGTATTCCCCGATCTTATATTTTAATTTTTTTTAGTCTCCCTGTATAGTTAGCTATATGTATAAGCCGGATAAAAATCATAAATATTAAAAAAATGAAAGTTATAAGAAATTTAAAATCACTTAAACTAAACACATCTCAAAGTTTATCCTCAAAAATAAATTCGTTTTGTGCTACGCTTGTGGTGTAAATCTTTATTTGGCGCTTCTTTCTTAATTAAACTTACAGCCAATTGGCTCATTAAGCAAGTATAATTGGCGCTAAACTAATTTCATTTTTTAACCGTATACTTAATATCGCATTGTTCTAGAATAATGCTTATTTGCAGATAACTTTAAATGCGAAACCGGAACATATTACAGAAAAATAGCCAATACTGCATTATATAATATTAAATCGATACTTTTTCAAAGTACCTTTCTCAAATAGAGAAAATGGTCTTGGCGAGAAAAGGAAATTTGGCAACATATTTTCTGGAATCCTATTTTCTGTTCTCATAGAGAAGAAATGTTTTGCAATAGTTATACAATATATTTCATATAAAAAAGCCAATTTTCTATTTTTATGCAAAAACATAAGTAAATTGCACATAAAAACAATAATAATATTCATATAAATTCTTAAAAGACAAACGAAACATTTTACAAGTTTGTTTTCATTACCGTTTACATCATTTGGCAATAAATCATACTTTCTGAAGCCGAAATTACGCTAAGCTTTAAATATATATATATATATATAACGCCCATGACTCTACATTAATAAAGTACCATTAATTCTTACTTTTAATTCTTCATTTTCAGTGTATTTTTTACGTATATATTTTAGTGGAATTTGAAAAATATTTTGTATAATATTGTGAATAATATAGTTTGATTTTTCCTATGCAATTAGAATATTACTAGTAATATGCACCAGGTGGCGATACTTACGGTATGAAGTCGGTTTATGAGTTCGCAACTATCCGGACATTTTCTCCCATACACTTTTTTCTGATTGTAAGGTCTATTATTATGATAAAGTGGCCTTACTGAACAATATATTTGAGCGACAGAGGGCGCTAACAACGTGAATTTTGATCACGTGTACTGCAGACAAAGGAAACTTAGGGAATGACAAACCTTGTTATTATGATAAGTTAGCCTTGACCAAATTTTGTTTTCTTCACTTAAATATTATTAGAATTCTTGCAAAAAATTTAGATGAAAAATAAGAAATAATATTTAGCGGTGAAAACAGCCATTAGTGCTAATATTATAGAATTAGCGCTTATATTTTTATACCACTGCCCATAATTTGAGAAAAATAGTCTTTTTAAACGTTCAGATATGCATTTTTGATGCTAATATAATAAATAATTACAAATTTGTATTTACTGTGTTGCTCAGGTTTCAATAATGTAATTTTATATGAAAATAATTTATTTTTATATGGGAAAAAAAAGCAGTTTGCAGGTTCTTTTTTCTTTCTTTTTACATAAATGGCATATTAATAAATAAAAAACATCTTTCTACCTCAAAAGTTATAAAATCCATCGTCCAATGTCTGAAGAACTTGAAGTTTGTCATTAAAAAAATAATTTATTTTTCCAAAAATAATATTTTTTGTTAGATTTCAAATAATTATACTTTTAGTTTAATTATTTTACATAGTTAATATACTTTAATTTTGAGCATGTTTTGTTTTCTCCCGGTATTTTTCAGTTTCTTCCACTGTCCTGGAAGAAATAGGTTTCTTTTGAAGAAACCCAAGCCTTGCCCCCAGGGGTGTGCGAAGAGGAGACTGCGCCCCGGGCAAGTTGCAATTTGGTGCCCCCACCACCAACTTTTTGTTGTGACAGGCCAAAAATAACGTTAGTTAGTATGATTTTAGCACACTCTAAATTTCCGTGCCCGGGGCGACTGCGCTCCCCCCCCCCCAATTTTCTTCAAACCCCATCATGCATGTTAGTAAAAGTAAGGTAGGATATAAAAATAAAATTTTTACACTTAAATCTTTTATCAACAAGCACAAAACCTACAAATTCAACTCATTTTTAAATATAATAATACAAAATTAGCAGGGCTGACTATCAAAATGATTTTGAGTATAAAGATTTTCCACTTTATTGACAAGTTGATATTTCGAGATCCTATGATAATGTGTTTTTCTCTCTTGCCTGGCAAGTGTTGCCCTTTTAATCTAAAAATTCAGTTCAAAATGTCAACTTTCACACTATTCTCTGAAGTTTACTAAAAAATGAAAAAAGTATTTCCAACACATAGATTTGAATAACACCCAGCTAATTTCATGCATTTCCAAACGAAATAAATTAAAAATCTGATCATAGTTTCCTTTTTAGATTTGAGAACATTGTTATTAAGTTACAAATTAACGACATAATAAAATAAACTGTTTTACACAAAATAACTTGAACTACAGCAGGGGGTTTCAAATACCAAATTCTCAAAAGTCCAAATGTTTCCTTAATTCACATTTTAATGAATGCTCTAATAAGAGGAAAAAAAGATACTAAAACTTAAATTTTTGTGCATAGGTTGCATAAAAATCGCATTTTGTGTGTCGGGTGCGAAAAATTGCACATTTTGTTAATCCGGCATGAAAAAATTGTCTGTTTTCTTAATGATGCACAAAAAATTGCAAATAAAATTAATCAGATGCAGAAAAAATGCATGTTTTCTCGCTTTATCGCATAAAAAAAAATCGCAAGTTTTGTTGCTAAGGCACCGAAAAATCTCAAATTTTGCAATGATGCAAGACAAAATAGAAAATTTCGTTGGTTGGCTGCAGAACAAAAGTCAGTTTTGTAAATTTATATAGAGAAAAAAATTGCGAATTTCACATTGCCGTGTAAAAAAAAAGCAGATTTCGTTAAAGTTAGTAAAAAATCGCGAATTTCGTTGATTAGGCATGAAAAAATGCTTCTTTTTTCAATTACAGGTAGAAAAAGAGCAAATTTCTTCGATCGGACACTGAAAAATCGCAAGTTTTATTGATCAGGTTCCGAAAAATTGCAAATTTCGTTCACCAGGAACAGGAATATAGCGAATTTTGTAGATCTTACGCCGAAAAGTTGCAAATTTCGTCGATCAGTCTGAAATAAAACCACGAATTTCATCTATCGGGTTCGGAAAATTCGCAAAATGTATCGATCATGCGATAATTTTGTCAGTGAGGTTCGTAAAAATTGCACGATTCGTCGATCGGCTTTATAAAAACCATAAATTTTGTAGATAAGGTTCGTAAAAGTCCCGAATTTCATCGATCTGGCACATAAGATTCGTGAATTTTATTGATCATGTAAGAAAAAATCGCGAATTTTGACGATCAACTTTATAAAAATCACAATTTTTTTCCGATCAGCTTAGTAAAATTTGCGAATTTTGGCGATCGGCTTTGTAAAAATCTCGAATTGTCGATAGGCTCGAAAAATTGCAAATTTCGTCGGATCGGCTTGGGAAAATCACAAATTTCGGAAAAAAATGTCTAGACCAGAATTCAAAACCAGGTATTTCTTGTCTGAATCTAACAATGTTCTGTCAATTGAGCTATCCCGGACGAATCTGGATGAAGTAATTCACCCAGCTAATCTTATTGATCATTTCATCAATACATGAATCCAATTATGAACTATCGCTCAAAATATTGTGATTGATTCTGTTTGAAAATACAACTTACATGATTTATTCACCAATTGGAATAACTGTGTTAAAATTTATTTAGTATAATATTATAATAGTGATGTATTTCTCTATTTTAAAAAAAAGTAACTAATGCTGTCGCCGCTGCCGACAATGAATTTTTTTGTGACCGCAAGTTTTTCTTCGTTAATATTATGAGAGCTATTGCATACAAAAATATGAAAATTGGTGGGATTATAGAAAAATGTTTGATAAACACGGTGGTGTAGACAATTTTTAAATCAAATATTTATTTAATGAGATATTTAAAGTAGGTCAAAATAATTCCATGAAAAAAGTTTTATAGGAGTAAAAACTATACATATAAATTTAATTATTTTTAAATCATTGTATACATTAGAAGTTCCCGGTGCGCAGATTATAATTATTGTGACAATTATAACTAGAAAAAACTTTCAAATTAAAATTAAATGAATATTGCGTATTAAAAGCAGAAAAATATTGAAAATTACAACATAAAAATTATACTGACATGTGATTTTGTAAAGAGAAATAAAATTGTAAAATAATAAATTTATTCATATGCTTTAAAACTCATAAATAGATAACATTTACGTCAGATTTAAAAAACAAAATAAGACAGTGCAAATAATAACATTTCAATTCTAACGATAAAAATATTTTCGCGTGGATATTACAAAAATAAAAAAAAGTTTGGTGAAAATTACGTCAGATTTAAAATGTTACATTTAAGAATCACTTATTTAAATCAATTTTCTTATAGCATTGTTAAAAAATACCGGGAAGCAAAAACCCTGTTGACTAAGTTCATTTTATAATAGCTGATTCTGAAATGTTTAAATAATCTTATTTAATCAAACGCAAAATAGTCACTAAGAGCAGCTAATCGGCCTTAAATTACCTCCGTGAAACAGAAAAGAATAAATACCCGTTTATAGGGTGATCGCCACTTTTTTTTAAAAACCAAAACTGAATTTTCCTTAATTTTTTTTACAGACGATCAAATTAGTTTATTACTTTCTCCTATCTTCAATAGAAGAAAGTATTGTAATCGAAATTTTTTTCGACTTCCGGTTTTCGACGGATTTACACGTTTTAGGGGCCAGAGATTCCAAAAAACATGTTTTTACAAAATGTCTGTCTGTGTGTGTGTGTCTGTCTGTATGTCGCCATTCTACCATCAAAAAGTGTATGAAGTTATGCATAGAATTGAACCAAATTTTTTGTGAATGTTTTTGGCTGTAGCAAGCAGGTTTTTCTTCAGTTTTGAAATATTCCGCCGGAAGGGGGCGATGCAATCGCGATTTTGTGCCATTTTCAATACTGTACCAACCAACAGTATATAAAGTTATGCATCGAGTTGAACCAAATTTTTTGTGTATGTGTATGACTATGGCTAGTTAGTCCTCCCTGAATTTGAAAAAAATCCGCCGGAAGGGGGGGCTGCAATCGCGATTTTTGTGCCATTTTCAATATTGCACCGACCAAAAGTACATGAAGTTATGCATCGAATTGAACGAAATTTTTTGTGTAAGTGTATGGCTATGGTTAGTTGAATCGCCCTGAATCCGAAAAAAATCCGCTGGAAGGGGGCGCTGCAATACCGAATTTATGCCATTTTCAATATTACACCACATAAAAGTGTATGAAGTTAGTTCTAGAACTGAACTAAACATTTCGTATATGATTATTTTTTAGCAAGGCAAGTAGGTCCTCCCTGAATTTGAAAAAAAAAAAAAAAAAAAAAAAAAAAAAAAAAATCTGCTTATCATTCTATTGTTTTTCAACTCGTGCAGAGACGGAAAATTTGTTTTTACTCCGATTAATAAATTGAAGCAGAAATTTAAGATGAAAATCAAAGTTGGTAAGGTATTGAATTAAAATTATTAAAGCATTAAAATGAGTAACTATTTTATTTTTTTTTTTAATATTAAAATGTATGTATGAGATAGAAGAAAGTTTTGGGATTGGCACATCCAACTAGTTTTTAGAGGCGAGACAGAGGTTGACGAGCGTAGTTAGTAGGAGGCAGAGCCCCCTACTAATGTTAAAAGATTTATGCAGATTTCTCTTTAATTGTTTAATCTTACTGTAATTGCTTATAGAAAAAATTGTATGCATGTTACTAGCCTTTTTTTTTTTTTTTTTTTTTTTTTGTACATTCAAATATAAGAAAGGAGATATTTGTATTTATACCCATTTATTATTTTATTATTTTTTTTTTTCAGGATTAATTGAAATTGAACCATCATAATATGTTGGCAATAACATATCTTCTCGCGATATCCTTATTACTTGTTTCTTCCGTTAACAGTAAACACAGAAGATTTGAAAAATATCAGAGAGGCAATAATAAGGATTATGATGCAGCTGTGCGATTTCTTTGGGAAAATAATGAAGAAAATAGAATTATGTCAAAAAAAGAATTTGTATCGAAGTGGAAATATGACAGTAATCTTACTGAAGAAAACAAGAAATTCATGGTAAGATGTTTAGATTATTTTATAACAATGCTTGTATGTAAAGAAGTAGTAGGTACTACACTATTAAAAATAAATCTGCGAATTCACGGTGAAACTACTGGCAGCAAAGTAGCCGAAATTTTACCGTTCCGTTAGTAGATTTTCCGTTGTGGGAAATACAAGAAAGGAAAACTCCGTTTGAAGAAGCAGTAACTTTCCGTTACAAAGTTTGATTTTTAATAATAATAATTTAATTTTTAAAATTAATGAATCGATTAATCGTCAAAGAATTCAAAATTACCGCGTGATTTTAAGCTGCTATGTTATTTTACTTAATTATTATCATTATTTTGTATAATTTAGTAATTTAGTTAGTATAATCCCGCCCTTCGGAGGATCGAACTCGGGACCTTTTGATAGTGGAACAATATATATACTGGTATATATATTTGATAGTGAATCCTTACGAAATGAGCCAAAGCTGCTGATGCGGGATTGTGCAAAGTATGTCTTTTATGAGTTAGTGGGAAAATCTGTTGTGCTTTTTAAATATTTCCTTTCAAACATATTCCTTAGAATATTTGTGAACGGTTTATTTTATTTTATTTTATTTTAGACTGACGCATAATACTTAATAATTTTTAAAATCAATTTTAATTTTTTAAATAGTAGGGATGCACCGAATAGTGATTTTGGCCGAATACCGAATGCCGAATATTCGGCCGACAGGTGAAGCGAATACCGAATATTCGGCTAGCCGAATAGTAATTGTTGGGCCGAATACCGAATATTCGGCCAGCCGAATAGTTAACTATTCGGCCGAATACCGAATATTCGGCTTTCCAAATACTTTTTATATTTCAAAATTTAAAGGTATTAAAATGTTACTTTTTAAAATAGCTTTACATAATATTTAATAAAAGAAACTTACATTATGATAAACAAGAGCTTTTTGTAAGAGCATTTAGTATTGAAAAAAATCTGCCTTGAGTTATTTAAGAAGTGCAATTATGAAACTTTAATTAATAAAATTTTCTACGAATCAAAATAAACATTTTAAAATCAATGAAAAAATGGCCACAATCTTATAATTACAATCTGATAATTGTTTTTTTTAAATAACTCAAGGCAGATTTTTTTCAATATAAGGTACAAATACTTTCAACTTAATTCTGAATAAAGGTATGTTTGGCTCATAGTTCTTTTCTTATGAATGGTGGTATTTTCCACCATTCTCATCATATCATATTTTACAGAAATCAAAGCATGCGAGTTGAAAATATGTTATCTTATTTATTGTTAATGTAATAAACGAACAAACAAGTTTTGACCTAGAGTGAGTTGAAATACAATGTACTTATGACTCAATAAGTTGATTATGGTTTCATGAACAAAAATTGTCTGCCTTGATAGCTATTACTTACTAATCTCAAAAGTTTTTTTTTTTTTTTTTTTTTTTTTTTTTTTTTTTTTTAAAGGACTTTTATTTGGGGAAAAGCAAGAAACAGATTTACTAAACAAAATTTAGAAACTTGTATCAGCACATAATTTATTCCTAAGCAGAATCCTAATAAATCACCATTTTAATCCTTCTCTTGGTTAATTTTCTTAAGTTATACTTTACAAACAGCAAATAAATAATGTGAAAACATTCTATTTTATTTAAAAATGATTTTGTTCCTAATTATTTTAAATATAAATTAAAAAATTGACAGTTAAAAGTAGAAATAGTGAAAAGTTTTTAAAAGGTTTTATTAAGTATTGGATTCGGCCGAATACTTTGATATTCGGCCATACCGAATATTCGGCAGGCCGAATAGTTTCATATTCGGCCAAGACGAATATTCGGCTCAACCGAATAGTTTAATATTCGGCCTAACCGAATATTCGGTAACATGGTCGAATAGGCCGAATACCGAATAGATACCGAATATTCGGTGCATCCCTATTAAATAGTTTAAATTAAAAAAAATCGCTGTTTAAAATCATAGTTTTTTTTCGAATGAATGAAGGAAAAAAAGTTTTTATTAACAATTTTTTTTACAAAAAAAAAAAAAAAAAAAAAAAAAAAAAAGAGAGAGAGATTGTTGGCGCTGTGCTAAATAGAATCATCAATAACGCCGATAGCAAGAAAGGAGGATGTGGATCCGATAGAAAAAAAATGTGTCATTGAAGAAATACATCAGTTGATATCTGCTTTAGAGAAACAGGACTGCAGTTCGGATACCGATATTCTTCATCTTATAAAATCCAATAAAAAAAGAATATCGCCCAGTTAATTTGATGGCACTGAGCTCACAGGCTACGCATACTAATTGTACATTACAGCCTTATATTTTCAAGGGTTAATTCCGTTCGAAAAAAAATATTAAGGAGGGGGGATCAGCTCCCCCCTTTCCTCTTTTTATGCTTAATCATTGAACTCTCTAAACTGATCAGGGACATGCTTTATCATATAAAAAATCCATATCCAAAATTTAAAGCAAATCGGAAAATTCTTAGTAAAAAACCCATTTATATAATTTAAGAAGAGTTATCCTTCTCTTTTATATACTTAACTATCAAACTTCCAAAACTATTCATTGATTTTGAGATTTGGACGAAATCTGACAATTCTGCATGAAAAACCCATTTATATAAATTAAGGGAAGGGGCATTAGAACCCGCATTTCCCCTGTTTATATTTATCCAATGAACACCTAATACCAATCATGGAAGCGCTTCATCAGAATGATCCTATGTGTAAATTTTGAACAAAATTGATAATTTTGCATGAAAAATCCATTTATATCAATTATAGGGAGGGGCATGAGCCCCCGTTCCCCCTCTTATACATATCGAATGAACTCCAAAAACTAATCAGGGAAGCGCCTTATCAGGATATACCTATATACAAAATTTCAAGTGGTTGGGATGGTTTTATCATGAGTTATCGCGTTACGTACGTACGTACATACATACAGGACGGGCGGGCACATAAGCTCTCAGGCTATGATAGCCTGTGAGCTAAAAAAAAGTATAGACAATTTTTGAAATTATTTATTTTACACTATTTATTTATTTATATTTTGGCTAATTAATTAAAAGATTTTTTAATAAGAAATAAGATAAAAATAAACAGAAAAAATGTAATTTAAAAGGGATTTTTTATGTTTTCATTATTCCATGGCGCCAGTGGGACCCGAACCCCACAATCTGCGCTCGCAGGCGATTAGCGGTGTGCTGTCTTGACCACTCGGCCATGGAGTCCCCCCCCCTTTGACAACGGAGTGTCTCCGTTTTTTGTTTCTATTTTCATCCGTTTCGTTATTTTCAGGAAATATGGTGGAATTTTGAGATTTGTAACGGAAAATGACCTTTTGTTTTGAAAAGGGACCTTTTCTGTGAAATTCAAGAAAAAAATATTCGTGAATTTAAGAATTTTTTAAAGAGTATATTGAATATGAAACTGGCTGCTTTTCGAGAGATTATAAAAGGACAGTCGAATCCGGTTACCCTTTACTGCACGAATTTTTCTATTTTTTTGAAAAAATTACTTGAAACCTATGTATCGATCTAATAATGGGGGTCATTCCACACGAAAGGAGCAAATCAGATGTGGCTGACATGTCACAGATTTTATTGAAAATCATCATATAAGTAAATCACAATCATTTACGAGGAAACGCAAAGTAATAGATTTCAGACTTGTTTATTTCTGTACAAAAATTTAAATTAAAATTAATACGAATTCGAGGTCTTGTGTACATGCTTGAAATTTCAAGTTTGATTATTAGCCTCAGGACTGGAAAGACTGTATTAAAAATTATTTACACTTAAGAATGAACTAACAGATTAGCGCAGTTTAGTAACTGTATTTTTATTCCGTAATTTAAAAATAAATAAATAATTTTGAAAAAAAAAATGAGGAAAAAATGAGATATTTCAGTTATTTGTTTTAAAATGAAGGACACTTTTTACAGCTTCAAAACTTTTTGACGTTATAGCTAATGGAATATATTTAATCGATCTAAATTTTACCTTAATGAGAAAAAAAATTAAGTAGTGAAAATTGCTGATTAAAAGTTCAACATTTTTATAATTTGTTTGGACGCGAATTAAAGCTTCCAAAAGCTTTAAATTCTTTGATTTTATAGACAAAGGCGTACATTTTAAGTATACGAAGTTTTATTCTTGCTTTTAGTTTATTTATGCCTCAAGAATATTTTAAATTTGAGTAAAAGATTCTCTTGAATAAATAATTGGATTTTAATCTTAAAATCAAATATCAAAAGTAGGCGGCAGCACATATCTTTTTTTCAGAAAGAATTTCGCAAAAGCGCGTGATTTCAAAGAAAGATTGTCCTTAGAATGTCTCGAATATTAGTTTTTTGAACTCATTTTTGTTATGTTAGGAATCAAAAAGACAATATTGAAATTTTTTTAGTGGGTCATGGACTTATTGATTCTTATAGATATGCAATATTGTTAATGTCGGAGCTTTCCTTTAGTTATTTTTTTCGAATACATAAGATAAAAAATTATGATTTTATAATTTTTTTTAAGTTTCTAAAATTTTTTAAAGATGAAGGAAATAAATAACAATTTTGAAACTTGTAGAAATCGATCTTCATATATAACACTACATCATGTTTTAATTTCACAGATGTTTTTTAAATCCTTAGATTTTTATAGCTTTTCAAATTTTTTAAAAATTTACAAAATTTCAATATTTACAACCAATTTAAAATTAATCATGATATTACAAGATTATTATTATTCAATAAATATAAAGACTGATTTTCAGAGACTTCACTATTATAAAAAACTTCATTTTTGTTAAATAATTTTCAAAATGAAGAACTTCAAACTTGCAATTTTCGACGATTGTCCGCATGTTATTATCACAAGTATACTATATCACAAGTTTTTTAAATTTCCAAAACAGATAAAATAATTTATTTTTTGTCAAAATATTTTGCAGAACTACATTTGAATATAAAATGAACACGTATCTGAAATTTTATTAAAATCGGTTCCTATGCAGCCACGACTTTTTAAAAATTTTTGCTCATTTTACATGGAATGACCCATAGGCTATAACCAGAGGGTCCCATCTGAATGTGGGAATATTCCGGTGGAATAGTGCCCCGATTTCGCGATTTTTGCGCGTTTTTCATTATTGTATTATTGAAAAATGTATGAATTTATGCACTGAAATAAACCAAGTTCCACACACTTTTTTTTTTTTTTTTTTTTTTTTTTTTTTTTTTTTTTTAACCTGTGACCATTAGAAGCTATATTAATTATTTTGTGATATTTCCATTATTGTATTATCGAAAACTGTATGAAAGTTATTCACAGGATTCAACCAAATTTCGTATACACACTGTTAAAAAAAATTCTGAAATTCACGAATATTTTTTTTCCTGCATTTCACAGAAAAGACCCTCTTCAAAACAAAAGGGCATTTTCCGTTACAAATCATAAAATTCCACCATATTTCCTGAAAATAACGAAACGGGTGGAAAACAAAAAACGGAGACACTCCGTTGTGAGGGGGGGGGGGAGGGGGGACTTCATGGCCGAGTGGTCAAGGCAGCACACCGCTAATCGCCTGCTAGCGCAGATTGTGAGTTCGGGTCTCACTGGCGCCATGGAATAATGAAAACATAAAAAATCCCTATTAAAATACATTTTTTCTGTTTATTTTTATCTTATTTCTTATTAAAAAATCTTTTAATTAATTAGCCAAAAAATAAAAAAATAAATAGTGTGCTGATGAGTTATAGGCCTCCTGATTGGAGAGGTTACAGCCACTAACATAACTACACTTACATTAAGTCATTTTTGGTAAGGGTCATTACCAACCGAGATTCATGGGTGTTGAATCTACAGGTATAAGCAAAACACGTGATCGTAACTTCTAGAAGGGATGAAATTTACTCAAAAATAAAAAAAAGTTAATAACTAAATAACAAAATAAATGATTGAGTAAATAAATAAATATTTGTTGGTTTGCGTTGTGATTTAAGCTGCCCCCTCTCGTATGAAGTCAGGACTAATCTAAGCGTTAAACACTTGGACACTCAGAAGTCCGATCCTGTAAATCAACATTAGTGAATAATAATAAAAAAGTAATTAAAGAAAAGGAGTCTACTCGATGTTAACTGGGAGTAATCCCTAAAGGAATTAACACGAATTTAGGATTAACATAATACAAATTTATTTACATTATTTTACATTTATTTACAAAAGATAGAAAATATTATAATACCCATTAGTTAATAGGTGTTTTCTCACACTTTTCCGAATATTAATTCACATCAATGAAAAATTAATTCTGTACAATATTCAAAAAAAAAAAAAAAACCAAATACATTTAATTTAGGACTCGTTCTCATACTCTCGACGACCTCCCTAACCATTGGAAAAATTTACATAGTGGAGAAATTTAAATTGCATACCTGGAGCAACTTCAGCATACTCTGCGAGGTCAGGACTAGTCTAAGCGTCCCTGTCCGAGCCGTCGACGAATCTCAGTATCTGCATATTCCAAGGCGATGGGCATCTCCTTTCAGCGGTCCGTCCGGCATGTGGGATACTGGGCATCTATATCTGAAGTAGGCGCATATCTAAAACTACTGCACGCTGTCAGCACCGCATCCCGAATGCATGTGAGAGCAACCTTTTTTTTCTCTCTTCGAAAAAAACAGGGGCCTAAAAATACTTGTTTTCCCCCTCCTCTTGACCCCAACCAATTGCATTGGAATCTGGTAAAGATGAGGCCTTGCTTCTCTGGGGGGGCGTAAAGTTCCCAAGGTCCACTTTGATCTCTCTTCTTTCAGACCTCCTTGTAGTTTTATGGGCTGGTCATTGTACACCCCATAAATTTACAGGTATTTGCTGTCCAAATGCATTTATTTAATTGCACAGTCCTGCTTTTAAAATGGTCATAAAACTTGGGAGGTCCCTCGAGAATCCCATGAGAACATTTTTGTTATGCTTAAGCAATATGCGTACGTACAGTAATAAAATAAACAAAAATAAAAATACATAAAGTATCAGTCTTTGTGCTTGAAAAAACTAGGTGGTCCTTTTTCTGACCACCATCCTCCCCTCCAACAGAGATAGCTGAAAGCCTCGCTTTCGCTATTGGAAGAAGAAAAGAATATATATATATAACACATAGAGTTTCAACTATCAGGACTAGGTGTAAAACTTGTAGAACGTCCTTAATGTCAATTTCTATAGAATGTCCTATACATTATTTTACTGGAGCATATGCACGAATGTTCAATATTACTTTCCATATTATTGTCCTTCCATCATTTTGGAACAAGGATGTATTTTCTGTTAATCTCCAGCAACACGAGGTCCTTTCCTGCACCTCATTCCCCACTATGTATGAGAAATTTAAAAAACACTTTTTTGAAAAAAAAAAAGCCAAATTTGATACAAAGCCAATCAAATTTTGGAAGGAAAAAAAATTACAGCCTAAAATCCTATAAATCGAAAATAGTATAAGACTGGCACATACTTTTACACTGGAATTACTACAGTCATGTCTTAATTGGTAGCCCTACGACACAGATTATCAGATGAATAAAAGATAGCATAAAATGATAATCTAGATGAACAGATTATTATACAACACAAATACAATATCATTAATATTTCAAACATTTTTATGTATATATATATATATATATATATATATATATATATATATATATATATATATATATATATATATATATATATATATATATATATATACTAGTTCGTTTATACAACTCTTGGATATAAATAAATATTATAAAATAATCACCACATTACAATATTATTATATAATATGAGGTAGAGGCTGCATTAATCCGCCTCTATATATATCAATTACAACTATGGCTATTGTACCCTAAGATATAACAGGACGATGTCTCTTCTATCCCTTAAACCAGAGAGAATACCTCTCCCCTAAGGAGAACGAAGAGCAACTCCCGACATGGAGATATCTTTTACCGAATGAGGGGTTGAATCACCCTTCTCCCCTCCTCGTTGTCAAGATAACTAAGGAGCATCCGAAGATGCGTTCGCCTCTCCTCGTCTTTCAAGGAGCGCAGCCACTGTCTCGACCAGGTAGCATGGTACCCAGTTCCATTCGGCTATTTCGGCCATTCGGCTGACCTTTAAATTTGCGCATATTTAAAATCAACCTGCACAATTGTGTCAGTTACTCTCCTGTCCCTTATAAAATTACAGTCAATTTATTTTCGAAAATACTACCCGTATACCTTGAGTCCAACAAAAGACTTATGAAAGCGACTTTATTGTTTTTATATTGGAACGATTGTATTTTACTGTTTTGATATCTTTTACGTGCTATAATTGTAACCAAATTATGTTTTACTTTTTATTTTATTTTATTTTATTTCATTTTATTTTATTTATTTATTCATTTTTTTATTTTTTTATTTTTATTTTTATTTTTATTTTTTTTTTTTTTACTTAAAAGTAGATGGAAAAAGAGAAAAAAAAGTGTTAATAAAAATTGGCAATACTGGATGAGATATCGAGGAGTCACCTTTGGCCTCAGGTGTAGTAAAATAGTACAGTGTTCCCTTGATTGACCAGCAACCATGAAACTTGAAAGAAAGAAGGAAGAAAAAAAAAAACCTCCTCGACTAACCCATCACAATTATTCTATAATTTAAGTATTTTAATTATCTATGTAAATCAATTGTACCTGTCTTTCAAAATAGACACAGGAAAAAAAAAATTCAAATTACTAACCTTTAAGAATAAACAAATATTTACTGTCTATAATATTGTAAGATTTAGTAAGGGAAAAATTATATAAATTTTTTTTTACTCTTAGGTATTTATTGAAATCCCTGTTAAAGCACAATATATCATATTATTAGTAAGTAATTCTATTAAGATAGAAGAGACAAAAATTATCCAAATAATCCATGCCCCTCCCCCGAAAAAAACACGAAAGTAAAAACAGCTTTCTTTTCAAATATATATCTATCGTTTATCAATACTCTTTACTAAAACAATTCACGCTATATACGTATGGTAAATTTATACATAATTATCACATTATTTGCTCAGAAATCCGATATCAACATCAGTATTTTAAAATCAAAATATCACACCATAAATGTGTGCAGTACATTTTGAGATTTATAAAGCCAACGGAGAGCACTTCCTACCTGACGACATCTTTGCATAAAATAGCGCTCCATCCCCTATCCCTTTGTAAAAAAAACCAAAACAAACGGGTTTCGCTACTCTCCCTACTACTGTAGGAGCGAATTCAGGGTCAAGGAATCGAAGCGCTATGACGTACAGCTTAGCCAGAAATTAAAGACCTGTCACGTGAGTTAAAGGTCCGTGTAAGATGAGTCTATTCTTTATAATAGGATGAAGGCAGAGAAGAGGAGTTTCCCCTAATACTGGTTTTCTAGGAATAGATAGGGAAATAAATGCTACCAGTAGTTTCGTATTCACTAGTCTCCAAGATTTTAAAAAGAGGATTTTTCATCTTATCTAATAATAATACATTACTTTCTTTTCGAATGAACGAAACATGTTAGGATTTTGTAGACATTTAAACACGTTTTATTTTTATTTTTATTATTTTTTTTTAATATCATAATTTGAAACAATTTTAAATGGTATAAAAAATAAACACCGCTATAAAAGAAATGTTTTATTTCTTCTTTAACGTCCATTAAAAAAATAAATAATGATGGAATTTTCAATTGCATAAATAATTTATTAAAAAAAAATAGTGTTAAGTAAATAAATAGTCATATTTACTGTAATTTCGCATACGTCATTGCAATTTTTTTTCTCAAATAAATTAAAATTTTTAACATCGATTCTTTAAAATTAAAAATACATTTATTTTTCAAAAGTTCAAAATTGTTGTTTTGAAATTTTCTTTTATTATTATTGGAACATTTTTATTTTGCCACAATTATTCTATTTATACTTTATTAAATTATTTTCCTTAATGAAACTACTTAACATGTCGAATCGAAATAACATTTTAAAATATACAAATAATAATTAAAAAAATGGTGAAAAAGTATATCTGCCTTATTAAATATGAATACACTGAAGTTAAATACTATGAATTTTTAAAGATTTGGTTTCCAATTCAATTTCCTCATTACCTGTACGAAGACATTTTTGTCCATAAATATGAGGAAATTGCAGTAATTTTATTTAGATGTCTTTCCGTAATGTCTCTTTACCTTTTGAAAATTTGGTATTTTCTTTTAACTTGGTTAACAATTTCGGAATTGTAGGCACTATTTCATCTTTCGTGTAGAATTCCTGGATAGTTCTTCGAATTACATCCAAATTAAAATCATCCAAGTTGACATTTTCTATGGTTGTCTTCGCTTTTTACTTTTTGGGAGAAGCGAAATCACCCGAATTGTTATCGCCTTCTTTGCGAATTCTTTTTATAGTACTCTCCGAAACACCAGCAATTAAGCTAGCTCTTTTATTTGCATGTGATAGTGAAACAGTTAGGCAACCTTTATCAGCTTCGTTATCACAATATTTTATAATATTATTTAAAATATTTTTGGTTGCACTATGAAAGTGCTTGCCTTGAGAACTTTTAGACTCTCTTAAATCCATTTTACAGATGTAAGAGTGAATACAAAATAGCAATAAAAAGCTTCGTTTGTGAAAATAACAAACAGAATACAGCGAGTAAGAAATAACGTTAATAAGAAATAACGCCCCTTGTACAGCCAAAACAGGAATGACATGCGGTCAGGTCAGACGTGTTGGGAGAAACCTGAAAATCGTCCCTTCCTAATGCTTCCCTACCTGCGGAACATTCCATTATTTTGGCAGTATGCCAATCCAGTTCTTTAAACGCTGGTCCAGCAGTAGTCGAATTGGTTAGTTCATTTGCATAAAAAACAAGCTGACTCTTCTTGTCGGAGGGAGCGTACGGAGTGAGCGAGAGTAGGGGTCGCTGAATCCGTCCGCATAAAAGAGAGAATCGTACTACGCACTAGTTATGTAATAATTAATATCTACCCTAGATCCTGTCATCGTTAAAAGTAGTCCATTCATAAAAAACTAAGCAAGATTTTTTTTTTTTTTACATAGCATTTTTGAATAACGTTGGGACTTATATACATATTAAAATTATCAATTCCTCCTAATGCTCACCTGTACGAAATGTCTATTCGTTTTGAGTATCGTTTTCTTCCGTTGTAGCTGAGTTAATTTTAGCCTTTGGGTGAGAAAGCTGTGTGATATGTCGTGTCATTGTTCGCGCATTATGGTCTATCATATGTTTGATTCGGTACGTGTTGTTGCGGCAGGCTTTTATAATTTCGTATGGGCCCTCAAATCTATCTTCGAGAGTACGAGGCCTTATATCTTTTTTTAGGTATACCTGTTCGCCAAGATTTAATGTTTTTGCTTTTTGAAAATCATTTACGTATTCACTCATAATGAGTTCCTGGTTCGCTAAAGCTAATTTATGTACTTCTTTTATATGTTTGATGCGTTGTTTAACGAATTCGTGAGTGTATTTTTCATCCGATGTACCCAAAACCGTGAAATGATTCGGTATTTCTCGTGCAAAGAAAAGCTTTGCAGGGGTATATTTTGTAGCTCTGTTAATAGAAGTGTTATGAGCTAATTTAAAAAATGGTAAACGAATATCCCATTCCGTTGTGGTCATACACATCGCCCTTAATGAAGCCTTTAACCCCTTATGTTGACATTCTAAAATTCCATTCGCGGTAGGTTTATATATGGTTGAGAAGTGTAGTTCAATATTTAAAGCCTTTAAATATTCCTTGAAAACATCACTTCGAAAATAAGGCCCATTATCTAAGATTATTGTCTTACATATTCCGTAAGAACTGAAATAGTTATTTAGCGCGTTGAGGATTAATTGGGAATCTACCCCACGTAAAGGTATGGCCTCAAGATATCTGGATGTCGAATCAATAATAGTTAAAATAAAAGCATTTTTCCTGAATGCCACGTTAAGCTTGCCTACTATATCAATATGCAAGGCCTCTCCCACGGATTTGTCTTTCACTACCTCCTTGTAGTTTTATGGGCTGGTCATTGTACACCCCATAAATTTACAGGTATTTGCTGTCCAAATGCATTTATTTAATTGCACAGTCCTGCTTTTAAAATGGTCATAAAACTTGGGAGGTCCCTCGAGAATCCCATGAGAACATTTTTTTTATGCTTAAGCAATATGCGTACGTACAGTAATAAAATAAACAAAAATAAAAATACATAAAGTATCAGTCTTTGTGCTTGAAAAAACTAGGTGGTCCTTTTTCTGACCACCATAGTGTACGACAATTTTTAAAAAATTGTCTATACTTTTTTTTTCTTTGTAAAAAAATTGTTAATAAAAACTTTTTTTCATTCATTCATCCGAAAAAAAAAGCAAAAAAAAGCAAAAAAAAAAAAAAAAAACTATGGTTTTAAACAGTGATTTTTTTTAATTTAAACTACTTAAAAAATAATTGATTTTAAAAATTATTAAGTATTATATTATGCATCAATCTAAAATAAAATAAAATAAACCGTTTACAAATATTCTAAGGAATATATTTGAAAGGAAATATTTAAAAAGCGCAACAGATTTTCCCACTAACTCATAAAATACATACTTTGTACAATCCCGCGTCTGCAGGTTTGGCTCAGTTCGTAAGGACTTGTTCCGGGAATCAAAAGGTCCCGAGTTCGATCCTCCGGACGGCGTGAACTAAATTATACAAAATAATGATAATAATTAAGTAAAATAACATAGCAGCTTAAAATCACGAGGTAATTTTGAATTCTTTGACGATTAATCGATTCATTATTTTTAAAAATTATATTAAATTATTATTATTATTAAAAATCAAACTTTGTAACGGAAAGTTACTGCTTCTTCAAACGGAGTTTTCCTTTCTTGTATTTCCCACAACGGAAAATCTACTAACGGAACGGTAAAAGTTCGGCTACTTTGCTGCCAGTAGTTTCACCGTGAATTCACAGATTTATTTTTAACAGCGTATGTTTTTTGATCTATGGATCAAAGGGGATCTATGGATCACATGGATCTATGGGGATCTATGGGTCACAGATGAATTTGGGAATATTCAACGGGAATGTTGTGAAAATGTTCTATTTAACAAAAAAAATCCCAGCAAAAATTATATATTTTTTTAATATTCTCTTGAGTTAGCACTTTCTATAAAACGAAAAAAAAAAAAACAGTAATTGTTTTGTAAATGTTATGCTAAATTATTGTATTGTAATGGAAATTATGAGGAAAGCATATGAATTGCAGCCATTAAATTAGGCATAGTTTTCAAGGTAAACATTGAATGCTTATAAAAGCGTGTCTTTTTAAACTTTTTAATTTTTATAATTATTTTGTTAAAACATTTGTTTCAGTTAAAAGTCGGTGCTGAAGTAGCCAAATTCAGGTTAAAAAGCTGGAAAAACGCAAGACGCTTTGCTTGGAAAGATTTCAAGAATAGAAATTCGACAATATACAGATGGTTTAAACTTATGAGTTATCTGGGACCAGCTGTTTTACCACCACGAAAATTAAGAATGGTAAGCTTATAGGAGTTGATGTCAGAATACTGTTTTTAATTAAATCACTTACCATATTTATGATTTAATTTAGTCTGTATTATACTCTAGTATTACTCCAAAACCATAAATTATGATTATATGGAAATATTTTGATTATATGGAATAATTATTTTGCTATGAATATTGATATCGCTAAACTCTGGTCTATGTCTGCAGCTTACATAGGGCATGTTCAGCACAACTCACTGGTTACTTACCAGTCACTTACCGATTGTAGACAAGTACGAAATGAAAAGCAAGGCGAAGTGTGACGTCAGCTACAATTCAACAGGATATTTTTCATTGGTGCCACAATTCGCTTTCGTACTGCCCTACAATCGGTCGGTAACATTGATTACTTTGGTAAGTTGCACTGAACACGCCCATATTAACCCTTAAAACACATTTCCCAATGGGAACGGTACAGTTTCCCAGTGGGTATTGCTGCACGCTGTCATCCCTCTTTTAATAGTCATATCTCACTCCACCATAGCATCTCAGGATCCCCCTCCTATTGTTCTTACTGTCCCCGCCTATTGGGTTCTTAATTTTTATTATTATTATTATTATTATTTTTTTTTTTTGCTTACTCATCAAGTTGTAATTTGACCATCTATAGCCACTATCCCTAGTATTTTTATCATCTTTTTTTTTCTTTGAGGCATTAAGTTACCATTGCAACCCTCACATAGCTAATATAAATAAAAACAGCCTTTGTGGCCACAACATAGGATATGACACCGACCAACCGTGACAACCACCGGATATGACTAACCACTGGATGTGACAAACTACCGATTATGTCAACTACCCAACTATGACAAGTGATTAATTTTATTAAGCAGTTATTATACTTAGGTTATCAATCATCTGGCTATTCACTAAAATCTTATTCCCCAACAGGTCCATAATATAATGATACAATTTTCATAGTACTTAGCCATTAGAAATTAAGCCTTCAACTCTCTCAATATAATATCTATAGGTATTAAAGTAAATACACTGGCGAAATAAATTAAGAAAATTTTCATGTTTTATCGAATTGCATGAAAAGAACTGAACTGAAGGAAAAACTACCGCTTCTAGATAAAAATGCAAATCTTGTACGGTAAATGCTGTTAATATTGTTATACTGTTAGTGTTTAACTAACATTACAATTTTAAGATATTTGTAAAATGTATGGTCTCTGTAATAAGTCTTTTTTTTTTTTTTTTTTTTTTTTTTTTTCTAGTTGGGGCATCCCTTTAGTAGCTTTTTCGTCCTTGCTAACATTTTTTCCTGAATTATTTTTTAGATTTATTTATTTTTCTTTCTTTTTTTTTATTTTAAATATTACTCAATTTTTTAATTCTAATGTTAGCTAATTTTATTTATTTTAACTGTGGCTTGCCACAACTAAAAATTATTTTAATTTTTCTTATGGCTCCCTAAGCCCTTGCAACACGGTTTATTTAGTTACACTGGCTATAAAGTTGATTGTTAACTAGGAGATCCATATCACATGATTACATTGTTCATTGCTCATTGGTAAATACGTAAGCGTAGACGTGGGTGTAGGTGGAGCGAGCAGAAAAACAGGCTTTATAAGCGCGTGGAGGGTAAGACGATTTGCGTTCGCTTGGACACCTCGGCGAATTTCTTGATGTTATCTTGCATCAATCGGTTAAATTCACATCGGAACAGTAACAATGAGTAACCACCAAAGTTTAGATTATGGAATAAGTTGGCAAATTGTGGGGAGGCTAGAGGCAGGCCATTCGCAACTCCAGGTATGCAGATAGTTTAATTTAACGCCCAGTGTAACCTATGAACACAGTCCCAGGATACTGGATCCATCGAGAGAAAGCCTGAGCAAAGTCGTCCAAGAGTCACAATGTCAGAGAAGATCGCCATTTGTCCATTTTAGCGAGGCGTAACTGAGGGTCTGCAGCTTCTCAGCTCGCTCGGGTCTTGTATGCAGCCACAGGAACCCGTATGACAAGAGTGACTGTTTCCAAAAGACTGAATGAGAGATAGTTGTTTACCAGAAGACCAGCTGTTTGCGTCTCGCTTACGTCTATGAATATCACAGTCCAATTAGCACGGTGCAGGCAGCATAGTGATTGGAGAATGGAGCAATGGGCGACATTTCTGCTCACTGACGAGTCCCGTTTTATCCTAAACTTAGATTCTCGCCGTACTTTCATATGTAGAGAGCCAGGGACACGCTACCTATCCTCTAATGTCCGCGAAATCAACAATTATGGCGGTGGCGGTGTAGGTGAAACATCATGTTGGACGGCTGCACATTTCTCCACGTCTTTGACAGAAGCTCTGTGACTGCTGTAAGGTATAGGTAGGAGATCTTGGAGTTTTATGTTCACCTTTTCCGAGGTGCAGTTGGCCCGGAGTTCATCTTATAGAACGATAACGCGATGCCATATAGAGCTCTTCTGGTCGATGGATTTCTCGAGAGTGAAGATATTCGCCGGATGGATTGGCTAGCCAGGTCTTCAGACCTCAACCCTATAGAGCATGTTTGAGACGCTCTGGGAAGGGTAATTGTAACTCGCTAACCCTCTCCGAGAATCATCCAGGAACTAAAAACAGCATTGCTGAATAAATGGGACCAATTGCTACAGGCACGGGTAAATTGACTTATTACCAGTATGACATCACGTTACGAGGCGTGTATACCTGTAAGAGGGGATCATACTCCCTATTCATCATTTCTTTTGTGTATTCTGCAACCGCTGTTTCAGACCTTCAGACCCCCATGTGTGTTATGCATGAACATGTGTATCTATTATAACTTTGGAATGTTTATTTTATTTGTAATATAAGGACCTATGTTCACACCAAATTTTATTAAAATTATTAAGTAGTTCTGGAAATCGTAGACCAAATATGAAAAATTTCTTAATTTCTTACAACAGTGTAGTTACTGAAATGCCAGTAAATATTAATGGCACTAGCTACTCATATTATTTTGTATTAATTACTAATTACCTAATCTGCAGTGTTAACCACTTAATCTTAATCTTCCTAACCACTAAGTTCATAAAAATATCATAGCCACATCGCTTAATTGCTAAGACAGAAAGATGTCAAAAATGGATATTTTTATCCCTTGCAATTCCGTTGTAGCAAATTTCACAATGTGTATAATGTTGTAATACGACTAATGGTTATGTATATATATATATTAATTAGAAAACTACAATTTAATTTTAATTTTCCATTACAGCGCGAGCAAATTATTGCTGAAATGGGGGCAATTTATTCCAAAGCAAAAGTCTGCCGTCGAAACAATCCGATAAATAAACCATGTGATTTATCTTTAGAACCAGGTAAGATTATGTTTAATGCTGGATAAATTTACTCCTTTTTTTCATCTAACTTTTTGTTTTTAGCAAAATCAATTATTAACCGTATTTCAATACAAGAGATAGTGAAAGTTGCAAAAATTATTCCGTTGGCAGTTCGCACAAGAGAATATTTGAACAGCAAATTGAGTACTTCGAAATTGTTGGAAAGTAGAAAAGAGAAATGCTAATGGAAACTTGGATTTTGATATCTATCTTCAATGGTTTTTACACGTTTCCATGCAAAATTTTAAAATTTATAATCTTTGAAAAAAAAATGTCTCTGTTTATGAAAAGGCTGTTAAATTAACGATCAGAGGCTTAGTGGAGGGTATACGAAAGTAAACAGCGTATTTTCTTAAGAAACTCCATGTACTTCTGAATGAAATCTATAGCGTATTCTCTTGGCATGACCTTCATAACTTTTGGTATATAATCTTTTTTTTCGACTTTGTTTACGGTAAAAATATTTTTTTTAAAGTTCGAAAATCAAATGAGAATTGGGTAATATTGAAACATAATCAGGCTCTGTTTATAGCAAAGTCTAATAGAATATAAGGTTTGATATCTGCCCCATTGTTAAAAAAATGGCATAACAGCGCCACCTATTGACCGATTTATTTATTTTAATACGGATGGTTCTCCTGAACAAGGAAAACACATTAAAGTTGATGTCTCGTAATAAAATATCATTAATTTTACCCTAACGTTAATAAATATATTCATCATATTTAGTTACATTTAGATGCATTTACTTTTAAAAAATTGCATAGCTTGTTCGATGCGGAATATTTTTGAAGCTGGGACATATTGTTCGGTGTAAGATTTCCCTCGATTTTACACAGATTGTTTTCTGCAAAGTTTCTATGAAGTTGGCATAGATTGCTTGCTGCGAGGTTTCTATGAAGTTGGCACAGATTGTCCGATACAAGGTACTTTTGAAATTGATGGTGTGTCGGCAAATTGAGGTGAAGTAATTGTGGATATCCGTGGCTGTGAAAACCTTCTTGATTCTGTTTAGTGAGATTGTTTACTACCTTTAATATCAAGATCGAAGGTTTTATGTGCTCTGTGTATGACACTGAATGATCCATCATATGGAGTTTGTAGTGGTCTACGTTAGCCGTCATGCCGAACAAACACATGGGAGCATGCGTCTAAATATGGATGCACAAAATTAGCTTTCCAGCCATGACAGGAAATCTGAATTAGTCGTATTTTAGAAACATGAGACTTTACAAGTTGTCTGGACGAGGCATCAACAGGTGTTCGACTGAAGAATTCGCCTTACAGTCAAATTGCTCTTCCATACATTAGTTCAGCAGTTTTTTCTCTCACACCCTCTTTGGAGACTTACAAAAAATCCAGCTGCAATGTGAGCAAGACTGCAAATCACTGATTAGTGTCGTGTCGTAAGCCTTCACAGTTGCCTTCAAAGGGCGATGAAATGCCTTGATCAGTCCGTTCGCTTGCAAGTGGTTTGAAGAAGTTCTGCCTCGATTAATGTTTATCAGTTGTGCAGTAGCGGAAAACAAAAATTCTCTAACTGTTTTCCCTGATCAATGGTGATGCGAGATGGAGAGCCGAATCGGGCGATCTATTAATATAAAAAGAAAATAATGCGTTATTGTCGGTGCACTTATATATGTGATTCGAACAGTTTCTGTCTGGACATCACATGTACCTATCTATCATAGTCAAAGATTAATAATTTCCTTGTGAAGGTGAGACAGACATGACAAATCGAGATATAAAGGATCGAATCTCTGTGATTGGTCTGTGAATGTTCCTATTTGAGATTTGTATAGTGAATTGCCTTAGACTTTTGACATGGAATACAATGCTTAGTCCACTCTATAATTTTTTTTTCTTTTTTTGCATAGAAAGCCAAACGAATCTGTACTGAATTAATTTTCAGGTGTTGCAAATAGTAGAATAAGATAAATTATGTAAAAGTCTAAAAACTTTCTCACGAAATGGTTGAAGAATGTAGGGCCAAATCATACGCATTGATAGACTTCAAAGAAGAGATATGTTACAATCAAGTACTAGTAAAAGGATTTTTTTTAATTGTAAAGTCTCCGAATTTTCAATTAAGCTTTTTAGCTCTGGGTCGATTTGTTGCGCTTGGGCAATTTCTGTGTAATTTATGGAGTTTGGCTTAGTTATAGCAGTTATACGTGGAAGTGCATCTGCCACAATAGTGTCTGTTCCCTTTATGATATGAATATCGGTAAGTAAATTGGGAAACGAGACTTCATTGTCTAGCCTGTCTTGTAGAACTGTTATCTGAGTGCTGTTGGGAAGCGATAATTAACGACTTGCGATAAGTATAAGTGAAAAAATTTCTCGCTTCAAGCGTTTTTTCTGTTTTTAAACGTTTGCGAGAGAGAAAAGGGGAAAGGCTGAAATTCCCTATCCACTATCTGGGACAATGATTCCACTATAGCAATGTCTGATGCAGCTACTTCTGAAATTAACAAGGTGTCTAGTTTTCGATGTGTTAATGAAAGACTTGATAGTTTGCTATGTTTGGCATAAACCTGTGGAAAAAAATAATAATCCCAAAAAGATCCCTGTGAGATTTACGTAAGGAACTGGTTTCTTAAGTGATTTATTATGACGTATCTTGATAATTTTAGAATAAATAGACCTTTCTTTAGATATTCTCTGTTTCGTCCTGCATGTGTTTGTCGATTGCTCTTTGAAAGTCATCAAAATCACTGTCATCTATGGCGCTTGCTGATTCATAATATAAATAATATACTTTAAGAAATAAAAAGTCCAAATTTTTAAACTTTTTCCTGATGTTAGGTAGTCTGTCAATTTAAAATATTCTCTTTACTGGTAATTCTGCGTCAATAAATTGATTGCTACACTTAAGAAAGTTTGGTATAAGTCCATGGTGCTTACACAAATGCAAGAAACGTATATTTATAATTTATCTGTCTAACTTCATTTTTTTACATATGTATTTACTGTTTAATTTTTTCTTTTTTTTAGATTTTTGATCCAGTATCGATAGTTAAGACCATAAAATATAGTTTAAGCTATAATTACTGAACGTCATGTTCATATTGATTACTAAATAAAAATATATTATATTAGAATTCTAATATTTAATTTACTTAAAAAATGCTAAAATATACACAATAAGGTATTTAGACCATAAAAGATCATCAAAAGATGTTAAAAACCTCGAGCGTTTTCATCTGTAATCAAGAGCTGTCATGAGGAGGAAAAATCTGATAAATGAAAATTCGTGAAAGCTCTGTGTTTAAGTAGCGAGTTCACATAAAAAAAGGGAGGTGGGGCGAAAACTCGCAAAAATTATGTGCTTAATTAGCTATAGATGAGTCAAAATCAAAGGAAAGGGAAAAAATAGGAAAGGAGAAGGGGTATTAATTGTGTTATATTCTACACCAAATCTTAGAAATGTTGTAGGATACTACATCGTTGCAAGTACTCTTTCTCTGAGTCAAGATTTCCAAGGACTACTTGGTGGTATTGAACAGAAAGCATAAGATTTAATTAAACATGGCAACTGACCCACCTAAATGAAAGTTAAACTTTATCTATATTATAAAGGCCAAACGTATCTGTGCGTAACGCATACGTCATTTTGAGAATGGCAACACATTCAAATTTTAAATGAGATTTCGGTTTTGCAATTTTTAATACTGCAAATTTTTAACTTTATAAACATCACACATTTTCAATTTTTACATCATCGTATAGGGGAAAAATGTACTTTTAAATGTAATTTATTTGAAATGTGTATCTTAATTTATTTTTGAAATATTAATTTTTTTGTAGTTTTTAATGCCATTTTTCTCATTGTGGCAACAGGGGTACTTTATTTCTCTTAAAAGCAAAGAAAAAAGGGAACAAAAATATTATTGTATCTTTATGTTACCATTTTTTCATTAAAAGAGAAAACAATGACCTGTTAAAAAACTATAAATTTAGATTTCATTTTCAAATTTTGATTTACACGTAAACGAATATAAATAGTTTAGTATCTGCTTCAACTCATTGCATCGAGACTTCAAGTTTTAAATTAAACTGACCAAATTAAAATATCACTTTTTTTTTTGAAAATTTGAATACAGGTATCAAATGTGTATATATAAATTTTAATGTAGTGAAAATGATCTCAGGTTTAGATTTCATGGGAAGAAATTCTATGATTGAGTCAAAGTGGTTGTTTTTTTTTTTTTTTTTTTTTTTTTTTCATTTTGGAATACTAGCATGAGAGCCTTAATTGATAACTTTATCTTAATAACAGATTTTTATTATGTTTTACTGCTTACATGTACAATTAAAGCTTAATCCTAATAATTTCTAAAACTGAATTTTATGGGAAAATATTTTGTTAACTTCAGTTTAAATATCATTTGTTTATGAGTTAGACTTACCAATATAAGATACATTTTTTATTGTAACTAATTTTGTGGGTTTATTATTTGTTAAACATTTGCTTTCGTCAAAATTTCACGGATTCTGCCTTGTAAAAATAATGCTGCAATCACTCCCAGGCTAAATGGACTTTTTAAGGATTAGAAAGATAAAAACAATTGGTCTAAGGGGGTAGTTAAATGTTTGGCTCCAACTTATACAATAAAAAAAGCTTTTGTTACCATCACTTAAATAAATTCTACGCTTACAGATCTTATTGTCACTTCAATTAGGGCATTCATTGAGAAAATAAAGAATGAAAATGTACATGAAAATAGTATATTTGCTAGCATGGACATCAAATCCCTGTACCTGTACCGTTCAATCAATGTAAAAGAAATAGAAATTCTCATAAAGCAGGGACTTCATAGAGTTGTTCTCAGTTTCTAACGATGGAATAAGAACAACACTAAACTCAAGTATCAGTTTAATTAAAAAATAGCGACTTTCAGTTTAATGGAAAATTTTATAAGCAAACTGAAGATGTCCGATGGGCTCCCATGTCAGTGTTGCGAAAGATATTATACCTAATTCAGTTTTAAAACCTCAGCTATGGCTATGTTACGTGGATGATAAAGTTTTAATTTGGAACCACGGTATACCCGTATTAAATTAAATTTTACGTTGAGCTAATAACCTAGATTCAAATATACAGTTTACATAGAAAAGCGAAAAAAGAGGATCTTTATCGTTTTTAGAAGTAGATGTAATAAAAACTAACAGAACACACAAAACTGATGAAAAAAAATTACTGAAAACCATGTATTTCTAACAACAGTATAACCTATAACAGCAATGCTAAATTTAAATCCACTTGTTCAACTTATAAGTAAGATATAAACAGAGTCATCGAATTTTGTACGAGAGATGACTATCAAGCAGAATTGCTCACTATTAAGATGTTTGTAAGGAATACTAGTTCTCTCTCTTCGATGTAAATAAATTAATTTTTGATATTCGACATAAAAAGTTAACTAAAAGTGACATTAAGAATAATCACAAATTTTACAGTTTCAATTTGTACCTCAGTTATTTGAAAGAATTAATTATGCATTGAAAAAAAATAATATTAACGTAATTGCTAAACCATTTGCCAAATTAAAATATCTCGCATACTATAAAGTAGATCCAGTCCCTAACGAAGAAACTTTAGGCATTTATATGTGATATCTTTTACAGTCAGAAAAAATCAGAAAGAACTTAAGTACAAAGGCATGACTACTAAAAAATTTAAAAAGAGATAGGAAGAACATTTTACAGATATAAAGTACAGTAAACACACTACAGGTTACAGCTTTATCGGGATTCAATCAAAAACAAGATATTGACATAGATTTCAATAAATCAAGATTCATAGCACATTCTTCGAATTACTATGCTTCAATAATCAAGCTATCCTTGGAAATTATAACTCAAGAAAAATAATACGATGTCCTATCCTGTAACATTTGTAATATCTGATATAGAATTTTAAATATATCTAACGATTTTGCGACATAATTATCACACCTCCTTCCTTCTTCCTCCCTTTCCTCCCATATTCACTTCTCTAGCTACTTAAGCGCAGAATTTTCACGAGTTTTCATTCGACCGCCCTTATCGTTTGATGTAAATTCGTCTGCGGCTAATTAAACCCAAAACTTTCACGAATTTACACTTCTCTGATTTTTCTTCCCGATGACGGCTGTTGCTTACACCAGAAAGCGCTCGAGATTTTTAACATCTTTTGACGTGTTTTAGTTTATCGATGTTTGAAAATTTGAAATAAAAGTTGTAAAACACTTTTTTTTTCCAGAATTAACTAAAATATTTATTAAATCAAGAAACTACGATGAATTAAAGCAGTATTGGAATGACTTCCGCAGAAAAACTGGAAAAAAAGTGAAACATAAATTTCTGAAATACGTCAAATTAAGTAATGAAGGAGCTAGACTAAGTGGTAAGTAAGAATTATAAGTTTTTTATTTAAAGCCTTCAGCGTGTAGATCGGGTAGCGTGAGCGAATTCTCCGATAAGGCGTCGACCAATATACAATTAAGAAAACATTTTATTATAGAAAATATGAATCTTGGCTACATAAGATCATTATTACAAACATTTTAAAATAGTTCATTTAGAGGTTCTCGTTTCAAAGCAAAATCTATTTGATAGCAGAATGTTTCTTAGTCCATAACTATAGTTAATTCAGTTCAATGAAGTTGATCTACTAAGCATGTTCATTGTCCTTTAAACCTTTTTTTTTTTTTTTATGAAGAGACAATCTTTCAGTCTAATCGACCAGACTCATACCCTATTCACACTATGGATAGTTAAGATATCTCAGGCCTGGAACTCTCTCAGAGAGTTTCAACTCGGTTGGGCTAGATACAGGAACAACCACTCATTCTCATTGGCTATAAAGCTTCGCTTTTACTGATTGGCTGTTGTGGCCGTCTTTATTTCAAGCGCATGCGCATACGTTACATTTGTTCAGTTCAGAGATACAGTGACATTCGCTGAGATATCTTATACCCTGCTCACACCACAAACTTAAGATATCTTAAGGTCGCCGTGTTTGAAGTGGACCCTCCCGGAATTGGACGCTTGTTCACATTGAAAAACTTACCTAAGATATCTCAGCGAATGTCACTGTATCTCTGAACTGAACAAAGGTAACGTATGCGCATGCGCTTGAAATAAAGACGCCCACAACAGCCAATCAGTAAAAGCGAAGCTTTATAGCCAATGAGAGCGAGTGGTTGTTCCTGTATCTAGCCCGAGAGAGTTGAAACTCTCTGAGAGAGTTCCAGGCCTGAGATATCTTAACTATCCATAGTGTGAACAGGGTATTAGGTAAGTTTCCAGTAAGTGAACAGACATCCAATTCCGGGAGGGTCCACTTCAAACACAGCGATCTTAAGATATCTTATGTTTGTGGTGTGAACAGGGTATTAGGTCTATCCTTCAGTTCCCAAATCCGGAGTATGAAACGTAGTGATTATCAGCTAAGATTTTGAGCCGTCAATCATCTTTCTCTTGGAGAGAAAAACCTCCTCTCCTAACCTGGTATTTCCAACCTGCCTTCTCGCTCCGAAGATCAAGACCGCTTCTCCTCGGAATTTCATATTCCCCGTTCCCCAAAAAAATAATCGGTTATTTTTTTGTCCATTTAGAACCTTCTTTTCTTATGCAATTCATAAGCTCTTTTTTTATTGGTTCATTCAGGTTTCCCTTGTGACGTCAAAGACATGTTTCGATGTCCAGTCAACCCGTGGGAAATCTTCTGATTTCACCTGTCGGTATTTTGGAGAGATGCCGTCTTGGCGCCCTCATTGTCCGTCTGTCTAAAAAACTGTCTACACCGAAGATGAATTGTGATGCATCTTTTCTGTTTATCTTCCCGACAATATGTGGGACATTTTATTAAAATTTAGACTATCTGAGGGTTTTCTCATGTAAGTCCGTTCGATTTCTTACATTATTTACATTTAGGCCCTCATAATTTACACGAGAATTAGTGTAAATTATACTGGGAAATATATTGTAAACTAAAAGAACAATTTCATGAAAAAGAGGAGAGGGTTGCTAATTTAAAATAAAATAAACAAATAAATAAATGAAAAATAAATAAATGCTTGCTTCCTATAGCAAGAAATAAGCTGAAAAAATTATCGAAACAAAATTAAAAATCATAAAAACATAAAAGGTAAGAATTTATTTGTTCTTCCACAACATATTTCTAGTTCTGGTCTCTTCAAAGCTTCAAAACACACTCTTATGTCTTTTTTAACAAATACATATATTTTATTGAGGCAGACAGTACGCGTTTTTACATTGATAACAAATACAACGATTATACAAATATATGCAATGTAAACTTATGCACACAACTGTCAGTTGAAAGTTCGATGTGCTTAGTGCAGTGCCAGCTCGTGGATTATATTAAAAGGGCTCACAATCACAATATAAAAAAATATGAAAATATAATTTGTGGAAAGGACGTAACATAAAGGTTAAAATACATTTGCGCAGTACTGAATTCAAAATCTTTTTTTCTGGATGAAATTTGACGTACACATTCAGTTTTTGTTTATCTCTCTTTTCACTCTTAAATAAAAAGCAGTGACTATCCACTCCGGAGGAGTTAGTCTCGTTATCTCAGACTCAAAATATGCTTAACCTCTATAAAGTGAGTATTCACTTTGAGCAAAAATGGAATTTTTGACTCTTTCAAGGAGTGAATACTCACTCCTGTGAAGTGAATATTCATTCTAAACAGGGGATAAATAATCACTCTTTCGGAGGAGTGACTATTCACTCTTACTAAAGAAATGCGTTTTTTCACTCTTGGTAGGAGTGAATAGTTTCTCTTACGGCACTCAAATGAAGAGAGAGAAAACAATTTTCCAAATCCCCCAAAGATTATTACTGTTTTTTAGTCACTTAAAAATTTTATATAAAAATAAGATAAAAATAGATCAATATTCATCAAACATTATTTAATTAAAAGACCAATATTAGATTAGATTTTTTATCTGTTATAAGACAATTTACATCTGTTATAAGACCAATATTCATCAAACAAAGAATACACATTTTCTAAATGCACTTAAGTGGTTTTTTGAGACATTATTCCAATTAAATTTTTCACATACATTGCATGCATAGGATTCACATACATTGCATGCATTCCATTTACATTGCATAGGAAAAAGTGACTGCTCGAACTTAAAACACATTTTATTAATATTTCTATTTATGTATATTTTTCATTTTTATACATGTGTATAGAATCAACTATTGAAATATACACATTTTATTAATTGAGTTGATTTCTATTTAACGAATTTTGTTCATAACAAAGTGTTAAAGTGTAACAATGAGACCTTCGTTAAATGGAAATTTCACAATAAAGATGTTAGACATTTTTTGAATAATTTTCAGGATTTAAAGACTATGGTGATTTCTGGAGGGGCGCCTATGAAATGTGCTGTTTTAAAGAAGTTATTGAAAAGTTGTGGAAGGAAATTGAACCCATCTACATGCAGCTTCATGCATATGTCAGAAGGAAACTTATTGATTACTATTCTGACAAAAATATTTTGCCCGATGGACCTATTCCAGCCCATCTACTCGGTAAGTAAAGGTTTCAGAAGTTCTCTCACTGTTTCAAACGGATTTCGTGAAAATTTCGAGGAGGTACAGAACCATTGAGTTTATAAAAATAATTAAAAAATCACCTTAATTATACCCCCTACTAACTCCTCACAAAATTATCGTAAAAGGAATTTACCGGTTACCAAACGATTGGAAATAAAGTCTACTTTTAAGTGATATATGTAAAATTTGCTTTGGAGGCCATCTATATATTAAAACGGACATAAAGTTAATTGTTTTAATAGCAATGCCGAATTTTAACAAAATATTTGAAATATTCGATTTAAACTATGCCTTGACACCAAATTTCAAATCCTTTGAATGATAAGTTTTTGAATTATAACCATTAAAAACTTAATACTTCTAATGTCAAATTACATTTTCACATTTTCAATTATATCTCCTGAAATTATACTCGTAATGTGCTAATTTTTTATGTGGCAATAATTCTAAAATATCCAAACATAAATACGTTGACTTTGCAATTTTTATAATTTTATGATATAAATTATGAATTATGAAATTAATATTCGAAAAAAAATATGAATTACAACCTACAATTCTTTAAATGTATTTAGATTTATTAAATCTTACTTAATGGAAATCCGAAATTTCAAAATTTCTTCCAAGTAGTTTTTAAATTATGCTTAATAAACAGCAAGATGACGGTTTAAGGTGATGTCTACTATAGAAAGTTATTATATATTTTGAAATTTCTTATGCTAACTTATAATCTAAAGTCTTCAATGACTGTTTGAGTGGCGCCTCAGATGCCTTGATCAAGAAAGGAGCTCTCTCGGTCAACAATCGAGTACCTAATTTCAATTTGGATACAGACCCTAAAATAGGCTCGCTTTAAAATACAATAGAAGCCCGAAATAACGCGGTGCGATGCACCGTGAATTCGGATTTAACGCGAGAAAAAGTATGACGCCCGAAAAAAAAAAGATCAGTTTTAGGATAAATTTTGTGTTTAAAATTTCAGTGAAACACAATGAGGGAATTGCAGTCTGCAGTTAGTGCTATGCATCTCTATATATCTGTTGACGATTTAAATGACTGGACATAAATTGACAACAGTGAACTGATTTCAGAGGTCATAAGAGATCAGGATATCATTGGTGCTGTAACGCATAAAAATTGCAGTGAGCAAGATGATGATGATGAAACTGGAAATGATGTGGTAATGAAAGTCGACGTTCCACATGTTAGTGAAGTCATTTCATATTCAACAAAGGTAATTTCGAGGATGGAGAGGCAAGACGATTCAGATTGTGTTCATCTACTCCATCCTGCTACTGTGAAACAATATGCCAAAAAGAAACGAAACGCCTCAGCTTGCCAAATAACACTTACGGATTTTTTAAGATAATGTAAGATTAAGTCTAGGTTCAATGAAGGATAAGGTTAATTACATTTCGCAAAGCGGGTAAATGTACTTCCATCATTTTGTGCTATTTCTTTTTCATAATTCCGATATACCGCGGTTAAGTTATTACGCGGGTGTGAAACATGTCTTCCAACAACCACGTAATATCGGACTTCTACTGTAATTAATTTCTCGGAAATTTATCGTACGAATTGCATGAAAAATTGATTTTCAGCTAATTGAAGGGAGTAAGAGTTCATTTACACTATCAAAATTGGGTACTGCTATTGAAAAAAATAAAATAAAAACAAAGTTAGGGTTTGTTTTAGTATGTAGATGGCCCACTAAGCAAATTCTATATCTATCATTTAAAAGTAGATTTTATTTCCAATTGTTCTGTATCAGCAACTTTCTTCTACCATAATTTGTTGAGGAGTTATTAGAAGGTGTTTACTTTCTTTTCCACGACTGGGCAAATAATAAGCAATTAGGAACTTTTTAGCTCACAGGCTATCATAGCCTGAGAGCTTATGTGCCCGTCCGTTCTGTATGTATGTACGTAACGCGATAACTCATGATAAAAATATCCGATCCACTTGAAATTTTGTATGTAGGTATATCCTGACAAGGCGCTTCCCTGATTAGTTTTTGGAGTTCATTCGATATGTATAAGAGGGGGAACGGGGGGCTCATGCCCCCCGTTAGTTGATATAAATGGGATTTTCATGCATAATTAAGTTTTTAAAAGTTAGATTAGGATCATTCTGATGAGGCGATTCCGTGACTGTTATTAGGTGTTCATTGAATAAGTATAAATAGGGGGAACAGGGGTTCTAATGCCCCCCCCCCGTTAGTTGATATAAATGGGATTTTCATGCAGAATTAAGTTTTCGTTCAAAATTTAGATTAGAATCATTCTGATGAGGCGATTCCGTGACAATTATTAGGTGTTCATTGAATAAGTATAAATAGGGGGATGAGGGGTTCTAAAGCCCCCCCCCCCCCGTTAGTTGATATAAATGGGATTTTCATGCAGAATTAAGTTTTCGTTCAAAATTTAGATTAGGATCATTCTGATGAGGAGATTCCGTGACTGTTATTAGGTGTTCATTGAATAAGTATAAATAGGGGGATGAGGGGTTCTAAAGCCCCCCCCCCCGTTACTTGATATAAATGGGATTTTCATGCAGAATTAAGTTTTCGTTCAAAATTTAGATTAGGATCATTCTGATGAGGCGACTCCGTGACTGTTATTAGGTGTTCACTGAATAAGTATAAATAGGGGGAACAGGGGTTCTAATGCCCCCCCCCCCCCCCGTTAGTTGATATAAATGGGATTTTCATGCAGAATTAAGTTTTCGTTCAAAATTTAGATTAGGATCATTCTGATGAGGCGATTCCGTGACAGTTATTAGGTGTTCATTGAATAAGTATAAATACGGGGAACAGAGGTTCTAATGCCCCCCCCCCCCGTTAGTTGATATAAATGGGATTTTCATGCAGAATTAAGTTTTCATTCAAAATTTAGATTAGGATCATTCTGATGAGGCGATTCCGTGACTGTTATTAGGTGTTCATTGAATAAGTATAAATAGGGGGAACAGGGGTTCTAATGTCCCCCCCCCTTAATTTATATAAATGGGTTTTTCAAGCAGAATTTTCAGATTTCGTTCAAATCTCTGAATAGTTTTGGAAGTTTAATGGTTAAGTATAAAGGAGGGGGATGATTCCTTTTAAATTATATAAATGCTAAATGGGTTTTTATTAAGAATTATCTAATTTGCTCTGAATTTTGGATATAGATTTTTTATATGATAAAGCATATCTTTGATAGTATAGGAGGTTCAATGATTAAGTATAAAAAAAGAGAAAAGGGGAGAGCTGTTTCCCCTTCTTAATTTTTTTTCGAACGGAATTAACCCTTGAAAATATAAGGCTTTAATGTGCAATTAGTATTTGTAGCCTGTGAGCTCAATGCCTTCAGTTTAACTGGGCAGTATTCTTTTTAGTGTTTCACCTTGCCCAAATGACAAGTTTTTTTCTTTCTATATTTTATTTATTTTCACTTCTGTCTAATTTGTATACCCTTATCGATACTATCTCGAAAAATAAATGTTATATATATATGCCAAATTAATATTTAAATTTTTAAATAGATTGAAATATGGTTTTCATCTTGGTAAAAAGAACTAGCTCTGATTTGAAGATAACGCATCCTTTTTGTTTGCCTAAAATTTAATGAAAAGCAGTTTGAATCTCTTAGATAGTTATAATAAATTGAAGAAAATGTAAATACAATAGGATTAAAATTAACTTGATAATTAGTTTCGAATAACTTTAAAATTAAGCTGTTCTGACATCACTGATCTATCTTAATAAATATCAAAGTAAACGAATTCTTTTTAATAATATATTCTCGTATTTCATTTTGTTATCTCTCTCCAGTAGAAATGCTCAAAACTTCGAATAAGTAATTCACATTACTTCAGAAATAGTTCTGAGAGATTATCACATTTGCAAACAACTCCTATTTAAAAATTAGTCAGGTGTGGCAATTCCAAAACTTTCTATCTCATACATGTTAATGCTTCCTAAGAAATAAAACCCAAATCTGATCAGCAGAAACTTATATCAAGTTATAGATAAATCTGAAGTTTGATTAAAATCCATTTATTAGTTTTGAGATAGAACCATTGCGGAAATCTTTAGTAAATCTGGACAGAAGTGCCTTCTGTTGAACCGATTTATTCCAAAACTAAACCAAACTAATTTATATCAAGGACTAACTGAACTTGAAAATTTGATGAGAACTCGATAACCATGAATAATGACGGATAGAATAGTAGCGACACCTGTTGGTCGATTTACATCAATAAATAATTAGCATCAGTTTATGTCAGGGACTAACTAAATTTAAAGTTTTATTGAATTCCGTTGATTAGTTCTTGAGATAGAGTGCCCACAAAATTTGTGTCGCATACAGCACACATACAGACTCAGAGACATACATTTTATACAGGGTGTTTCGCTACCAGACCGACAAACTTTGAGGGGTGATAGTAGACATGAAGACAAACATTATTAAATAGGAAACCATGGGGCGCAAACGTCTTCCGTAGAAGCTAAAGGCCATTAAAGTTTAAGGTTTAAAATTTCAAACGATTATAAAAAACGGAAAAAAAGGTGGATTCGTTTGCGGTTTTCGCTAAAATCATTCTCTATATCACGATTTGTTTGTAAAAAAGTTTTAAAGGTTATGTTCAAAAATCGTCGATAGAGGGCGCTTTAGAAGTTAGAGTAACGAACAACTACTTTTTACCCTTATTTTGTGCACGGGGTTGAAATTATTCTAAAGTTTAGACTTTAACTTAAATTTTAATCACAAAATCAGAAACATTAGGATCGGGTAACTAGTGAAAATTGAACTGTGAACAGAGAAGGGGGGGGGGGAATTTTAAATACCCATAATCATTATACAAACTGATCGATTTTGTTGCGGTTTGCGTGTAGGTCATTCCCTTGGTAATTATTTTATTCAAAATGATTTACAGCTCTTGTGTCTCCATTTTTTATAGAGGGCGCTTCCGACACATCTCCGACATTTCAATGCCATTACTCCTGGGTTTTTTACTACCAAACCAACATACTTCCAGGAAGTGTTAGGGATGCAAAGCGACTCGGAATCACATAGGAATGTAACGTTGAAAATGCCTTTTTAGCGAGTTGTGGTTAAAAGAAGTAGAGAAAGAAGCAACAGAAACAGTTAGTGAAACAGCTACACGTTAATGTGACAGAAAACAATTTAGTTAAGGGTTTTACAACAAAAGGTGTCCGAAATTACGACCAGAAGTAATCGGGCATGCTTGACAGCAGCGTCGCATGCAATTCCTCACGCTTTCAAAGATTCCTGGCATCTCGGATAGCTTTCTGGTGGCTAAAGAAATTCGAGCTGAGAGGTCTTCCACTGACGGTACGGGATACATTAAACTTTTCCTTTGACCCCAGCAGAAGAAGTCCACACAGATTCAGATTCGGAGTGCGCCAGGTGGGAGGGGGGAGCTACTAATTGGTTTGAGCTCAACTAGCCCCACCGAGATTGGTTATTTAAAAAATACAGAACAATTATACAGTAATAAAATAAAGGTAACAAAAAGTAATTGAAATAATGAAGTAGGTGCGACGATCTGGCAGGCCAACGAACCGGGCCACTACTACCTATCCACCGCTGTCCATATGTTACGTTGAGGTGTCTGCGAACATCATTGGTAAAATGTGGAGGAACCCCATCGTGCTATAGAATGGCGCAACGAAAGAGGAATATGTGCTTTTACCAGAAGTTCCGACAGAACGTGTTGTAGAAATATCAAGTTGCTTTTTTCTCTGCTTCTTTTAACCCTAACTCGTAAAAAATGAATTTTCGACGTTACATTATAATATGATTCCCAGTCGTCTTTGCATCCCTAACACTTCCTGGAAGTATGTTGGTCTGGTAGTAAAAAGTACTGGAGTAATGCCATTGAAATTTCGGAGATGTGTCGGAAGCGCCTTCTATCAAAAAATGGGGAAACCAATGTTGTACGTCATTTTGAATAAAATAATTACCAAGGGAATGACCTATACGCAGACTGCAACAAAATCGATTAGTTTGTCAAATGTTTATGAGCGTTCAAAATCCCTTCCTCTGTTCACAGTTCAATTTTCGCTAGTTACCCGATAACAATGTTTCCGATTTTGGGCTTAAAATTTAAGTTAAAGTCTAAACTTTAGAATAATTTCAATCCCGTGCACAAAATAAGGATAGAAAATAGTTGTTTGTTACTCTAAAGTCTAAAGCGCCCTCTTTCGACAATTTTTGAACGTAACCTTTAAAATTTTTTTTCAGGCAAATCGCGATGTAGAGTATGATTTTAGCGAAAACCGCAAACGAATCCACCCTTTCTTCCGTTTTTTATAATCGTTAAAAGTTTTGGACCTTAAACTTTAATGGCCCCTAGCTCCTACGGAAGACGTTTGCGCCTTGGTTTCCTATTTAATGTTTGTCTTCATGTCTACTATCACCCCTCAAAGTTTGTCGGTCTGGTAGCGAAACACCCTGTGTAAACGTGTTTTTGGTTTCTCTGACCCCTAAAACGTGTAAAACCGTCGAAAATCGGAATTCGAAAATTTTCACGAATCTTGTACTTTCATATTGTAACAAATCATTTCATTTTTTTTCAAGTAATATCATAAAATGTGAATATGAAATTTTTCCTCTTGTTTTTGATGTAGGAAACATGTGGGCTCAAGATTGGCAGAGCATTTTTGAAATAGTAAAACCATTCCGAGAGAAATCTATGGATGTAACTAAAAATATGGTAAAAAAAGTAAGTCATACTTCAATATCAGCATTCCATCCATTGTTACAAAGTACCTTTTATTTTCGATACATTGTTAATATAAACGAATTTTGTGAGTCTGTTATGACCATGGACTGTCAAAAGTTGAAAATTTTTAGGCGCCTGGAAAACTTCTTAGGAGCCTGCATAAAGAATCATTTTTCTGAAAATAATGCACTTTGCGGTAGACAAGTTAAGTATTCAATAAAAAATAAAAAAAAATAAAATAAAATAAAAAAAAAATAAAACTAACTAGGGAGCTGCAAGAAGTGTAAGTCGCCGATTTTGACGAAAGGGATATCTTTGGAAAGATCTCATTGTGAGCAGTAAAAAACTCAATGGAACTACCCGTCGAAAATGATTCATTTTCGAGATATCCGACAATCTATGTCACGTAGCTAGTGCACACTTAGTGGGGGACCGCAAAAAATGTTAGTCTCGATTTTAACGAAAGTGGTATCGTTGAAAAGATCGTGAGGATTAAAAAACTCAAAGGAACTACCTGTCGGAAATGAGCCGTTTTCGAGATATCCGACAATTTCTGTCATATAGCTAATGCACTTTTACTGGGAAACTGCATAAAGTGACATAAATTGTCGGATATCTCGAAAACGGCTAATTTCTGATGGATAGTTCCATTGAGTTTTTATTTCTCACAATGATATCTTTGCAATGACACAATTTTTATCAAAATTGATAAAACAATTTTTTGCTGTCTTCCGTTAAGTATGCACTAGCCCAGTATGCATTAGCTACGTGACATAAATCGTCGGATATCTCAAAAACGGCTCATTTGCGACGGGTAGTTCCATTGAGTTTTTTACTACTCTCGATGAGATCTTTCCAACGATACCACTTTCGTCAAAATCGGTGACTTACACTTCTTGCAGTTCCCTAGTAAGCAAAAATTTTAAGATGATACTATTTTTACATTGTGAAAATTAAATAGAAACAAACTATGAAATTTCAACATTAAAACAGCAAAGAAATTAATATCCTTACCTTTAATTTCCAACAAAAATCATATACATAAATTAATAATGCTTTTGAGATTTTGATTTGAAATACCATTTGTCAATTGATATTTTAGGATTGAAATCATTTAAAGATGGTCTATTTAAATTTATAAACAATAAACTACTCATACTATCCTCTTTTAAATTTGAACGGAGTTTACTTTTGATAATGTTCATTTTGCTGAAACTTCTTTTGCAAGAAGCTGTTGGCACAAGAAGTGTCAACAGCTCATTGGCGATGGAATTTATCAAAAGCTCAATGGAAAAGCTCACTGGCAAGGAAATTTGCCAAATATTGCAATTGATACATCATAGAAAAACACCTTTCAAAAAGAGAATTAATAGTCAAAATTTTCCTGGGATCTTTTAACTCGTATCATTTATGAAAAATATATGAGTAATGTCATCTTCTTTGATACCAAAACAACTTCCAGTGTTTCGCACATGGAAATGAATAAACACGTGAAAAAGTTGGTCACCAAGAGGGATTTTTTTGGGCGAGCAAGTACCCAGATTTTGTTGGGCTCTCGTTATGACTATTTTATAAAAATTATATGAAATAATCTTCTTCAAGTTGAGTGGCGTAGTTGAGGTTTATTCTGACAGAGCATTTATTGTAAAAAATGACAAGTGTTTCTTACAAAAATGTAATACAATCACGAACGTAAGTATATAATAGTTTCTTCCGAGCCTCCTAAAATTCCGAAAAATGTTTCTTTATCATTTGGAACTTTAGAAAAAAAATTATTTTCGAAATTTAAATTAAAAATAGTTTGTTCTACAATCTAAAACATTAAAATATAGAAAACCCGGGGCAGGAAAACACAATGATAAAATTACGAGTCAACCACCAGTGGAATTGACTTTTGGCTTATGCACCTCCTCACTTCCGGCAGACATATATCATTAGATTCCCTTATTTCTACTCTTTTATAAAATAAATGTTTTTTTTTTTTTCTGGTGCTTGATGCTTTAAGTTTTTTTGCTGTCGGTTCTTGGGCTATTGTTACCTGCTAAATTATTATTTAATCAATTTGTTTCCCACAATAAAATCTTCAATTGTATTTATTACTATATTAATGACACAAACAGCGTGAAAAATTACGAACTTAATTTGTATATGCATGTGTTACAGAAAATGAGGCCGTTGGATATGTTTAAGGAGGCGGAAAATTTTTTCGTATCGTTGGGACTAAAACCCATGACTAGGGAATTCTGGAACCGTTCTATCATCGAAAAGCCTAAAGACAGAGATATTGTTTGCCACGCTTCTGCCTGGGATTTCTTTGATGGGAAAGATTTCAGGTGAGAATGCTATTTTTTTTTTCGATTTAGAAAGAAGACTGGACATAACTCCCTGTGCTACCACTTCCCTGAATGATCATTTTCTCATGGTACGAAATTTATTCCCATACGCTCAATACTAATTTTACCTCCATTCAAAAACCATACCAATTAAACTCCCTCCATAAACGACCAATTTTTTTAAAAAAGAAAATGAAACAAATCCCGACTTTTCCTGGTAGCTAAAAGAAGGTTTTATTCGACAAAAGGACTCTGCAGAGCTCATTATTCATCAATCAAACTTCTAAATTAAATTTAGTTTTAAGTGGTTAATCCCTTTTGTGTCTTTTTAGGCAATGAATTTCACACTGATGACAAATTATAAATGGCGATCAATAAATTCTTTTACCGAATTTTGTAAGGAAACTTTCAAAGAAATAAAATAACGAAATCGTCATTATTCGTTTCCGTCCCCAAAAAAATTTATTTATTGAATTTCGAAAGCAGTTGAAAAAAAAAATCATTAAAGGTAAAATCGTAAAAACAAAGCAAACGTCAATACATTTATTTTTTAAACTTTGCAGTAATTAACTTATGTAATTGGCTTTGTTTTGATGCTTATTTTTTTATATGTTTTTCCAAATGTTAAAAATAAATTTTAGTAACATTACTTGTAACCTTTTATTATTTTTTTTAACAATTAAAAACTAAATTTAAACATGACCTCTATTAATAAACTCCCCCTCAGAGCGTCCAATTTTTATTGTAATGGAACGTGGTCACTTTAGAGAAATTTTACTGTAATATATAACGCACTGTCTACTGCACATTTTCCATGAAGAATAATTTGGGAGGGAAAAGTGATCTCTCCATGCTTTTTTATCATAATGTTTTACATTTATGCAAAAGTTCGACTGTGAACTGTATCTAATTTCCGAATATTTTTTAATCAAGTGTCGTAAACATATTGAAAAATTGAATTGGCTTTTGTTTTTTTAATGATAACACCCACTTTTGATACTTTATTTGAATTGCTTGTATCAAAGCAGCCTAGAAAAAGTTATATAACATGTGTAAAAAGTTTAAGGACAACAGTTTTAAAAATTTAAAATACGATAATTGAAATGGTAACTGAATATAAATCATTAAGACTAATATAAAAGTCAACAAAATGTATCTATGAAGGGTTTTTTCTTTTTTCAATAATAATAATAATAATAATAATAATAATAATAATAATAATAATAATAATAATAATAATAATAATTATCCAAACAAACGCTGTTTTTGCTTGTATAAAGACTTTAAAGACACACACACACACACACACACAAAAAAAAAAAAAAAAAAAAAAAAAAAAAAAATCCTTGAAATGTTATTTTTTACATTAAAACTCTTCTGCAGTATAGTGTTTCTGACGCTTTCTATTTACGAGTTTTGATAATAATGCCAAAAGAAAATGAACTGACTGATTATAAAAAGTTTGATTTTTAATTTTTTACAGTGTCAGGAATTAGTAGTAGCTCTATTGAAAAGGAGATAGGAAAATCTAAAACCACCATCAACATTTTTTTTTTTTAATTGAAAGACGATTATGGTAAAAATAAAACGTTGTAGGCAGATCAAAATCCTTGTCACCGAAAAATGAAAAACGAATATTAAAGTTAACAAACTGCAACACTATTATCTTGCTCACTGATATATGTCGAATATCTGTTGAGAATTGAGAGACGAAAGCGTTGTCGAAAGGTAAATCTTGTGTTTTTGTCAAAAACAAGTCAAAAACATACAGGTCGTAACATCAGTCATAAGTACAAATAGGTCAGTGTATACGATAAATGATGTGTCTTTCGCTCCACTTGATGAAAGGTGACAAAAATTAATTACTCATGAAACTATAATCATTTATATTTTAAACTTCAGCTTTGAACAGTGAAACAATTAGATCTGCAGAAAACTTAAGTTCAGAAAATTTAAAATTTACTTATTTATTTTTAAGGGATATTAATTATCCAGTATACATAGTATAGTCTTGTAAAATCGACAAACATTTTTTGACGGATTTACATGTTTCATACACTGGAGAATTTAAAAACCTATTTTTTGAAGAAAAAAAAAATTATAGCCATCCGTCTGTCTCTGTGTCTGTAAACGCTCTATCTCCCGAAGAAATTAAGATAAAGACTGAAAATTTGGTGTGTTCCTGAAATGTAATAATAAAAAGAAGCCTATTGAATATCAGTAATCTCGATTATACGGACTTTCAAAATATTCGTTTTGATGAAAAGCATATAAAATGTTTCGAAAATGCCTATTTTATGAAGTGAATATAAAAAACAATAAAAAAACAGAAATTTAGCATAAAAAATGAAGCTTATCCGATAATTAATTGCCGAGATATTTCTAATCCTATTTCTCTCTCTCTTCGATATTTTATGACCCTGTATTTCATTCAAATTTCAATTCAAAGATTAAATTTAATTGGATATGAGATGCCTAATTTGTTGAAGTAAATTCTTCGTTAATATGATTATCATTTTTAGAGTAATAAGGATGTTTCTTTTATGCAATTGGGTACTATTTGATTATTCCGTTGACCAAAAGCTATAGCCAAGCTATAAGTTTAAATGTCAATAATGGCTTATTGTAAATGTCATATTCACTTGACATTAAACGCATTACAGGTGTTTTCTTACATCATAAACTGATTTTTAATTCGACATTTTATTTGTATTTTTATTGATCGTTTACTAATTTATTTGTTCTTTCATTGTTGAAAAGGAAAATTATGCCAGTAGTTTGTCGATTTATATAATTTATCGAAATAGATCAATGGAATAATCAGGTAGTATCCGCAATTCAGTAATAGACCATTACTATGTATAAAAAATATTTAAATATCTGTTTAAAAAATATTTTGGAATGGCGATGCATGTTATAAATAATTTACACATGTTTTATCTTCATATTTTATACAGTCGTACCCCGATATAGCGAACCCGGTTTATAACGAATTATCGGATATAACGAAAGAAAATTTTGGTCCCGCCTTAGTGTATTTAATGCTATTTTATCCTTTCATAGCGAACCTCTGGAATCTTAAGATTCGGTTTTAACGAACTTTTTTTCTAGTCGACCGTGATTTTTTTTTTCTATTTTTACTTTTCCGCTTATGTGAAAAGCTGTTTTCGACCCCAATTTTATAAGAAAATACAAGCCGGCTATTAAAACATGGTGCAAATGGATAATTAACGACTTTTTTATTAAAAAGTAGTAAGACCTGCATTCTTTCTCTTTCATGTTAGCCATTCTGCAGGTGTGATCACGGCCACTCGTCAGTTATTTTCCATTACTCTTGTCATAGCAATTCAGTAACGCATTTAAGCTAACTTATTAAACTAAGTATTTAAGAATAATTCGAGATATGGCAGCATTGAAAAGAACATCTTCTCTGAAGCAAGCAATAATGAAAAGCTTTCTTCTTTAAATTAAACTCTCTGGAGTTCTCAAGATGGTGAAAAAAAGGAAACTTTAAATGATAAAAAATTAAACAAACAAAATAAAAGTAAAATGATTTTTGACGCGCTAATAATTAGTCTTAGTCATCCTAAGCCTGGATAAAGAGTAAAGATTTGGATGTAGTAAAGATCATTCCTTAAATTGTTTGCTCATTTATTCTAACATTTATCCGAACTAAAATCGGTTTCGAATGTTTAGATAATTGACGCTTTACTGTATTTCTATTCGTCTTCTTTTTTAGTTTATTTATTTAGTATTGTGCCAGTTAAAAGTAATCCATTTTAGTCAATTTAATTCATTAATGATCATATCTAATAGAATTTACGTTTTTTCTTAATACATCATTATTGAACATGTAGGTATCAGGTAATTATATACATACTTTGTACACTCTAACATTTTTTAACGATTCGGATATAGCGAACCATCGGCTATAGCGAACAAAAACTTCGGTCCCTTGAAGTTCGTTTAACGGGGTTCAATTGTATTATACATATCAATGATGGATAAGTATTATAGTAACCCCTCAACATCTAGTTTAACATCCGTTAGTATATATTTTTCTGTATAGATATTTACACTGATAATTCCGACTACCTTCTAATTTTTTAGAAACAGATTTTGTATGAATTGTAACGTATTTTTGTAAACTGCGAAGTTAAAGGAGACCCAAAACCCATTTTCGGCAAAAAATCCTCAAAAGTTCAAAAATTTTTTTATCTCAGAAAACTATAAAATACATATTTGAGAATATCCATGCAAAATTTCAGAACTCGGGAACACTTTGAACAGATAGCAAATGAACTTTTTTAATTGTAGTCACTAGAGTTTAAAGGACTAGCGGCCATTTAAAATATGTGTCGGACGTTCCCCTCAGTCCACACAACTTTGAAGAATGTCCGTGGTAGATATAGCTGCCACCACCGATATTACTAGGTGATATCGGTCACCCACTGTGAGATTGGTGTAAATGAAGACTTACGCTAGTAACCGAATTATCAGTTTATTAAGAATATATGTACACACAAAATACGCTATTTACAAATATATACAACTACAGCTCGGATATAGGTGATCCGGTTCAACATTAAATTAGATACCGTAAAGATTGGTTGTGTACTATTCCAATTACACTTTCCACCTCACACTCAATACACGTTAAATTCACTTTTTTGGAGCTCAACCTTGAGTCTCCCAACACAAGTATACTGGGCCTGCACTTCTTAGCCCAGAGCACTAAACACCAGGACTTCTGTGTCCTTTGCGCACCAGAAAACGCACACTTTACGCTCTTCCACACAGAGCAACCTCTAGGTACGAGACCTAGGTACCGAATCAATGATCTGAGGCAAACTTGCGCTCTCCAAATCACTGCTTTCCCCCACATAAACCCCTTTGGAGCCTTCTCATTGGACACATATTCCATTCTTTTCTTGCTTAGTGACATGCTGCTAATCTGCTCACCATCCGCCTACTTCACTGACAGGTGGACATGCCTCTCAGCTATCTCTTTTCTCTAACACCCCACCTGTAAAGGATTATCTGGCAATTCCCCTTTCCACAAAGAAGGAATGTCACCTTGGAAATTCTGTACACAACCATACAATAAAAAATATTCAAATAGAGAAAGAGTAGACATTACATTCCTTAGCACAGGTGCTATCAGATCCTGACACCCCCCACCTTAGCGGAAAATATGCCTTTTAGGGGCTAATTTTCCCCAAACATATAGTAACATCGCAGAAGAGTTCAATAGTCTCTTTACAGATTTCTTCATTATGCTTATTACATAGGTATTTCCAGGTGTCTGAACACTATCTACTGACATCTCTACTGAACCTTTACTACTATTATTATTACATAAACAATACACATGTTAATACAATATTATAAACAAAAAAAAATCAAAAAAAATATTTACACACACACAGAAAAAAAAAATTAAATGTGTGACGACATCCCTTTAAGGTTGTCCACTATTGGGTCGTTGATGTTGATGGGTTACCAACTGGTTGTTCTTCCCAGCTCTTTCTATGTAGCCTGGAAATTGCGTCAGCATTTAAATGTTGGGCTCCTGGACGATGAGAAATACTCAGGTTCCAGCGTTGCAAGGCAAGAGCCCATCTAGTGAGTTTGGGTGATCTTGGGGTTGTTTCGGTGAGAAATTTTAATGAATTATGATCCGTAATGATCTCAATTTGAGATCTATAGGTCCATTTTTCAAACTTTCGCAACCCAAAGAGAACACTCCAAGCCTCTTTCTCTATACTCGGCCAAGCACGCTGAGCCCCTGACAATTTCTGACTGGCAAATGCTATTGGTTTAAACTGACCCTTTTCATCTTTTTGAGTAAGGCAACATCCTACTGCCAGGTCGGAAGCATCTGCGTGGAGCTGATATTCCCGGCCTACGATAGGTGTAGCCAAACTCGTCACTTTACATAACTCATCCTTAAGGGTATTAAATGCTTTTTCTGCCCTTTCATCCCATTGTACAGCATTTTTAACCTTCCCTTTAGTCAATTCGGTTAAAGGTATAGCAATTTCGGCATAATTTGGAATATAAGATCGGTAAAATCCCATTAATCCCAAAACAGACCTAACTTCCTTTTTAGTTTTTGGTCGCTTTAGATCCCTTATTGCTCCTATTTTTTCCTCATCGGGTGCATGCGTTCCACCCCCAATTACATGACCTAAAAACTTAGTCAATTTCTCTCCAAATTTACATTTATCTAGCCTAACCGTAAAATTTCTGCTTTTAAGTTCTTCAATGACAGCCCTAACATGCTCACAATGTTCTTCCCACGTATCGGAGAAAATGATGACATCATCAATATATGCTTCCGCATATCTCCGATGACCTTGAAGAACCTCATTCATATCTTTCTGAAACGTGGCAGCCGCCCCTGATAATCCAAAAGGCATTGTACGCCACTAATAAGTTTCATTATGCGTTGTAAAAGCTGTCAAATGTTTACATTCCTCCGCCATTTTAATCTGCCAATAACCTCTCAATAAATAAATCGACGATAAATACTTAGCCGCCCCTGCGGTGTACATGATTTCTTGAGAATCTTTCATCGGAAAGGTTGGCACCTGAGTTACCGAATTTAATGCTCTATAGTCTATACAAAGCCTAACAGTTGCGTCTTTTTTCGCCACACAAACAATTGGATGACTAATTTCAGCATTTGACACTTCGATTAGATTTAATTCTAATAACTCCTGAATCTGCCTATCTACTTCCTCTTTATAAGCTACCGGTACACTATATATCTTTGGCTTTTTCCTTTCCACCCCCGGTTTAAGATCAATACGATGCTCCCCTACATCAGCTGGTCGTACAGGACCCATAAATACCTCTTTATTCTCTATCAAAATAGACTTTATATCTTTAACTTGATTGTTAGATAACCCTTTTATTTCGAACCTCTCTATATCTCGTTCTACTTCCTGATCCCGGTTCAAAATAGGAATTTTCCCAACTTCTCCAAATTCCTCATCACCCTCGAAAACAATATTAACTATATTACATTTAGCAATAAATTCTCTTATTTTATTTTTGTGCACATGTTTCCTAGTCCCGTCGGTTAACTCAACTATAAACGAATGCTGATTTCGTTTTTCGACTATGGTTGCCGGCCCTTGCCACCTAGAATATAACTTATTAGTTGAATCGGGGATTAACAATATTACCTTATCGCCTACTTCAAACGTTTTTTCTTTTGACCTTAAATTATAATGGTACGCCATTCTATTTTGTTGCACCTCGGACGATAATTTTGCCTCATTTGCGGCTCTTTCTAAGCGTTCCCTAAGTTTATTCAAATACTCATGAATCGGCGTAGTATCTAACTGCGCCCCCTTATTTTCTCCTGCCCAGGATGACTTGAGAATCGACAAAGGACCCTCCGGCGTTCTACCATATAATAACTGGAAAGGTGCGATTCCCGTCGTAGAATTTGGGACTTCCCTATACGCCCATAATACAAATGGTATTTGTTCATGCCACTTTTTTCCTTCTTCTCTAATAGTATGATGTAACATACATTTAAGAGTCTGATTAAATCGTTCCACAAGCCCGTTAGACTGTGGATAGTGTGGGGTCGAAAATCTTGGACTAGCACCTAACCTTTTCTCAAATTCTTTCGTTAAGTCGGCGGTGAAATTGGTTCCATTATCACAAGCAATTATATTTGGAATTCCTGTCCTGATAAATATTTGAAGTAGCGCATCACACGCGGTCTTAGCACTTAAACTTTTTAGAGGGATCGCATCCGCCCACCTGGTATGTTGATCAATTAAAGTTAATATATACTGATGCCCTTGGGAACTTTTAGGATCAATAGGCCCAATTAAATCAACATTAACTACCTGAAATGGAAGTTCCGGCCGCGACACTGGGGAAATAGGAGCTCTATCATTTACTTTAACCCCTCTAGTCAATTGGCACTCTAAACATGACTCACAAAATTGTTTAGTTTCTTTCGCCATCCCCTCCCAATAAAATGAATACCTGATTCTCTGTAAAGTTTTCTTGGCTGCATGATGCCCTCCAAATACCGAACTATGCGCTAATTTTAGGATTTCTCCCCTTCTTACTTTGGGAACTACTAATTGCGCTATAGTCTCGCCTAACAATTTCTCTTTGTGATATAATAAGCCATTTACAATATAATAATCCCCCTTATCCATTTTAGCTAATTCCCAAGCTTTCTGTAATTCTTTACACTGTAATTGGGATTCCTTAAACATATCGGAATTGCTAACAATAGTTTTATTACCTTTCTCCACTTCCGTTTTTTCCGTATTCTGAGTTTGTACATTTTCTGATTTCGCTTCTATTGCGTAAACATTACAATTATCGTTACTCATATCTTCCTTTTCATTCGAATTATCAATAATAATTTCCGAATTTTCTAACTCTTGGGCCTCTAGCAATGGCTCCTCGCGGTTGACACCTGACAACTCATTAATCACTTCGGGATGTAAAATTACTTGCTCATTAATATTATCAGTCACTGCGCAGAGTACTTCCTGATGAATTATATTAGTTTGTCCGAATTGCGGAATAGCTAACGGTAGTTTAACCAACGTCGATTTAACTGCTTCACCGAATAACCCTTGTAAATAAATACTACCCGTTCCTTTTAATTTCTCTTCCGGTACCAAATCTTTATGAACAACACTAATTTCACATCCAGAATCAACCAATCCCTTTGCTTTTTGCCCATTTACACTAACTTCAATTTTCTCGAGTTTATTTAATTTCTCACCAAAAACGTTAGTTCTCTGTTCGGCCTTTGCCGATATTCTCGCCACAATAGCTCCATTAGGTAACTCTTTGCTTTCTTTTACCACAATCTTATGCACACCCGCTTTCGGATCTCGCCCTTTATTACCATTATTTCCCTCATTACACACTTTATTACAAAAACGTTGGAAATGACCTCTCAAACCACATTTAAAGCATTTAGGAGCTGAAGCATCACTAGGCTTCTTAAAATCTATTTTCCTATCCGAAAAAGAATTAGTCTCATTACTCCCGTTTTGCCTCCAATTATTACTAACTTTGTTATCATCCCTCGGTATCATTTTTTCATTGTTTACGTGCTTATCTTTACCTTTAAAACTTTTATACATAACGGCGTAAGACTTATGTTTAGCGTCAAAATAATTGTCACATTCTTTAGCAATTTTAGAAGTTTATAACCATTTACCTTGATGAGTTAACCCAATATATGACGCGGTATCCTCATCTAACGTACTTACTAATTTATCTGTAACTAATAAACTGGTTGACCTTTTCATAAGAGTCAGCACCTCTAATCTTACAATAATTTTCCCATGTCGCTATTAAACGCGATACAAATAATACATGAGTTTCGTTCTGGTTTCTCCTAGCCTTCTTAAAATTTTCCAAACATGCCTTCGGTGTCGGCTCATGTTCCCTTAGAACTAACTCCTTTAACTCCTCATAATTCTCCATTTGTTCCGTAGTGGTATAAATTAACAAATTATCCGCCTTATCTCCTAACATATTTAGCAGAATTTCGGCCTGCTGGTTTTCCGGTACATTTTTAGTTTTGAATGCCCTTTCTAAACTGTTGAAAAATAGATTCCATCCCTCAGTCCCTTCCGGTACTTTGATAGATAGAGTTTTTACGCTTTTGATCAATTTTTCTATATTACTTTCATTATTAGATTCCCTAGAAACATTACAATTATTTGCCGAACCTTGAACCCTTAGTCTCTCCATTTCTAATTCATGTTCCATTTCTAATCATGTTTTTCTATCCTCTCTTCTCTTTCTAACCTTTCGTGTTTTTCTTCGCGCTCTAACTTTTCCTGTTTTTCTAACCTTTCGCGCTCTAATTTTTCCTGTTTTTCTAACTTTTCGCGCTCTAATTTTTCCTGTTTTTCTAACTTTTCGCGCTCTAATTTTTCCTGTTTTTCTTCACGCTCTAACCTTTCCTGTTTTTCTAACTTTTCGCGTTCTAATTTTTCTTGTTCTAATCGTTCTGAAACAATAGCGTCAGATAATTCCTTAATAACCCCCTCGTCATACTCATCACTGTCCATTACCTTTTTCTTAAGCTGAATTCTGGTATCATCTTCCGCGAATTCAACACCCAATTCTTCAGCTATCACCTGAAGATCAACCTTTTTTAGTTTCAATAAGAAAGCCATACCTTCACCGATTGTTATTACCACCCTACAAGAATAGTTAAACCTACCCAATTAATATTTCCTAATTTTCTAACTTAGTACAGATATTTCTCCACTTATTATACTAAATAATACCCTTCAGATAATCAATACATTTCATTTCTAATTAATTTACTGAATACTCTAATTTTTCTCAACCATTGATATCACACAATTTACTTCCAATAAAACAAAAAGGTAAAACAATAATTCGATTTGCTTACTATGCAATACAGATTTCAACTTATACACTTAGATAACAACATACAATTTATAAAATAATACTGATACGTTGAAATTGAATAGGAGTATTGATGTCAATAAAAAAAAATCCACATAAAGAAAAATTGTAAAACATGCATATATAAATTTCTACAATTATCCTCACTAAAATATTTCCGAACTTAATACTGGTTCTTACACTTAAAACAAATATACTGAAAATCTTTACTTTTATTTTTCCTCACTATGGCTCTCTTTTGAGCCTTTTTTTTTTCTCTACTATGGCTCTCTTTTGGGCCTTTTTTTTTTCTCACTATGGCTCTCTTTTGGGCCTTTTTTTTTTCCACTACTATTGGCCAATTAAAATCCTAAGCAAATGTTATTATACACTCTTCAAACTTAAAAAAAATGTTGCTTCATTTAAATATTACTTTAACAATAATTTAACTTTAAGTAAATTCAATTATTCCTTCCAACTACTATTACCACAATTAATAAAAGGAAATATATAGAAAGCCAATACTAGCTCAAGTTATTATGACCTTTCCTTAAAACAATAGCCGATATGATTATTAACACTTTATAGGTAGGGAGTATTGATAAAACACATAAATGATATAGACACTTTACTTAAATTACTATTAATTATACAACAACAAATTTTGGTTCGAGATGTCAGCAGAAAGATATGATCAAAACACCTTACCTTATACTTTCTTTGCTGGATTACTTTTCTAATCACAGGTAGCTCCACGATGTAGCGGTAATATGGCACAACAGTTCAGTTTAGTTCTTTCTAATAAAGATACGCACAACACTTTAGTCCACACTCGACGATACGGCACGACACTTTAGTACCCACTCGACGATCCGGCACGATACTTTAGCACATACTCGACGATACGGCACGACACTTTACACACATTCGACGATACGGCACGACACTTTAGCATACAATCGACGATCCGGCACGATGCTTTAGCACACTCTCGACGATATGGCACGACCACACAAGAATTCCACTGGATACTCCGGCATTAACAGACTGCAACACGGCTCGCTGGTCACTGGTTTCTGGCGATTCTATCCCAACGCTGCCAACAATTTGTCGGACGTTCCCCTCAGTCCACACAACTTTGAAGAATGTCCGTGGTAGATATAGCTGCCACCACCGATATTACTAGGTGATATCGGTCACCCACTGTGAGATTGGTGTAAATGAAGACTTACGCTAGTAACCGAATTATCAGTTTATTAAGAATATATGTACACACAAAATACGCTATTTACAAATATATACAACTACAACTCGGATATAGGTGATCCGGTTCAACATTAAATTAGATACCGTAAAGATTGGTTGTGTACTATTCCTATTACACTTTCCACCTCACACTCAATACACGTTAAATTCACTTTTTTGGAGCGCAACCTTGAGTCTCCCAACACAAGTATACTGGGCCTGCACTTCTTAGCCCAGAGCACTAAACACCAGGACATCTGTGTCCTTTGCGCACCAGAAAACGCACACTTTACGCTCTTCCACACAGAGCAACCTCTAGGTATGAAACCTAGGTACCGAATCAATGATCTGAGGCAAACTTGCCCTCTCCAAATCACTGCTTTCCCCCCACATAAACCCCTTTGGAGCCTTCTCATTGGACACATATTCCATTCTTTTCTTGCTTAGTGACATGCTGCTAATCTGCTCACCATCCGCATACTTCACTGACAGGTGGACATGCCTCTCAGCTATCTCTTTTCTCTAACACCCCACCTGTAAAGGATTATCTGGCAATTCCCCTTTCCACAAAGAAGGAATGTCACCTTGGAAATTCTGTACACAACATACAATAAAAAATATTCAAATAGAGAAAGAGTAGACATTACATTCCTTAGCACAGGTGCTATCAGATCCTGACAATATGTTTTCCTGAAAATGACTTTTTTCATATTTTGCCTAAGTTCAGTTTGCCTAAGTTCAGTGGCTCAGTGGAAAAATAATTTAGAAACAAAATGTTTATGTTTTTAGAATCTTAAAAAAAATTGCAACAAAAGTAAGGAGAGATTACTTTTTAACTATTTCTGAAAATTTTACATAAATTGGTAAACATGAAAATTATAACGAATTTAAGGAAATTTACCATGCGTAATTTATTATTACTTTTTTTTAGCCGATTAAAAAAGAAAATTAAAAATACCTCTCCCTAGGTCTTTTCCATATAGTATAACATTATTTAAGAAATTTTAGTAATACCAAAATATTGAAAATTGTATGAGGAGTAGTAATTTTAAAAAGTGTATTTTTCCAGAAAAAAAATCATAAAAATCGACATAAAAAAAATATACATTTTAATAAAAAGTGAATTTTTTTGCTAATTATTCCTTACAAAAAGATTCTTAAATAGTACACCAAAATTCATTGCTTTAAAATCAATAATAAAAATTTTGGGTTTTTTCTTATTTTTCTATTGATATATTTTCCTCATTTTTAGCGAAATCAATGATTTTAACAATGTTTTCAGCCTTTTTTTTCTCTCGTTAAATTGTTCTTTATGCATCTGGTCTTTTTTACAGGATAAAGATGTGCACAAGAATTAATATGGCAGATTTCATTACAATTCATCATGAAATGGGACATATTCAGTATTATATGCAATATGCTCACCAACCTGTAATATTTCGAGGTGGAGCAAATCCTGGTAAATTCTGTTTACTACATACAAGAAAGGTCTCTGTAAGGATATATTTAAAAAAAATCTTTTAAAAAAAGTACAGAAATTTCTTCTCATAAAAAATATATTTTTCTAAAAAAAAAAAAAAAAAAAAAAAAAAAATTCGGCGTAGCCTTGAAAGAGCATCCATAACATCTATAATGCTTAAAATTGTGGTTATTTGTTTTATTGTTACGGAAAATTTAATTATGATTTTGCTGAAGATTTTAGTAAGAGCTTACTTCTTGTAATATGTATAATTTATTTAGGTTTGTTATTAATATAATATTATTTTTTAGTTTGTTATTTAATTTTCTTTATTTTTTCTCTCTTTGCTCCAGGTAGATCTTTTGGTGAAGTATTTCAATATTATTGTGCACATGGCTGCAATATAAAATACATGATTTATTTTTGCTAAATAAAAATCGATTTGGATGCAAATCTACAGATAATTTGTTATTGAATAGTATGATAGGATTTAGCATCTAGAAATAATTAATAATAGGTTTTATGCAATAGATGGCAGCACTAAACAAATTTAGCAATTACCTTTTTATACTATTTTAGAATTTAGTTTCATTCAAAAGATGACAGCACTAAAGCAACTGGGATAATAATTTTATTACATAGTTAATTAACACTTGAGGGCGGTTTATATTTGTATAATAACACATAAATATATTACTAGCAGGGGTGACCGAGCTAAGCTTGGTCAAAACTAATTTTATTGTTACGGAATATAATATAATATTCTCACTCATTATATCATTCTCTGTGTATTATTGCTATAAAGCATGTTATTTATAGCAGTATTATTTACAAAAAACTTTTAATATAAAAACTATATATGTAAGTTAGATTAATTTTTAAACCCGATTATTCAAACGGTAAATTAATTATAACAGAAGTAATTTATTCCATTTTTCATTATGGGTGAAAAAAGGTCCGGGCCAGGATTCGAACCAGGGATGTATTGGCTGAAGCCGCCAATGCTCAACCAACTGAGCTATCCCGGACACGAACACGGATTGGGTGAAATAGTCCTCCAGTGTTCGTGTTCGGGATAGCTCAGTTGGTTAATCATTGGCGGCTTCAGCCAATACATCCCTGGTTCGAATCCTTGCCCAGACTTTTTTCACCCATAATGAAAAATGGAATAAATTACTTCTGTTATATATGTAAGTACATGTTTATAAATTTTGCATTATTTACTCATCTAGAACAAAAGGTCATCAATCCAAATCATATTTTTAGCTTGTCTCTTCACAAATTTCTTCACATTTTCAAAGCATTTTCTTCCAAATATAGCCAAATTTCGCGACAAATGTTCATTTGGCGCTAATTGCGTATTTTGACATTTTTATCTTGAAAATCGATTTTTCGGCCAAATTTCGCCAATATTTTGTCAAACATCGCCAACTGGCTTACAACCTTCTCGGATTCGTGACCCTGACACGTATTAACCAAAATGATCCACTAATCGAAACCGTACAAACATCGTACTTAGCTCAACGGTTTTCTGGTAATAAAAAACGGTAGAATATAAAATTTAGGCAAAATCATTTAAATTGTTCCTTACATAAAATTATCTTGACCCACAGTGAACGGCAAAATGACCCATTAATATAATTATCTCTCACATTGGAACCAGCCCAGTGATCTTTCCAAAGCTGAAAACCAAGTGTCTAGTGTCCCAAGAATTATGCACTAATCGAAATTTCTCGAACATGTGATCTAGTTCAATCATTTTATCGTGCCCAAAACGATTTAAAAAAAAAAAAAAAATTGTAATTTAAGAAATTACCCCAACCATTTGAAAAATGTTTCACTCGATACATTCATCTATCATTTTAAGCTAAATACCAGTTGTTTTATTGTGTATTATCCGTGCCACTGCTATAAATGACTTTATACATGCTGCAATTTGAAGGTACGGTTCGTTTAAGTTATATCACTCTATTGTCGCCAAGCATAAAAGTTGGCGACGAAAGAAACATTTCAAACTATTTAACATTGTTGGTGCAAAAGTAATCATTATTAAAATACAGCTTTGGCATATACTGTTATACTTGTAAGACTTTGGCATATATTGTTTGATTTTACAGAGCAGAATTTTGGTGATGGAGGTTTTAAACCAAAATCGATCGCAGCACATGCATCTGTGAATGGGTTCATCAGACATCAAATCAAAAAAGTTTTTTCCCAGTTTTTCCCAAGCCGATTGCTTTTTAGTTTTCTTTTTAGGTGGTGGAAAATCAAGAGTAATAGCTATAACATTTTCCGGCTTGTTAGAATCACTATTGGCACTCAAATTTTCCTGGTTAGAACCGACCGATAGTAAAACGCCATGGCTAGTGGATTGGTCGCCCTGGCGACATGATGTTTTACAATTAATCGGTTCGGCATTAAATTGCTTCCTTTTTCGTGATCGCCTTTCAACACGTAATTGGTTTTCAGCGGCTCAATAATCTTTTGATTTTATCATTTTCTGCATTGAAAGACGTTTTTGCGCCAAACCAAATACAGTATTACTCAGTTATCCCGTCGACCAATTTCGCCAAATGATACGAATCGCCAAACTAATAAGCAACTTATACATGTTGACTAAATTTTTATTTTAAATAGCAAAAGAAGAAATAAAAATCACTTTATGATTGTTTAAGTACGCGTATTGTGTTTAATATCATTGAATGCGATATTCACGTTCATTCATTTCTTTGGCTTCGGCTTTTTCCGTATCTGTTAATTTCCGTCTACCCATTTTTAAATTTGTTAGTTTTCTCCTTTATTACAATGATTTTAACCATTTTAATTTACTATTCAAATAAAAATTCTTCTAAAAGTAAAGAATTTAATTTAAATTCAAATAAAAATTCTTCTAAAAATAAAGAATTTAATTTAAATTCAAAAGTGGTAACATCATTCAAAAGTGGTAACATCATCGGGTCCATTCTCCCGAAAACAACAACCATTTTTCAAATGGTTAAAAATGTCACTATTATTTGAGCCGTTTGCTAGATACAATTAGCTTGACCCATAATGATCCAAATAGATCCACTAATCGAATTCTGCCGAATATGCGACCTAACTAAATGGCCTTTTCGAGTTCAAAAGCGATAGAATAAAAAATTTAATCAAATTCATTAGACCTGTTTTTCTAGATAAAATTTGAATGACCAGTGGTAATCCAAAACTGATCCATTAATCGACATTTCTCGAACATGTGATCTATCCCAGTGATCTTCTCGTGCCTGAAAAAGGTATAACGTAAAATTTTCTCAATAACGTTTGAGTCGTTTTTAGCTTTTGTTAGCTTGACCCAGACCCATATAGTGACTAAAAGTGACCCACTAATCGATATTCCTCGAACATGTAGCCTAGCCCAATAATCTCCTCGTGCCCGGTAATAGTACAATACAAATTTTTTTCAAAATCTTTTGAAACATTTTTCAGAAACATTTAACTTGATTCTGATAGTTGTGACTCAAAATGGCGCTCTAATCGAATGTTCTTGAACACGCAACCTACCCCTTTGGTCTTCTTGAGCCCGAAAATGAAAAAATACAAAATTTTGACAACATCATTAGAGCTATTTTTTAGATAAAATTTGCTTGATCTGCAGTGACTCCAAAATGACTCATTAATCTAAATTTCTCGAACACATGATCCAGCTTGACAATGACCCATTATGACCCAAAACGACCCACTAATCGAATTTTCTGGAACGTGTGATCCAGCACAATAATTTCTCGTGCCCGAAAATGATAAAATAAAACATTTAGTCAAAATCTTGCGAGCTATTTTCTAGAAAAAATTAACGTGACCCACAATGACCCAAAAATAACCCACTAATCGGGTTTTCTCTAACATGTGAATTAACTCAATGGTCTTCTTGTAATCCAAAATGGTAGAATACAAAATTTGGTCAAAATCGTTAGAGTTTTTTTTAGATAAAATTGGTTTGATCCAAAATGACCCAAAAATGACCAACTAATCGAAACTTCCTGAACATGTGATCTAACTCAATAATTTTGCCAAAAAATGGTTGGGTACAAAATTTCTTTAAAATCGATTCAGCCGTCCATTAGATATAAATAGCTTGACTCTGACCTATTATGATCCAAAATGACCCATTCATCAAATTTTCTCGAACATGTGACCAAGCCCAATGGTCTTTACGTGCACAAAAATGATAAAATACAAAATTTTGTTAAAATCGTTAGAGCCGTTTTTAAGATAAAATTTGCGCACACACATAAACACAGACACAATTTTTGTTCGTATTACTTACCCATCATACGTAGTATAGGGTAAGTCTTGCAATCGTTTTGAAAATCGAAAATTTTTTTGACGGATTTGCACGTTTTAGATAGTGAAGATTCCGAAAAACATATTTTTAGAAAAAAAAAATTTTGCCGTCCGTCTGTCTGTCTGTAAACGCTCTATCTCCCGAACGAATTGAGATAGAGACTTGAAATTTTGTATGTAGTTAGTATGTAAGAATGGGACGAAGCCTATTTAATATCAGCAGCGTCGATTATCCGGAACTATTTTTTTCGGACTCTCGAAAAATTCGTTCTGATGAAAGGTATATAAAAATTTTCGAATATTTTTGTTCTAAGGAATGGACGTAAAAGGCAATAAAATAACACACGTTTTGCATATAAAACGAAGTCGATCGGATTATTAGTTGTCGAGATATTTGTAATCCTGTTTTCCACATTCTTCGATTTTTCATGACCCTGTATTTCATTCAAATTTCAATTCAGAGGTATATTTTAATTGGAAATGAGACGCTTAATCCGACGCAGTTAATTGTTAGTTAATAGAGTTATTATTTTTGGAGTTATAAGGATGTTTCTTTTACGCAGTTCGGTACTACTTGAGTAGTTTGGCGTTTTATATAATTTGTCGAAATCGCTAATCAGCAGCTCTTTAATAGAGCATTACTATGTATATTAACAATATTTAAATTTTGTTTATGAATTGCAATGCATTGTATAAATAGTTTTCACATGTTTTATTTTCCTATACATATCCATGATGTGTAAGTATTACGGTGGTCCCCAACGACTAGTTAAAGTATAAGATTATTAGATTTAATCACTGTATTAAATAAAATGAATATTAAATATTAATTTTAATTATAGCGTATGATGTGTGTAATTAGCCTTTTATTTTTTAAAATATATTTACCCTTATATATTGTGTTTTTATTATTTTGTTTGTATAAAAGGATCTAAACGAAAAAAAAAAAAAAAAAAAAAAAAAAAAAAAACCCTCAAATAGAGACTTTTATATATAAGTATTTAACAATTAAGTTGCATTTTTAGAAAACACAATGTCAGGCGTTTCAATATTTTTTAATTTTTTGAACAATTATTTATTAATCCTGTTAAAATGTTTTCAAATTCATTTAACAGGCAGCATTTTTTCATGCTTTATGTCACTCATAAAATAAAATAATTCACGAATGTAGAGATATTATAGGAATGTACTTTACACAACTTCTTCATTATTTTTATTTCTAATATAATATTTTTGTATGTACAATAACGAGTCATATAATTTTTATACAGTATTATATTAACTTTAAATATATTGTTGTATGCAAGGATGTATTATTATTTCAAAATGCATCCACTTAGTTATAACGAGTCTATTTTTCCTTGCTATTTTTCCTTTCCGATCCTTCCTTCCTTTCCAATCCGCTATTTTTCCTTTTGAGCTATTTTTCCTCCAGTTGCGGTGTGTATTTCAGATCTTCTTTCTTTCTTTTTTTTTTTTTTTTTAAATTTAAATTGGTTTATTTTTGAATGTATATAATTTTTTTTTATAAATTTTCTGTAATAGAAATATAATTTTTGTATATTTGTGCATTTATAATTTATGTAGTAGAAAAAGATATTTTCAGGAAATGATTTTGTGGTTTCATGTATTAAATATACGACAGAAATTTATATTCATACTTATATTTAGAGATAAATCAAAAATTCGCTTTCGTTCACGATCCAAAAGCTGAATTTCGCCGAAAATTCAGCCGGACCGAAATTACCTGTTTTCTATGAGTCTCGTTTCTTCTTTCGAGAATTTTTAACATTATTTCTTGATTTGAGCTATATCAGCTCAAATGAGATATTTTCTATTTTATTGCTATGGACTTCATTATTCGGTCAAGACGTGAGTGCAAATTTTAAATGTATTTTTTAATGTATATAGGAATAAACTTTGATGGTGCTTTTCACGTACTCGTTGAAAGTTGCAATAGAAAACAGCAATAGGAAATTTTTAGTTTGAAACCGAAGTGTTTCGAATACTCTTTGAGAAAATTCTATAGTATAACAGATGATTATTTACAAATATCTTTATAAAAGATAAATCGAGGTGTGTATACATAAAACATTTTTCAATTAGATGAAATTCGTATAGTTAGAAAAAGAATTCTGTGCCGATATGACTTAATTACATTTTATTGTAAATGAAAACAAAAAGATGTGTTCAGAGGTATAGACAGTTAACCTGAACCAAACATATAATTAATTAAGAATTAAGAATTCATTCTGCATATTTATGTCTGTATTAATTACTTTAAAATTTTTTGGGGCATTTACATTTACGGCCGAAAACAGGAGGATTACCGGAATTCGGTTTTGATTTTAAAAACCCGTTTCGGTTCATCTTTATAAACTTGCATGCAAAATGTCACGAATAGTTTCTCATCGTAGTTCAACTTTTCAGGTTTTCACGAGGCAATAGGAGATACCTTAGCATTATCTGTGTCCACACCGAAGCATTTGAGAAAAGTAGGACTACTCGACTCCAAAAGAGACAACAGTAGTAAGCATTCAGAAATAATATTGAAAATATAAGACTTTTTTTTTTTTCAAATGTTCTACTATTTTTGCTGCGACATCGTATCCGGGTAAATGCACTGTATGCAGAGGTGGAAAATTGACGCTTAGGTGGAACCTATTCACACCACTAAAATTTAGTAGTATATTTCGACATATTTAATGACAGCATTTTAGAGATTTTACTAAGCTGACGAATGCTGTAAAAAATTCCCTGCTGTCAATAGGCTCCACCTTTACGCTAGTTTTCCACCATTTCATATGACCAAAGGTGGTCGGCCACGTGCGATTTTAAACTTTTTTTTAAATATCTGGAAACATACATAAGGAATAATCCTGAAACTCTAAGTGTGTACAAACATAGTAATACAGGTCATACTTTTCCATGAAGATTTTTTCCCGAAACTCCATAGAGGATCGTCAACAAATTAAAAAAAGAACGGATATCTTTTGAAAAACCCTGTCAAAACTAATATAGCAAAAGCATTCAAACTGGAGATTATGATTAAGTGGCTTATTGTAATAAAGTGTGTTCATTTTTATGCGGATAGCACGTATATTCTTAGAAAAATTAAGGTTTTGATAAAAACAATCCCAAAGTTTTTCACATTTTTTTGCTTATAATGTGCACAGTTCTTAATATAAAATAATGTTCTTTTTCGAAAACATGAAAAATAACATTCGACACAATACCCTATGTTCTTTTCGGAAAATATGACAATTCTTAAATCATGACTATTCTTAATATAAAATAGTGTTATTTTCCGAAATTATGACAATCAACATTTTACATAATATCCTGGAATCAAAATTAAATAATAATAATAATTGTACGAAAAATGAGCAGGTTCACTAAATAATTTTTCATTGCGCAGGCGTGAAAGCTATCGAAATATCATTTTCGTGTTGTGTTTGTTAAATGTATCTAACAGTTTTTGTGAAAGTCTCAAAAACATAGATTGAAAATTCTTCAAGTAATCACCGATAGAATAAGCTCAACATTTGTTATTCCCAAAATGAAGCAAAAAGAGAAAGGGTTGTATCCATTTAACCATTGATTAGTGTCATTAATACAAGATATGAGATATATTTGGATACAACCCTCTTTTTTTTGGGGGGGGGGGGGGGTTCATTTTACGAACAACGGATTTTGAGCTTATTCTATCGACGATCACCTTCAGAATTTTCAAGCTATGCTTTTTGAGATTTTCGCAAACGTTGCTTTGTACATTTAACTAACATAACATGCAAAGGAAATTTTGATAGCGTTTCCGCTTGCGCAATGAAAAATTATTTAGTATACCTGCGTAGTTTTTATACAATTTTTATTATTTTTCAATTCTGATTACAGAGTATTGTGTACAATGTTGTTTGTCATATTTTCGTAAAAAAACATTGTTTTATATTAAGAAGTGTGCAAAATTATAAGCAAAACAACTTGGGACTGCTTTTATATAAAATCCTTAATTTCTCTACGATAATACATACTATCCAAATAAAAATTAACACATTTTATTGATATAATCTTTTTAATCATAATCTACAGTTTGAACGCTTTGTTCTTTTTCGATTTGTTGACGGTCCCTACGGAGTTAAGGGAAAAAATCTTCCCGGAAATGTATGACCTGCACTGTTATGTATACACAAATAAAGTCTCAGGATTATTCCTCATGTATTTTTCTAGATATTTAACAAAATGTCAAAAATCGCAAGTGACTGGTCACCTTTGGCAATATAGTGTACTACAAAATACGGAAAGTGCAATCCGACAGTAAAACTCCTGTTAAAGGTAATATAATGCAATTTATTTTTTTACATTCTAATAAATAGCATTCTTAAAAGTTCTTTAAAGAGTCATTACATTTCTAATGACACAAACAAAGTAGTTAAAAGATTTTAAATTTCAGATTGTCATTTTACTGCCTTGTCACTCAGTGCAAATTAAAAGGCTTTCTGCTAAACTGCACAAATATCTTTCTCATGTTTTTTAAAATTTATCATAGCAAACGCGGTAGCGTTTGGTATAATATGTTTAAGAAATAGAAAATGCGAACGTCTTTTTGAAATTTCTGGCGAACCAGCTGACGTACGACAGTGATTTTGTTTTCAAAAGATAGAACTCGACGAGACGAATAAAATGATAGCATTCAAAAAATTATCGCAGTTTACTGTAGTTTTTTATTTAACTTTTAACGAAAAAATGAAGATGAAAAATTCAACAAGCAATAGCTAACGTTATTATGGATGGATTAACTTCGTTTTTGGTTTATTTTTATCGTCTTGATAAAACTTAGAACAGTTTTTTTTTCATCTTTGTATGTTTGACGGTTTCTGAGAAAATCGAATTTATGTCTTAAACCTCCAGTTGAATATTGTCTTTTGCTGTTGCGATTGTAGTTTTTTTTTAAATTCATTGCCACCAAATTTAATATAAAAATTGTCATGTATGTATCACAATTCATTCAAATTAAACAAATCACGTGAAAAACATGGCTATTTTTTTTATTGCGAAGCTTTTAGTTTCAGTTCTTTAAATAATAAAATTGTAAACGCTGTGTTATTTATTTTTTTTTTTTTATTATTTTTTTTTGTTTGTTCGAATCCATGGTTAATTTTTCAAATAACATGCATTTTATATGACCATAGAATGATTTTCTCGAGTGTCCTAACATTTTGAATTTTAGTAGTAGAAAAAAATGGGAAAAAACAAGTATATCGGAAAAAAGTATCTGGGAAAACCAAAATATCTCTTCAGGAACTAAATGTAAGATATTTTAATTATGATCACATGACGTCCTAATTTACATAAGGAAAAGACATAGAGTAAAACAAAAACTTCACATTCTGTCCATATCTTAAATAGCATTCAATTGATTTTAAATAGGGATGTGATGTCAAATACGCATTAGGGTACCTAATTGGCACGAAAATTTTGTTATTTTGTCTTATATGATAACCGGGCTAATGTTTATTAAAAAAATATATATATTTACCTTTATTTAATTTTGTTAAATTTTATAAATCATTTCATTCTGTAGTTATTAATTAAACTTTTCAATACTACTTGAATATCCTGTCGATCAATTTCGCCAAATTATACAAATCATCAATTTATTCACCATGTAATTCATATTGGCATAATTTTTATTTTAAATAACGAAAGAAGAAATAAATTAGTAAAACATCAATAAAGTACAAATAAAAAGTTGAATTCAAAATCACATTATGGCATAACAAACATGGGTAACCTATTTAATGTAAACCGAATGTAAAATTTATGATAATCCGTTATTGGCATTTAATTTTATAATTTGACGATAATTTTTTGGTCGAAGGGATAATCAATTATCACCGGTTTTTATTCATTATTATTTTCTTTTGAAAATAATAGAAAATAGTTAATAGAGGTACTACTTGGTTATCCCGTCGACCAAAAAAGTATCGCCAAATTATAATATTATATGCCAATAATGGATGATCGTGAATGTCGCATCCAATGACATTAAATACGATGCACGTGTTTAAAACGCCATTAAGGGATTTTTATTTCGACTTTTTATTTGTACTTTTTATTAAGATTCTACAAATTATTTTTTTGTGTTATTTAAAATGAAAATTATGTCTATATGTATAATTTCGCTATGAGTTTGGCAATTTGCATAGTTTGGCGAAATTGGTGGACGGGATAACTAAGTAGTACTTTAACATATATGTATGTAATTGAAGTTTGAAAACTAAGCTTTTGCGAAATTGGCATCAGAAGAATATCGCACAATGTCGTGCATATATGGCATTGTGCCAAGAAAGCATCAATTGAAAAAAACACATGGTAATGCAAAAAACTTTTGTGATGGTGTGAAGTGAATGTAACATTTACGATCAGCAATTATTGGTATTTAAAAGTATTTTTGCTTGAGATATTGTTGAAAAAGCATTGCAAAGATATACTTTCCCTCTCCCTTCCATTTCCAAATGTACTAAATTTAAAATTACGGAAAAAAATCCGAGTTTACTTAAAACCGTGCATAAAAATTATAGTAATTATCCTAATTTTTCTAATAGAAATTCTCAATTTTTCATTATTATCAAACGCTACTTTAAAGTCGCAAATTTAATCGGCTAAATCGCCAAGTTACATAATGATCATCGCCACTGAATATATAAATAATGCCATATTTGCAAACTTATCGGTCAAAAAATAGTGGAACTTTGGTTTACGGCCCCTTCTGTTTTTGACAAGTTCGGTTTATGACCAACTTTAGTGATCAAAATTTTACTCTTTCGGCGTAGGATAACTCGATTCGCGACCAAAGCTGTCGATTAGTTCAGTTGGCAACCCTCACATAACTCTTGTTATAAGTCAAGTTTGGAGTAAAGTGCGCGTGTCAGAGTGCTTTGTGACCTTCAGTACAGTAAAAAATTTAACTTATTGTTTGAATTTTAATCAGTTTTGCGAAAATTTTAGCCTTTATTATGACTTCTAAGAATGAAAAAGCGTTTAGTGATAGCAGTAGTAAGAAGCTTAAGCGAATTACTGATCAATTATGAAAAGAAGTAGTGACAAAACTTAAGAACGATGATAGTGTAATAAAAATAGCTAAACAATATTATAATAATTGGAACAATAAATGAATATAACCGGAGTTCACAAACACAACATTTATTCAGAACAACCACAGACAAAACTGCAACATAGAACAATCTCTGGAGCCGAGTTGAGTAGTCGTGAGTACAAGTCACTTACGTTACATATATGACATCTCCTTTTTTGTTAAAGCAAAAAATCTGAAAAATACAAATACAATAATAATTAATAAAATAATAATCAGGTAACATAGTCACTTAAGTAGGATGGTTTTTTTAATTAGTCTTCCAAATTTAGAATATGTTTTTGTTGGAGATTTGGAGCTATCGGTGTTGGATTGAGTTATTGTAAAAGGTAGAGTGTTCAAATCCGGTGTAGAAGATTTTGGTTCTTTCTCAGGAAGGTTCACATCTGTTGTAGGTTTCTCACAATCTAAAATGCTGGATTTATTTTTCATTTCAAAATGTATATTATGAGGACTTTTATGGAGATGCCTTCTGTTTCTCTCTAATACTTGACCATCCTCCTTTAATATGCGATAAGATCGCGGCCTTTCAGAATTTCCTATAACTTTGGCAAGCTGATTTGCATCTTTCTGGGTACCATCTTTCAAAAATACAACATCATCTTTCCGTAAAGGTTTAAGTAATTTAGAGCCTCTGTCATAATAAGATTTTTGAATCTGTTGTCGAGAAATTAATTTTTGTCGAATTTCATCATATTGTTTAGTAGGAAAAAAAATCTTCTTTACGTGGCATAATTCCATTAATTTTGTGACCAAATAATAATTCTGATGGTGATGGTATATTATTGGATATTGGTGTATTTCTGTACTCTAAAAGAGCTAAATATGGGTCTTTATTATCAAAATCAGCTTTTTTGAGCATGTACTTAACAGTCTGCAGATGTCTTTCAACCATTCCATTTGATTGTGGGAATCTAGGACTTGATGTTTTGATCTGAAAATTCCAAGATTTTGCAAAGTTTCTGAACCTTGAACTGTCATACTGCGGACCATTATCAGAATACAGAAGTTTTGGAATGCCAAATCGTGCAAATATGCCTTTTAATGCTTTGATGGTAGCAAGACTTGAGACTTCTGTTTATAAAGCTGTTTCAACATATTTACTAAAATAATCTATAACTAGCAAATGTACTCGACCTTGGAAGTGAAACAAATCAGTTCCTAAAACTTCCCATGGGCCATATGGAACTTCTTTTGGCATCAATGGTTCTTTTTGATTTGATTTTCTATATGATAAACATGTTTTACAATTTAATACAAGATCTTCTACTTCTTTTGACATACCAGGCCAAAACAAAATTTCCCGTGCTCTGTTTTTGCATTTTTCAACACCCATGTGCCCATAATGTATTCAATTGAGCATATCATTTCTAAGATTTTTTGGAACAACAACACGCGAGTTTTTAAAAACTAAGCCATTTGCAACTGTCAATTCTTCACGAAAACTATAATAAGGCATTGCAATTTCAGGAACTTTAAGTTTATCATCCGGCCATCCTTCCAAAATTAAGTTAGATACAACTTGTAATTCAGGATCATTTCGTGTTTCTTTTTGAAAAATTTTAAATTTTAAATTGACATAGGAATACTTTCAGTAATCATACCACAAAAAAGTCGCATGTCTCTTCCAAAAATGATCTAGATAAAGCATCTGCCAAAAACAATTCTTTTCCTGGTTTGTAATAAAGTTTAAAATCATATGGTTGTAAACGTATTCTCATTCTTTGCAATCTAGCAGGACACTTATCAAAAGGTTTATTAAATATTGCTTCAAGTGGTTTATGATCACTCTCGATTTTAAATGATCTTCCAAAAAGATATTGGTGAAATTTTTCACAACCAAAAACAACAGCTAATGTCTCTTTTTCTATCTGTGCATAGTTTTTCTGAGTATCATTTAAAGCTTTAGATGCATATGCAACTGGTAAATTATTTTGGAGAAGCACTGTTCCTAACCCATCTTTACTGGCATCAACTGACAAGGTGATTGGTTTCGACGCATCAAAATATTGCAGAACCGGATTTTTTGCCAAAATATTTTTTAATTCCAAAAAACATTTATCATGAATAGAATTCCAATTCCATATGTTACCTTTTTTAATTAAATCTCTTAAAATAGCCGTTTTTTGTGAAACATTCGGAATGAATTTTGAAACATATGTAATCATACCTAAAAAAGTTTCTAGTTCTTTAGCGTATTAGGAGGTTTCATAGCTAAAATTGCTTTCATTTTATCTTCATCAGGCTTAAGACCATCTTTCGAAAATTTGTGTCCTAAATATTTGACTTCTGTTACTCCAATTTTACACTTATTCAAATTAAATTTAATATTTCTTTCACGAGCTTTCTCAAGAACTTTTTTAAGCCTCATATCATGTTCTTTTTTATTTTTTCCCCAAATTAATAAATCATCTATATAAATTTCTACTCCTTCTTCTCCCCCAAAAACTTCACTAAAACTTCTATGAAAGACTTCCGGAGCTGAGCAAATACCATATGGTAACCTTAAAAAACAAAATCTGCCAAATGGGGTGTTAAATGTTGTTAAATTTGAGCTCTCTTCTGATAACTTAATTTGCCAAAAAGCCTTATTAGCATCCAAAATACTAAAAACTTGAGCACCAGCCATTTTAGAAGCAATATCTTCAAATGTTGGAAGATAAAAATGTTCTCTCAAAATATTAGAATTTAAATATTGCGGATCTAAGCATATTCTTAAACTACCATTATGTTTACGTATTATAACTAGGGAATTAACAAATTCGGTGGGTTCATCAATCTTTTTAATTATTTTGGCATTTATCATTTCATTTAATTCTTTTTTCAATGGTTCCATTAAACTAATTGGTACCTTTCTGCAAGGTTCAATTTTACCTACGGCATCAGGTTTCAGTTTAATATCATAAGTAAAACCTTTTAAATTGCCAATTCCCTTAAAAAGATCAGAATATTCTTTCAAATTTTCTGGCATGTCTTTATCAAAAGTAATTGAATTTACTCTGCTAACTAAATTTAAATCAACTAAGGTAGGTAATCCTAATACAGCAGGAGCCTTATTATCACAATCAACTATTTGAAAATCTACTACTGCTTTTGCACTTTTAGACGTTTCACATATTAAAGAACATTTACCAACAACATTGATTTCTGAACCACTATAATTAGTTAACTTCATGTTTGAATTTTCAATTATACCTTCTTTTAAATTTAATTGCTTAAATTTATGTAATGGCAATACGTTACATTGAGCACCCGTATCTAATTTTACAAATAAATACTTCGAAACATTTACTTTAAGTTTCTCAAACCAATCTTGTTTATTTTTACTCTCATTATTTTTTATAGCTCCTAACACATATTCATTTGAATTATTTTGGGATGGTGGAATACTCATGAATTCGTTACTATCATAACTTTTCAAAATATTAACATTCTTTTTAAATCTACACATATTCGCGAAATGATGCAATTTTTTACAAATAAAACAAGTTTTATTATAAGCAGGGCAAGAATTTTTAAAGTGACACTTACCGCACTTTAGGCATTTCTGTACTCCAAGGTCTGAGTTGTTGTATTTGCGATAATTTTCATTACCATGGAGACGATTCTTCTTTATTAGATTTTCATTTTTATTCTCAAAGTTTTTTGATGGCAGACGATTTCTTCCCGCTTTTGGTTTTATTCTACAGTGCTTCCACGGTTTTCTCTTCATTCAGCGTTTTCATCTTGTATTTCGGCAATTTCTTGTGTTTTGCACATCTTTATACACTTTTCCAAATTGAGATCAGATTCGCGTAATAATCTATCCTTCAGCTGTGTATTTTTTGTACCACTTATAATTCTATCACGAATTAGACTATCTCTCAGTTCTCCGAAATTACATGTGCTGCAAAGTTTCTTTAAGGAAGTTAAAAATTCATCAAATGTTTCATGAGAATGTTGCGTACGATTGAAAAATAAATGTCTATCAATTGACTCATTTGACTTCGGAATACAAAAATCTTCAAATTTCTGCATTATTTTAGAGACATCTTTCTTATCTTCTTCTGCAATGTCCATCGTATTATATACTTCCAAAGCATCTGTTCCAATTACATGTAATAAAATTGCAACTTGAACTTCCGGTGGTTTTTTATTACTTTCACTCGCTAACATATACAATTCAAATTTTTGTTTCCACTTTTTAAAATTTTCTGCAACATTACCATCCATAGAAAGTGGATTCGGAGTATTTAATCCCGATGTAGCCATTTCTTCAGGTAATAGGAAACAAAAGAAAAATTAAACAGTTAGCATTTTAAATTAAATAATTACCACGGAGAATTCCTTCAATATTTCTCTTTTTCATAAAAAAGCAATGTTCTTTTGGACCGGCTGCGCCATATAATAATTGGAACAATAAATGAATATAACCGGAGTTCACAAACACAACATTTATTCAGAACAACCACAGACAGTGTGACCGTTTTTTCAAGCTAAAAGCAGGCTAAATTTGGACTGACAACAAGCTAAAAATAAATTCGATGGTCTTGCCATCTATCGATGGTCAGTATATCAATAGACTGACAACTATCTTTTAGCCTGAGTTTTTAGCTTGATTTAGCTTGTTGTAAGTCCTACAACAGTCCAGATTTCTTACAACAATCCAAAAACGGTCACACTGACCACAGACAAAACTGCAACATAGAACAATCTCTGGAGCCGAGTTGAGTAGTCGTGAGTACAAGTCACTTACGTTACATATATGACAAATATGGTGTAGATGAACCGTCGATTACTCCAATTATAAAGAACTAGTCGGATGTGGCAACCCCCAAACTATTTTTAATCTCATGCATTTAATGCGCCAAAATTCATTATTACAGTGCCAAAATCAAATGACAATCATATGCTCATTGTGAGGATTCTAAAGACATGAAATTCTGAACCAAAAAATTTTGAAATAGGACTGTTGCGGATATCGGGAAAAATACAGCATATATGCGACACTTGTTGGGAGATTTACCCAAAACACGCAATGAGCAATAATATAAATCAAAGTGTGCCTAAATCTCAAGTTTGATGATAATATGTACATTAATTCCTGAGATATTGTGGTAATCAGAACAATTGAGCATAGCAACGCCATGTGTTTGGTTATTGAAACCAAAACGTAAACAAAGCCAATTCATATAAAGATTAACTGAATTTGAAGTTTGATGAAAATCCGTGCGTTAATTCTCGAGATAGAACTATTGCGGAAATAATGAAAATGCAACACGGTTAAGCCATCTGTTGAACGATTTAAATCAAAATGTAAACAGCATCAATTTATATCTGGGATTACCTGAATGTAATTTTTTTTAATCCCATGCATTAGTTCTTGAGATAGAGCGCCCAAAAAATTTATATAACATGCAGAAAGTCAGATACAAGAATAGATTATGATCGTGAACTGAGGTTCCACTGTATCTTATACTATAATGCGAGCAAAAATTGTGTGTGTGTGTAAATTTTATCTCAAAAACGGCTCTAACGATTTTCGCAAAAATTTGGATTTCACCATTTTCGGGCACGAGAAGACCATTGGGCTAGGTCATATGTTCGAGAAAATTCGATTATTGGGTCATTTTGGGTCATAATGGGTCAAGATCAAGCTATTTATATCTAGAGAACGGCTGGATCGTTTTTAAGGAAATTTTCTATCCTATCGTTTTTTGGCACAACAAAACTATTGGGTTGGGTCACGTGTTCGAAAAATTTCGATTAGGGGGTCATTTTTGGGTCATTATGGGTCAAGCCATTTTTATCTAAAAAACGGCTCTAACGATTTTGACCAAATTTTATATTGTATCGTTTTAGATTACAAGAAGACCATTGGGTTAGGTAACATGTCCGAGAAAATTCGGTTAGTGGGTCATTTTTGGGGTCATTGTGGGTCATGCTATTTTTATCTAGAGATTTTCTCACGCAATTTTGACTAAAAATTGCATTCTATGGTTTTCGGGCACGAGAAAAACATTGGGCTAGGTTACATGTTCGAGAAAAAATTTTAATGGGTCATATTGGGTCATTAAGAGTCTGGGTCAAGCTATTTATATTTAAAGAACGGCGTGATGGATTATAACGAAATTTTGTATGTAACAGTTTTTTGACATGAGAAAACTAATGGGCTAAATCACATGTTTGAGAAATTTCGACTATGAGGGTCATTTGTGGGTCATGATGGGTCATAATGGGTCATGGTCAAGCTATATCTAAAGAACAGGTGGATCGATTTTAATGAAATTTTGTATGCGACATTTTTTTGGCACGATAAAATCATTGGACTAGGTTACATGTTCGAAAAATTTCGATTAATGGGTCATTTTGGATCATAAAGGGTCTGGGTCAAGCTATATATAATTAAAGAACGGCAGGATCAATTTTAACGAAATTCTGTATGTGACAATTTTTAGAAACGAGAAAACTAATGGACTAAGTCACATATTCGAGAGCTTTCGATTATAAGGGTCATTTGTGGGTCTTAATGGGTCAAGGTCAAGCTATATCTAAAGAATGGTTGGGTTGATTTTAACAAAATTTTGTATACAACATATTTTTGGCATGAGAAAATCATTGGGGTAGGTCACATTTTCGAGAAATTTCGATTAGTGAGCCACTTTTGGGTCATTCTAATTTTATCTAGACAACGTTTCGCGCAATTTTGACTAAATTTTGTATTTTATCATTTTCGGGCACAAGAAAATCATTGGGTTATGACAGATTCTTGAGAAAATTTGATCAATGGGTCATTTTGGATCATAAGGGATCAGGGTCAAACTAACTATATCTAAAAATTTTATCTAAATTTTGTATCTAATGTTTTTCGGCATGCTAAAACTAATGAGCTAAGCCACACGTTCGAGAGATTTCGATTATAAAGGTCATTTGTTGGTCATGATGGGTCATGCTAATTTTATATAGAAAATGGTACTCACCATTTTGACTTTACTTTGTATTATATCGTTTTTGAGCAAAAGAAAACCATTTGGATGGACACATGCTCGCGAAAATTCGATTTGTGAGTCATTTTGGGTCTTAATGAGATAGGGTCATTCTAATTATATATAACAACGACTCAATCAATTTTACCTAAATTTTGAAACAAAACGTTTTTTGTCACGAGAAGACTATTGGGCTGAGTCGCATGTTAAACAAAATTATATTAGTGGGTCATTTCGCTTCATTGCTGAATGATGCCAAGCTAATTATACCTAAAAAATGGCTTAAACGATTTTGATTAAATTTTATATTCTACTGTTTTTGATTACCTGAAGACGATTGCTCTATGTCACATGCTTGATCAAATTTGATTAGTGGCTCATTTTGGGTAATACGGGTCAGGGTCACGAGAATATGGCAAAAGCCAATAACTTGGTGATATTTGACAAAATGTTGGCGACATATGGCCAAAAAATCGACTATAAAAATTACGAAAACCAAAACACGTATTTGGAGTCAAATGAAAAATGCCTCCAAATTTGACTATATCTAGCAAAGAATATTGTCTTTCAGAATGTAAAGACTTTTTTTTTACATTCTTAAGAGGATTCGAGATGCATGGTTAAACCAATCAGAGTAGAGCTAAAAAAGTGATTTAGATCGATGTCCTTTCGTTGTAAATTTTAAAATAAAGTAAAATTTATAAACATGCGCATAAAAACATAGTTTTCTTATTGATTGTTTTTCTAAATAATACTATTATAAACATGTTTTACAGTAATAATACAGAATTAATGATACAGTGAAAATACATATCAAGTTGAACACAAAGTTAATTTTGACCGAGCTAAGCTCGGTCTCCCCTGCTAGTCTTATACTATAATGCGAGCAAAAATTGTGTGTGTGTGTGTGGGTAAATTTTATCTCAAAAACGGCTCTAACGATTTTCGCAAAAATTTGGGTTTTACCATTTTCGGGCACGAGAAGACCATTGGGCTAGGTCACATGTTCGAGAAAATTCGATTATTGGGTCATTTTGGATCATAATGGGTCAAGATCAAGCTATTTATGTCTAGAGAACGGCTGGATCGATTTTAAGGAAATTTTGTAACCAATCGTTTTTTGGCACGAGAAAACTATTGGGCTGGGTCACATGTTCGAAAATTTTCGATTATTGGGTCATTTTTGGGTCATTATGGGTCAAGCCATTTTTATCTAAAAAACGGCTCTAACGATTTCGACCAAATTTTACATTTTATCGTTTTGGATTACCAGAAGACCATTGGGTTTGGTAACATGTTCGAGAAAATTCGGTTAGTGGGTCATTTTTGGGGTCATTGTGGGTCATGCTATTTTTATCTAGAGATTTTCTCACGCAATTTTGACTAAAATTGCATTCTATGGTTTTCGGGCACGAGAAAAACATTGGGCTAGGTTACATGCTCGAGAAAAAATTTTAATGGGTCATATTGGGTTATTAAGAGTCTGGGTCAAGCTATTTATATTTAAAGAACCGCAGAATCAATTTCATCGAAATTTTGCCTGTAATAGTTTTTTGACACGAGAAAGCTAATGGGCTCACACGATCGAGAGATTTCGATTATAAGAGTCATTTGTGGGTCATGATGGGTCATAATGGGTCATAGTCAAGCTGTAGCTAAAGAACAGGTGGATCGATTTTAACGAAATTTTGTATACAACATTTTTTTGGCACGAGAAAACTATTGGGCTAGGTCTCAGTTCGAGAAATTTCGATTACTGGGTCATTTTGGGTCATAAAAGGTCTGGGTCAAGCTATTTATATGTAAACTACGACAATATCAAATTTAATGAAATTTTGTATGTAAGTTTTTTGACACGAGAAAATTAATAGGCTATCTCACATGTTTGAAAGATTTCAATTATAAGAGGTTATTGGTCATTATATTATGAGTCATGATGGGTCATAATGGGTCATGTCAAGCTATATCTAAAGAACAAGTGGATCAGTTTTAACGAAATTTTGTATACAACATTTTTTGGCACGAGAAAATCATTGGGCTAGGTCACATGATCGAGAAATTTCGATTAATGGGTCATAAAGGGTCATAAAGGGTCTGGGTCAAGTTATTTATATTTAAAGAACGGCAGGATCGAGTTTAACGAAATTTTGAGTGTAACAATATTTATACACGAGAAAACTAATGGGCTAAGTCACATGTTCGAGAGATTTCGATTATAAGGGTCATTTGTGGGTCATGATGGGTCATGGTCAAGCTATATCTAAAGAATGGGTGAATCGATTTTAACGAAATTTTGTAAACAGCATATTTTTGGCACGAGAAAATCATTGGGCTATGTCACATGTTCGAGAAATTTCGATCAATGGGTCACTTTTGGGTTATTCTTATTTTATCTAGACAATGTCTCGCGCAAATTTGACTGAATTTTATATTCTATCGTTTTCGGACACAAGAAAATCATTGGGTTAGGTCAGATGTTTCAGAAAACTCAATTAATGAGTCATTTTGGGTCATAATGGGTCAAGGTCAAACTATTTATACCTAAAAATTGGCTCAATCGATTTTATCTAAATTTTGTATTTAACGTTTTTCGGCACGCAAAAATTAATGAACTAAGTCACATTTTCGAGAGATTTCGATATAAGGGTCATTTGTGGGTCATGCTAATTTTATCTAGAAAATTGTTCTCACCATTTTCAGTATATTTTCTATTATATCGTTTTCGGGCAAAAGAAAACCATTGAGATAGGACACATGCACGTAACAATTCAGTTAGTGGGTCGTTTTAGGTCTTAATGGGTTCGGGTCATTCTAATTATATATAACAACGACTCAGTCAATTTTACCTAAATTTTGCAATAAAACGTCTTTTGTCACGAGAAGACTATTGAGCTGAGTTGCATATTAAACAAAATTATATTAGTGGGTCATATCGCTTCATTGCTGAATACTGTCATGCTAATTTTACTTAAGAAATGGCTTAAACGATTTTGATTCATTTTATACTCTACTGTTTTTGATTACCTGAAGACCATTGAGCTAAGTCACATGTTTGATCATATGTGATTAGTGGATCATTTGGGTAAAAAAGGGTCAGGATCACGAGACTATGGCAAAAGCCAATAAGTTGGCGATATTTGACAAAATACTGACGAAATTTGGCCGAAAAATAGACTATTAAGGTTACGAAACCAAAACACATATTTGGCGCCAAATGAAAGAATGTGTCCAAATTTGGTTATATCTGGCAAAAAATATTGTCTTTCAGAATGTGAAGAAATTTCTTATACATTCTTAATAGTCTTCGAAATGCATAGTTAAACTAATCAGAGTCGAGCTATAAAAGTGATTTGGATTGATGTCCTTTCTTTGTAAATTTTAAAATAAAGTAAAATTTATGAACATGTGCATACAAACATAGTTGATTGTTTTTATAAATAATACTATTATTAATAACATGTTTTACAGTAATAATACTATATCGAGTTGAACACAAAGTTAATTTTGACCGAGCTGAGCTCGGTCACCCCTGCTAGTATTATATAAAAATTTAATTACAGCTGGTGATTTCAATGTCAATTTTACAAATAATACTAGAAATGAATTTTCAATATATTTTCATCCTTGGTTTGACACAAATCTATTAAGGCTGTATTTCGAGCGATTTTCTCCAAGGAAGATAATTTAACCTATAATTCCCCTGAAAATGTCCTAAAATATTATTCAATAATTGGAATAAGCTATTCCAATAGATATCAGGAAAGAGAAATAAAAATATTTTAGTTAATTTTTTTAAAATTTAAATGGGAAAATTCGTTTTTATGTGCATTGACTATAAAATTATGTTTAGCGACCTTTGGGTGCCATGATCACAAAAATTGCGCTAATGGCGGAAATATTTTATCTATACTATAAAAGCCAAACGTATCTGTGCGTAACGCATACGTCATTTTGCGAATGGCAACACTTTTCCATGAAATTTGGTTTTGCAATTTTTGCTGCAGCAATCTTTATACATCTAAAAATGTAATATTTTCAATTTTTACATAAGTGTATAGGAAAAAAAAATGTACTTTTAAATGCAATTTGTTTGAAAGCTGTATTTCAATTTGTTTTTGAGATATTAATTTTTTTTAGTGTTTTTGTGCGAATTTTGTGACCGTGGCAACAGAAATGCGCTACTTTCTCTTACAATTGAAAAGAAAAATGAAATTAAAATTTCGTATGTCAATTTTGAGAAAATGAAAATGATGACAGGTTTAGATTTCACGTGAAATTTTATGATCGGGTCAAATTGATTTTTTTTTTTTTTTCATTTTTACCAAGCATAAGAGCTTCAATTGATAAATTCATCATAATAACTTAACTTTATCATGTTTTACTTATTACATATGCAATTGAAGTTTAATAATTTGGACAACTGTCTCTTATAGAAATGGTATTTTGTTAATTTTAGCTTAAAATAACATTTCTTTTAGAGTTAAACTGACCAATATAAGATGCATTTTTTATTGTAGCTAATTTTGTGCGTTGTTATAAATCAATGAAACAGTTTCTTCTAAAATATTTTCTTTCGTCGAAGTTCGACGGGTTCCACCTCGTATTTATAACATCTGATTTTTAAAAGAAGTAGATAAGAATGCCACGAATCTTATGCGAAAAGAATAAAAATTTCTATTCGCATTATTTTTCTACAAAATATGTATTATCTAAAATTAATTGAATCTGTCAATTTCTGTACGAATATATTAAAATTAATTTCGTTTTTTCACGTTTTTTGTCCATTGATTAAATAGTTCAATGTTGAGCGAAATAAGGAAAAGTACTGGTAATATTTAAAAGCAACGGTGGTTTTCTTATATTCAATATATAATTATCAAAAAATTTAAATGACTAGTATTAAAAAATGCTCTGACGAGCACCAAAAAAGGTTAATATGTTTTAAAGTATGAAAAAGTGTTTGACAAGAGCTTCTAATTGAGAATGAGAAAGGACAAGGGGTCCCTTCTTGGCTGCAATTCACTGTCAATGCCAAATTTGAAAAAATCATATTTGCGCTTTTTCCATATAAAAGAAATCAGCCACTGTTACGATAAAATTGCGTATTGTAAAGGCATAATTAGAAAAGACACAGCGTGATTAAACATGAATGTAAATCAAAAAACCATAGTTGCCGCAGCCACTGTTGAATTCAGACATTTTTCTCCGGGAGGGTCTTCTGTGGCTTCTGGGGGATACAATAGAGTTCTAAGGGGATTATACTTTTTTATCATTAAAAACACAAAATCTCAAATTTTATTGGGAGGGGGGGGGGAGCATTTGATACCTTCGGGAGGGAATGTCCCCCCGGCCCACCTCCTGCATTCAACACTGCCTGCAGCGTATCACATTCACGCAGTCCCACCATAAACTATCGCAGTGTAAAACAGCACAGAAAACTGATTTGTAGTGCAGTTGCAGTGTAGAGTCAACAATGCAGTTAACATGTAAAGCACGATTGAAAGTTTTACTAAAATGTAAAGATAGAAAGTTTTACGCAAATTTATTTTATATGGAAAAAGTGCAAATATGATTTTTTCAAATTTGGCATTGACAGTGAATTGCAGACAAGAAGGGACCCCTTGTCCTTTCTCATTCTCAATTAGAAGCTCTTGTCAAACACTTTTTCATACTTTAAAACATATTAACCCTTTTTGGTGCTCGTCAGAGCATTTTTTAATACTAATTAATATATTTACCTTATGAAATACATATATGAGGAAGGTAGCAGATTCTATATTTTACAAATAATTTTCCATAGCTAAAATATGATTGCCATTGAAAATGAATAGTTTCAAGTGCATTTTAAATGTTTTCAAACTCTTTTGAACATAATAAAATTGTTATGGATCTATGATGTAAATATTAAGATATATATTCTGTACAACCTGTGGTGCAAAGAATCTTTCTTATTAATTTACAGATCCACACAAAAAGCATTCCAATGCATAATGGCATGGAGGGAAAACATCGTTTTTTTTTGGGGGGGGGCGTTTTATTAAACTATTTCACGTTTTATGAAATAAATATACGTTGCTGAGGTTTATTACAAGTTACTTCCTGTATAATAGGAAGCAGATAGTATTTACAGGGACATACAAAAGATTCCGGCTACTATACTGTATCCGAAGTACTGTATACTGTGACACCAAGGTATGAGTATTTTTAAAACTTCGCTATAATATAACGCACCTCATTTGCTACGCTTAACGTGCAATTTTCAACTTCTTATTTTTATTTTTATTTTCTTCTATCTTTACAAGAAAAAAGTATTGTATTCTTGAAAATGTTCGAATCCCGATTTTTGACGAATTTACGCGTGTTTAAGGGTCAGAGATTACGAAAACTATGTACAAAATGCTTGTCTGTCTGTGTGTGATATAAATTTTGTGGGCGCTCTATCTCAAGAACTATTGCACAAAAATTAATAAAAATTTATAATCAGGTTGCCTCTGATATAAATCGATGCTTTGATATTGGTTAGTTTTTGGGATAAATCGCTCAACAATGGCGCTGCTATGCTGCACGATTTCCGCAACAGCTCTATCTCAAGAACTATTTCACGGATTTTAATCAAAATTCAGATTCAGTTAATCCTTGATATGAATAGGTTTTGTTTATGTTTTGGTGTCAATAGCCTTACAGGTGACGCTGCTATGCTGAATTTTTCCCCATTCCCGAATAGCTTTATTTTTAGAACTAATGTACGTACTTTCATCAAACATAAGATTCAGGTATACCCTGATAAATTTAATTCCTAATAATGTTTTGGTGTAAATCATCCAACAGATGGCGCTTTTATGCTGCATTTTTCCGGATATGCGCAATAGTTCTATTTCAATAACTGATCCACCGAATTTCATACCTTTAAAATTCTCACGATGAGCTTAGATTGTCATTTAATTTTGGCACTGTGATAGCGAATTTTGTAGCACCAACAAATATGCGATAGGAAAAAGTTTTGGGATTGACACATCCGACTAGCTTTAATATAATATGAAACACTAGAGAGCTTTTACAATTAACCAGTACTCTTTTTAATCTCAGAAGTTAAAAAAAAAAAAAAAAAAAAAAGAACGATGATAATCATGTATCTAAATATTTAAACTGCCAAATATCGAAACTTTTTTGTGCAAGTTCACATTTAATAATCGCCACGTCTCAGTTGAACTCTGTTTTATTGGTAAATTTAATTTTTTTCTGATTAAATAATGCTTAAGATTTAACAACAAAACATTTTTATGTTGTTTCAGAAACAGTAATAAACAGCTTACTGTGGATGGCTTTACAAAAATTAGCTTTCTTACCATATGGATATTTACTGGATTCCTATAGGTGGAAAGTCTTCAGCGGGGAGATTTCTCCTGACTGTTTAAATACGAAGTGGTGGGAACTGAGGTAAGCAAATAGTTTCTGAAAACAACATTTCTCAATCCAGTTTGAGACAGCGACACACTATGGTTTTCTATAAAATTTTGCTTCACGCCATCTATCTATCTTCTATAATAAAGGCCAAACGTATCTATGCGTAACGCATACGTCATTTTACGAATGGCAACACTTTCCTCTCCAATTTCGGTTTTGCAATTTTCGCTACTGCAAATTTTACACTTCTAAACATCGTACAATTTAAATTTTTATACCGTCGCGTCGTATAGAGAAAAAAAAATGTACTCTTAAATGCAATTTGTTTCAAAGTTGTATCTCAATTTTTGAGGCCTAAATTTTTTTGATAATTTGTAGTACCAATTTTGTAATTATGGCAACATAATCACTCCATTTTCTCTTAAAATTGAAATTTAAAAAAATAGAAATTAAAATGCGCATACTATTTCAAAAATATCGTCTGTTGTAAAAGCCGGAGAATTTTAGTTTTATTTCGTTTAATAACTTGGATAATTGAGTACTATTCACTATTGGTTTTGTTATTTTTAGCTTAAAATAATATTTGTTTGAGATTTAAACGGATCAATATAAGATGTATTTTTTACTGTAACTAATTTTGTAGATTTATTATAAATCAGTGAAACAGTTCTTTCTTAAAGATTTTCTTTCGTCAAATTTCGACAGGTTCCGCCGTGTATATCTAAAGGATCAGTCTGATTTTTTAGACTTCAGCCCGGATTTTTCTACTGGACCAATTTTGATTATTATTATTATTATTATTATTATTATTATTATTATTATTATTATTATTATTATTTTAATGAAAGCTGTTCATCTGTAGATGTAGCCGTACTAGTTTTTTTTTTTATTTACTTCCATTTTTATATTTTATTAACCATTTGGAAAATGGTTGTTGCCCTTGATCTGATATACATTTGAATCCTTGTGATGTCCGCGTTTTATTTGTTTTCTGATTGGTCCATGGCGTATGTAAGGTATAACTACGTAATCACGACGATTGATACGATTACGTATCAATCAATATGTAAATCAATAAATATATATCAATATATAAATCTGTTATTACGTAAACCAGTTTTTTTTTTTTGGGGGGGGGGGGGGAGAAGGGTGGTCAATAAAAAGATACAGTAATCTACTATTTTCCCTTTGCTTTCAACAGGAACGGAATAATCATGCTGCCACGATAATAAAATGAGTACTAAAAGCAACAAAAATTAATAACACAAAAACAAATTGAAATGCAGCTTTCAAACAAATTGCACCTAAAAGTGCATTTTTAGACACACGGCAGTGTGTCAGCCAAATTCACAAAGTAAAAGGCGACACACTGGCCGTGGGTTCTATTACCCAAACCACTTCGGGCCACTTTTGACCAATCAAAAACTTAAATTCTATTCGACCTATACACACTTGCAATTTTTTTATGTCGTCTAAGACCATCTTCTAATTTCCGAATCCTATTAATTTTCTTTAAAAATATTTTACCGTTCACGAGAAAGTGACGTCTGAAAACCGCTGTTTTTACCACTGACTCACTGACTCACTGACTCACTCATCAAAATGTTCGACTACTTCAGGTGACTAAGGAAGTTGAAATTTTAGTGGAGGTAGGTTATTGGATCTATAAATAGGAAAAAATCAGAAATCACCATTAATTAAACATTAATGGTTGATTAGAAGATAAATTATTGGATTACAATGGGGTTTATGAGAATTTCACAAAATACTAGAAATAGTGCCAAGTTGACGTCACTTTTGGCGAGTATTGTGGCTAATCTCTGAAACTTCCGAACCGATTTCAAAATTAATGGTACCAAAATGATGGTATTCGCCCCGGTTCAAACATAGGCTATATTTTATTCGAATACCATTAACCAAAAGATGGTGAAGAAGCAAAAAACATTCTAAAAATGCAACTTTTGTGTTACTGAAGGACCTAGAAAATTAAAATTTGGCATGTTAATTATTTATAAGATATAAATGATCTCTAAGGACATTTGCTAAAAAATATGGAATTCAAAAAAGGGTGAAAATGCGCGAAAACCGTTCTAAAAATGTTCTAAATTGTGATTTTTAAGCAATTTCAGCAAACAACAAACCGATATTAAAAGTAATAATATCAAAATGATGGTGATAGTCCTTGCTGCAATACAGGCTATATCTTATGTCAATTCCACTAACCCAAAGGGGGTAAAAGAGCAGAAAGCGTTCTAAAAATGCGATGTTCCTTATGTTAAGGGCCTAAAAACATAAAATTTGGCATGTTCATTAATTATAAGACACAAATGATCACTATGAACATTTGTTAACAAATACAAAATTTAAAAGGGTTAAAAATGCGTTCTAAAAACTTTCTAAATAGCAATATTTAAGCAATCTTGGGTTGTTAGCGAACCGATTTAAAGAAAAAAAAGATGCCAAACTGATGGCGACAGTCCTTGCTCTAACAAAAGTATTCGATAAATTACCAGATTACAATGGGAGTCTATGGGAATTTTGCGAAATACCAGAAATAGCGCCATGTTAGCATCATTTTTGGCGCGTAATTTTTGTCGTCAATTTAGCGATATTTCGCCAAGTTGATTACAAACTTTTTGGTCAACGAGATAATCAAGTAAGTACCCAATCCCGTAAAAGAAACATCCTTATTAGTGGAATTTAAAGGAACATAAACAGTCCTAATGTTAAAATTTTTAAATTTGACTAAAAAACAGTGAATAAATGCAGGAAAAAGCTGCAAGATTAATTAATATTAAATAAAACTAATTATTTAACTAATTTAACCTATTTATTTCAAAAAGGAAACAAATACCTACTTATTTGACAAAAAATAAGGATATCCTATCAAAAACATGAATGAGAAAAAATGCCATGTTCGTTAAAGGTTTCGCTCATAAAAGAAGTGATTTGACAAAAAACAATGATATCCTGTCCAAAACATGAATGTAAAAGAATGCCAAGTTCGTTAAAGGTTTCGCTAATAAAAGAAGTGAGATCTAACTGCAAACCAAGTTCTTTCGGAGCTCCTTAAATCATAGCTCCTGTCATGCATAATATTATTCAATTGCTTAAAATGATTTGTTGCATGTAATATATGACTACATAAGATGTTATTACGTTAGACACATTTTGATCATATGAAAATGATATTTATTATTATGATTATTTTTTTTAATATAGAATATATTTATAAGTTTAAAATTTTAATCTTTATATCATTTACCAAATAGTCGCTGTAATTTGCTATATTACATTTTTTTAAAATACTCTGAAACAAGATTTGTTAAAATATCACAGTATGTCTTGTAAATTTCTTTTCTTTATTTTAAAAAGCTTTTTATGAAATTTCTTCCAAATGGTGCAACCAGATGAAGCGTTTCTCCCTATCATATTATTATAGCGAAATTTATTTTGCTTTATCTCATCTCAGTAATCAGAAGCGTGATTTCTTCGTCGTGTCAACGTATTCAAAAGAAAAAAAATTCAATAGTTTTCATAAAATTTAACCACAGTAAAAATGATTGTGTGCAATTATACATTAATCACGGAAGAATGAATTATTTATTGAGAAATAATATTAAGTAATCTATGTAAATAATGTATTTAAAGGACAAGGCTGTTTTCTTAGTCATCTAACCTGAGCTTTTTACTGAACTGATTTCAATAGTTTTATTTATTTATTTATTTATTTATTTTATGAATGCTGTGCATTTGTAGATGTTCCCGCACTCGCTATCTATCTATCTATCTACCTACCTACCTACCTATTATTATCTATCTATCTATATTATAAAGGCCAAACGTATCTGTGCGTAACGCATACGTCATTTTGCGAATGGCAACACTTTCCCATGCAATTTCGGTTTTGCAATTTTCGCTACTGTGAATGTTACACTTCTAAACATTGCACATTTTAAATTTTTACACCATTGTGTAGAGAAAAAATTTTACCTTTAAATGCAATTTGGTTGAAAGTTATATCTTAATTTTTATTTATAAGTTATATTATAATTTTTTTATGATTTTTAGCACTAATTTTGTAATTGTGGCAACAGAACCACTACATTTTTTCTCTTAAAGTAGAAAAAAAAATCGAAATTAAAATGCATATATTTTGTCATAAATATCGTATGTTATAAAATCCGGTGAATTTCGGTTTTACTTCGTTTTCATTCATCAATTAAATGATTTCAAGTTTTGAATTAAAGTGATTTTAAAATGGTCAAATTAAAATACCACTTTTTAAACATGGTGAATACGAATATGAGAAGTGCATGTGTAAACTTTGGAAAGATGAAAATGATAACGGGTTTCTCGTGAAATTCTATGATTGTGTCAATTTGGAATAATTTTTCTTTTCATTCGCATTTATACCAAACACAAGACCCTCAGTTGATAACTTCATTATAATAACTGATCTTTATTATATTTTACTGATTACATATGCGATTTAAGTTTAATTTTAATAATTTGGACAACTGAATTTTATAGTATTTTGTTTATTTTAGCTTAAAATAATATATTTTTTTAAGAGTTAGACTGTCTAATATAAGATGCTTTTTTTCTGTAACTAATTTTGTAGATTTGTTATAAATCAAAGAAATAGATATTTCTTAAAAAGTTTCTTTCGTCGAATTTCGACGGGTTCCACCTTGTAATTATAAAGGTCAAACGTATATGTGCGTAACGCATACGTCATTCTGCGAATGGAAACACTTACAAATTCAAAATGAAATTTCAGTTTTACAATTTTTGGTACTGTAAAATTTTAAACTTCTAAACATCGCACATTTTCAATTTTTACACCGTCGTATAGGTAGAAAATTACTTTTAAATGTAATTTGTTTGAAATCTGTGTCTCAATTTGTTTTTGATTTATTAATTTTTTGGTAACTTTTAATATTTTTTTTAGTCATCGTGGCATCAGAACTCCATTTCTATTTAAAGTAAAGGGAAGAAAGTCATAGAGAAGAAAGATGATGGAGATGCAATATGCCGTGAAAATGGTTTGCAATATGATGAGTGTTATTGCTCAAATTAAAATGCCCTTATTCGGCCCAAACAAAGAAAAAAAATAGTATAGGGGCTGAATTCTTTGACATCGCCCGTGTATTTTTATTCTAAATGAAAATAAACAGCTTATATTTAAGCACTCTAAAGTAGCATCCCATTGTCTTATGAATTAAAAACTGCATTACTAAAAGTTTCCTTCATTTTTGTTCATTTCTGTTTGGGCCGAATGTAGCAGATTTTAGGATTATATTTTGGTATCACCTCCAGCCATCATACTTCATCTCTATTCATTCTCTTTATGAAATATAAGAGAATGAATAGGTATTTCATTCAGGTATTTCATATAAGGTATTTTTCTGTACTTTTTTGTTGTCATTTTTTTCATAGAAACTGGGGGAAAATATTCCATTTCAAATAAATGCTTGGTACGTGAAGAATACAGCCTTTTATAAAATCCTCTGAATTTTGGTTTTATTTTGCTTCTATTCAGCAATTAAATGTTTTTTAGTTTATTGCAAACTTACTTTACAAATGATACAACACTTTCTCTTTACAGAAAGGTGTTTTAAATAATATTTGTGTGACTTTCCTCCGCATTTTCTTAATTCGTATAAAAAAACTGAAAGAATGCAATTTTATTTATCCGTGTATAATAATAATTTCTGAATTTTGAAAATAAATACGAATTAATAATTTCTGATAAAAACTGAGCCATTATTATAAACTAACAAATTAAGGCATATGAATCATTAATTGCCGATTTATTTTGCCGAGCTACTTAAATGACGACTTTTTTTTATAATTTATTTGTTTAATTGCTGTTTTGTTAAATTTAGGTTAAAATAATATTTGTTTAACAATCAATATAAGATGCATTTTTTATTGTAACTAATTTTGTGAGAATGTTGTATTTTATTTATTTTTTATTTTTATTTATTTATTTATTTATTTATTTATTTTGAGGGTCGGTGAATTAGTTCTTTCTGAAACATTTTCTATCGTCAAAATTCGACGGGTTCCACCTCGTTTTTTTTAAAGTACAATTTTTATATTTCAATTTTATTTAAAAAATATTTTAAGAAATTTCTTCACATGGTGGCAATCGGGTTAGTTGCATGGTTACAGAGAGAAGGGAGACCCAGTGTGTGTGTGGGGGGGGGGGGAGAAAGGGAAATTATCATATCACTAGCAAAAGCTATGCTTTGTTTGGATTCGCAAAGCATTATTTCAATATACAATAATAATAATTCAATATACAATACAATAATAACAAGTTATACAATAATAATAATTTTAAAAAATCTAGGGTCGATGTGCCAGTAATGGACCACCTTCCAGTAATGGGCCACCTCGCATTTTTTTGTTTATAAAAAAATAATAAATAATAGTTTAGCTTTTATTATTTTTTCTTAACTCCACCTTGCATGCTTTATAAGCTGGATCAATTTTTTACACTTTTCGTCAAAACAATTAGGAAGCAGAAAATAAAGTTTCACGGTTTTTCTGTTTTTCACTGAATATCTTAATGAACATGCTAAGAGCAGACTTTACTTACTTAGTTTATAACTTTTTTATTTTTCCGTAAAAATTGAATGTTTTTGTTTGGTTAGCAATACAAAACATCGAATTTAATGTACCAATGGCCATTAACAAAATTTTATTTATTTTTAAGATTTTAGGAGGGGTGGTCCATTACTGGATTGCTTATTTCGCGATTTTCCAGTAACGGAATGACCAGTGACCAGTACAAAAAGTGTTATTTCAGTAGAGATAAAATATTTTGATTTAACTGAAAAGCTAAATAATCAAATTTAATACTTAAATTTTACCTATTAGAATTTAATAAAGGCAATTTCTTTATAAATAGTTGTTTTTAAAAAGTCATCCAAAATTGATATAAAACACAAGCAGAACATTTGATAAAATCTAGATGTGCCGTTACAAAAGAAGTTGGTTCAGAAATGTAAAATCATATTTGGAAGAAGATATTATTAATATTTTCTTACGAATTTTAAAGCATACAGAGAGAATTTTCAATAAGGTTAAAACAAGGTTTCTTTTGTGCTCTTAAAACAAGGAAAATTTTGGGACCAAAATCAGTTAAAGATGTGTATTATGTAATACCAAATGACGAAAAAGAACAAATCACTGTTATGGGATGTTTTTCAGCAAATAATGAGATTGTTCCGTTGGTGATAATATATCCATATAAGCATCTCTGAAGGGAAATTGTGGAATCAATCTGTACCAAATTTGGTGGGCTATATGATTATCTGAAAATGGTTGGTAGTGCAAGAACATTTATCATTTTAAATGCATTCTAAAATTCCATATTGAGCAGTTTGGACTATCGGAAAGGTAAGATAAAATTGAAGATCTGTTATTTATATTTCACAGTTGCAGAGCACATCACTTAGATAACGATATGAATGAACATTGGAGACTTTTTTTAATGCCTTATTTTATCTAAACTTGATTTCAGTAAAACATTGTCTTTATCTTGTAAATCCTTTAAATTTAAATATTTTGTTGTATACCTTTACAATATAAATCCTTTAATGTTAGTTAATAATAAACAGTTAATAATATCATTAATATTTTGTTTTATATCCACATTATAAATCCTTGATTATAATAAATTCATAACTTAAATTTAAATATTTTGTTTTATGTTATTTCATTATAAATCCTTTAATGTAATGAATTTCTAACTTAAGTTTTAATATTTTTTTTTTATTATTATGCTTTCATTAAGTTTTGGAGCAAAATACAATTGAAACCAGTTGGAAATTGCACGTGAAGCGTAGCAAATGAGGTTCGTTCGTACGACAACGAAGTTTTAAAAATATACAGATCTTCCTGATATAGTAGACAATACTTCGGATACAGTACAGTGGTTGAACTCTTTGTGTTCCTATAAACACACAGGAAGTAATTTTCATTACACCTCAGCAACGTATATCATATTCATAAAATGTGGTACAGTTTAATATAATTAAAACATGTCCCAAACAATGTTTCCCCGTATAGTATTATGTAGTGGAATACTTTTGTGTGGCCCTGTAATTTAATAATAAATATTCTTTGCATCTCAGATTGTACAGAATTTATATTTTAGTATATATATGCGTCATAGGTTCATGTCAATTTTATTATGTTCGAATGAGTGTAACACCATTAAAATGTATTTGCAACTTTTTCCCCCTTTGACTGTAATGTAACGGAATACTTTTGATAGTCCCTGTAATTGATCTATGCATCTGATTATCATAAGATCTGAAATCACTCGACAAAATTATGTAATATTTATATGTTTTAAATTTCAAACGATTAAAATGCATTTCAAACTTTTTTCCCCATTGACCGTAATGTAACGGAATAGTTTTGATTTCCCCTGTAATTGATCTATTCATCCGATTTTCATGAAATTTGAAATGACTTGACAAAATTATGTAATAATTATGTATTTTAAATTTCAACCGATTCGGTTGGATAGTTTTTGCGTTGTTATATGCGGACAGACAGATAGACGGACAGAAAAACGGACAGACGGACGGACTGAATGACAACTATAGGTGCTACGTATTTACATAATTACGAACGCACCTAAAAGCAATCAGCTGTTATTTTTGTAGGGTGGCCCATTGCTGGAACATAGGCGGCCCATTACTGGAACATAGGTGGTACATTACTGGGCTTTTGGATGTTTAGAATATTTCTATTATTTAAAATTAAATTTTTATTTCTATTGGAAAATGTAACTATGGGATTAGTTAAATATTGTTGAAAGATTAATATAATATGAAAAAAATTTGTACACAATAATTATAACTATTAATAAAAAATTATTTTTTAAAGAAATTCCTTAAGGGGGTCCATTACTGGCACATCTACCCTATAAAGAAGACTCCCTCAAATCCGCACTCCTAAAATCAGCAACTCTCTAAAATCCGCACATATTTTACAGATGTAATCAATGAACCATTCAGTTCAGGTGTAGATGCAAAATGTGACTTTTTTAGTTTTATATCAATTCAATATATTTTTTAATTTGTAATTTTTGTTAAGGTTATTGAATTCATGTTTTTTCATGAAGAAAGAATAATTTACTTCTGTAAAAATAAAGATATTACTGATATCATTGATAATTACAATCTTACCAAATACGTTTATGTATTAATCAAGCTTTTTTAGCTATTAAGTCTGTCTAAACCTGAAACAAAGCTTCATTATTTTATGATCTTGATGTGAATTAGTAATGTACCTTTATGAGGCAAGTTTCATTGAATAATTTAGAAAAACACATTTCATCTTTATAATGAATATTCAATTGTACATTATTGATTATTAATTTGACCTTTGCTTTTAGTATTTTTATCATTTTAAAAACTATGTAAATTTTTATTATTTTAGTTTATTGCTTATTTTAATATTTTAGCATATTGTAAGCATTCATTATACTTTTGATTTCATTATTAATTACATTCAAATTACTTTTTAAAAAATGTAAACAAAGCATTGACCAGAAATCTGAAAAACATCTGGTCCCAAGCTGTGCGGATTTGAGGGAGTTTACTGTACGTGTACATGCATCCTTCGAAATTTAAAGCGCATTTACGAGCACATGCATTCTCTGTCATAAGAAGTTCGCCCCATGTCGTCGTTTTTTCACGCTGATATCTAGAAGATAAATTATGTTCGCGTTCTTTTCGACCAGTAAGTGACCGTTTTCTTGGCATATTTAGATGCGTTCGTAATTATGTAAATATGTAGCACCTACAATTGTTGTTCAGTCCGTCCGTCTGTCTCTCTATCTCTTTGTCTGTCCGCATATAACAACGAAAAAACTACCCAACCGAGTCGTTTGAAATTTAAAATATATACTTATTACATAATTTTGTCGAGTCATTTAAAATTTTATGAAAATCGGATGCATAGATCAATTACAGGGTCAATCAAAAGTACTTTGTTACATTACGGTCAATGGGGGAAAATGTTTCAAATGCATTTTAATCGTTTGAAATTTTAAATATATAATTATAACATAATTTTAGCGAGTCGTTTCAAATTTTATGAAAATTGGATTCATAGATCAATTACAGGGACAGTCAAAATATTCCGTAGCATTAAGGTCAATGGAGAAAAATGTTTCAAATGTATTTTAAATGCGTTACACTCATTTAAATATAATAGAATACATGAACCTATGAAGTATATATATATATATATATATATATATATATGTATATATATATATGTGTAAGAAAATACAAAAAATCAGACCTATTTATTACTTTTTTAATAAATCGCCCCTCAATGTGGATACGAGCCCTATGACTAATAATCACGGGTTTTACAGGGCAACAAGAAACCTAAGTTTATCGTATTAATTTAAGTAAAACACATGGCCTTTTTAACTGGTAACCCCCCCTCGGGAGATGAGAAATTTCTATACATCTACGCACTTGGTCTCCAGAACTCATAATGTAAAGACTTGCGAAAAGATTTTGTTATGTTTTAAATAAATCGTAATTAAAACTCATCTCCTTGAAGTCTGTCGTTTCATGAAAATGCGACAGTTCTTCATAGTCGGCAGTATGATACCTAGTGCGGGAAAATAATCTATGAAATATAAACATCATTAAAAATACCGGACCCACAAAGGAAAGCAAAGACAGTGGTCATTCTGACTCGAAACATCGAAAGAGGCCCTGAAAAGGAGCTAATGTCTCGTCATGAGTTATCATCCAGCAAACCAGGGCCGTAGCTAGACCATATTGTCAGGTAGGGCAAAAATGTTTCTAGGGGTGGCAGATTATTTCTTCATTTTTTTAGGGTTCCGTACTTATAAAGTGAAATCGGAATCATTATAAGATCACTCCCGTGTCTGTCTTTCACAGCCATTTTATTCATAAACTAAAAAACGCGGAAAGCTCAAATTGGGGGAAGTAATAAAAACTATTGACCCACATATTTACAAATTATTAAAGATTTACAAATATATTTAAGAGGGGCGGGGTGTTAATTGAGTTACTTGAAGAAAAAAAATCTTTTATTTGTATATCGTGTATGATATACAATCGAGTCTCTCTATAACGAAACTCCATACATCGAATTTCTCTATATAACGAATTTTTAGCAGGAACGGTCCCCTTTTTTCATGATTACATTAAAAACATTCTCTATATAGCGAAATATCTATCTCCAAATAACGAATTTTCCCATAAAATGTTCTTTATTTATTCAGTTTTTAAAAAGCTTCAGAATCACATGGAATCAAATTTCCATCACTTATTTTTGATTTACCGTTCAAGGTTGAGTTTTTTATATTGCTTCTCTACATTAAATCTCCTTGATCTTTAAGTCCAACGAATGCATTCCACCAGCCCCCCTCCCACACATCTTTTAACATCCTTCGAGAAACAGTGTGAATTTAATTGTTACACATATAAAACCTGTATCAATGTGGTAATTGAAGTCAGTGTTGATTTCAGAGGGTGGCTTGGGCGGACATTCACTGCCGAAGCAATGAGATCGCCCCCGAAAATTTGAGATGTTGTGTTTACAATGGCAAAAAAATTAACGTGCGTTTTTCTTCTGTGATTTTTATTAGAATTTTATTAAGTTTTTAAATAAATGTCTATACTCTTTTTTGAAACTGTTCAATTAATTAAGAAATAGGATATTACGTTAATATTTATAGTTAAACGCTCCAAATTTTTAATTAAACGTATGAAAAATAATACTTGTTCAAAATTTGAACATTAAACAGAAATTTTAACGGCTTTCTCTATTTAACATATTTTTCTATATAACAAATTTTTTACTGAAACAATGGATTTCGTTATATAGAGACTCAACTGTATTGTGAAAGCTTTCGTTACGCTGAACTCAAAAATATATTTCTTTTAATTTTAGGTATTATACTTTCAGAGATATAACCGAAAATACAGTGGGAAAATATGTACCTCCCCCCCCCCCCATCTAATTCCGAATCTACTGAAACTAAAATTATGAAAAAATTAGTGGTTATAGATGTTACTTTAAACCTTGCAGGAAAACTATAGCGATTACTCTAGATAGCAGCTTTTGAGAAAAGCATATTTTATTGTTGCACACAAATTTAGATTTGGGGGCATTGAGCAAAAGTATTGAGAAACATTGGTGGCACTTATCGTAGCAGAAGTATAAAAACATTGTTGAAAATGATTTTTGAAAAAATTCGTCGATAATTAGCCGAGATATTAACCCTTAAAGACAGGAGTGGTTTGGGCATAAATAATGAGTGGCGGTGTACTCTGCATACTATCAGCTTTTAAAGCCCAGATAATAACTTTTAACAATATATTTGTGTAATGCAGTACATAAACCATAAAGCTCATACTTTTGAAAATATACTTATTTAATTATAATTAATCACATTATAATTAATCATATAAATCAGAATCCATATGCATAATAAAAAAAATATATCCATTTTAGTATAAGGATTTTTTTTAAAGTATTATTTGCCTTGTTTCATGCAAAGCATTTTCTAAACGGATATAGCGGCTCCTACGTAACAAAATTTTCGGTATTAAAATATCTATTTTTTAAAAAAAATTCCTAGTGCATGCGAACCTTTCGTAAATAGTATGGAGTTCGCAACTAGTTTACATTGAGTGGGTCACTCATTACGACTCTTAAATACTTAAAAGTTAATTATAAACCCATCTGGAAAAACGCTTCACGAACCAAAGCGACTTTGCAAATTTGCGAGCTACTTTCTACACAATCTTCTTTAACATAATGCCAAGTTTAAACACTGAGCAAAGGCTTTTGTTAGCTACACTGGATAAAGAAAAGGTTATTACTACGCTGAATTTAGTTTTATGAAATGCCAAATGTAGTTTAAATGTACAATACCTTTTATTCTCAGTACTGACTTAAGTTTCTTATAAATAGATAAGGATAAGATTAAAAAACAGTGTTTACAGAATAGCAATATTTGATATTATTTAGACTTCCTATCACTTTGAACATTTATTGTATACTCATTCACACTTTTCTAGAATGCTATAACTAACTCTAAGTTGAATAGTTTTTTACAAATTTTTATTATTCTTTCAGCAACGATTTTCTTTTTAAAATACAGTTAATGCCTTTGCAACGAGATCTCTTTGCTTAATTTTTAATCTTTAATCACCTATTTTTCAAAACAGAAAAATTACTGTTCTTGAATCGTGAAAATGCTCCAATTAAAAGAGGTGTAAGCTTTACAATAAGAGAAAAAAAACTGGTGAGAAAAATGAAGGATTCTGAGAATTTTAAGTGGCACACGTATCAGTCGCTCAACCCGAAGAGATTTATAATACATATGTTTAATTATGGAACCCTTTGAGAGCTAGTAAAATTCTCACTTGATCGTTTATTTAGTCTTTTCTACATAGTTCATCAAACATATATATTTTGATTTTAGGGGTTTTTTTCACTTAAAACATGAGAAATTTCTAAAGCCAGACTGAAATTTTTAAAGTTTCTTCAGAGACGCAGAAAAAAAATATATATTAAAGTTTAAAAAATATATTTATATTTGGTTTAACATAAATAAATTATTTTTATTTTAATTAAATAATTTAAATATATGCATATTCTATATTCGTTTTAATTAATAATACTTTTAGGTCAATTTATTAAATGAAGGTTCACTATATTTACATTCCACAATAAAATGATAATAAAATATAAAATAAAATAAGATCAATAGAATAAATAACTAATGTGTCTTACTTATGATTTAGAAGCAGATTCCGTTTTCTGTTTTAGTCTATGCTTCTTGTAATAGATATGAATAGATGTCTCTATTTTCAAATATAACTTGTAGTTACAACTGAAGTAATCTGTTTACGTGCACCCATGTTCTCCAAATATGTGGCGTTTAAAAAAAGAACAGCCTTTATTTATTTATTCATTTATTTTTTACACTATTACATACCAAAGACTGAATAGCAACTAAAATTCAAAATGGTTTAACTATGCATAATACATAGTGCACAATGAGTTGTTATTGTGTTCATGAGTAGCTATTTACTCCTCAAAATCGCTGTCCAGTACTCAAAAATTTCCGCTGGTGGCTCGGTTCTGTCAAAGTGCCGCACACTCATAGGGTTGACAAATTGGATTCAGATAGTCCCACTGTAAAATTCTTAAAAACCAACCTTAAAAAAGCATTTCACAGTATTTCTTTATTTAGAAAAATAATGCCTTAAACACTTTAAAGAATATTTCAGAGGAAAGAACGCAATTTCAGACCACAAATTGTAAGGTGCAGGCAGACATGACCATTACTTGCGGTCACTTGTCGGCGTATTTTATGTTCGCAGGCGGTGTGTTTTATGTATGACTTTTCCATGTCAAGGAAGAAAAACTGTTTCAACTCAGTTTAACTGCAGGATAGGGAACCTTTCAATCAAGGCTGAGGTCTGTTTAAAAGAGGGAGACAGAAAAGCTTTATTGATAAACTAGCAGCCCGTCCTCCCTTTGCTTCGGGTAGAGCAAGTCGCCCAGTCCCGTGCTACTACTGACACCGCAAACTGTTACTACCACTTCATTCCATTAAATTCAACTACTAAAAACATTACCCTCCTTTTAGGTAGTCGAGTAAAAAGTAGCCTATATGTTAATCTAAGGTGTCAAATACCTTCATACAAAATTTCATAAAAATCGATCCATCCTTTCTTGAGTTATAAATGGTGTAAAGAACCCGAATTTATTTTATGTATATAGATTATAATCAATAGTATTTGCAGCGCACACGATGCAAGGATTTTTTAAGGTCATTTTTCTACACCTTGGGTTACATTATTGGTATTTTAGTGAGGATCCCTAATTTTTTTATACATATAATATAGCCTATATTCACCGGAAATAGTGTAGCTTTCCAACGGTGAAAGAATTTTTCAAATCCGTCAAGTAGTTTTGGAGCCTATTCAATTCAAACAAACAATCAAATCTTTCCTCTGTATAATATTAGTATAGATAATCAATAGTATTGGCAGTGCACGCGATGTAAGGACTTTTTAATGTCATTTTTGTACACCTTGGGTTATACATTTTTGGCATTTTAGTAAAAATCCCTATTTTTATATATATATATATAATATAGCCTATGTTCACCGAAAATAATGTTGCTTTCTAACGGTGAAAGATTTTTTCAAATCCGTCAAGTAGTTTCGGAGCCTATTCCATTCAAACAAACAAACAAATCTTTCCTCTTTATAATATTAGTATAGATAATCAATAGTATTAGCAGTGCACGCGATGTAAGGACTTTTTAATGCCATTTTTGTACACCTTGGGTTATACATTTTAGGCATTTTAATAAAAATCCCTATTTTATTTATTTATTTATTTTTTAAATATAATATAGCCTATGTTCACCGGAAATAGTGTAGCTTTCCAACGATGAAAGAATTTTTCAAATCTGTCAAGTAGTTTCGGAGCGTATTCAATTCAAACAAGCAAACAAATCTTTTTGTTGTTTCCAGTCTAAAAACTAAATTTAGGGGGAGAAGATAAAATCTGGCATGAAGGGAGAAAATTGGGAATTTCATTGTTGTATTAAATAACAATTTTTTAAAAGGAAATACTGAGTGATGAAATGATCAGAATGTTGAATTTCATTCTAGGTTGACTAAAGAGTGAAAAAATATAAATTTAACGTTTTGTCCCTTTTTTTAAAGAAATTTAATGTAGAATTTTGCGCTAGGTCGGGCAAAACTTTTTTCAGGTCGGGCTTCGCCCGACCTGACCCCCCTCTGGCTACGGCCCTGCAGCAAACGTATTCCATGTTGGGATACTGAGATATTTTTCTATCATTCGTCGGGCCTTGCCGGATTTGAAACACGGGATTCGTGAATTTTCATCCAAAAAGTGGGTTGTATCGTGGAATACTAGGATGCTATTTTTCTGCCATTCTTCACACCTTACCAGAGCGATTTTTCTGCCTGAACGGGGCATGCAGTTGTGTGTTGATCGTTCATCCTCCGTAGTGCCATAAATCATTTCAGTCAAAGCGCTCCGATGACCGGGTGAAACTGATACTCAAGATGTTTGTGATCTATGTTTTTTTTTTTCTTTCTGCTTCTCTTGCATTTCAAAAAGAGAATATACGACAACAATATATGTGACAGCAGTTTTTGGTCTGTGATTATGATCTCAGGAGAGATTGCGTGAATATATTCGACATCTACTACATGAGTATACTCAAGAGGTGGTACAGTGATTTATGATTAAAGGAATGTTTAATTTATAATATGTGAGCTCACAAGTGTACACTATTTTATTTATTTATTTATTTATTTATTTGTTTATATTAGTGCACATGTTTTTTTCCCTAATTCCTTGATTATAAAACTAATTGATTAAGGTAAGTAATATATCTCTAGTGTTATTGTTTTTATTACTTCTACAAACCATGGTTTTAAGTGTAATTATATTTTAAATTGAAAGAAAAAATGGATATCCATATTTACGTCTAATTCTTTTATATAATTAATTCTTTTTATTTATTTCATTTCACAATTCTATGCAGATGCTTGTATTATGTTGATATTATTATTATTTTTTTGAAGGTCATTTAGAATTTGTTTATATTTAGATTTTTAAGAAGTTGTCATAAAATTAATTTAAAATGGAAGCTATTAAAAAACAAAAAACTGTTCTTAAGGGAAAAATCACTCGCATAAAAAATATTATAAATCCCAAAATTGATAATGAAACTGTAACTCTTGAAGAGTTAGATTTATATGGTAAACAGGTTCAGGATATTAAAACCGAATTAAATAAACTCCATGAAAATGCCATTCTTCAGAGCGATGCATCGGAAACTGATCCTATAATTGATGAATATAATGAGATTGCACTTAAATTGGATAATTTAACCATAGCAATAAATACATCACGTAATAAGTTAACTAAAAGTTTAAATATTCACAAGGGTGGTTCAGAAAGTCTAAATAAAATTACAGGTAATGTTTGTGTAAAAACTGTTAATCTTCCAAAATTTGAATTGAAACCTTTTCACGGAGAAGCTGATCAATGGCTTTCTTTTAAAGAGAGTTTTCTTACAACTATAGATCAAAATTTGGAGTTGGGGGGCGTCTCAAAATTGCAATACCTACTGGCTAGTGTAAAGGGTCCTGCTCATAAATTAATTTCTGGATTTCCTCTCTCGGAAGCCAATTATAAAAATGCATGGGACACTCTCTGCGCTCGCTACGATAAAACTAGGGATTTAGCAATAGCACAAATAAGTAAGTTATACAATTTAAAAAACATGAAAAATTGCCCCTCTTCCTCTAAAGCTATTTTTGACATAATAGATACTTGTAATGAGTCACTTCGAATTCTAGAGTCTTTGAATTTGACTCAAAATGCTTTGGTGGATAACATGATAATTTATACTATAATTCAAAAACTAAGTGATAATCTAAAAGAACGATGGGAGCTCTCTCTTACTCATAATGATATGCCTAGTCTCGCGGAATTTTTAAAATTTTTAGAGACTCATGCCAAAAGTATGCTAGCGTTGGAGAATCCAACTAATATAGAGATAAGAAATGTAAATTATTCCCGAGATTCTTCCGATAGATATAAATTCCCCAAAAGTCAAGAAAATACTAAATGCGGTGTTTGCCTTGAGTCGCATGCTACCCATACCTGCAGAAAATTAACGAATATGCCCATAGATAACCGTTGGAGAACTGTCCAACTAAACAAATTATGTATCAATTGTTTGCGTGGTGGCCACTTTTCAAATAAATGTCCCTCCAAGATGAACTGTAAAAATTGCCATCGAAGACATCATACTTTACTCCATAAATATGATGTCCAGGGCAATACAGGGACAACAATGAATCCCGATTTGGCAACCCATAGTAATCAGTTTCAATCACAAAATGTCCATGAGTATTCCCCTGATCAAGGAATACCCCATAATGCTTTATGACGGTTTATAGTCCCGGGGTACATCAGATATAGGAATTACGATATTCATACGTATCCAAAAACTTGTCATGAGGTTCAAATACCATTTTTATTGGATAGCGGAAGTACCCTTTCCCTTATTCCAGAAAACTTAGTTGCAGCTTTGGATATGACGTCTATTCAAAGCTGTCATCCTCTTAATGTTAATCAAACCCAAGGACAAGTTCAGATTTCTGAAAAACTTCACGTACCCCTCAAAATAGGAAATATCAGGCAAAATAGCACCTTATACCTAGTTAGGTCATTCTTGCCATATGCGATACTGGGAACTCCAGAATTACAAAAATTCCATATATCGATGGACTTTTTCTCGAATATTCTGACTCAGGATGGAGTCATTCTTAAGTATGATCAAAACATTTCCAATCAAATTTCTCAGGGAAACTCATTCAATCATACATTAACTTTAACGAGTGATATGAATTGCAAGAAGCCGCTTCGTTCTCCTTCCAAATCAAGTCAAGAAATTTTGTCGCAACAAGGACAATGTTATCTTGATACTCAAATTCTCTCGGATTATGATGACAAAAGTTTTAGTCATTGTACTACTGAAGAGAACTCACAGTTGGAAAAGCTTCTAAGCGACTTCAAGGATATTTTTGCGCGCAATAGATATGACGTAGGTAGAGTCAGATGGGAACCTCAGCGGGTAACTCTCACCTCGGAACTTCCTATCTCGCTTCGACCTTACCGTGCATCTCCTAGGGACAATGAAGAAATTCAAAAACAAATACAAGAATTACTGGAAGCTAAACTTATTAAAGAGTCCTGCAGTCCTTATTCCTCTCCCGTCACTCTGGCATATAAAAAAGGAGAAGGTAAAACGCGTCTCTGTATTGATTACAGAAAAATCAATGCCATTTGTAAGACTGACTCGGAACCATTGCCCCGTATAGATTGGCTTTTGGACAGACTTGTCAATGCCAAATATTTTTCCACGCTAGATTTAGCCTCTGGCTACTGGCATATCCCACTTCATCCTTCAGACACAGAGAAGTTGGCCTTTGCAACCAATCAAGGTCTTTATGAGTGGTTGGTTCTTCCTTTTGGCTATAAAAATGCCCCAGCTCAATTTGCAAGAGCTCTTCGAAGAATCCTAGATAAACATAAAGTTAATTTTGCTACCAATTATTTTGATGATTTTATAGTTTATTCCGATTCCTATGCCGAGCATATGGATCACCTTAAAACTATATTTAACATTTGCCGTCAAGAAAATTTAAAATTAAAATTTTCCAAATGTAACTTTGCTAAATCTCAAATTGACTTCCTCGGTTATGAAATTAGTAACGGCCAAATAAAACCAGACAATGCTAACACCGAAACTATTAAAAAATTAATCCCTCCAAAAAACGTTAAAGAATTGCAAAGGTTCCTTGGTTCTGTAAACGTATACCACAAATTCATAGACAAGTACGCTAAAATTAGAGCCCCTCTAAATAAATTGTTAATGAAAGATGCTCCTTGGTAATGGTCAGATGTCTGTCAACAATCATTTGAATTGCTTAAAAACGCATTAATTTCTAGGCCTATTTTAAAATTATTCAATCCTAACCTCCCATGCCATGTCTATACTGATGCCTCAAAGGAAGCCGTAGGTGCTGTCTTAAAACAAATGGATGAAAAAGGGAACTTGCATCCCATTGCGTTCCACTCGAGACAATTAAGGCCCTACGAACAAAATTACGCTATCACAGAACTGGAATGTCTAGCAATAATCGATGCCCTTGACAAATTCCATTATTATCTTCATGGAAAACCTTTTACAATACATACTGACCATGCCTCCTTAGTACGGCTTAAGAAGGTGAAGCATTTAACAGGTAGGTTATTCAGATGGTCATTAAAATTAAGTATGTATGATTATACTGTAAAATATAACAAAGGATCCACCAATTTTGAAGCAGACATGCTTTCAAGAAATCCCACTTTTTCTGTAAATCCCCATATTCATTTATTAACGTCAGATGAAATTAAAGAACACCAACAATTAGATAATATAACAGGGCCTAAATTTCAAAAAGTTAATGACATTGTAATAATTCGCAAAAAGGGTTTTCAAAAAATTGTAGTACCATTCTCCTTGAGAGAGAAATTACTAATAAATACTCATACAGAATTTGGCCATCCCGGGATCCAAAAAATGTTAAATTTAATTTCCCCACAATACTATTGGAGCAGCATGACCCACGATATTACACAATTTGTCAAGCTTTGTGAGGTCTGCCAACTGAACAAAAAATCACACCAACCAAAATTTGGTCTTCTGGAGGCATTACCACCTGCAGAACTACCTTTCGATATAATTTCATTAGATTCAGTAGGAGGTTTTAACTATTATAATTCATGTAAAAGGTATATGCACATAGCTATTGATCACGCTACTCGTTATGTTTGGGGTTTTGCATCTAAAAATGTTACAACTGAAGTCTACATTAATATTCTTAAACAGATTTTTAATATTCAACTTCCCAAGAAAATTTTAACGGATAGAAATCCTGCGTTTACAGCGTCTAAACTTCGTAAATGGGTACATAAACAGAATGTAAAAAAATTACTTACTTCTTCTCATAGACCACAGTGTAATGGGAAAAATGAGCGTGTGAATCAGTCAATTTGCACCCGACTAAGACTTAAAGTAAATTCTACTCCTTCAAACGCCCCATGGCCCAAAATTCTGCAGGAAGTAATTAATGAGTACAATAACACACCTCATTCAGTAACCAAGTACCCTCCTGCATATTTAATGTTCGGCCAATTACCTTATCCATCAGTATTAGGCAATGAAAATTATTATCCCCCTGTAGAAGAAGCCAGAAAAGAGGCTTTCCAAAGAACAAGTGAACATCACTTGAAAAATAAAGTCAGGTATGATTTAAAGTTTGTGGAAGCGCCTTTTAAACCTGGTGACCTTGTCATAGTGGAAGAATTTCACTATCCGAATACTCGGAAGTTAAGTCCGCCTTTTTCTGGTCCATATCAAATTATGGAAAAATTATCCAATGTAAGTTTCAAAATAAATAAGCCTAATTGGCTTACAAAAAAGGATTATGAAGTAATACACGCTTCCAAACTAAGATACTTTTTTCCTAGTAATCAATTTAAACTACTTACACCAACAAACTAAAATAGTTGGTATCATATGAACTGATATTATATTATATCTAATCTCGGTTTGCATTATTATGAATATTTGGAATTTTAATTACCTTTTTGATTTATTATGAATATTTGAATTTTAAATTATTTTTGCATTGTTGTGAACATTGTGTTATGTGTAAAAGTACCATTTCTTGAACTATGTCAGGACAGTTCCATACAAATTTGAAAATGTAAATAACATTGGACTTTTCAGAATCCACCTGAAACATATTTCTTATTTTGATTATCTTATTCTATGTATAATAGTTACTGAGTGTTTTGCATTTATTAATACAATTGTTTTTATCATGTTCAATGGTGTATAGTGGTACATTTTATAACAGTGTTGTTTTTAGAGATGGTATTTGTACATTTTTTATTATTGTTATTCTATTATTTGTTAAGTATACGAAAGAAATAACTCATCTCCCATTAGCTCACTTAATGTAAAAATTGTTTACCCTTTTCAGGTGAGTATCATGGATGGAAGCCGGCCCATCCCCGGAGACTTGTCTGGAAGGGGGGGAAATTGTAAGAAAATACAAAAAATCAGACCTATTTATTACTTTTTTAATAAATCGCCCCTCAATGTGGATACGGGCCCTATGACTATTAATCACGGGTTTTACAGGGCAACAAGAAACCTAAGTTTATCGTATTAATTTAAGTAAAACACATGGCCTTTTTAACTGGTAACCCCCCTCGGGAGATGAGAAATTTCTATACATCTACGCACTTGGTCTCCAGAACTCATAATGTAAAGACTTGCGAAAAGATTTTGTTATGTTTTAAATAAATCGTAATTAAAACTCATCTCCTTGAAGTCTGTCGTTTCATGAAAATGCGACATATATATTAAAATATAAATTCTGTATAATCTGTGATGTAAAGAATATTTATTATTAAATTACAGCGTCACACAAAAGTATTCCACTACCTAATGCTATAAGGGAAAACATTGTTTGGGGCGTGTGTTAATTATATTAAACTATTTCACATTTTATGAATATGATATACGTTGCTGAGGTGTAATAAAAGTTTCTTCCTGTATATTTACAGGAACACAAATAAGATTTCGACCACTATATTATATCTGAAGTACTATCTACTATAATAGCAAGATCGGAATATTTTTAAAACTTCGTTAGAACGAACGCACCTCATTTGCTACGCTTCACGTGCAATTTCCAACTTGCTTATAATAGAACAAATACATTCCATAAATTGTTTTAAACGGCAAGCATATTAAAAATAATACTAATAGTAATTATTTCTTAATAATAAAGGTTGTAAAAAAAAAAAAAAAAAAAAAAAAAAAAAAAGCTGCTCTTTTTTATTATTATTATTATTATTATTATTTTTTTTTTTTAATGCTTACAAGGAAAGTCTCGGTACTGGGCTTTAGAGATGAGTTCGGGCTCGGTTTTCGAGGCCCGGGCCCGCCCGAGCCCGCCCGAGCCCGAAAGATTTTTCTTGTCACCAGAGCCCGAGCCCGCCCGACCCCGATACAAAAAATGTACAAAATAAAATTGTATTGTATTTAAAAATTGTTTCAAAAGTAATATCTCTTTTTTAAAATCTTCTTACATAGATATGATATTTAAATTCATTCTTATCAAAATTCGTATAAAAGAAAAATATACTTCATATGTAAAAGTATTCTCATATTCTTTCCTCCTTTAACAAGTAAATTTGATGGAAACATTTTTGTTTAATGAATCAATGCATGAAATTTGCAGAAATTACTATTTGTAAGCTAGCGAATCGAACAACGTTTTTCAATTTTCTGTAAAAAGTGTACATATTTCATTATAATGAATTCTTTTCTCATAACAATCTTCCATGATTGACAGATACCTGAAAATCAACGTAAATTAAAAAAGTGACATTGTTATTTTAAAGGTCCTATGTTTATATAGAAAAAGAGGAAACATTGATCAATTGCTTTCCGTTGGAATAACATGGTAATAAAATTTACTTACAGAGAAAAGTGACTGAACAGTGAAGGAAAACGTCCTCAGCATTGCAGAATTCATATTCATGATGACAAATGCATATAATAATAATCACTAAAGTTATTTTCATAAGAAAAACGACTATGTTTCATGCGCAATCGAATATTAAATAAATTTTAAAACCTCCACTAATGAGCTAATTCTCCTCTACCCAAAGCAGAAGAAAATATTACCTTCGTGTTATGTAACTAAATAATAAATAAATAAATGATCCCATTAAAAATTATGTTCTGCAAACGAAAAGCCAACAAAGATTAAATTTATTGTTGTGTTTGTTATGATTGACGCCATGTAAATAGATGGCGCCAATCGGAGGAAGTTCCGCAGACATAAATCTGTAATTATCAAAAATTTTTATTTGAAACAGAAATGAAATACTAAAATAAATAAACAAGCATTCAGTTCTCCCGTCATTTTGATAAAAAAGAATTAAAATGACTTGAAAAGGAATAAGTAAGCAATTTTAAGTGGAAAAAGTTACTTCAATCTTTTCTACACATGAGTAAATAAAATTTTCTGGCTTTAGAAAAAATGAGCCCGGGCCCGCCCGAGCCCGAAATCTAAAATAAAAATAGAGCCCGAGCCCGTGTCGGGCCCGGGCTCGGGCTCGGGCTTTCGGGCTCGGGCTGAACCCGTCTCATCTCTACTGGGCTTACTCAGAATAGTTTGAAAAAAAAAAAAAAAATACAAATGAAACTGCTCATGTAGGTAATAAAGGATCCATCAAATTTATCGGCGGAAGAATTTTATTGACTTGTAGAATGTGCAATATTTAATGAATTTAAACTTAAACCATGAAAAAAAAAAATTTCTTATTAATTTGTTTTATATATGTTGCTTATTGCTACAGCTATTTGATTTTATTACTGAAAAAATATTTGTGTGCATTAGGTTTTGCAAATATCTATTTTAAGTTATAGGAAACCTAGCTTTTCTTTTCAATTATTCAATTTATATTTTGAAAGCAATGTTGAATTCAGATACTTTTCTCCGGGCGGGATTTCTGTGGCTCTGGGTGGGGGGACATTATAGAGTTCCGGACGGGGGGGGGGATTTCACTTTTTGATAATTGAAAACGCAAAATCTCAAATTTTGCGGGGGGACATCTTATTGCTTCGGGGGGGAATATGCCCCCCCCCCCCGGGTCACCCCCTGAACCCAGCACCGTTTTGAAAGTTACAAAAATTCACTTTCAGTTAACTTTTAAGATTTTGTTTTAGCATCTGGAATATTAAATAGTTTTCTGTTTTTGTTTAAAATGTCGGTTTCGAGAATGAACACATATAATGTTGTTTGGGTGCTCTTTAAAAAAGATATGAAAAGGAATGTAAGGCTACATAAAGTACGGCATATCTTTTGAGAGTGCAAAATATGGTGTATCACAGCTTGACACGGAACCTTGAAATTTAAAGAAAGAAAGGCGTTAGTAGAACCTATTAAGGAAAAAAAAAAACAAAGATCATTACAGCGCCGTGTTGAAGAGGGGGGTCAAAGGATGCGGTCGCCCCGGGCGCGGAAAATTAAGGGGCGCCAAATTTATATATCCAACGTCATTTTTAGCCTGTCGCAAGAAAAAGTTCGAGGGGGGGGGGCACCAAATTGAGACTTTGTCCCGGGCGCAGTTTTCTCTTCGCACGCCCCTGATCATTAATTTATAATTCTATGTCGAATTGTTGCGCATTATACTCATTTTTAATGTTCCGTACTTAAAAAGTAAAAACGCAACCATTATAAAATCATTTCTGTGTCTGTCTGTCACAGTGATTTTACTCTTAAGCTATGAAACGTTGAAAGTTCAAATTGGGAAAAGTAATAAAGATTGTGGACTCGCATATTTACAAATTATTAAACATTTGCAAATATATTTAGGAAAAATGTATAGGGTCTAATTATTTTACTAAAAAAAAAAAAAAAAAAAAAACTTGTAACCTTGGAAATCTCAAAGTGATTCTTACTCTCACTTGTCTCGATTTTTTTATATTAATGCGTATTTCTAAAAAAAATTCCGCGTAATTTTTTCTTAATCCGTATCAGTCATATGGCGAAAAGCACTCTCACATACGATGCAGAGGAAACGAAGTGAAATCAGATTAAAAATGGCTAAAATGCATTAAATCTAAATATTTGAATGCTTAAATTTCCAATCTGCCAATGAGATTTTTGTAAAGTATGATTTTTCGCAAAAATTTCTTTACTATTAGTTATAACTCCTCTTATTCAGAATAATTTCCATATTTTTGTACAACATTTTCAACTTTCTGAACATTTGCAGTAGTTTTAATTACAAATGTTCTATAAAGAAAGTTAAATAAATATTTCATCTACTTTTTTCTTTTTATTATCGATTTGAATGAAATTTCGCCATTGTTTTATTCTCCAATTTACATTTTTTTTAAAATTTATCATTCTTTACCGGTTATAAAAATCACGTTTAAGGAAATTGTCGTCGTATATTTCAAATCCAAAAAAGAGGTTTCCATAGCAACAATGTCTAATCGTCTCTGTCATATTTTTCAGTTTGAAACAATTTTAATCAATTTAAATTGTGTTTTAAATCGTAAAATATAATAGTTAAATTTTGTTATAAGTACATATAAATGTATATGACAAAACTATACTTAAAGCAAATTAAAAATGCAAAACTAAAATTACTTAAATTAAACTTATTTAAACAAATTGAACATAGTAAGTTTTTTCTTTTAAAAAGTATTCGAAGCGTAAAAGCGCATTTTTCAAAATTTCGTTTTTACGCCAACCGGAGATAAATCGCCAAATAAACGAAATTTTCATTATTTTTTACGGACGTTGTATGGAGGTTCCGCCGAAAACTTTTTATAAACATATATACCCATATGAGAAGAACATTCTGTAATTTTTTCAGATTTTTCTGAGTATGCCCGTATGGAGACCTTCCTTGTTAGTATCGTCTGCGTAAATGATTTCACATAATAAGAATAAATCGTCTATTTGAATAACAGTAAAATATACTTTTATAATTGAATGTAAATAATTGAATTTTTACAAATTTTAAATCATTAACAACATGTTATAATTTTCATAAAAAAGGTGTTTTAAAAATTTTATAAAAAAAATCGTGAAACTATTATATGATTAAAAGGAATGAGCACCAAAATAGGCGCCATTTCCAACCAAACTTAATAAAGTATTCTATTAAAATGTATATTTTTCTCTCAAATAACATGCATTTTTAATGTAAGAAAGTTTAATGTTCTTTTACGGTTTGAAGTATAAATTCTGCAGTTATTTTCAATATTTAAAATATTTCGTCCTCTCAAAATACAGATATATAGGTTCTTTTCCTTATTTATTATTTTTTTAATGAGAAATTTTAATGAAATGATAACATTTCACGTATTTCATCATTCATAATTTAATTAATTTTTACTGAATCAGTGATTTTTATTTATTGTAAGAAATACGCACTTCCATTATTATTTACAAAAAATGAATCCGTATAATGGAAAAATATATTCAACAAAATAATAAAAATATCTTTTTTTTAATCATTCGATAAGAAAATATTATTGTCAGAATCTACAGATCATATTTTATTTCCACCAAGTCTGAAAATATTTTTTTCCTTAATTAAATTTAAACTAGTCGTTGGGGGGGGGGGGGGTGGTCACCGTAATACTTACCCATCATGGATATGCATAATATAAAGTATGAAAATAAAACGTGTGTAAATTACTTATCGAATACAGCTGAATTTCAAAACAAAATTTAAACTTATATTTAAATAGTTTTAATATACATAGTAATGCTGTATTAATGAATTGCTGGTGAGCCGATTTCGACAAATTATAAAACGCAAAAAAAAAAAATACTCAAGTAGTACCGGATTGCGGTACTACTTGCGTAAAAGAAACATCCTTATAACTCCAAAAACAATAATCATATTAACTAACAATTTACTGCATCGGATGAAGCGTCTCATTTCCAAATAAAATATATCTTTCAATTGAAATTTGAAGGAAATACGGGGCCATGAAAAATCGAAGAATGTGGAAAACAAAATTACACATATCTCAGAAACTAATAATCCGATTGACTTTGTTCTTTATAGAAAATTTATGTTATTTTATTGCCTTTTACGTCCACTCCTTAAAATAAAAAAATTCGAAAATTTTTATATACCTTTCATCAGAACGAATTTTTCGAGAGTCCGAAAAAAATAACTCCTGATAATCGAGATTACTGATATTAAATAGGCTTCGTCCTATTCTTACATACTAAGTAAATACAAAATTTCAAGTCTCTATCTCAATTTGTTCGGGAGATAGAGCGTTTACAGACAGACAGACGCCAATTTTTTTTTTTTTTTTTTTTTTTTCTAAAAATATGTTTTTTAGAACCTCCAATGTAAGAAACGTGTAAATCCATCTAAAAAAAAAGTTTGAATATAAAGTTAGTAAACAATACAGGGCTGTACATTGTACAAAAGAATTCAAGTGTGCTATCGTCTATTGATATAAATTTCTGAAAGTCAAATTTCAAACGAAACAAGTGGGTAAAAAACTAGTCGTTGGGGGCCACCGTAATACTTACCCATCATGGATATGCATATGAAAAAAAAACATGTGAAACTATTTATACAATGCATTGCAATTCATAAACAAAATTTAAATATTGTTAATATACATAGTAATGCTATATTAAAGAACTGCTGATGTACCAATTTCGACAAATTACATAAAAACGCCAAACTACTCAAGTAGTACCGAACTGCGTAAAAGAACCATCCTTATAACTCCAAAAATAATAATTCCATTAACTAACAATTAACTGCGTCGGATTAAGCGTCTCATTTCCAATTAAAATATACTTCTGAATTGAAATTTGAATGAAATACAAGGTCATGAAAAATCGAAGAATGTGGAAAACAAGATTACACATATCTCGACAACTAATAATCCGATCGACTTCGTTTTATATGCAAAATATTTGTTATTTTATTGCCTTTTATGTCCATTCCTTAGAACAAAAAAATTCGAAAATTTTTATATACCTTTCATCAGAACGAATTTTTTGAGAGTCCGAAAAAAATAGTTCCGGATAATCGAGGTTGCTGATATTAAATAGGGTTCGTCCCATTGTTACATACTAACTACAAACAAAATTTCAAGTCTCTATCTCAATTTTTTCGGGAGATAGAGCGTTTACAGACAGACAGACGGACTGCAAATTTTTTTTTCTAAAAATATGTTTTTCGAAATCTCCACTATCTAAAACGTGTAAATCCGACAAAAAAAATTTTCGATTTTCAAAACGATTGCAAGACTTACCCTATACTACGTATGATGGGTAAGTAAAAAAAAGGAGGCAAAAAAGCGAAACAAGTGGGCATCATTCCTTTTCCTTTTCTTTTACTTTTATTCGTAAACGTAAGCTTCATTCCACATATACTTCACCTATGGTCATTTGAACCCTGATTATACATGCATTCCCACATGAAGAAGAATAGGAAGGTTAAACGTTGGGATATTCCAATTATCGCGTTGGTGCATACATACATACAGAACCGGCGGGGAGTCATATTATCTCTCTAGCTTTGATAGCCTGTGAGCTAAAAACTGTTATGTATTTTTTAAAAATATATATGAAAGAAAGGGGCGAAATTTAATTGAAATTTTATAATTAAAAGAACAGTATATGATGCTTCATCTCAGTAATACACCTATTGAGAAACACTGCTCTGAAACTTTATTTGCTGTTCGTGTTTCACTATAGATTTTTAATGTAAAAAATTTTTGAATATTTTTCAGGCTGAAATACCAAGGATTATGTCCTCCTGTAAGAAGAACAGAACGCGATTTTGATCCTGGATGCAAATTTCATGTAGTATCTGATAGTAGATTCATGAAGTAAGAATCTTTTGCTTTAATTCGAGAATGATTTTATTAAATCGGGGTATTAATTGATCATTATGTTTGAATGCACCATTATTTTTGAATAATATTATATGATTATTTGATCACAAAATATGGCATTTAAAAATAAGAACCTAATACACCTTCGTAGAGGATTACAATTTATTAACCAGGTCCGTAACTATAAACTTGGGGGCCCGGGGCAAAACCTCCGGGGGGGGGGCAGGGAGGGCTCTTTTCTCGCACACCGTTGTTTAAATGTACATAGTATGATAAGCCCAAAAATGACTAAAAAATGTAGAATTGGGCAACTCTACAAGGCAGGCACTTGGCGGCGACGCCATTTTTGCCAATCTCACTGAAGTTAGCATAGGGAAGAAAATACGGACTTCTGATTGGTTGAATACTTTAAAGAGCATTTTATTTAGGTTCATTTTTGAGTATATGTAACTTAATCATGCCAGGGCCTGATTAATGCACGGGCCTCCGGGGCCTTGGCCCTGGGCCCACCAATTTCAGGGGCCCACAAATTATGTGACTGATTTTTTTCCCTTAGTCAAATACTTTTCAAATAAAGTTGTTTTATAAAACATGAAATGTAAAATTTAAATATTCTGAATGACACAATAAAATTTTCAGAAGCTTTTAACCTAGGCACTTTTTACATAAACAACTTTGTAAACTCGTCAAAAAACACGTCTTTTTTGTGAAAGTGTCGCCAAAATGGGTAGGTAGGGGGGGCCCAATTTTTTAACAGGCCCTGGGCCCAACTTCAGCTTGATCAGGCTCTGATCATGCGTTTCTGTTTAAAAACTTTTTGAAAGATGGATTGTGATATTTTTTTTCGATTTTATGTATTTATTAATAGACTAGCTGACCCATCCGGCATTGCCCGGGAACTATTATGATAACCTTAAGCAAACAATTAACACTTTAGATCTACAGTTACTCAAAATTAAGCGTAGGATATGAATTATTCGTTAAATAATATTTTAAAGAAATGCATAAAAAATGAGTAAATGCTTTAAAAAAGGCCTTTGGACATCAATAAAAACATCAGTGTGTAGGTCCTGAAGAGTCCAAAACTCAACTTTAAATTTATGCATTGAGAAGGTTTGATAATAGGTGGGAGAAATATGCATGGAGAACAAAAATTTCAAGGTGCCTGAGTCGAGACCATAGGGAGTCTCAGGCTTTTAAATGGAATGTAAGAACATCGGAATAACTAAGTGAAAAAATAGTTCCCAAAATGAAGATTGGATTAAGAGAGGGCAGTTTAATAGCAATTTATGGTACAAAATCTTCAAGGGGCCAGGAACTTATTTCGCATGTAGTTGGTATAAAATATTTTTTGTAGTTATTAAAGAAATGTGGGAGGACGCTAAAGCAATGTGAAAGGAAATTGCAAGCAATTCGAATCATTTTTAAAGAAATTACACCAACGGCCCCAAGAACGCGATTAATATTCAAACTTGGTGGTAGCTAGACTATGACGGTTCCTTAGTAGCTGATGGATTTAAGAAGTTGTTTAAAAAACTGAGTTAATTGAAACATTTTAAAGGGACTGATAATAAGGGCCCAAAAAGGACAACTGACAGTTAAAAAGAGGCCCCCTAACAGGAAAACATGTTAAAATATCTTAGTACTTAGCTATTTAGATCTACAATTAGTCAAAATTAATAATAGGGAATGAATTATTCATTTTAATAATATTTTATCGAAATGCGCAAATTGATTCGGAAAATGTTTAAAAAAAGGGTCCTAGACGCGGATGAAAATATGAGAATCTTGTTCCTGAAAGAAGAGTCCAAGACTCAAATTTAAAAATTTTGCACTGAGAAGGGAAGAAATTTAAAGAGTGAACTATGTTTGCCTCACAAACTGCTCAGGGGCCCTAGACTGAGCCCTATGATTCCACAGGAGGCCAAAATGTCTTATATGGAATGTCAAAACATTAAAATATCTAAATGAATAAAGAATCCTAAAAATGAAGATCGGATTAAAAGGAAACAATTTATTAACAATTTATTATTACAAAAATTCAACGAGCTTCAAGGGGCCAGGAATTTATTTTGCATGTAGTTGGGTATAAAAATATTTTTGTAGTTATTATAATGAGGGAAAGACGCTATAACTATGTTAAATAAAATTGAAAGCAATTTGGTTCGTGTTTAAAGAAGCTGCACCAAGGGCCTCAAGAAAGCAATTGATAAACAAAATTAATGGTAGCTGGAGTCTGAGAAATTCTTTTGTCGTTCATGTAATAGGTAGCTATATATCATGTAACAGCAGCTATGATAGAGGGCCCGTAGGGGCCAACTGACAAATACAATCAGGGCCCTAACATGAAAACATGTTAAAATGTTTTAGTACATAGCGCTTTAGACCTTTAATTAGTCAAAATTAAGCATAGAGTATGAATTATTTGCAAGAATATTTTTTTAAATGCACCAATTGTTTGGGTAAGTGTGAAAAAAGAGCCCCAGGGTCCGAATAAAAATATCAGGGTGTTGGTCCTGACATAAGAGTCCAAGATTCATCTTTAACAATTTGCACTAAGAAGGTGAGAAATTTAGGGAGTGAAAAATGTTTAGCGCACAAAAAGATCAAGGGGCCTGGATCGGCCCTATGATTATCTAGGGGGCCCCAGTGTCTTATATGGAATGTAAAAATTTGAAAATATCTAAATGGAACAGGTATCCTAAAAATGAAGATCGAAATTAATAGAAGCAATTTGTTAACAGTTTACTATCACAAAGACTAAAACGGGCCCCAAGAGTCCAGGGTCATAACTGAAAAGTAAAAAGGCGAAAATATCTAAAAGGAGAAAGGTACCTCAAAACGAAAAATATTAGATAAAAAGGAGTCAAACTATTAACAATTTGGCGCATAAAAATTGTAAGGGGCCCAGGGCCCTGGGAACCCTTAAAATATTAAAAATCTGAGCCTCAGGTGCATCAGGACCTGTCTTGGACTATCTTCACCTAAATTTTCAGACTTCTACGTGCGGTAGATTTTGCTAACCATCGCAGTCACACATTCACACACACATATGCAGACATACACAAACAGAGCGTTTTGTTAACTTAGTATAGATAAGAAGAAAGATTTTCTAGAATTTTTTAGATGCTTTTTATATTATTAAATCGATTAGAAGTCCATATTTTCTTCCTTATACTGGCTTCGGTGGGGTCAGCAAACATGCTGGCGCGACATGACACATTCGACTCGACATTTTGCTGTCTGCTGTAAAACTCCTTTTGCATGCAAAGCATAAGGAGTGTATTGACGAACACGCAAAATCATCTATTCTAGCACTTTGATTTTTTTTATTACTAACTTTTAGGTATGTGCTGGGCATTTTATAGGAACTTAGACTAGAAATTAAAATCAATAGTTTTTTTAACCATCAGTTTGGGGCCCCTCAGGCTGCCCTGGCGGTAGTTACGGCCCTGTTATTAACCCTTTGTTTTGTGAAATTCTTCCTTCTCTTTTATCGCTGTGGGCAATCTTATTAACTCTCTTGTTAGGTGCGTTCGTAATTATGTAAATACGTAGCACCTATAGTTGTCGTCCAGTCCGTCCGTCTGTCCGCATATAACAACTCAAAAACTACCCAACCGAATCGTTTGAAACTTAAAATATGTAATTATTAAATAATTCTGTCAAGTCATTTAAAATTTTATGAAAATAGGATGCATAGTTCAATTATAGAGACAATCAAAAGGATTCCGATAGATTACGGTCAATGGGAGAAAAAAGTTTCAAGTGCATTTTAATGGTCTTACACTCTTTCCAACATAATAAAGTTCATATGCATCTACAGGGTGTCCAGTAAATGACTGGCCCATTTTAAAATTAAATAACAAAAAAAAAAAAAAAAAAAAAAAAAAAGATTTGAGATAAAAATGCGCGGTTTGCGGTATTGTTATTAGAATAACAATAAATTTTTAATACGCACTTCCTTCAAATAGTTCGAATTTCGGCCAAAAGATGGCGCTGGCGGCATCAGACTGTAGAAATACAGCCCGTTTTCTTGTTCTGAAGCTGTTGATCTTTCCGGCTGATTTTCCAGAGTCGAATCTGAGTCAAAATGTTAAATCGACTTTCCACTCAACTGCAGAAATAGGGTTTGTTGATTGGAACGAGATTTAAAATAACATTTAAGATTGAACTATGTCTATTGTAACCTCCTCAGAAAAATATCACGGGGAATTACAAAAACTAGTTTAAAATTACTGTAAAACATCTCCAAAGGTGTATCAGTCTATGAATAAATACTTACGGCAAGCAAACATTTATTAAAGAAACCTAGAAACATTTTTAACAATTCTAGAAACATTTAAATAAATTTAAAGGATGTTCTTTAGTGTTTGAAAATTCTCTTCGGAATATATTATTTTAACCGCTTAACTGATATTCTTTTATGCGTGCAATAAATTGAAAATGCGGGATAAACGCCGCTTTTTTAAAGCTAAAATAATCGTAATATTTAATTTAAATATTTCTTCTGTTAAATAGTATATGAAATTGCATTTAAAAATTTTAGTAGTGTCAGAAAGCTTTGAGTGATGGAAGAAGCAAACTATTATTGCCAGTACGTTGTACGGGCAAATCAGTTAAATGGTTAAAACAATGGTATGCAAATAGCGTTGCCAAGTCCCCTGTCTAATAAAAAACGGGTCAATTACTTATAAATCGGCACATTATTATTATTATTTTAAATCTTACAATAAAGGAATCCGTCTACAACAAATCCTGTCTTAAATATAAAAAGTTACTGATCCTGAAGTAGAAATAAACATAGAAAAGTACTTGCTAAAGCAAAAACCTGCCTAAAACAAAATATTATAAATTTTTCCAAAAACCGAATTCATCCCTACTTTATATTCATATTTTGTCCTTTAATGTATCTAAAAAATTTATTATGAAAGCCGTGAGAGTTTTTAAGATGTCTTTTGCACACACCTCGACTCCCACCCGCCCACCCACGACAGCAAACGTATCTACGCTAAATTGGAAAAATATTAAAAAAATATAAAAAGACGTAGCTGTTTTTATATCCTGTAAGTCATCCCTTTTCAAAACTTCATTACAAAAAGTATCATAGATCCTGAGATATATTTTCGTTCTGCCCCCCCCCCCCCATTTAAATTATTCGGTATGAGAAAAAGAACAAGAAAAAACATTCTAAAAATATATCCTATCTGATTTGAAAAAAAAAATATATTATTAAAAATATGATTTATTATCTTTTTAAAATTATGTATAAAAAATACCAATGTTCAATTTATTTTGCAATATTTATATTTATAAAATTGAACTAAAATAAGTAGACATTCAGTTTTATCTAAGATATCTATGGCTCCACCAGTGGGCGATAGGTTCTGACGTCTCAACTCGTAGACGACAGTTGCTGGGTTCGAACCCAAAGCGTCCGTTGGCATAACCGTTCGGATTTTTACGTGGTTTTCTTCGATCCTTGGATTTTCTTGCGCAAATACGGGTTAGGTTTCCTTAGAAAGACCCCCACGCAGGGCATCCCACCGCTTTCTGACCTATATCCCACGTGTGCATAATCGGCCGACATTAAATAAACCAAACCAAATTAAAATATTTATAGGCAATTTTATGGCAAAACATTTTTACGGAAACTTCCGGGTTTCGTTAACATCATTTAAGTATAATTCGTGCAGGGACCGTAGCAATAAAACGATCAATGCGGGAAAACGATGGATGCGAGAACGATAGATCGGGGTTTTACTGTAGCAAATCTAGCCAATCAGACACGGAAAAAACGCGAGTCTTATTGATCAGGTACAGAAAAATCGCGAGTTTTGTCGATCAGGCACGGGAAAAAAAAAAAAACACGAATTTTGTTGGTCTGGTGCAAAAAATAGCACATTTCGGTTATCGGGCAAAAAAAACCCGTCAGTTTTATTGATGATGCACGAAAAAACTACAAATTAAATCCATCGGTTGAGGAAAAATCGCATATTTTCGCGGTTTATCGCATAGAAAACGCGAATTACATTCATCGGGTACGAAAAAACCACGAATTTTGTCGATTACAGAAAAAAAATCGTAAATTTCGTAGATAAGGTACTGGAAAATTTACAAATTTTTTTCATGGGGCTTGGAAAAAAAATAGCAAATTTCGCCAATCAGACACGGAAAAAATCACGAGTTTTATCGATCAGGCACGGAGGAAAATACGAATTTTGTTGGTCGGATGCGAAAAATCGCGCATTTCGTTGATTGGGAAGATTTAAAATTTCATCAGTCATTTAAGAATTGCAAATTTCATAGCTTGAGCACGATAAAATCGCGAATTTAATTAATCAAGTGCCGAAAAATAGCGAATTTTCCCAATGAGGCTTGAAAAAAGCGCGAATTTCGTTGATTAGGTATGGAAAAAATCACAAATTTTTCAAATAGCAAATTTAGCCAATCAGACATAAAAAATCGTTAATCGGGCAAAAAAAAAAAAAAAAAAAAAGTCAGTTTCATTGATGATGCACATAAAAATTGCAAATCAAATTCCTCGGCTGCTGTAAAATCGCATATTTTCGCGCTTTATCGCGTAGAAAACGCGAATTACATTGATCGGGGACGAAAAAACCGCGAATTTTGCCGATTAGAGAAAAAATCTCAAATTTCGTGGATAAAATAGTGGAAAATTGCGAATTTTGCGATAATGCGCGAAAAAATTGAAAATGTCCTTAATCGGCCGCGAAACATTTGTGAATTTTTATAGTTTTTCGACAGAAAAAAAATGAGAATTTCATCTTGCCTCGTAAAAAAAAATCCAGATTTCGTCAAAGTTAGTTAAAAAACTTGAATTCCTTTGATTCAGCGCAGAAAAATACGTATTTCATTTGTTAAAGGCAGAAAAAGCGCAAATTTCGTCCATCGTCCACGAAAAAATTGCTATTTCTATTCATCGGTTTCCAAAAAATCGCAAATTTCATTAGTCGGACATGGTAGTGTCGCGAATTTTGTCGATCACACACGGAAGAATTACAAATTTTGTTGATCAGGCTCAAATAAATTCGCGAATTTCGTTTATCGGATGCAGAAAAATCGCAAATTTCAACAATCGGCTTTGTAAAAATCGCAAATTTTGCCGATCAGGTTAGTAAAATTTGCGAATTTCGTCAAGCAGGCGCGGAAAAATAGTAAAATTCGCCGATCTAACGCGGAAGAATTGCGAATTTTATCGATCATGCGAGGAATAATCTCAAATTTCATCGATCGGTTTAGTAAAGATTGCGAATTTTGTTGATCAGACGCGGAAAGATCATGAATTTTCTTTATCGGCTTCGAAAAAATCGTAAATTTCGCCGATCACTCGAAGAGAAATCGCGAATTTCGTCGATTATTTTTGGCGCAAAATCAGTTATTCTCAAAATGAAGCAAAAAAATGAGGGACTGTATCCATTTATCCACTGATAATTGTCAATAAAGAATACACAATTCGGCACGTGCTATATTTGGATACAATCCCTCTTTTTTTAAGGGGGAGGGGGGGGGCTTTATTTTGGAAATAACTGATTTTGAGCTTATTCTCTCGTTTATCACTTTCAGAATTTTCAAGCTATGTTTTTGAGACTTTCATAAAAGTTGCTCTATACATTTAGCTAACACAATATGCAAATGAAATTTTGATAGCGTTCATGCATGCGCAATAAAGAATTATTTAGTAAACCTACTCATTTTTCATACAATTTTTTATCTTTTAATTCTGATTACAGGATATTGTGGACAATGTTGTTTGTCATGTTTTCGGAAAAGAACATTAATTTGTATTAAGAGCTCTTTGAATTATAAGCAAAAAACTAAGCAAAAGAAAAATTTGGGACTGTTTTTATAAAAACCTTAATTTTTCTACGAGTGTACATGCTATCCGCATAAAAACGAACACACTTTATTACAATTAGCCACTTAATCGTAATCTATAGTTTGAACGCTTTTACTACATTAGTTTTGACAGGATTATCCAAAAGACATTCATTCTTTTTCAATTTTTTTACTGTCCCCTATGGAGTTTCGGGAATAAATCTTCACGGAAATATATGACCTATACTATTATGTTTGCGCACTTACTTAGAGTTTCAGAATAATTTTTCATATATTTTTCTAGATATTTAATAAAATTTTTAAAATCGCAAGTGGCCGGTCACCTTTGGCTATATAGTGTATAACTAGTTCAATATTAAACAGCATGTTACCTTCATATGTGCAAATAGGATGAACGAGTGTTGAAACACTTATTTTAGTTATAACTTAGTATTTGTAAGTGTGAAAGGGCTCCAAAACTAAATTAGTGTTTTGAACAGAATTTAATTTGGATTTTCGGAAAAGAAATTCATTTAGTGACCTTGGAGTCTTTTCCAAGGGAGGTTCTGTTTATAGGAGATCTGACTACCCATTCCCTCCTATCAGCCCTCTAGCTACGGCTTTGACGACAACACTTAAAAGAAATTGTAAAACTTTCCAGTTTTGGCTGGCCTACCTTTTCATTATTATTTTTAGTTCAAAAATTAAAATTATGATACAAAATATTTATGGCAAGAAAAAAAAGGCAATTTAGAGAATTTACACTAGTCCAATGCTTGTAGTTTTTATTGCCTAAAAAAATGTTTTTTGAAACTAATCAGGAAATAATTGTTAACGTGAATGGGAGAAGGGAGGATAATGATTTTGGTTTATCCGTTCACTTAAAAATATCAGGAGTTATTGGTCTGCGTTGATGCTCTTTAACTGATAATGCTCATTACTGAGGACCCCTACTAATTAACGGTATGTTACAGCTGTGATAATTACCCCGATCCCTGAATGTCTTTAAAGACCATATTCACTGACTAATAGAAACAAGTTGGTGTTCATTGTCGGGTGAGAAAAAAATGACCAGGCTTTCATAATTGAAACACCTCATAGGTGTAACCAGCGTTTCGAACGGGGGGTGCCCAAATTTTTTAATCTGAACATGTTGGGTACAAACAATATCTTATGTAGTAAAACCTAGTAAAACGGAACCCCATAAAATCTATTGAATTTCCGTTTTAAATAGGTTTTTATTTGCGTAGGTATAATTATGTGGTACTTCTTTTAAAAAGGACCCAAACGCAATTTTTCATTGCGTGAAGAAGGATGAGAAGTTGCTCAAAACTAAATTTAATGGATAAGAAAAAGATATATAAACATAGATAAAACATGATAGATTTAAAACAAAGATATCCGTACCGTCATTTTGATCAAAGTAGCATTAAAATAACTTGTAAAAGGAATAAGTACGCAAATTAATGTGGAAAAGAGTTCTTTCAATCTTTTGTATACATGAATAAATAAAATTTCCCGATTAAAAAAAAAAAATCTAGTTGGATGTACCAATTCCAAAACTTTCTTCTATCTCATACGTACATTTTAATATTTAAAAAAAAAACAGTTACTCATTTTAATGCTTTAATAATTTTAATTCAATACCATAAAAACTTTGATTTTCATCTTAAATTTCTGCTTCAATCAATTAATCGGAGTAAAAACGAATTTCCGTCTTTGCTCGAGCCGATGGACAATAGAATGATAGGCAGATTTTTTTTTAAATTCAGGGAGGACTTACTCGCCTTACCAAAAAATAATCATATAAAAAAAATTTAGTTCAATTCTAGAACTAACGTCATACACTTTTAAGTGATGCAATGTTGAAAATGGTATAAAATTCGCTATTGCAATGCCCCCTTCAGGCGAATTTTTTTTCAGATTCAAGGCGATCCAACTAGCCATAGCCATACACTTACACAAAAAATTTCGTTCAATTCGATGCATAACTTCATGTACTTTTGGTCGGTATAATATGGAAAATGGTACAAAAATCACGATTTCAGCGCCCCCTTCAGAAGGATGTTTTTCAAATTCAGGCGATTTCAGCGCCCCCTTCCGGCGAAATATTTCAAAACTGAAGGAGGACCTGCTTGCCACAGCCAAAAACATTCACAAAAAATTTGGTTCAATTCTATGCATAACTTCATACACTTTTTGATGGTAGAATGGCGACATACAATCAGACACACACACAGACAGACAGACATTTTGTAAAAACATGTTTTTTGGAATCTCTGACCCCTAAAACGTGTAAATCCGTCGAAAACCGAAAGTCGAAAAAATTTCGTTTACAATACTTTCTTCTATTGAAGATAGAAGAAAGTAAAAATGAACTCGTCTCATCTCTCTACCATGTCCTTTTTTACGAATTTCAAAATACTAGCAGCCCGCCCTCACTTTGCTTCGGGTAGAGCAAGTCGCCCAGTCCCGTGCCACTACTGACACCGCAAACTGTTACTACCACTTCATTCCATTAAATTCAACTACTAAAAACATTACCCTCCTTTTAGGTAGTCGAGTAAAAAGTAGCATATATGTTAATCTGAGGTGTCAAATACTTTCATACAAAATTTCATAAAAATCGATCCATCCGTTCTTGAGTTATAAATGGTGTAAAGAACCCGACTTTATTTTATGTATATAGAATTATAATCAATAGTATTCGCAGCGCACACGATGCAAGGATTTTTTAAGGTCATTTTTCTACACCTTGGGTTACATTATTGGCATTTTAGTGAGGATCCCTAATTTTTTTTATATATATAATATACCCTATGTTCACCGGAAATAGTGTAGCTTTCCAACGGTGAAAGAATTTTTCAAATCCGCCAAGTAGTTTCGGAGCCTATTCAATTCAAACAAACAATCAAACCTTTCCTCTTTATAACATTAGTATAGATAATCAATAGTATTGGCAATGCACGCGATGTAAGGACTTTTTAATGTCATTTTTGTACACCTTGGGTTATACATTTTTGACATTTTTGTAAAAATCCCCCCCCCTTTTTTTTTTTTTTTTTGAAAATATAATATAGCCTATGTTCACCGGAAATAGTGTAGCTTTCCAACGGCGAAAGAATTTTTCAAATCCGTCAAGTAGTTTCGGAGCCTATTCAATTCAAACAAACAAACAAATCTTTTCTCTTTATAATATTAGTATACAGGATGAGTCATAAATATCGAAACAATAGGCTATCTCCCCAAATATTGCTCCTAGACCCATACTTCCAATTGCAAAAATTCATAAAAAAGGTGAAATTTCTGATAAGATACGTTGCAACTCCATAGGGGGTCATTTTGAAAAAATACGAAAATTAACTTTTTATACGGCCCCCGTAGGGCAAAATTCCCAATTAGGAAATTATTCCTTATCCATTCCTAAATTGAACAAAACAAATTTCATCTCCGTATCTAAAAATCCCACAGAGATATTAAATCCCAAAATCCTCAAAAATTCCTGACTTACACCACTTTTCCCTGCCTCTAAACTGTGATTTCTTAACTCAATTTCAACGCTTGTTAGGGAACATTCACAAATTGCAATTTAATAAAAATCGGTTTAAGATAGCGCTTTTTCTTTGGACATAAAATAGCAGCGTATAGTTTTTACGCTAAATTAATACCAGACGTCTGCCCGGGCCAAAATATCTAGGTCAGGTCCCAAACCGACCCATAGGGGGAAAAGTTCGGCGTGGCCTGAAAAAATGTCAACATCCATAACCCGGACCGGTCTGGAAAATAGTTTAAATCATAGCTCGGTTCAGTGGCAAATTTCTACATAGTTTTTTAATTCGGCGTGAGAAAAATATGTTTCATATGGAGGAGTTCTGAACAATAAAAATTCTTTTATAGCTTTTCGTTTTTTATATTTATACTTTTTATTATTAAAGAAGCGCCAAAGGTTGTAATATATTTATTTTATCAATGAATCTCTATTTATATGTAAATGTTTCACTTATATTTTAATATCGTTAATCCATATCCCATGCGTTGGAGACTCTGAAAAATGTTATACACTAAAACTTTTTAAGACGGAATCACATAGGAAAGAAAAAATACGTTATAGACAGATGCTCTCCCTAGAATATGTAATTGGAGCTTATTTTCTTTTCAGGTACTATTGCATTTATTTTGCATGGATCAACATATTTCCCGTTTAAGACAGAATTCCGTCATAGGCAGATTTTTTTTTCACTGGTTTTATTGTATTTAATTTTTTTAGACATTGAATAATCTATTTAAAAAATAAATTTTAAAGTTCTTTTTTTTTTTTTTTTTTTTTGTAAAATAAAGATTTTAAAATCTATATGTTTTTTGTAAAAAATCCAATTGAGCCGAATTTTATTTATTTTATGCACGTATTAAGTCAGTCAGAGACAGTGATTTTAATACGGGTTTTGTCGAGACCGGGTTTGAAAATTTCATCCAGAGTGCTCCTAAGTTGAAGGAAGTAGTCCCCTTCTTTATGAAAAGTACGCTAGGCCCGCCCTGGCGGATCTTCAGAAAAAAGTAACATCTCGTCCTGGCCCTACCTGAGCCAGAATACAGATTTTTTAACATCCTCTGGAGGACGATAAAAAGCCTGAAGTTGTTAGAGGTAAATTTAAAAAGAAAAAAAAATGACTTAATCTGCATCTTAGAAAAAGCATTATTTTAAATAACTGACTGGCATTTAAACAACACACTTCGTTTTTCTGCATAATGAATTTTTTATCATCTATTTCTTGTCTTTAAATTATTAAATGTTAAGAATTTTTAAAAGAAAAAAGAACTTGAAACACGTCATTTTTAATTTTTTTACATTAGTTTTGTTTCAGCAAATTTGAAAAAATGTTTACTTTTGAAAAAATGCTTGCTTTTGAAAATATGATTTTTTTTAAAGTTATATTATTTTTTCAATAAAAAATTTTAATAGTTTTAAAATTAATATAAAATAAACCTTGGAACAAAACTAAAATCAGATTTTCATCTTCAATTAAATGCAAAGAAATTGAAATCCGATAAATAATGTTACGAGTTATAACGATTTTTGATTGTCCCATTTAAACCAGTACTAAACACATGAAACTTTTATAAATCGTATGAGAAATTTTAGAATGTCATTTTCTTAGCAAATTATAAGGCCAACCATCACAAAAAAAGAAAAATATCAAAATTCTAACCCAAGAAATAGATTTTTTACGCGTTTTCTAGAACTGTTAAAGTAACATTGTTTTTTTAATTGCGCGCATTTCAATTATAAATAAGTATATGAAAGCTACCTCTTCCTCCCGGCATTGCCGGAAGGACTTTTTGAAATTGACATCATTCAAAACAGAAAATACATATTTTTCATTCAGAAACTTATAATCAAGTGGCATTATCCGTTTTTTGATACAAGCAATTTAAGAATACTGAAAGGAAATAAATTATTGTTATAGTTAGCATTTTCAATAGAATTTCCGGAAGCGATAGCATGGGAAGGGAGAAAAACCTGCAACCATTTGAGAAACTATTGTATCTTGAATAAATTTATGCAAGTATTTTATTCATCAAAAATGAAAAATGCTATTCGATTCCAAATGCCTTCAGTACTCAGGCTTACCACTTTTATTAGGATGAGCGAAGCGAATCCTCTACTAGCCCACTCAAATTACATTTTGTCGTACGCTTTACAAAAAAACTATTCAGTATTTTGATTTGAAATTAAACACATATATAAATTATGATCTGTAGATTTGCACAATATAATTTTTTTTACAGAATAACTTTTTAAAAAATTATTATTTTAATTAATTTATTTTACATGTTTTTCCATTACGGACGCATTTTTAGAAATAAGAAATAAAGCATGCATATTTTCAGAACAATAAATAATTCATGGAGTTAACAATTGTAGATAGAATCATGATTAATTAAATAAATAAAATGTATTTTCTTTATTCCGACAAAATCATTTACGCTGATGTCACTTACGCATATTAAAATTATATTGTGTTTTATTTATTTATTTATTTTTTCGTAAAGTGGCAACAAAAAAATTGTAAACAAATAAAATTAATTGTTAAATTCATTATGTTTAGCGGAGTAAAACAGCTATATAGAAATGTAAAGCTGCTCACCGGGCCAATATCTTGGTCAATACAACAACAACAAATTCATTATGTAAAGAGTTATTTGAATTCGAAGATTGAAAATTAAACCAAATGAAACATATATATTATTATTTTGGTATATGTAGTATTATTTTTAAATAGTTTGCCGTTTAAAAACAATTTATAGAATGTATTAGTTCTATTATAAAAAATGCCAAGGAAACATATACTTACTGGATGAAAAGAATGCGAATATGATATAGCTTTAAGGCAAGAGGTTGGATACCAGCGTAAAAAACGACGGCATAGATGTCATATACACACCATATCGGCGCGATTTTTCCGACGCCAATTTGGCAAAAACCTGGTTTTCGAATACCAGTTACCATATATATATATTTAAAAGGGAATAACAATAAATTTTAAAAAGTTTAATTAATACCTGTGGAACAAAACAATTTATATAATTAAAAAAAAGAAAATAAAAGTAAATAAACAATTTATTAATAAATAAACAATATCCGGGTTACCATGTCAAGCAAAATAACTACACTTTGTCGCCAATTAAGTACTCCGGTGCATATATGACACTGGAGTTTGAAAAAAATAGCTCCAATGTAGTGCGTAATATGATATCTGTGCCAAAAGGACGACATGACGAATCTCTCCTGAAAAAGAATGCATGTGCTCGGAAAAATGCTTTAAATTTCGAAGATGCACAAAAAAATTTTAAATAAAATTTTTGTAAAATTTTTCATGATCGTTGGCTTGGCATTCACTCTGACGGATCTCAAAAGACTTGCCATAAATGTACAGTAAATAATGAACTAAATATTTTTTCTTTAGCTAATAATATGGATCCTGGTCCACATCCCTAAATATTAAAGGGCTTAACTTTCTTCGAGGAGAAATGAATTGCCCAAGTTCGTCCAGTTATTACTGTTTATCGCATTAAAGGTGGTCAGCTTGAATACAGTGGGCAAATTATTAATTTTCATCAAGATATAGGATTTTGCACTTTATCACCTCATTCCATAGACACTATAACACAATACATTTTTGGGTACTACTTGATTATCCCGTCGACCAAAAATATAATGCCAAATTTCAGGATTAAATGCCAATAATGGATTATCATAAATGTCACATTGCATGACATTAAACATAATACACGTGATTGTTATGTCATCAAGTAATTTTTAATTCGGGTACTATTTGGTTATCCCGTCGACCAATTTCGTCAAATAATACAAATAGCCAAACTATTAGCACAATTGCACAAATTGACGCTTTTTTTTAAATATCGAAAAATCAAATAAATTAGTAAAACATTAATAAAAATCCAAATAAAAAGTCGAATTAAGGTACTACTTGATTATACCGTCAATCAGTTTTGCCAAATTATACAAATCGCCAAACAATTGGCCATATTAAACAAATTGACATAATTTTTATTTTAAATAACGAAAGAACAAATAAATTAATGAATCATTACTAAGAATACAAATAAAACTTCATAATAAAAATAACTTGATGGCATAACGAACAACTGATACGAGTTTAATGTTATGTGAATGTGATATTTATTACCATCATCATTAGCATTTAATCTTTTAGCTTGGTCGTACCTATTTGGTCGACAGGATAATCAAGTAGTACCAAATAATATAAAAAAAAGGGTTTTTTTTCCAATAAATAACTAATGAAATAATGCTTCGCGAATCCAAACAAAGCATGGCTTTTGCTAGTATTTTTACAATTAAAAATTAATCTGAAAATTTGTCAACCTTTCGCGTTATTGAGAAATTAATTTAAAAACCATCAAGAAGTATATATCCAAAGATTAATCTAACATAAGTTCTTTATCGCTGTTAATAATTTTACAAATTATGTTGTCTGTCCTACAGATCTTGAGAAAAATTAAGCCTTGTTCCGGTCCGGCAAATCTATATGTAGAAAAATAATGCAAGCTTGATCTCGGTCCGGTATGAGTCAGCTAAAAAATATTAAAACGGGTTACACACAATTTAACTGTCCGATGCCGATCTCACACTCTACAAGTTACATTTTTATATTGATGTTGTCAAACTAGTACGGCTCGTGACGCACATTTATATTTATTCTCGTTAAAACCATTTGCGTTGAAAATAGATCATATTTTATCGTTTCTTTCAAATAAAATTTTTTTATCGGCCCGGCCCGTATGGTCCGTTCAATTTTTTTGCCGGCCCGTCCCGCTGAGAAAACTATTCTGATTCTGACGGCCCGGCCGTTAGAGAATTTGAAACGATTCCGCCGGCCGGGCAGGGTACAGGCCACGGGCCAAGCCCGGGCCCGTGCAGACCTCTAACCTATGGTCATAAGAAAATCTGCGTAGATACCGAGAATCTGCAGTGGGACTATCATCAGGGAGGGGGCAGTTCTATCGCCAAGTTTTTCGCCAACTTGGCGATATATCGCCAAATCTGGTGCATGAAATTACTCGCCAAAATTGAAGCCAACTTGGCGTTACTTCCGATATTTCGCCAAACTAATATGTTTAAAAATAACTTTAAACTAATACTAATAATAGTTTAGATTTGTTAGTTGAAGGTGACTGATAAAATTCCTGAAAAGATCTGAAAAAGCTATGAAATCGTATAAAAATTGATGGAACCATAGACATAAGTAGAGCTTGATCTAAAAAAATGTTACAGTAAAAATTGGGAAATATTTTCAATCTAAAAATGTGCGTAGAAAAGAAATGGTATCAGAGGATCTGTAAAGCCCATGAAATAACCCAAATTTTTGTTAACTGAAAATGTGGACTGAGTTTTACTGGTGCCTTATAGTCAGACTTATACTATTATCCACTCAAGGTGATTACTGAGGAAAGTAGTCAATAATAATATATTGTTATGTTGTCTCAAATCAGTTAAGCTCCACAACGCTAAACGAATATAAACCATGAAGTATAACATTAATGTAATAAGGTTGTTGAGGAATTTATGTAGAAAAATATGTCTGAACACAAATATTTAGTATATGGTTGAATCGTATCTGTTCAAGGTTTTGAATTCACTTGGAGCTTTGATCTTCCACTTATCAAAACCGCTGGAATGGAATTGTGTCTACACTGTGTACTGAACGAGCCGTTCTCATACTTCATTACACCAGTCTGTAACATATTTATGAACCCAAATGTTTAAACTGCTTATGGATGACTGAAATACGGAGTGAATTAAAAATATCTGTTTTTCCCTGATTGATTTTAAGGCACCAGTAAAGCTCAGTCCACATTTTCAGCTAACAAAAATTTAAGTTATTTCATGAGCTTTACAGATCCTCTGATTCCATTTTTTTCTACGCACATTTTTAGATTGAAAATATTTCCCAATTTTTACTGTAGCATTTTTTTAGATCGAGCTCTACTTATCTCTATGGTTGCATTAGTTTTTTATATGATTTATAATTTATCCTTCTATAGTAAAAAGAAACTAGCCTTAAAAGGAATGACTCCTGGAATGATGCTTATGTGGAAGATTTCCGGAACTAACGAATCCGGGTTGTCCACTCCTTCCATGAGTCGAATAGACCAATCAGGAAAGGGCCCCGTCTATGCATCGCCGTATGGGTTACAACAAAGAGAGGAAAGGTTACCATCGCCAACAATCGCCAAGTTTGTCGTCAACTTGGCGATATATCGCCAAATTTTGCGACCAAAATTAGTTTCAAAAGCGACGCCAACTATGCGATAAATGTAATATTTCCCCAAATTTTTAATTTCTTTACAACACCAGTCGTTTGATACATCATTTGAGAGGTTTGCAACTGCTTATTCATATAATGGATGTCTTGTGTGTTATCCCTCATTCTGCTCCCCAGGGGGGGGACACATTTTTAATTTCTTTACAACACCAGTCGTGTTACACAAGATTTGAAAGATCTGCAACTGCTTATTCATATTATGGATGTCTTATGTGTCACCCCCACACTCTGCTCTCCCCAGGGGTGGTCACATTTTTAATTTCTTTACAACACCAGTTGTGTGACACATCATTTGAAAGGTCTGCAACTGCTTATTCATATTATGGATGTGTTGTGTGTCATCCCCCACTCTGCACCCCAGGGGGGCACATTTTTAATTCCTTTACAACACCAATTGTGTGACACATCATTTGAGAGGTCTGCAACTGCTTATTCATATTATGGATGTCTTGTGTGTAACCCCCACCCCCTCTGCCCTCAGAGGGGCGCATTTTGTAATTTCTTTACAACACCAGTCGTGTTACACAAGATTTGAAAGGTCTGCAACTGCTTATTCATATTATGGATGTCTTGTGTGTCACCCCCATCCTCTGCTCTCCCCAGGAGGGGGGGTCACGTTTTTAATTTCTTTACAAAACCAGTTGTGTGACACATCATTTGAAAGGTCTGCAGCTGCTTATTCATATTATGGATATCTTTTGTGTCGCCTCCCACTCTGCCCCCCAGGGGGGCACATTTTTAATTTCTTTACAACACCAGTCGTGTGACACATCATTTGAAAGGTCTGCAACTGCTTATTCATACCATGGGGTATTGGCGAGCGCAGCAAGCAGGGGTAGCCAATAATTTGGAATCGCGAAGCGATTACGCGGGGGGTTGGCGAGCATAGCGAGCAGGGGGGGCGGGCCCTCCCCTAGTTTCTGAAATAAAAGTTGTTTTTTGATTTCTAAATTTGTTAATGAATGTTTTTCTTCTTTTTTTTAGCTATTTTGTGAGCCATATAATTCAATTTCAGTTTCACAAAGCTTTGTGTGATGCAGCTGGGCATGTTGGGCCACTCCATGAATGTGACATCTACCAAAATAAAAAAGCAGGAAAAGTTTTAAGGTATGTATCAAATATAATAAAATTTGAAGCATTGGCGAGCCTTTTTCGGAGGGTACCTAAGAGTAAACGTGTAAGTTTCACCACTCACGGGTAAAGCCCATTAGTAACAATCTCATTGTTAACAATTGCTTATGTCTGTTCGTCTAGCATTGATCAAACGTCATTCCATAAATTTTACGCAAATTTATATAGGGGACATCATCACCATTACCATCGCCAATATCATCATTGTCGTCGTCTTCAAACAATAACTCTTCATATTCAGGAAGCCAAGAATGCCTAAAACAATCTTCAGTTGTCTTCTTTAATACCGTACTCCAACTTTCCGTAACGGATGGCATCTAACACAGCTACGCGAAGCTTCTTTTTTTCTTATCAGTGGCCGCAATGAAGTATTTTAAAAGCAGTTTTCAATAATTTAGCTTAAAATTTTGAATAATATCTTGATCTAAGGGTTGTGAGCATTAATTCGGGTTGGAGGCAAGAAAACAAGTTCAATTGAATTTAAATTGGAATCATGTGCAATGGGCAGTACAGCTGTCTGCGATTATAGCAACTTTCCTTTTTTTGTCTATGTCTAAATTTTATAGAAACGCCAAATTTATTTTTCCTAAATGCTTGTTGTCATCCAGACCTTTTGATTTGCGTCGTATGATGATACAATCGAAGATTTACCCCCCCCCCCCAGTTTTTCAAACAACGAGGCTTGAGAAATTTATCAATAACTAATGAAGTCAATTTCTCTGAGCCATCCATATTCACTACTAATAAAATAGCCAATCTTTGTTTTCTTACCTTCCCACCACTTCATTTTTTTGTTCTTATAATTAACAGATTTATCTGAAAAATATGGAAAAACAACCCACATTCATCGGAATTAAAAATATCACAGAGTTTATGCCTATCAAGAAAGTCGCATAATACCCATTCCTTCGATTTCTTTTTTTAAACATTATCATAAACATCGACAGCTTCACTAAAGAGCTGTAAAAAAATAAGAATGTGCCATAAGGTAAACCTTTGTAACCACATTTTGTTGGCAGTAAAATTCGGTTTTCATAGTTCAGTAGCAATATTTAAAGACTGTTCTTTTACTATATAATCCTGATGTTGGATTCCATTCTGTATCTGGCATATTTTATCAAAGTGGAAAAATCTTCCTGAACATTCTCAAATGTAAAAAAAAAATGTTGCCGCTTTTTCTTTTGATTGATTGCATCTTTCTGCTAAACCATATTTGAATCCTAAAACGTTATTTAGTGTCGTTCTCCCTATTCCACGAATCTTGGCAAAATCTGCTTCCGTACATTCAGTTTTCAAAATTTTGTATCAAGTTTTTTTTTTTTTTTACAATTGTCAAATTTTTTGTTTTGCTGACATATTTTATTCCCAAATGACAGTTAACAAATGAACGAACACTTTACACGCAACGACAAGTAATTAAAATTACAAACAATCAAAAACTGATTTAACTTTTCTCATGCATCAATTCTTAATCAGTCACATATAGAGGTGATGGCATGTTTCCTAAAAATCAGTATCTAATGAGACAGTTGAGGGAGAAATCCTTAGAACTTTGGAAACTTTTACCGACGCACAGTGGGGCAAAAAGGCCTTCAAATCTGGCAAAAAATCGAAAAAATGAAATTTTAATTTAAACATCCGGCATACGTCACTTTATTAGAGCACATGTCAGTAAATATATACATACCTAGTATTAAAAATTGCACAAAGTTAATTTTGTCCTCAGTAAAGAAAGAAGTTAAACTGTATATTGCACTTTGATAATAAATGAAAAAAAAAATCAATAATTTTCTTTCAACATTTGTTTGCTAATTTTTCTGTAATAATAATTTTTTTTTTTTTTTACTATGGAACCTTTAACTACAGGTATGTAACAAAAATTCATTAACTTTCAATTTGTTTTAATACTATTTGTATAGATATAGAGACGCTTAGAATGTATGGTGGTGAAATTTATAAAAAAAAATAATAGTCTACAAACATTGAAGGTTGTACTATAATCCCTAAGAGTTAAGACGAGTTAAGTGTTATAACTATAATTTTTTCTACTAAGTTTGAGTTTTAGAAGGGTAAATATTTCAAAAAATCTTGCCTCTTTTTGCTCTTTTCTTAATTGTATGGTCATTTTAATAGTTAATCATCCTTAAATTTTTATTAATGTACGGCTGTGCCAAACATAATTACATACTGTTTTTTTTTTTTTTTTTTTTTTTTTTTTTGTTAAAAATAAAATTAAATACATTATTTTTTACAAAACATTGCATTTAAATGAAACTGACTATCATGAAACTTTTTAACGAAAAAACTTTGAAAAGTAATATGATTTTTTGGTATAAGAGCTTCATAATCGGAGAAACTACGAATAAGTAGTTTAAATGAAAAGAAGATTAAATATTTTCAATTTTAATATAAGTTCCGATGGGCAAAAATCTGGCGAGACAAAAGAAATGCTTTAGAATTAATAAAGTGAGGCTTGGCAAATCGCTTTCATTTCCTCGATTTGAAAAGAAAACAAAAGCGTCAATGAAAAGCAAACGTGTCTATCTTCAAATCCTGTCTGAATTTGTTCTGGGCGATGAAAAAGATAAAAAAAAAAAAAAAAGGTGACGCGATTCTAGTTCTTCATTTTCGGTAATGTATGAGTTTATGATCTGAAAAACAGGAAAACAAAAAATGTATGTTAGCACTAAGACAGCAGAAACAGTTTTGCTTATGCTGTCTTTATAATACATACATTTCGCTTGAGAAAGGTGGATTTATTCCTTCAAAACGATTTGCTAATATTCACTTTTAGGTTTGAGAATCATTAAAATTATTAATTGTGTTTGTAATACATTGAAAAAAATTTAAATGCGATATTATGGATGATTTATAAATATTTACTTTGTATAAAATACCTTAAATTCTTGTTTTTAACCAATTTGTCTACAAAAAATATTGAAAGAAATTTGTAAATTAACTAATAAATTACTCTATAGCTTACGTAAAAGTTTAAAGTTTTACTACTTTTATTCTACAAAAGAATCTATGGTGTGCTTTTTCTGTTCAAAGAAAATTTTATTTTTTGCCAACTTTGGAGGCTTCCTGCCCCACATTGCGACAAGGAAAAGTGTCCAGGGTGGACGAGTATCTATCATACAATGTTAATCGCGATCTCTAAGGCTCCGTTTAAAAAGAAAAAGTAATCACCCCATTCGACAGCTATAAAAATGCCAAGTGGTCTTTCTTTACCATATGGACGTTCGTTCTTGTGGTTTTTAACTCAAGTACGGAAGATTTGACGGTTGGAAAAAGGACCGACTAGAAGGAAAAATGTTCCTCCTTCAATATGTCCATCCAATTTTTTCAAAAGTTATTAAAAATGAAAAGTATTGCTTAACCAATACAAAGAAGCTGACAACTGAAGACAGTTGAATGATATATCTATTTGGCATTTTACATTCTAAGAAGATGAAAGGAAAAGCATAAAATTATAAAATATTTATCAATAAAATGGGAGGTAAAAGGTGACCATATATCCGATATAAACCATTAAAAACTGACCATATAGGCGGTGTATTTTCAGACATAATACCTATTCTGTCAGCAAGGACTTACGAAAAGTGACTTTATAAGCGGAGTGACCCTGTATCCGATACTCACTGTATATATATTATATACTGATAAACTACGTTTGAGAGAAACCTGGACAGAACTGCGCATGGGCGAAAAGAACGAGTCCAATGCGAAAATGGGAGAGTTCGTACCATCTCGAGGATGAATTTATTTATTAAACATCCTAGATATGTCGAATTTTTTTGACGAATACCTTTTTGTTTCTCTAATTCAATTATCTGTTTCTAAACATTACATTGTAATTCAGTTACACTAAAATAAGTTAAAAAAAGACAAATATAATAAAAAAGATGATTTAAAGGTATGGTTATAACTTTTTCCCTCGCAATATAGCGTAACTTAATCTTTTTAGAATTAACGCCTGAATGATGTGATTTTAAAACTTGCCAGATTAGCAATTTTTTAAAATTATTTCGCTACATTATTGTGTACATTATTTATTTATATTATTTGCATACATTGGATATGAAAATGAGAAATGACGCAGATATCATATACACGCAAAGTTTGGTAAAAAAAATTTCTAACGTCAATTTGGCGAAAACCTCATTTTCGAATGCTGGTTAAATATACATTTTTAAATTATTTTCTATTATTAAAAAAAATAACAATAAATAAAACAATTTTTAAATATAATATATTTTAAAAACAAATAACAATAGAGCAAAAAAACATTTTATATAATTAAAAAAATTAAGGTAAATAAACAATTTATCAAAAAATAAACAATATCAGGGTTGCCATATTAGGCAAAATAACGCCATTCTGGCGCCAAGTAAATCCCAGTGAGTATATGACACACAAGTGCCCTGAATATTCAGGTTGTTAGAATTGGCGAATTTCTTCCATAGCCGCAAAGTCAGATGCCAAGCAGTCGTTAAAACTGCGTTTTAGCCATAAATATAAATGTAGGAAAAAAAAAAAAAAAAAAAAAACAGACATGTTTTTATTAAAATTCACAAAAATGCAGGAGAAAATATATATTTTGGAAAGGTTATTCAGAGAACTAATAATAGGTCCACAATCTATATATTTTAAAATAAAATTTCACTCGGAAAAAAAATAGAAAACAATATTTAATATCATTTCTCGGCCTCATAGGCTATTACCCCCAAAACCTGAATGGAATTGGCTTGGCCATCTGCCAAGTGAAGACCTTACAAAGCTTGTATATCAGTATTAGCTGCTTACTTCTTTCAATGATGTCAAAAACTTTTGTCTGATTTCTTATCCAGGTTGTCCTCTTTCTGTCTCTTCTAGTTATGCCTAGCAAATTTCTTTCCATACTTCTCTGTGTTGTTTGTAGGCTTTGTATCATCCGTTCTGTTATATGGAGTACAAATATCCTACAGTGGTATCTCAGAGATGTAAAATGACCTAGAAGACAACCCCAAGAAGGTGGAGGGACAAAATCAGAAAAGTGTCCGCTGTAAATTGGATGACGAAAGCACAAGGCAGGAAGCATTAAAAAAATCTCGAGGAGACCTACATCCAGCAGTGAATCGAAAACGGTTGCTTATGATGATGATGATGATGATGATGATGATGATGGTGATGATATATAATAAGTTGAATGCCTCTTTAGAACTGCTATCACTTTCGCTGGCGAAAATGTTTCTTCCTTTGCAGATTTGATTCACTATTAATCTATTAATTCAGAAACGATGGAAAAGGTCTGTAATGAATGATATCATTTTCAGGTAATCTATACATATAATAAAACAGTAGGACCCGGTGTGTCTGTACATTGAAGATAATTGACAAAAATGGAGTCAGGGCGATAAAAGAAAACCAATGAAACACAAAAAAAAATTTTTTTGAATTTTTTGTCTGTCTGTCTGTCTGTCTGTCTGTCTGTCTGTTTGTTCGAGGTTATCTTCGTAACTACTGAATGGATTTTTATGCGGTTTTCACTAATGAAGAATGCACACTCCCGGGCAGTGTATAGGCTTTGTTTCATCAAAATCGGACAACAGACAAAAAAGTAACAAAAAGAAACAAAAGAAACTATTAGGTGCGCTGCTCACGTTTTTTAGTACATAACGTTTTTTAGTACATATAAAATCCAATAGATGTCACTGTGCGATTTTAAAACGCGCTATCGTTATGTTTTCGCCAGTCTACTTAAGTATGAGAAAGTTTCAAGCTGGCTGTCGTTCCATGGGGTTTAGTCGGTAGAACGTCAGTGCGCCATACTGATGGCCCGGGTTCGATTCCCAGCATGGAATTTTTTTTCACTATGTTGGCATTAACGCCTATAAGCAATTAAAAGAATTTGAAATATTGTATTCAAGGCGAATTTTCTCTCTGGGAAAATTTCCTTGCATTAATATGTCAGTGTAATTTTTTTTTCGATTTAATTTTTTTTTTCGAAACTTTGTTTTTCTTAAAAAATTACAGTAAATATTTGATATTTCCCAACGTTTTTTGAATGATCGACTTGCTTTTTTTTTTTAATGTATGTCTGAACCTTATCTAACTACTTCTTCAAGATTTCTTTAGATAAACCGACCAGCGTAGCGGGCGAAGGCCGCTAGTTATGAGAATATATTAACATTTTATGAATTAATGCAGGAAAAGGATTTCATATAATTTAAAATTTATAGATTTCAATTCCATTCATTATGCTACTTGACATCTTAAGCACAGTCTATTGAATTTAAAGTACTTTTCCTTTTTCTTACGCTAGAGCAATCATTTGAAATGTACTAGATGGACATTGCAAGATACAGAATTTTTAGTGAATCCTTTATAATGCTGTTACTATTTGTTTAAGGAAGCGCATATGCAATCCAATAATTTTTTTCTTTATATATTCAGCATATCACAGTTTTGTTAACTTATGTTTTTTATCTTTTACAGTGATGGTTTAAGGTTGGGAAGTTCGGTGCATTGGAGCAAAGTGATGAGTGTTATCACAAAAGGAAAAACGAGGAAGATGGATGCTCAACCTTTGTTAGAATATTTTGGACCCCTGATTAAATGGCTGAAGAAACAAAATAAAAATGAAAAAATAGGTTGGAAAAGCTCTGATCCCATGATATGTCCATCCTTGCACAGGAAGCCTCAAGTATATGAGAATAAATTTCGGGGGAAGTAAAATATTCTACAACAAACATTTTTTGTGCAAGAAAAAGATTTTCGACCACAACTTTAGCAGTAATAAAAGTATTTTAGATAAATTTGTAGAAGGCTATCTTCTTTTATGTAAAATGCAATCTTATGTGAAGTAGTGGAGTGCTTATTATGTTCATCTAAACAGTAATAAACTGGTGGCGTAATATTTCAGAAACTAGTTCACATTATACGCAAATTAACATTGTATTTTCCTCAGCTTTTTTCGTAATAAGACAAGTCTAGTAAAATTTAAAATACATTTTTTAGACATTCTGTATTGTATACGTTATTTTACTACTGTGCTAGAAATTTACTATAAAAGGATTTTATGCTATGAATACTTATTGTCATCGATAGCTTGTAACTGCGATTATGCTGATACTACTAATTACTAAATATACATATCACCTTTGATTCAAAGATTATTCAAATTAAAATTTAATAAATAACTTTATTTACAATGAATTTTATTGGTGACTGGCAGCAGTTGATTCACTGCTCTTACGTCTCTACTCATCTGGCGGGGGAAGATGTCCCATGGACTGGCAATTCCCAACATTGATTGGTACGTGACCCCCCATTAAATAAAATGAAAATTTTGCGACCCATCTAATATAAGTGTATATATTAGTATATAAATTGTTGTATGACCTCTATAACGTATTGACAGTCCTATCTTATAAAAAGGGGAAATTTTTGATACGAAGCTAAGCTATCAATAAAAACAAGAATAGGTAATCTCAACGTATGTAAGTAGAATAATAATTAAATCAATACACAGACTACAAAAATAATTGAAAAACTTTTATTTGCTATCAAAAAATAACACTCCAATCACTAAGATATCTTGGTGCTGGTGTTTACGTATGAGCGCATCTATTGCAGGTTTAAAGTTGGTTAACCTTTAAGTCTTTTTCTACGCGCAGTATGTTTCTTTACATGTTTTTCAAAAACAGCAAAGTACAGAACCACAAGCCTGACGTGTTGAACCCCATCAAAGACCTCAATGCTGATTTAGATATTTCTAGCTATATTGCTCGTATATTCGCCCAGAAGCAAATTATGGATTTTTCATTGAAATATTATTCGCTGTCGGCACCTATATTTTTTAAAAGGTAAAATAAAAGATATATTTTTGTGACTAATTGTTGATAATCTTCGATTGTTTGGCGGCCCAACAAAACATTCGCCGCGATCCGCTGGTTGGGAACTGCTGCCTCAGATATACAGTCTTGTGCGCTCCGTCGCGCCCTCTATCCAACAATTGTTATGAGCTGAGGAAACAGCGTCCCGGCGACGGTTTAAATGTAAATTTCAATACAATTAAACACATAAATTTAATAAACAGCTATAAACAGCTTACATACATAAGAATAATACAAGAATAAATGCAGTATAATACTAGGTTAAATACAGAAATAATGTGTTTGAAAGTTTGCTTAAAGTCCCACAGTCACTGAAAAAGACCTGGATGATAATGTTAAGTCTATGGGGGCGTTCTTTTCAAATATCTCGCTCAAATTTTGATATTTTTATATGATTTTTTTGCTTAGGATAGCTGAGGACGATTGTTTACTTTTTCAACTTTGGTTTCAGATTTAAATAAAATACTTTAATTTTTGAAATCGGTTAGAACCGGTTCTGAAATTGAAACTATATGTCACGTTGTGTCGAAAAAGAGCGACCACACCCTTGTGATATCAGCGTACCAAACCCTTCACCCCCTCGCATATTGTAGAATGTATGAATGGACTATCTGTTTGGGGGCTGGGGAAAAACAGAAAAGATGAGAGCTTTCAGAGAGCTTTCGGATGACCTTCGAGGCGGTCGTGTTTCTGACGAACAGATGATTATTTTGTTTACTTTTACGCTCTCAAGATAATGGCCGTTAGTCAGGCCTAACTACTATCATTAATATGTAAATATATCTTTTGTTCAATGTTAATTAAATAATTTGTTTCTGTTAGAGGCATGCATTATTATTTGTTTCACTCGTCATTATAATATCGGGAACCAATGCACAGGATTTAACAGCCTGTGACAACTGGCGCAGCCGGCAACCGATGGATGAGTGTAACAACAGAGTGTAACAACAGAGTGAACCTTTACGAAGTTTAGGCCTGTCCCTAGTTAGGGCGGCTTAAAGATTTTCTTTGATGGAGTTTGTGTGTGGAACGCATTTTAAATAGAAGGGTGCCAAGTAGATGATGCTACAGCTATTCCTTGCAAATAATATTCCGATAAATAGTTTCGAAGATGGACTGGTTATCTATCTGAACCTAGTAAGAGAACAATTACCTCGAGTTCCAGACAAAACGGAACATTGGGTTTTCTTTTTTCACTAGGCGGAAACAATTTTTGAAATTTATTCGGTTCCGGAAGAATATTGAGATTGGATCGTGCTTAATAAATTGGGAAATTTTATTAGGAAGTTAACGAATAGTTTAGGAACGGAAAAGTTGTCCAGTTATTCATCAATTAAAGAATGCATTTTTGTGGAGAATGCTTTAACACCACTACAACATAAAAGAAATTTTGAGACGTGTTATAAACAACACCACGAAAGTTATGTTCAGTGGGTGGTCAAAGCTAAAACGAATTTAGATTATTATTTAGAAAGAAGGGAAGTCAAAGATTTTCAGTCAATGAAAGATTTGATTCATGAAGATAGAATAAAAGAAGGAGAACCGAGAAGATAGGCTTTTCCCAACAGAACTTAGCCCCAAAGTATTGCCCGGTGCATAGCGTGGCGCTAGTGATGCTGCACTGACTTTCGATCACATGACTTGTTTGACTGGTCTCTCGACTAGTCTGCTAGCGGGACGTAGGGGGCGCTAGATTTCATCTGCTGCCAAACTGCCGGAAATGCCAGCCAGACTCGGAAAGACTTTAGGGACGAAAGTGGAAGCGCCGTCTTTGATCTCCTTCTACTATATCTATCTTCATGATTTGATTATATCCGACAAAATTAAAGATTCGTTACCCGGTCATATAAAAACGCACATATTAGGGAAAGAGGGATCACAGTGGATGGCACCTGTTGAATTGGCGAAAGAACTTGATGTGTTTACGGAAGCAACACCGCTACAGGGAGGGAGAGATTCTTATCGCGAAAGAGAGCAGAAGAGAGATTTTAAATCGTACCTATCAGAGAGGGAGTCTGGGACGGAAGGGAAAGTTAGTCCGAAGGGAAGGGCTCGCCCCCTTAGTAGCAATGAGAGGCATTTTCGCCGTTCCTAACCGATATTGCAAAATATCAAACTGCGCATGCGTGTGGACTTTAAAATTCTCTTCTCTCTACTAGAAAAATTGTACGTACAGATAGGGGTTACCATATTGGCGCTTTTTCTTATCGGGGGTGACATTTTCACCACGCATTACATTATTATTTTATTTTTAACAAGAAATAAGAAACAACACTGCTTTAGAAATAGCTTCATGTAATTTTCGTAAAGTATTTATTACTAATGCAATTAGGAACATTATTTATTACCCAACAGATAAAGAATTAAATTTTGCAAATGAGCTTATCAATGAATAATTTAAACGCATTACTAATAAAAAATGTAGCTGCAAATATATATTATTCGTTTCTTTTATGCATATTATTTCTTTTATAATGCAAGTATATGTTTTCCTTTATAATAGTAGTGTTGCAAATTTCCCCTCGGACTAAAAGATTAGTCCGGTAGCGTATGAGAAGAAATTTACCCACTGAATCAATTTAAGGGATTAAATAATATTTATTTACACAAAGTCTTATTTAAATAATAAAATGATCCAGCATCGCATTTTTTTAGGGGTGAGTCTTGAGTCTTGTGCGAGTGTTCCCGGAACACAGAAAATTATCAACTGTAGTCTTACGGTTTTTAGATTGTCCAATTCCCGTGTCATAAGGTCACCGTGGACCTAGACGAATCTTGCTTCCTTCCCTCCTCCTTGTACGAGGAAAATCTTTCTCCAGAATCTCACTGGACTGCCTGTCTGATCCCAGGCTTATTCACAACACACAACCGAAGGTCTCCCCTCTGGTGTCCTCACTTAAAAAGCAACCTGAATAGGGAGGGACCCTCTAGAACCTATTAGAGCATTTCCACGTGATGTCAGTCTTAACGTCTTCTATCAATGGTCACCTCAAAATGCTGATGTCACGTACGAACTATCGTGAGAAAAACTAATATCTGTTGGGTTTCAACATGAAAACATTCGGCGGCACCTTTACACAAATTCTGAGAAAATATTTGCTGTCTAAACCAAAGTGCTCTCTTGTCTACGAAAAAAACTTCAACTTGTGCGGCCCAATATTTCTAAGAAACAGCACAATGCCAAGCTCCCACGTAGGCAATTCAATCTGTAAAGTTCAATTCTTTACAACACAACCTTCTAAAGATGATTCTTCGGGCTTGCATGAAGAATCTGATAATCACTAAAATGGGTTAGCAAATTCCAGTATCTCAGAATGGCATTTATAGACACCCTCTAATACATTTTTAACAAAAATACAGATATATAAGCATATACACATGATCAATAAGATTCTTTGATTAAAAAAACTGATCTAATTACATTTTCTGGGTTACAAACTATTAAATAAATCAAATTAACTTACAAAAAGTATAAAAAAACAAGTCTGGATGAATTTATTCTACACGACTAAGATAATCCACGTGGGCAATATCTCGTCCCGGTCGATACTTTATGGCGCAATGATAAGGTTGCAATATGAGCGCCCATCTTAATAATCTCGGATTGTTGCCAGAATTACGTTTTAGAAAAACCAAAGGATTGTGATCGGTTTCTATCGAAAAGAGTTGGCCGTCAATATAATGACGCAATTTCTTAATTGCAAAGATGATAGCCGCACATTCCTTCTCTGTCGCGCAGAAACTTTTTTCGGTTTCCGTAAATTTCCGACTTAAGTAAATTATGGGATGCTCCTCTAATCCGTTACGTTGCGCTAAAACGACCCCGATACCCTTTTCGGAAGCGTCAGTTTGTATTATAAACTCCTTCGCATAGTTGGGAGCATACAATATAGGTTCCTCCGTCAGTTTCGTTTTCAACTGTTGAAACGCCTTTTCCATTTCGTCGCTCCACCTTATTTTGTCCCTTTTATTTTTCCCTTTAAGTGCGCGAGTTAATGGTTCTACAATAACTGCATAATCTTTTATGTAGCGGGAGTAATAACCCGCCATACCCAAACATCGACGTATTTCGGTTTTATTTTTAGGGGTGGGCAAATCTAAAATCGCCCGAATTTTTGCTTCGGCTGGGGTGCGCCTTCCGTCGCCTACCACATGTCCTAAGTATTTAACAGACTTTTGTGCAAATTTGCACTTGGCTAATTTAATCTTCACTTTAGCTTCTTTGACTCTCATAAGCACTTTTTCCAAATGCAACATATGATCCTCCCACGTTTCCGAAAATATGGCCATATCATCAAGATAAGGTAGGCAGAATTCTTCTAACCCTCTTAACATCTTATCCATAAATTTCGAAAATCTAAAGGACGCATTTAACATTCCAAACGGCATGACCAGAGGTAAATAGGAACCAAAACTGGTTACAAAAGCGGCCAGCCTTTGAGCTCTAGCGGTCAACGGAATCTGCCAATACCCTTTTGTGAGGTCTAACACCGTAATGTACTTTGCACTGGGAACTTTCTCTACACGGTCCTCGATGTTCGGTAAAGGAAAAAATTCTGCCCTGGTGATCTCATTCAATTTCCTATAATCTATACAAGGTCTAGGATCTTTCCCAGGTGCCTCTACTAGAATCATAGGGGAGGTAAAATCCGATTCCCCCTCAACAATGATATTCAGTTCCAGCATTCTTTTAATTTCTTTCCTCAAAATTTCCGTTTGTCTAGGCGAAGATCTGTAAGGTTTCATTTTAACAGGTTTATACTCTAACAATTCGATATCGTGCTCCATTAAATCAGTGCGTCCCGGATCATTTGAAAATAAAGAATTAAACTTATCTAATAATTCTCTCAACTGCTCAATTTGCGCCGAGGTGCATCTAGAGTTCAAACTGCTATCTTTTATAACATTTTCAAAGTTATAAATCTCAGTGCCAGCTTCCGGAAATGCTATATCCAAATCTATATTGTCCTCGACCTCATCTATTTCCTGCGCCACGAAATTGACTAACTCAATTCTTCTTAAATACGGTTTCAAGAGATTAACATTAAATATTTGAGATTTCTCACGCCTCCCAGGAACATTTACGACATAATTTGTCTCAGAGATTTTAGATAGAATTTTCCCAGGACCTATCCACGATACCGAAAGTTTGTTCTTTTTGTTGGTATTCAAAACTAACACTTCATCACCTACGTTAAACTTTCTCTCAACCGCCGTTTTGTCATACCACAACTTTCTCTTTTCTCGCGCTTCGGTCATATTTTCAACTGCTAATTCCTGACAATGTTTTAGCCTATTGACCAAATTAAACACATACTCAGTAATTAATTCATTCTCTTCTTCTCCCCCCGTCCATTTTTCAAAGAGTAAAGCTTCGGGAGTTCGTAAATTCTTCCCATGTACTAACTCAACCGGAGAAAATCCCGTAGTATCATGAGTTACCGTTCTTAAGGCTAACAACGCATGCGGCAAATTTGCCTCCCAACTTGCACCATTTTCTGTGCAAAGTACTTTCAATAATCTTTTCACAGAACGATGCCATCGCTCGATACCACCATTCGATTGGGGCCTACACACTGAGGAATGAGTTAATTTAACTCCAAATTTCTTCAAGAATGTAGTTGTTAAATCGCTTATAAAGTAACGCCCAAGATCCGTTTGTAATTCTCTGGGATAACCTAATCTACTGAATACCCACATTAATGCTTCAATTATAGTTTCCGATCTTACATTAGGTAACGACAAAGCTTCGGGATATCTACTCGCCATACACATTACCGTTAAAATAAAGCTATTTCCTTTTTCCGACCTAGGCAAAGGACCTACGACATCAGCGGATAGCTTTGAAAAAATTTCTCCAATAATAGGTACACGTCTGAGACGAACTTTCCCTATCTCTTTAGGCTTACCAACGCGCTGACAACTATCGCACGTCTTAACATAATCTTCTATCTCTTTGATAATATTTGGCCAAAAGTAATGACGCAACACCTTATCTTTTGTCTTCATCTCTCCGAGATGCGAAGAAATACCCTCATGACAGGCTCCTAGCACATCTAATCTGAATTTTGAAGGTATTACCAATTGTAATCTCTCCCCTCCTTTGTTATCCAGTGTCTTCCTAAACACTAAGTCATTCATAATTTCAAAATGAGACTTCTTATGTTTCGCTTTTTCCCTAACTTCTTTTAACAAAGGATCTGTTTCCTGTTCGGTCTTGAATTCCTGACGACTAACCCTTGCTAAATTCCCGAACTTGTCATTTAAATCCTTAGGTAACAACTCCCAATTCAAAATTTCATCTTTGTCTAAAAGTTCACAACCCCTTTCACGCCTCACAATAGTATCGTCTGATTCATCTTCCGAATACCCCACTTGTATCCCTTCTGTCTTTACACATTCCATATTTTCCCTAGTCTCATCCATCAAACTGACAGGTTCTTTCCTAGCTTGTGATCTGGTAATCACTGCATTCACCTCACTTACGTGCTGTCTGGCAGACTCAATAAGCTTTTGCGTTTTATTTCCCAAGAGGTAATAACGGAAATCCGATTCTTTATTGACAACCCCTGCCTCTGTCTTAAGAACCCCCACTCTATCAAAAGCGATTTCTATTTGTGCCACAGGCATACACCGTATGTTAGAATCCAAAGGTTGTTTCACAAAGACATAATCCCCTGTCAATTGATTCTTTGTTACATGTTCCTCACTTAGCAGATCTAAGTTCGTTCCCGTGTCACGTAGGGTGACAACTTCACGCCCATTTATTTTTGCCCGATTCAAATAAGGTTTAAATTCTGTTTCAAAATCTGAAGGTTTACTCATATGATTCACTTTAACAGTATCTTTTTCCCTTTTCTTTAGTTCCGGACATTCGGCCTTAAAATGGCTTGAAGAGTTACAAAGAAAACATCTATTTACCCGTCTCTTTTCAAAAACCCTTTCTCTTTCCGAATCCCTATCTCGCCAATTGAAATTCTTTTCAACGCTTTTGTTCTCTACACGAGGGCTATTTTTTTCGATTTTTTTCCCCAAAGGATTTTACTTGAAAGGTTTTTCTTTGCGATTTTTTTACAACTTCTAATTCATCTAAACGTTTTACTAAAATTTCTGGGTCCGTGAAATTTGACCAAACATCTATTAGATGGTCTTTCAACTCTTGCGGCGCTCTTTTTTTAATCTGATCGGTAATTAATAGATTCTTTAATTCCTGAAAAGTTGTGATTTTTAAAGAGTTTAACCAATCTTCCAAATAGCTATTTAATTCAAAAATTAAATCTCTCCACGGATTATTTGGATTTCTCTGATGTTGATTGAATTTTAATCTATACGATTCTGCATTTAATTTGTACCGTTCTAATAATTTACCTTTCACATACTCATAATTATCTGTTAAGTGTGCAGGTTCTCTAAGAATTAATTCTGCCACATTTACAGGTAGAAGCGCCAATAAGTTAGTTACTAATTCATCATCTTCTAAATTACATTTTTTTGCTTGTCTCTCAAACAAATTTAAGAATAAAGATATTTCTGAGCGACTTTCATCAAAACGATATATTAAGGATTTGAAAGGCAATTTATTAATTCTCTCCGCCCCATTATTTGATGCCACGCTACGCGTCTCTGCCTCTTGCGATAATTTTAATTTTTCCAATTCATATGCCCTGTCTCTCCCTTTATCTTCCCTCTCCATTTTTTTCTTTCCTTTTCCTCAGCTATCAAAGTTTCTCGATCATGTAATATATTTTTGGCTTGTGCCAACGCAAAATCTTTATCAAAATCTTCAGCCGATTCTATTTTTTTTATTATTTTCGCAATCGTGTCATTTTCGTCAATCTGAACATCCAATTCCCCTGCTAACACTTGCAAATCAACCTTTTTGAAACTTTTCCAATCTAACATTTTGAAAACTTAACCTCAAAAAGTGCACAAATACCAAAAAATACAAAAGCAGAAAAAATATATAAGCATGCACAAAATATATCATTCAGTTATAAATTTACACATTAATTAGAAGTATACTATTCCCCGTTTAAAATTTCATTGAAAACATCAAAATGCCTCTCATCTGCAACCATCATTATGCCACATTATTACACCTTAAAATATTTAGCTAAACCCTCAGAAATAATTTCCTTAAAAGCAGATTAGAACATTAAATTATTAAAATCTAGAAACTGTTCAAGTAAATTTTTCTTAACACTCTTTTTCACTAGCAAAATAATATGCTGAAAATTTTTTTAACTGTAAAAATAATCGATATTCTTAAAGTACTTTTTTTTCACATGGACACAGAAAGATTTTACATAAAAATAATCTAATAGAAAAAAATTCTTATTGCAACCAATTGTTAAGTGTAATCTTCCATTGATCTCTAGGGAGACATTTTACATGTCAAAATCCAATAACTGAATTAGCTAAGATAAATAAAAACATATACCAGGCAATAACAATTCCTAAACTTTATGAACAATGCCATAAATGCCATACCATGCTGAGATAAAAGAATTTACTTACCCCGCTTGATTCTGTCAATCACCTCCAATCAACAATGGACTCCTTTCAGATACGTCGCTTTGTCCAGCACTAAGTATTCACGCATTGTTATCCTCTCCAATACTGTTCGTAAAGAATGTCTCTTTTCAGCAATTCAGATCACTAAGTGTCTTATCACCACACACCACATTGTTAATCAATAGTATCCTTAAGGTACACAACACCGGAAATCTTGTCACTTTTCAGAGTTCTTTTCGAATCCCAATTCGCCTTTTGTATTCCAGTTCGCCTTGACACAAAATCACACCGCTTGCCACCAGCTGTTGCAAATTTCCCCTCGGACTAAAAGATTAGTCCGGTAGCGTATGAGAAGAAATTTACCCACTGAATCAATTTAAGTGATTAAATAATATTTATTTACACAAAGTCTTATTTAAATAATAAAATGATCCAGCATCGCATTTTTTTAGGGGTGAGTCTTGAGTCTTGTGCGAGTGTTCCCGGAACACAGAAAATTATCAACTGTAGTCTTACGATTTTTAGATTCTCCAATTCCCGTGTTATAAGGTCACCGTGGACCTAGACGAATCTTGCTTCCTTCCCTCCTCCTTGTACGAGGAAAATCTTTCTCCAGAATCTCACTGGACTGCCTGTCTGATCCCAGGCTTATTCACAACACACAACCGAAGGTCTCCCCTCTGGTGTCCTCACTTAAAAAGCAACCTGAATAGGGAGGGACCCTCTAGAACCTATTAGAGCATTTCCACGTGATGTCAGTCTTAACGTCTTCTATCAATGGTCACCTCAAAATGCTGATGTCACGTACGAACTATCGTGAGAAAAACTAACACCTGTTGGGTTTCAACATGAAAACATTCGGCGGCACCTTTACACAAATTCTGAGAAAATATTTGCTGTCTAAACCAAAGTGCTCTCTTGTCTACGAAAAAAACTTCAACTTGTGCGGCCCAATATTTCTAAGAAACAGCACAATGCCAAGCTCCCACGTAGGCAATTCAATCTGTAAAGTTCAATTCTTTACAGTAGTAAGAATGATTATCTTATTTTTAATCTTGTATGGTCTGCTGCTAAATTAATATATCTTTAACGAAACAATTTATTTTAAGTAATACATATAAATTAAAATGATTGCTATTATTTTATGATTTTTATAAATTTAATAATGCATTATTATTTTACATCCTTTTCTACATTTTTATGTAATTTTATAAAATATTAAATACATTTATAACTATGATTTTCCTTTTTAAATACAACTTCTTAAAACTTTTTTTTTTTAAGTTAAAAGCAATTATAATTTGAAAGCTATCTATTCAGATAGTTATAAAAATCTTTTAATAAGTTCGTTTAAATAACTAAACTTAGATGGCAGCATAATAAAAAAAATTCTTTATTTTTCACTTTTTATGGGTGTAAATAGGGAGTCAGGAGGGGTAAAGAAATGCCTCACTCTGTGGGTGTAAAAAATTCAGAGTTAAATTTATTTTATTTTAACTTTTTAAAAACTTTTTTTATGTTTTTACTTTAACTGTCTGTCTTTGCCTTTTTTTTTTTTTTTCATTTATCAAAAATAAAAATTATTTTGCAAAGATATAATATTTTTTTTTAAATAGAGTTTTTTAGTTATACTATTTTTAAATTAAGTTATATAATGAATTATTTATAATTAATTAATAAGCAGTGTCTAAGTATTCCAACTAACTAATTACTAACTAATATTGCAAAATATCAAACTGTGCATGCGTTATATTACTAACTAATAAATTAGATTTAATATTTTGCTATCAAATTATTTATTGGTAGTATAATATTACATAATTTTCGCCAATTTATAAATAATTATAGCATATTTGAATATAAAATAATAGAATATTTGATAAATTATTATATTTTAAAATTAATAATTATAAATGATTATTATTGTTATATTATAAAATTATATGCGTTGGTAATTTATAGATAATATAGATATAGATAATTATAAATTATCATACTTGCTAAGTTATTATTGATAAATATAATAATACGTTAATAATTAGATCAAATTATTATTTAATCGTAATGTAATATTATCAATATATTTCAATAAATATAGAGTAAGGAGGGGTGAAGGAATGCCTTACTCTGAGGGTGTAAATAATTGAGTTTTAAATTTACTTACTTTTTTATTGATAACTATATTTATTTTAACTTTTTAAAAACTTTTCTTATGTTTTTCTTTAACTTTCTGTCTTTTTTTTTTTTTTTTTTTTCATCTATTAAAAATAAAAATTACTTTGCCAAGATATAACATTTTTTTTTTTTTTTTTAAATAGAGTTTTTTAGTTATACTATTTTAGTTATACTATTTTCAAATTAAGTCAGATAATCAATTATTTATAATTAATGAATAAGCAGTATCTAAGTATTCCAACTAGCTAATTAGATTTGATATTTTACTATCAAATTATTTATTGATAGTGTAATATTACATAATTTTCATCAATTTATAAATAATTATAGCATATTTTAATATAAAATAATAGAAAATTTGATAAATTATTGTAGTTTAAAATTAATAATTATAAATAATTATTGTTGTTGTATTATAAAATTAAATGCGTCGGTAATTTATAGATATTATAGATAAAGATAATTACAAATTATCATACTTGCTAACTTATTATTGATAATTATAATAATACGTTAATAATTAGATCAAATTATTATTATAATAGTAATGTAATATTATCCATATATTTCAATAAATGAAATTTTATATATCAATATTTCATTGAAAATTAATGATAATTTATATTCGTTTAAAAGGATTCAAGATTGTGATGGTAATGTGATAAGAAGATTATTATTGTTTTGAAAATTACTTTGTCTCGTCTGTATTGTTCTATGAAGTTTTAAGTATTCATAATGACCGTTCTTGATATGAAGAACTTTTCGTATGTTGATGTCAACGAAATAAATATTTGTGTTTTTTTCTATATAAGTTTTCAAGCCGTTTCCTTCCAGTTTATTGTTTTTTGGGAGATAGGTAAGTAATTTTAAGCCCATTTTGTTAACATTCTATTCATCTTATTCTATTTAATTTAAATTCTGTCTTTGGTTTTAAATTCGAAATTCGTAACTCTAAAATTGTATTCTTTATTCGCAAATTTTATAACCGATTCATGATTCTTATAATCCAACGAGCTTTTTATATTTTCGAACATCACTAAGAATAGAACATTTTTAATAAAACTAGTGTTGCCAGATTTTTTTAAGACGAAAAATATTACAACTACATTTTTAATTTAGCAAAACTCAGGACACGTGACGCGTGACAGTCAATTTTTTTTTTTTTGGAATATGCGTGTTACATCCTCCCCCTCTATTTCCGATCTACGTCTCGGAGAGGAAACAGGATGCTTTTTGGGTCTTCCTCTTTTTCTCAAGGTTGCAACTGGAATAGTTTCATATTCTTGGAAAGGCGACAAGGCAGAAACATGGTAAGATCCAATTCGTTCAGCAGGATTTTTCCAGACTAGCAATGTCATATGTCACTAGTGACTTTTTAGTCAAAACTATGTATGGCTCATCTCTCTTAGGCATAAATTTTCCTGTTTTATTTTTACTTGCCTTGCTCACTAGGTGTAGGTTAACCCATACTTTTTCACCAGGCTTGTAATATACTTGTCTACGATTTTTATAATAATTTTTCTTTCGCTGCTCTTGTTTTATTTCAACACTTTCTTTCACACTTTTCGAAATATTTGCGAGTCGTTTAAGATATGGAGTTATTTTCGCAACAATTGTCATTTTCGACAACAGCTTTGAAATCGTTTACCACATCATCGATTATTCTTAGTTCTCGACCAAATTGTAGATAGGCAGCAGTTTGGCCAGTCGTATTAGATTTGGCAAAGTTAATGGCAAATCTAATAAATGGAAGTTCATCTATCCAGGAACGGTGTTCATCCCCGACAAGGATTGCTATTCGAGGTTTCAAGTCTCGATTTTTGCGTTCGACCGGATTAGCCTGAGAATGGTATAAAGGTGTCAATGATTGGTCTATTCCAAGAATATAACAAACTTGTTGTAGAACAGCGCTCACAAACTGAGGACCATTATCACTTATCAGTCTTCTTGGAATACCATACCGAAGGAAAATCTCTTCTATCAAAGTAGTCGCACATTCTTGTGAAGTTGCAGTTGTTAAGGCAAATAGTTATACCCATTAAGTGGCACAATCTTCCACTATAAAAATCCATCGGTGTCCATCTTTACTGGGTGGCAGTGGTCCAAAAATATCAATGCTGAGGGTTTCAAACCGCTGAGCATAAGCAGGTGTTCGTAATAAACCAGCAGGTTTCTGATTTGTTAATAACTTTATAACGAGCACACTCTGGCCATTTCTTTACATATTCAGAAATAAAGGCTCGCATGCCTGTCCAATAATATCTCTTAGCAATTCTTTGATAGGTTCCTGCTTCACCGTAATGTCCAGCTGATGGGTCGTCATGATGCAGTTTCAAAATATTTTATCTTTCTTGAACTGGAATGACCAGTTGCGCTTCCTGGGCATCTGATTCAGGAACATATCGATAAAGTACACCTTGATTCATCAGGAATCCTCTATCAGTCCAATTGGCGAAATCTTCACTTTTCTGTTCATCTTCAAAACAATCTATAAGATTTTTAAGATTTTCATCTTTTAACTGAGCTTCTCTCATATCTTTTGAGCTTCTTGTTAGCATATTTATGCTAACAAAGTTGCATGTCTCGCAGAGAGCAGATTGATGATTACACACAGGACGTGACAGCATGTCAGCCACAACATTAGATGTTCCAGGTTCATATTCTATTTTCAATAAAAACGATTGCAAATATAGTGTCCAACGGGCATATCTTCCCGATGGTGACTTAAGACTCAGAAGCCATTTTAAAGGTTGGTGATCAGTTGCTACAATCACTTCTTGGTCTTCCACATAACCACGAAATTTTTCTAAGGCCCAGACAACAGCCAAAGCCTCGCGTTCAGTAGTGGAGTAATTTCTTTCTGCACTTGTAAGAAGACGGCTAGCATATTCTATGGGGTGTTCAGAGGTCTTGTAGGTACCCTGTAAAAATACAGCACCAAGAGCATAGTTGCGAGCATCAGTACGTAGAATGAATGGTTTGGTTCCATCAGCTTGCTTCAGTACTGGAGATGTCATGAGACAATGTTTAAGAGTTTGAAAGGCTGTTTGTTCTTCTTTTCCCCACTTCCAAGTGGCTTTCTTTTTCGTAAGATTGCTAAGTGGTCTTGAGATATCAGCAAAATTTGATATAAATCTTCTGTACCATAAACAGGTTTGTGAGAAATATTGAATTTCTTTAAAATTTTTTGGTGGAGGTATTGCTTTAATCGCGGATACTTTGTTTGGATCTACTTCCAAACCATTTGGAGTTATCCAGTATCCTAGATACTTGACTTTTTCACAAGAAAAATGGCCTTTTTCTCGTTTGGCATCTAACTTAAATTCAAGGAGTCTTTCGAACACAGCTGAAAGATCTAAGAGATGTTTCTCAAATGTTTCTGAAAAAACGATGATGTCGTCTAGGTATGATAAAGCAAATACATCCTTAAGACCATTTCTAAATTAATCTATCAATCTTTGAAATGTGGCAGGAGCATTTTTTAGTCCAAAAGGAAGAAACGATAAGTTCCACAAGGACAGACAAATTAGTTTTATCTTGATTTGGTGGGTAGACTTGAACTTGGTGATACCCAAAACGAAGATCTATAGATGACATGTAAGGCGTATGCTTGGCTTCATGTAAAAGTTTTCCATTCGAGGTAATGGATATTTATCTGCTACTGTGATTGCATTTAATTTTCTATAATTATGCATATTCTTACACTGCCATCGGGCTTTGGTACGAAGACCACAGGCGAAGCATGAGGTGATTCACATTGTTCTATGATTCCTTGAGCTAGAAGATTATCTAATTCCTTCTTAAGAATTTCTTTTTTAGCAGGAGTCATTCGATAAGGTAGTACAGCAACAGCAGCACTATCACCTGTATTAATACGATGCTCAACAAATGGGGTTGACTCTCCCCCTGGGTGAAAACACTTTTCATACTTTTTTAGGAGATCATTAAGTCTTTCCCTTTCATTGGGATTTAAATTTTTGCCTTCGTATTCACGTAAAGCATATGGACTAACTTCGACAGCACCAGCAGACGGACTATTTTCTTCTTCGTACTCATCCACAAAATCAAACTTTTTATGAGTTTTATCACTAAAATGACATGCCTTTTTAGCGGTATCAAGCACCATGTTAGCACTGTGAAGGAAATCCATTCCTAAAAGACTTCTATTACCTTTGGCATTTGGCAATACAATAAACTCTGTTTTGAAAACTCGGCCTTCAATTTCTATGGGCACAGTGGCAGACAAAGTTTTTCAGCCATCGTAATTCCTCAGCCAAGGTTACATCATGAGTATGGAGATTCAATGCAACACAGTTTTCAAAAATAATTTATACATTCGTTCTCCTGCAATAGAACGATTCGCTCCTGTTATTTTAAATTTTTGCCTTCGTATTCACGTAAAGCATATGGACTAACTTCGACAGCACCAGCAGGCGGACTATTTTCTTCTTCGTACTCATCCACAAAATCAAACTTTTTATGAGTTTTATAACTAAAATGCCATGCCTTTTTAGCGGTATCAAGCACCATGTTAGCACTGTGAAGGAAATCCATTCCTAAAAGACTTCTATTACCTTTGGCATTTGGTAATACAATAAACTCTGTTTTGAAAACTCGGCCTTCAATTTCTATGGGCACAGTGGCAGACAAAGTTTTTCAGCCATCGTAATTCCTCAGCCAAGGTTACATCATGAGTATGGAGATTCAATGCAACACAGTTTTCAAAAATAATTTATACATTCGTTCTCCTGCAATAGAACGATTCGCTCCTGTTATTTTAAATTTTTGCCTTCGTATTCACGTAAAGCATATGGACTAACTTCGACAGCACCAGCAGACGGACTATTTTCTTCTTCGTACTCATCCACAAAATCAAACTTTTTATGAGTTTTATCACTAAAATGCCATGTCTTTTTAGCGGTATCAAGCACCATGTTAGCATTGTGAAGGAAATCCATTCCTAAAAGACTTCTATTACCTTTGGTATTTGGTAATACAATAAACTCTGTTTTGAAAACTCGGCCTTCAATTTCTATGGGCACAGTGGCAGACAAAGTTTTTCAGCCATCGTAATTCCTCAGCCAAGGTTACATCATGAGTATGGAGATTCAATGCAACACAGTTTTCAAAAATAATTTATACATTCGTTCTCCTGCAATAGAACGATTCGCTCCTGTATCTGCACAGACTAACACCTTCTTATTGCAGATCGTAATAGGCATATTTGGAGCTGAAACTGCTGATGTATTTAAACTATATAGCTGAAGACGATGAGCTTGCACTGTTTGTTTTTTAACCGTAGGGGAACAATTTGGGCATTTCTTCTTTATAAATCCCACTTTGCCATAACAATGGAAAAATATATCGGATTCTAAACGTCTATTAGCAAACTTAGGCGAAGATCTGCCTTCTTTTGGAGGCTTACTCTTCTTCCATGTATTTTCTCGGCGAAAATACTCTTTTTTCTTCTGGGGTACAACAGAATCTTTTTTAGAAAACGTAGACCTGATAGTATCATACGCGTCTAATTTTCCGGCAAGGTCGACTGGCGACCTTTTTTTACTGACTTCGCAGCTTTGTTTTCTGTGGCCAAAAAAAAAAAAAAAAAAAAAAACCTACAAAATTTTCGGACTTTTTAATTATTATTCCTAAATATCTCGAGACATGTAGCCATAGCTTGCTACTTGTCAAATAGAATATTAAAGAGGATAAAATTCTATATAAAGGCCTTTTTTTACTTTTCTATTTTTTACCTATTCGATTTTGATTGCAGAATATTTTTATGGAAATTCATTTAAATTTTCCCAATCATCTAACATATGTTGTTTGCATTCGACAGGCACGCGCCTTTTCATCTGATCCGCTATGATCAGATCCCGAAGAGCTTCAAAAGACGTTACATTTAACTCTTTAAGCCAGTTTTCAAAGTAAGTCCGTAACTCGAAATAATAATCTCTCCTAGTAATTTCTTCATCTTTGTGATGCGTGAAAAACAGCTTCCTAAACCTTTCAGCGCTATTTTTAAACCTTTTTAGAAGTAGACCTTTAACATGTGAAAAATCTGAAGCGTTTTCTTCTTTTTCACGAGCAATAAGCGTACATATGGAAGAGGGTACAACACTTAGTAAGTTAGAAACCCAGAGGTGTTCTGGTACCTTCGAAAGCTTTAACTGTCGTTCCAGGAGCACCAGAAACAATGTCACATCATCTGTCTCTGATTTAAATGTAGGCAACAGTTTATGGATATCTAAATAGATATCCATAAACTGTTGCCTACATACAGACAGTAGTAACCTCCAGACAGTAAAATTACTGTCTGGATGAGACATTATCCCTGCCGCATTATCACCTACCGCTCCACTGGAAACACTTTGGCTCTGAGCCTGTAACTTAAGCTTCTCAAGCTCAAAATTCATCTCAAACTGTTTTAATTCCAGCTCTTCCGAACGACGCTTCTCTTCTAATTTACGCTATTCTAACTCAGCTGCTTTTTGTTTTTCCTCTAAGTCTCGTCTACGCTGTTCTTCCTCGCGAGCCGCAATTTGGTTTCTGACTAACGAATTCACCAAATCAACTTTGTACGAGGGAGAGGATTTAATCTTATCACGCAATGTGACAACGGTCATAGAGGATTGCACATCTAAATTCATTTCTACAGCGACCTGAAATAGGTCTTCTTTTCGTGCTTTATTGAGTTCGGACATTCTTAACTTTAACAAAACAACAAGATATATACCCCACAAATACTAAAAATTCGATTAAATAAATTGTTCCCCAGACGTGAGCTTTGCTTTCAAACTCATATAAACAAGACATTAATGAAACAAAATAGTGAGCATTAACTTTAGCAAAATTTACTTTTAAAATAATTAAACTTCATTAAACTTTTAAGTATATTTAATTTTTTTTGAAAGAAAATATACTTTAAATTATTGCTGTTATAAATACACTAGTTTGTCATCACGTGTCATTTAATCAAAACATTACTCTAACTGATATAAAACTAGTACTGAACTGTTAGCAACATTCATAAACTATGTTCTATATAATGTCAAAGCATATCTGTATAATTAAAATGTCAATCAATATTATTATCATATTATTAAGACAAGACTACGCAATGTAGATTTTTCAATATACCTTTAACCTCTTCAGTCCTGGAGTACCCATTTGGGTACATTAAAGCAAAAGGCAAAATTACCCCCAAAATTTAAAATAAATATATAAATTTCTGCTACCGCTATTCAGATATATCACAGTGTCCTATATTATCAATAGATGTGCTACACGTTCAGTGGCGTAGGAACTTTGAAAAAACAGGGGGAGCCGGAGCATCAGTGCCGTGCGAAAGTAGGGGGGTGAATGGGGAGGTCGCCCCGTGCGTGGAATTTTAAAGGGCACCAAATTTATACTACCAACGCCATTTTTTGGCCTGTCAGAAGAAAAAGTTGGAGGAAAGAAGCGCCAAATTGAAACTTTGCCCCGGGCGCAGTGTTCTCATCGAACACCCCTGCGGAGCACATTGTTAAAGGCTAGTGGCGATTATCATTTCAATAAACAATTTTATTTTACTTGACAGGTGTAACGAAAAATTAAAACAAGTATTGACATGTTTCGATTCCATCTTATAAGAACCATAATCATAATAAAATAAAAATAAAAATGCGAATCGTTTCACGGTCAATACAAACGGCTCGCGACAATGAGATGTAAATTAATATATATATATATATATATATATATATATATATATATATTGCCCAGTTAAACTGATGGCATTGAGCTCACAGGCTACGCATACTAAATGTACATTACAGCCTTATACACTATATTGCCATTGATTATTGGACACTTGCGATTTTAGACATTTTACTAAATATCTAGAAAAATACATGAGGAATTATCTCGAAACTCTTAGTGTATAAATATAATAGTATACGTCATACACCTCCGTGAAGATTTTTTACCGAAACTCCATAGGGACCGTCAAAAAATTAAAAAAGAATGAATATCTTTTGAATAACCCTGTCAAAACTAATGTAGCAAAAGCGCTCAAACTCTAGATTATGATTGAATGCCTTATTGTAATACACTGCGTTCATTTTTATGCAAATAGCATGCATACTCGCAGAGTAATTAAGGTTTTTATAAAAATGGTCCCAAATTTTTCCAAGTTTTTTCCTTATAATTTTCAGAGTTCTTAATATAAAATAATATTTTTTTCAGGAAATATGACAAACAACATTGCACATAGTACCCTGTAATCAGAATTAAAAAATAATAAAAATTGTATGAAAAATGAGTAGGTTTACTAAATAATTTTTTACTGCGCATGCGTCAAAGATATCAAAATTTCATTTGCATATTATGTTAGCTACATGTATAGAAAAACTTTTGTAAAAGTCTCAAAATCATAGCTTGAAAATTCTGAAAGTAATCGTCTATAGAAAAAGGACAAAATCCGTTGTTTCCAAAATGAAGCAAAAAAATGAGGGATTTTATCCAAATGTAGTAGTACATCCCGTATTGTTTATTCTATATTGATACTAATCAATGAATATATGGATACGACCCCTCTTATTTTTGCTTCATTTTGAGAATAACGGAATATCAACTTATTCAATTGACGATTATTTTCAGAATTTTCAAGCTATGATTTAGTGACTTTCACAAAAGTTGCTCTATACATTTAGCTAACATAATATGTAAATGAAATTTTGATATCGTTGACGCATGCGCAGTAAAAAATTATTTAGTAAACCAACTCATTTTGTATACAATTTTCATTATTTTTTAATTCTGATTACAGAGTACTGTGTGCAATATTGTTTGTCATATTTTCTGAAAAAAATATTATTTTATATTAAGAACTCTGAAAATTATAAGGAAAAAACTTGCAAAATTTTGGGACCCTTTTTATAAAAACCTTAATTACTCTGCGAGTATGCATGCTATTTGCATAAAAATGAACAAGGCATATCACAATAAGGCATTCAATCATAATCTAGAGTTTGAGCGCTTTTGCTACATTTGTTTTGACAGGGTTATTCAAAAGATATTTATTCTTTTTTAATTTGTTGACGGTCCCCTATGGAGTTTCGGGAAAAAGTCTTCACGGAGATGTATGACTTATACTATTATATTTATACACTAAGAGTTTCGAGATGATTCCTCATGTATTTTTCTGGATATTTAACAAAATGTCTAAAATCGCAAGTGTCCAATAATCAATGGCAATATAGTGTATTTTCAAGAGTTAATTCTGTTCGAAAATATGGGGGAGGAGGGGAAACAGCTCCCTCCATTTCCCCATTTATACTTATTCATTAAACCCCTTAAACTAATCAGAATTATGCTTTATCATATAAAAAATCTATATCCAAAATTCAGAGTAAATCGAAAAATACATAATAAAAACCCATTTATATAATTTAAGAGGAGTTATATCCTCTTTTATACTTAAACATTAGACTTCCAACGCTATTCAGAGATTCGTCCTATTAGAAAGAACCTGGGAGGGGGTATTAGCCCCCGTTACTCTCTAATACATTACGAATGAATTACAAAAACTAATCAGGGAAGCGCCTTATCAAAATATATCCAAAATTTCAAGTGAATTGGATATTTTTATCATAAGTTATCGCGTTACGCACATACTCACATACAGAACGGACGGGCACATAAGCTCCCAGGCTTTGATAGCTTGTGAGTTAAAAATCCACGCGCACTATTTTTCCTTATTTTATTACATTTCATTCACAATTTCATTCATTTCGGAGGGTTTCTTGACTAGCATTTTTCACAAACAAGAGTATAAAATAGAAGCATATCAAAAGATCGTCGACATTTTAATCTAGTTTAAATAATTTTTATTCGATATATTCAGGGTTTGATTAATGCACGGGCCTCCGGGGCCTCGGCCCTGTGCCCACTAATTTCAGGGGCCCACTAATTATGTGGCTGATTCTTTTTCCCTTAATCAAATACTTTTCAAATGATATTGTTTTATAAAATATGACACATAAAATTTAAATATTCGGAATGATTCAATAAAATTTTGATGTTTGTGAATTATACAAATGCCTTTTTGAGAAAGAGGACAGTAATTCCTTTTCTCGATTATTCTTGTAAGTTTTTTTTATATATTTATTTATTTTTTGTAAACTTGAACCGTTTAACCAAACAACTTTGTCAACTCATCAACTCATCTACTTTTTTTTATGAAAATGTCGCCGAGAATGGGGTGGTAGGGGGGGGGGCAACTTTTTAACAGGCCCTGGGCCCAACTTCAGCTTGATCGGTCTCTGGATATACTTGATGACACTTAATTTATGAACGATCCCAATTACAATATTCAAATTTCAAGTTTCTCCTACTCCCATTTACCAAAAGTTAAAGTTTTTTTCTGTTTTGCTTATAAAATCTTTACAATCTCCTCCAAATCAATTTTAAAGGCTTCCTCTTTTTAAATATGCAATAGTGGTTGAGTCTGTATTGATCCATTGTTGTTTGGCGGTGTGTCCAGCGCCGTGCAAAATGGGGGGGGGGCGGTCACCCCGGACGCGGAAATTTAGGGGGCGCCAAATTTATATTACCAACGTCATTTTTTAGCCTGTCACGAGAAAAAGTTGGGAGAGAGGGGCACCAAATTTTAACTTTGCCCCCGGCGCAATTTTTTTCTTTGCATGCCCCTGGGTGTGTTTGTTTGAAGAAGAGCATTGAAAGCTCTCAGCTGTCACTAATGATATAGGAATAACCAAAATAAATTCTACCAAAAAGTAAACGTTAGAAAAAAATTAGAAACTAATTCCTGTGATGACATCAGTTTAATTGTGATAGACAATATATTTCTGTCTGTTCCGTTCGGGACTTAGTATTGATAGAAATGTCAACCAAGTTTACTTTTCTGAAAGATTTATCAAAGCAAAATCATCAGTATGTATTCTAAGCTTTTGTTTGAAATCTTCTGGCGTGGTTGAAGCTGTATCAACGAATTCAATCTGTATAAGAAAATCAAAAGTTTTTTTTTTTTATTAAATCGGTTCTTTTATTATTCACTAGCTGACCCGCCCGGCGTTGCCCGGGTCCGTAATAATAATCTTAAACGAACTTGAAATTTTTATGATTTTATCTTTAACTCGAAATATGTGTAAATACACTATTAAAAACTTGACCCTTTTGCTGCATCGTCACTCCACCGCTTTTATAGAAAATGATTACTTCAGCCTATTATGGAGCATTCTCATAGGTCAAAAGAGAGATATTCTATAAAAGCGGGGGAGTGATGATGCAGCAAAAGGGTAAAATTTTTTACAGTGTACATTATATTAAATACGTGCCCCCTGACTGTGTCAAAAATTGGTTAAAAAAAGTAATATTTAGCTGCAAAAGTACCCAAAATGATTGCAATGGGAAACGCAGGAGGGAATATGTGTGTAACGATTGCGTGATTTTCGTGTTAAACTGTTGATATTTATCCTTAAAATTGCTGTTAAGTGACTTAACTAAATACTTTTTTCACATAGATATCCCAAGTGAAATATTTTGAATTTCAAACTAATTATATCACTCTTAAATCCCATTATACCGTGCGTGAATGAAATCGATTCTCGATGATTAGCTAAAAGGTTAGTATATAGTATTATAATTTCAGAGCCATTTTACAAAAATAAGTGCATATTTTTTATCAAACATGCGTAATGTTCATTCTGTGAACAAAATACTAACCGTAACTTGTCTGTAACCTAGCTGTATCTTAACAATAACCTAACTGTAACTTAAATATACCATAAATGTAACCTTATAGCTAACCACACATACATTCTAATGTACGAAGTACCAACGATCTGACGTAACAGCTGTGTTCAAAAATCCTAAGTTAAACTGACATTTTGCCAGTCTTTAAATTTTAAAGGTTTTTTGGGGGAAAAAAACAGTCACTTTTGAAATGTCAAAATCTCAAATTGGTTTCTTTCATACAGTAAAAAGAAATTAATAGACTGGAAGTATTATCTCTGGAGGTGATGCTAAAAATGTAACCCTACATTAAGTCCAATTAAGTACCAACAAAAGTACGTGCTTTCACACGCCTATCAATTGAAACAGGTTTAAACCCGTATTTTTTTGCTCTTGCTACTTACCCATCATACGTAGTATAGGGTAAGTCTTGCAATCGTTTTGATAATCGAAAATTTTTGTTGACGGATTTACACGTTTTAGATAGTGGAGATTCCGAAAAACATATTTTTAGAAAAAAAAATTTTGCCGTCCGTCTGTCTGTCTGTCTGTAAACGCTCTATCTCCCGAACAAATTGAGATAGAGACTTGAAATTTTGTATGTTGTTAGTATCTAAGAATGGGACGAACCCTATTTAATATCAGCAACCTCGATTATCCGGAACTATTTTTTTCGGACACTCGAAAAATTCGTTCTGATGAAAGATACATAAAAATTTTCGAATTTTTTTGTTTTATGGAATGGACGTAAAAGGCAATAAAATAATACACATTTTGCATATAGAACGAAGTCGATCGAATTATTAGTTGCCGAGATATTTGTAATCCTGTTTTCCACATTCTTCGATTTTTCATGACCCTGTATTTCATTCAAATTTCAATTCAGAGGTATATTTTAATTGGAAATGAGACGCTTAATCCGACGCAGTTAATTGTTAGTTAATAGAATTATTATTTTTGGAGTTATAAGGATGTTTCTTTTACGCAGTTCGGTACTACTTGAGTAGTTTGGCGTTTTATATAATTTGTCGAAATTGGTACATCAGCAGTTCTTTAATAGAGAATTACTATGTATATTAACAATATTTAAATTTTGTTTATGAATTGCAATGCATTGTATAAATAGTTTCACATGTTTCATTTTCATATACATATCCATGATGGGTAAGTATTATGGTGGCCCCCAACGACTAGTTTTTTTAAAAGAACTAATCTATCACTTCACCGGAAAAATTTATTAATTATTTTATCATATGTGTTTTAAAAATCAATATAGAAAATTATTTTAACGTTTTGCTTGAAAATATAACATTCTTTTGTTATTACATTAAAATCGTCTGCAGTCAGAAATCTATATTTTAGATTAATATTTATTACTTAAGTTTTCATAGATGATTTTAAAAGAATTAATTTGATATTTAACTATTGCTAATTTTCCAATTTCCTTCATTTTAAAAGCGAACATTTATTTTAATAAATAATATCTAATAGTACAAAGACCATTTTAAAAATTTGCTATTTCCTCTTAAAATATGCTTCAATTGTAATTCATTTCTTTCAATTCGTCTTATAATACAAAATCCTTCCACGTCCTTTTGTTTGGCACATTAAAATTTGAGCGATAAATGGTTTCATATTGCAAAACTTTCTTGAGGCTTACTTCACCTCCACTTATCTCATTCCTCTATGGGTTTCTTTAATTCTGTCTCAGCTTTCTTATAACTTCTGCGAAAATTTTTACACAACCAACCAACCGCAAACAAACGAAAGAGAAAATAATTGAAAAAACATGATTTTTTATGAGAGTGACCTCTCGATTTTAATTAATTACTCAGTTAATAATTGGAATTTCGAAATTCTGAAGCTCAGGTGCATCAAGAGAGATTTAGGGCTACTCTCAAAAAATTTTTGAGCTTCGTACATGCTGTAGATTTTGCTAGCCATCGCAGACACACACACCGACACACACACAGACACACAGACAGAGCGTTTTGTTCTTTTATTAGTATAGATTGGTAGTAAGGTCCAGTACTTCGCTAAAAATTCTCAATTTTCCTTATTGTTCGAGTTGTGCTGGAACGGAAGGATAGCTTGTCTGCTCTTATCTTATTAAAACTATCTTTTATTAGGAGAAGCTCGTCCTTTCCTCAATAATTTTCTAGAAAAAGTAAACTCTGTTTTTTAAATTTTTCCCGAGGGAGCTGAGCCCGTCTGAAATATCCCAGGGGGAGCCAGAGCTCCCCCAGCTCCCCCGGTTCCTACGCCTATGTACACGTTTAAAGAAAGAGGAACCATGTGACTTTTAAAATGAAACATTTCCAAGATGGATGACATAAGCAATTTACCAACGACTTCTCGTCAAAGTATGTGAATAATAGGAATTTGTGAGTGAATTAAAAAAATTAGCACTTTTTATAAATTATACTGTTTCAAAAATGATTTGGAGTTGTTTATAAATGTTGTTCATATGTGCATGGATGTTGAAAACATCTGTAAATATGTTGTACCCATTTGGGTACAATGGGTCTTTACTATACATTTCCAGCTAAAGAAACTAATTTTCTGTGTAACTATTGTGTTCTCTTGGTTTTTAACAATTTTTTTTAGAAACGAATAAATTATTTAATTTAGTCTTACAAAACAATTTTAAAAGGCTTTTTTTCATTTTTTAAAATAATATGAAGTAATATACTGAATTTACTGCTAAAATATGTGATACTTTTTAGTAACTTTAAAAATTTCTAACGTGTTTGAAATGTTGTACAGTGTTTAATATTTTACAAGCCCACATTTAGTCTGAGATCTAAAGATCAGATTAAATCTGAGAGCGTACTTGTAAATGAAAATAGAGTTAAATTCACTGGCAGATATATCACTGTAGTGCAAACAGCTGAATATCTTCTTTCAAAGTGAATTGTGTTCTGGGACAGTCATGACTAATAGAATAGGTGATATTGCAAACAAAATGCATGCTGTGAAAGACAGTGCAATGAAACGTGGTGAGTGGACTGAGTTTACTAGATCAGATGATAAAATTGTGGTGTTGAAATGGAAGGACAAGAAATGTGTGCATATGATGTCCACAGCATGTGGAAGTGAGTCCAGTGATACATGTGAGCGCTGATGTAAAGATAAAAAAGCCAAGGTTCTTGTAACCAGACCAGCTATAATAACAATGTATAAAGAACATATCGGTGGAATCAATCTGAACAATAGGTTCATTGCTTGTTATCGTACTTGTATGCGAACACGTAAATAGCCAATTCGGATCTCTGCTCACTTTCTCGACTTAGTTACGGTAAATTGTTGGGTTTTTTATCTAAGAGATTATAGATCCTCCAATATTCCAAAAAGAGATCAAATGAGTTTACTCCAATTTTGTGTTTACATTGCTGAAGTCCTTATAAAATATGAAAAGGAAAAGTCAACTGTTGGAAGATCATGTGCAATCATCCAATGAATCTACATCTAAAAAAATCAGAATAACCATGTCTATTCTCAAAAATGAGGTTCGCTATGATGGGTTTGGACATTGGCCAGAATCTGTTACGAGGGTACATTAATCTCGATGACGCATGAAAGGATGCAAAGGAAAATCAACAGTAAAATGTGTGAAATGTAATCTATATCTTTGTCTTCAGAATAATAACTATTTCAAAAAATTCTATAATAAATGATATCTTATTAGAAGATTATTATTACAAGGTATGTATAATATTACAAGATATGTATAGTATATATAGTATAGTAGCAAGATATGTATTACAATTATTACAAGATATGTAAAATATTTTTGCACAATGCATAACTTTAAGTAAAAAATCTTTTAAGTTATTTAAATTGAAATAATTTTTAAACAATATATAGGTCTATTTATTGTAAAACAAAATTGGTCTTATTTATTTAAAGAATGACATTTTTACTCAATTGTGACTGTTGAGATTTTAGACTGCATAAACCAAGAGAATTAAATTTTTAATCAAAGAAGATTTTACCTGTGACATATTCTTCTTGACGGCGTCTTGTAAAAAAGGTATCGGTTTCTTAACTTCAATAACTGTCTTCGATTTTATGGTTTCTTATGTCTTGAAAATAGCTATTTATGAATTTTGCCCACTGACAATATAATATCCTTTACGTATGGTTCTTCACACATACAAAAAAATGATTTAGAGGGATTTAAAGAGGTTTAATAGACTTAGCAAAACGTAAACATTCTTTTGAATCAGAACATTCTAAAACAGTCCCGCAGTCAACTGCAGAATAAAGAATACAATCTAAAAAGACGGATTAGAGATGAATAAATACAAATTATATCTATGAAAAAACATATTATGAATTTTAAAGTACAAATGGACAAGAAATAATGAGAAAAAATTGATTAATAAAGTCATTACAGCTACGTTCTGTCAACATCAAAGTTTTTGGTGCTGCCATCTGTCATCAAGTTTCAGAGATAATTAGTGCCTTTTTACTAAAGATTTCTTTTTAGTTCTTTTTAGGATTCAACATCCTCCGCCCCAGGCAGTAGAGGGGATACCTTTGTAATAGGACGCTTGATGTCACCGTCCGCTGTTTTAATCAGGACGACACGAACTCGATTGTCCTGTCCTGGGAAAGTTTGTAGAATGCGGCCCATTTTCCATCTCATGGGCATGGGTCGTTCATGAATTATTACCAAGTCTCCTTCTCGTAGATTAACGCTTGGAGTAGTCCATTTAGGACGCTGTTGGAGATGTTGGAGATATTCTCTTGACCATCTATACCAAAATTGGTTCTTGGCCCTTTCAATAAGGCGCCAACGAGCATTTAATGATAGAGCTCGTGAACTAGAAACTTCTGGAATATCAAGGAGCGGTGCTCCGATTAGAAAATGACCTGGAGTTAATGCGCGTGGATCTGATGGATCTGATGACATCGGCGTTAGAGGTCTGGAATTTATGCAACTTTCTATTTGACACAGTAAAGTGGATAATTCTTCAAAGTTTAAAATACTGGATTTACATGCCTTTAACAGATGATTTTTTGTAAGCTTTACAGCTGCCTCCTATAGCCCGCCAAAGTGCGGCGCATATGGAGGAATGAAATGCCAATTGATTTTTTGGCTCGAAAGAAAATCTTGAATTTCTCTGTCCCTCAAATATTGGAATAACTGCTTCAGTTGATTTGCTAGACCTACGAAATTTTTACAATTGTCTGAATAAATATCAGACGGCAGGCCTCTACGTGCAATAAATCTCTTTAGTGTTGCTAGCAAGGCTTGCACAGACAAGTCTGATACCACTTCCAGATGCACTGCCTTAGTGCACATGCAGACGAATACTGCTATGTATGTTTTTAATTTTATCTTACTTCTAGGCAAATTTGGCTTGGTTATGCAGGGGCCGGCAAAATCTATACCAACCTTGGAAAATGGACGAATTGGGGTGATTCTGTCAACGGGAAGATCTCCCATCATTTGTTGACAAGCTTGTGTTTTTAGTCGTTTGCAAAGTACACATTTGTTGAGTTCTTGTCGTACAATAGAACGACCATTAACAAACCAAAACTGTTGACGTATGATAGAAAGTACTAGCTGTGTACCTGCGTGCATATGTTTCTCGTGTACATGTTTTATTAATAGTTTAGTAACAAAGTTATTTTTTGGGAGTAGCATCGGATATTTTCTATCAAAGCTTAAAGACTGATGTTGTGACAAACGGCCACCTACTCGAATGATATCACTTGAATCTAAAAATACATTTAGTGGTAATAGTTTACTATTGCTTGGTAAGGGTTTTCTTTCTTTTAACAACTTAAGCTCTGTGTTGAATTCAGAACTTTGAATTAATTTTACAATGCATTGAATTGAGTTAGAGATTTCTTCTGAACTTAGATTTCCAAATTTTTTCGATGTACTATGTCTAGCATTATGAATAAATCTAAGACAATAGGCTGTGACTCTTGACAGCTTAGAGAATTTCGAAAACTTAAGAAGAAAGTCAGGAGGTGCACTTACTTGTGTTACATTACTGACAGAGTCAATTACTTGATTTAACTCACCTATTGGAGCAGTGAATTTAGGTATTGGGATTTGCTCATTTGACAGTAGCCATGGAGGCCCATGCCACCACAGAGAATGATTAAGAAGCTTTCGTGGAGGAATTCCCCTAGAAGCTACATCTGCAGGGTTTAAAGCACCTGTAATATGATTCCATTCATGGGAAGGCATTATTGCCTGTATTTGGCATACTCTGTTAAGAACGAATTGATTTCCCTTTAAAGGTGGTGCTTTTAGCCAACTGAGAACAATTTGGGAATCTGACCACAAATAACTATTGTCAAATTTTACTTTTAATGTGTCGATAATTACAGAACATAACTTAGCTAGCAAAAGAGCTGAACAAAGCTCGATTCTAGGCAATGTTTGAGGTTTAATAGGATTCACCTTAGTTTTTGCAGCAATCAAATTAACAAATACCCTTTCAGGTGTAACCACACGTAAATATGTAACAGCAGCATAGGCTTTATTCAAACCGTCGCAAAATCCATGCAGTTGAATTTGAACAACTGCTTCATTAAGTAAATTCATGTATCTGGGAATTTGTAACGATTTTAATAAATGCATTTCAGATGAAAATTCATTCCAAACCTGTTGTATGGCAAGTGGGATTTTCTCATCCCAAGAAATCTTATCCTTCCAAAGATCTTGCATCATGATTTTTAATTGTATTGTTGTAGGAGCTAGGAAACCCAGAGGGTCAAAGATTGTAGCCACTACAGATAACAAATCTCGTTTTGTTTGTACATCCTTTAAATCAGCGAACCTAATTTGTAAAATATCTTTGGAAGAGTCCCAAAGTAAACCAAGCACTTTAACAGTATCATCTTCCTGAATGACCTTTTTTGAGGAAGCCTTCATTTCATCAGGTAAATGAGCTATTACATCAGGATCGTTACAGGTCCACTTTCGTAGATTAAAACCTCCACTTTTCATAATACTTATTAGTTGTGTAACTAAATTCTGAGCATTTTCTCGTGAATCGGCTCCAGAAAGGAGGTCATCAACATAAATTTCATCTTGAATAATTTGGCAGGCTTTTTGATAATATTGTTCATTATCAAACAATCATATGGCCAATCATATGGCCAACTGGCGTAATGTCCTAATGGCCAAAAAGGGTGCACAGGAAAAACCGTATGTAACGGTTAAAAGCCTGTATGCTTTGATAGTGTCTTCTGAATTAAATCTCCAAAGAATGCGTTGATAATCAATATGATTCTGATTAACGAGGATTTGCCTAAACATTTTTTCGATATCAGCACTAAAAGCAATTGGATTCATTCTAAACTTTAATAATAAAGGAAATATTTCCGGCTGCAATTTTGGACCTATCTCTAGATAATCGTTTAAAGAGCGGCCTGATGAACCAACTGCAGATGCGTCAAATACTACTCTAAGTCGTGTAGTTGAACTATCTTCTTTTAGTACCCCGTGATGCGGAAGATAAAAATGATCCGGATTTGAGATTTCTGAATTTGGTACAAGTTCCATGTGTCCGAAATCGATATATTCTTGCATGAATGCTAAATATTGCTCTTGAGGCAAAGGGTTTTGGTGGAGTCTCTTCTCCAATAAATAAAACCGCTTTAGAGCTTGAGATTTTGAATCACCGAGGATTGGCTTAGATTTAAACGGCAAGTTTACAACATATCGTCCTGATTCTCTGCGTGAAACGGTTTTAGAATAATTATCTTCAACAAGAGAAATTGGATCAGAACTGGGAACCGACTCAAGTTCCCAGAACTTTTGCAGCTGAGAAGTAATCTGCGCAGTAATATGACAACTAACAGATGAATTTTGGTTTGATTCATTCGAATAAATAATTCCCGATAATATCCAACCCAGTTTAGAATTAATAGCACTCGGTGATCCTTTAGGTCCTAAAATAGACTCTCCTATTATGATATTAGCAAGCAAATCTGCACCTATAAGAAGATCAATGGGACTGGACACATGGAAATTTGGATCCGCAAGATTCAAGCCTTCAATATGTGGCCAAAACGTAGTCGTAATCAGAAAATTTGGAAAATTTGTTGTTATCTGATTTACAACTAACGCGTCTAACTGAAAGATTTCATCATTAAAATGGGGAGAGAATGTCAAGGAAACTTCCTGAAGAGATGTTTCTGCAACTAAATTATTTATACCTGAGATTTTATGATTTGTAGGCCTTGATGGAAGACCTAATTTTTCACAACAGGTTTTAGAAAGTAGGCTCTTTTGAGAACCACTATCGATCATCGCCCTGCAAGGAATGAATTTGCCTGATTTGGATTTTACACGTATAATGGCAGTAGCCAACAATGTTTGAGAATTTTCACAAAACGATTGATTAGTAAAACAATTTGATTCATTTAAATTACCTACAGCATTTGGGGTTGTTACATGATCTTGTTGTCCAATAATTTGTTGTTGTGCAGGGGCAGATTGATCACGATGAAGGAGTGTATGATGTTTCGAATTGCAATGTTTACATGTGGTATTTATCAAACAATTAGCAACAAAATGGTTAGAACGCAAACAGTTCGTACATAACCTTTTAGATTTTACTAAATGCCAGCGTTGCTCAACAGATAAATTCTGCATTAATGGGCATCTATGAAGTTGGTGGGGTTCATTACATTTTGGACAAATAATTTTTTGTGATTTATTCACATTATCCGTTACGACTATTCGATACCGATCTTTTTGGAAAATGTTGAGATTTAGGATCAAATTTATTATTAAACTTAGATTCAGTTTTAATAAATTCAACATTACAATTCTGAAGACTACGTGCTTGTTTTTCAAGAAAACTAATTATCATTTCATAAGTTGGAAAACAATCATTATTTAATGATAACTCCCATTGTTTTCGTAAATTATCATCAAATTTTGTTTGAATTAAATAAACTAAAATCAAATCAACAAATTCATTAAATTCAAATTTTAAAGATTTCAAATTTCGAATAACTTCATTACAAGTGTCCAATAGCTCTAGAATTGATTTTTGCGTAGGTGATTTTAATGATTTAGCATTAATGAATTTTGACAGTAATGAGTATGCCAAATTCTTACGATTATCATAGCGATTAACAAGAGTTTGCCACGCTTCTTTATAATTATCACCGGAAATTGAAAATCCTGAAATTAATTTAGCAGGATAATTTTTTACACTCGCTATTAGATAAGAAAATTTTAATTGATCTGATAAATTTTCATTATTATGAATTGCAGTCAGAAATGTTTCCTTAAAAGTAATCCAATTATTGATATTTCCATAAAATATCGGCAATTAAAATTTTGGCAATTTTAAAGTGTTATCTTTAATAGACATTGAATTATTACTGGTTTCATTCCTAATTTCTTGTATTTTTACAACCAAAAATTCTTCGATTTTTACTAAATCGTCAACAACAATGTCTTTTGCTTTAGTGAATGAATCGTATAAAGATTTAATACTTTCTTCGGCGATTCCAAAATAAGATTTCTTTAAATCAGCTTTTAAGCTAATTAATTCTGTTTTAAGCTTCTCAGTTAATTTAACATTTTTATTTTCTATTGCTTCAGCTACTTGAATGTTATATCTATTAATTTCTTTTATAGTGAAATGAAATTTCGATTCACTTTGTAGTTCCGCCTTTGTCTTCATGACGTAATTAACTTTTATATTTAAACTTTAAAAATATTATTTCACTGAACGCTCCTGCTAACGACGGACCAGAAAAAATTTATTTATGTTGAGATTTTAGACTGCATAAACCAAGAGAATTGAATTTTTAATCAAAGAAGATTTTACCTGTGACATATTCTTCTTGACGGCGTCTTGTAAAAAAGGTATCGGTTTCTTAACTTCAATAACTGTCTTCGATTTTATGGTTTCTTATGTCTTGAAAATAGCTATTTATGAATTTTGCCCACTGGCAATATTATATCCTTTACGTATGGTTCTTCACACATACAAAAAATGATTTAGAGGGATTTAAAGAGGTTTAATAGACTTAGCAAAACGTAAACATTCTTTTGAATCAGAACATTCTAAAACAGTCCCGCAGTCAACTGCAGAATAAAGAATACAATCTAAAAAGATGGATTAGAGATGAATAAATACAAATTATATCTATGAAAAAACATATTATGAATTTTAAAGTACAAATGGACAAGAAATAATGAGAAAAAATTGATTAATAAAGTCATTACAGCTTCGTTCTGTCAACATCAAAGTTTTTGGTGCTGCCATCTGTCATCACGTTTCAGAGATAATTAGTGTCTTTTTACTAAAGATTTCTTTTTAGTTCTTTTTAGGATTCAACAGTGACCTAATGTACCCATATGGGAACATAAATTTTAACTATTTAAAAATTTTCGAAATAAAAAACTAATTTTATTTTCTCTTTTCTAATCTTAAAAGCACCATAATTTGCTAATAAAATAATTTTTCTATGCAGCAGATTTTTCTCGGGACTGAAGAGGTTAAAAGAAAAGAAAGTCTTATTTCATAAAAAATAAATAAATAAATAAATATATAAATGCAAAAACTTACTCAATCTGTTTTGAAAATCATATTCAATGCTATTTCACGATATATCAGGAACTCTAAATTAAATGCTTAAAAATAAATAACAACAGAACTCTCAAATAAAATTTCTAATTAAATTCTGTTATCTTGCGAAACCAACAATAACAAAACAAACGAAAAATAATTAATAAACACATACCATATGACACTTGAAATAAAAGTATAAATACATTTTAATATTTTTTTTTTACTCTCAGTTTATTTCCCTGTTTGTAAAAGAAAAGAAAAATAATATCAACGTAAATAAATGCTTATTTCATTATTTCTCAAACTTTTTGCTTTTTTTTAATTCGAATTAAAAAAATTTCTTATTTAATCAAGGTAAAATTAAACATGCATACAAACTAAAAGAATAAAAATAAGCATCGGGGAAAGGGGAATTACACAACACATAAATAAATTGTAAAAACATCATAAAATGAATTAAAACTAATATATGACATGCAAAATGTTATAGATAGATAAAATATGGTAACTTGCGAAAAGAATTATAGATACTTTAAAACTTGGCTTACTTATTGAAAATATATGACGAAAGTATTTATAGAACTTTAAAATGTTCCAAAATAAACACACATCAGACGAAACGACGGTGATTGAAGCAGAAAATTAAACAAATTCAATCCGTAGAACATATATCGCAAACAAATGAAAATGGTGCTTGGCATAAGATTATTCCGTGGAACGTACTTTCACAAGCGAAGAACGAGAACTTTAAAGACAAAGAAGCATTGAAGAACATATTTCACAAACAAACGAGCAACGACTGCTCTAGCCATTTTCTTGCATTAAACATGCACGCATTTTTATTTCGTGCATATTTCACAATTAAAATATATATATATATCAAGCTTTAGAAGATTCATAAAGATGTGGAACACCTTGGAAATACTTCGCGCCATTTCCTTTTTCCTCTTGCTTATTTGTAGATAACATATCACAATTAAAAGCATCAAACATTTGTATATTAAGAAGATGTGAGAACATTTGAAAAATATTTCCAGGTAAGAGCCCCACGTTGGACGCCATTTTGTAAGAATTCGTCTTACAAATTTACAAGAAGAAAGAAAGAAGAACATCACTTATCTTAATATGCATATCTCGGGGCTACTGGCTTCTTTAAATACTTTTTATTACTTGAAAAAACAGCACTTGCATATAGCACACTAACACACACACATTATATACAAATAAGGCTTTTTACATAATTCACCTGGTGCACGCCACCAACACAGACATGAACTACAGTTCACAACCAACTTTTTGTATTTTCGAACATCACTAAGAATAGAACATTTTTAATAGAACTAGTGTTGCCAGATTTTTTTAAGACGAAAAATATTACAACTACATTTTTAATTTAGCTTTCTAATTATTGCTTTCGATAAATGTATAAAAGCGTATTAATGCAGATACATATTAATGCAGCTATACTAATATAGATAAATGCACATTAGTAAATTCGCATATTTTTATTAGTTAATATAAACAATATAGGGAGACTAGAGCACATGTGAACATCGCAATTTTTCACTAATATGTTTTCTTATTTGAGAAAAATTACTAACGATTATAACACCTGAATACATATTGTAAAAATTTTTAAAGATCTTGGACATTTTGTTTGTCTTCAGTAGCCAAAACACTGTTTATAGATCACAAAAATAAAATCTCAGTTCCAACTTGCTAAGCGAATTTATTTAAATTCCAATTTTATTTATTTATTCATTTATTTGAATTTTAGTGTTTTAACATCGCTATGAAGACAAATAAATATTTTTGATTAAAAAAAAATCTTCTAAATTTAAGAATGGCTAATGATTTGTCATTTTAACTCGATTGGCTATGTAGGGCACTAGTGAACAGACCAGTTGGGATAGATATGAATAATTCATAAGTGCCTCAGTAATCATTCTATGATTGTGTTTCTTTCACTTAACTTAATGAGAAATAATGTCAACTTCCATATCTATAACTCTCCTGAAATAGAAGTCTTTCGCCATACTACATTTTATTTTGTATTGAAACTTCCACAACTACATCAGCCAATAAATACATAAAGATCAACAAGCTCGTTAACATTCAATTGTTATTTAAATAAATTTAATTTTTTTTCAATGCAATAATGCTATGCAATGTTATATTAAACGGTTTACAACAATATTTTTATGCATTGTTAATATAAAAAGTATTGTGTTAAACAACTTTGCAAATTTTTATTTTCTTTTCTTCCAAACTTGCAATAATGGTTTACTTTTATTTCTAAAATAGCTATGTATATAATATTTTGAATAGAGATAGATATCGAAAGTAGAGCTTTTGAACTCAAAACACAAAATCCCATTTGAAAACAATCCCCTCTCCCTCTCCCCGTTGTTCAAAAGCAAAAGAAATTACAGTAGGAAAGGGGAGGCTTTATAATGAAGATTTTTTTAAATCATTAAAATAATCTTTTTTATTATTGATTAAAAGTAATTAAGGCAAGTAAAGGAGTGAGAATCTTTCGTATTTCAGCTGATTTTCCATAAATATTATCTAAATACTCCTTTCCCTAAAATCTCCCAGAAACAAAACCCCTAAACAAAATTTAAAATCTTTACATTTTTTTTTTCAAATTTACTTATTTATTTGTTAGTTTAATGTAGCAATAAATCAGTCGTCTAATCCTCGATCATCCCCTATCTACTTAATTTCATATTACAATCTTGTGCTTTAAATATATCATCCAGAAGCTAGAGAAATTTATACATTTTTACTTTCTTCTATCTTTACAAGAAAAAAGTATTGGATTCATGAAAATTTTCGACTTCCGGTTTTCGACGGACTTATACGTTTTAGAAGGTCCTGAACACGTTTTGACTATTTTTAGAAAATGTTTATCTGTGAGTCTGTCCGTCTGTCTGTCTGTGACAAAAAATTTGTGATAGCTCTATCTCAAGAACTAATGCTCGAAATTTAATAAAATTTTATATTCAGTTAGACCTTGATATGAATTAGTGCCTATTGGTTTTTGGTGAAAATTGGCCTGCAGGTGGCGCTGCTATACTACGTTTTTCATGATTTTCAAGATTGCTATATCTCAAGAACTAATACACAGAATTTCACCAAACTTCAGATTCTGTGACCCCTTGATATACATAGACGCTGATGAAGTTTTGGTGTAAATTGGCCAGCAGGTGGCGCTGCTATACCACTTTTTCATGATTTTCATGATAGCTATATCTCAAGAACTAAAGCACAGAATTTCACCAAACTTCAGATTCCGCGGTACCTTGAGATACATAGTCGCTGATAAGGTTTTGGTGTGAACTGCCTTATAGGTGGCGCTGCTATGCTATATTTTGCACGATTTTTGCGATAGCTATATCTCAAGAACTAATGCAGAGAACTTCATCAAATTTTAGATTCTGTTACACTAGAATATATAACATAATTAGACGCTGATTACATTTTGGTATTAACCTTGCAACAGGTGGTGCAGCTATGCTGCTTTTTGCACGATTTTTCCGATAGCTATGTCTCAACAACCAACGCACAGAATTTCATCAAACTTCAAATTTTGTTACAAAATGACATATAACATAATTACACGATGATTACGTTTTGTTATAAATCCTTCAATTGATGGTGCTGCTGTGCTATATTTTACACGTTTTTTTTTAAACTAGCTATATCTCAAGAACTAATGCACAGAATTTCATCAAACTTCAGATTCTTTTACACCATAACATAATTAGACGCTTTTTTACGTTTTGGCATAAATTGTCCAAGATATGGTGTTGCTGTGCTACGTTTTGCAAATTTTTTTTATAACTATATCTCAAGAACTAATGGACGAAATTCCATCAAATTTCAGATTCTGTTAGGTCTTGACATAAATAGATGCTTATTAGGTTTTAGTATAAATTACCCAACATGAGGCACTACTAAGCTCATTTTCTCTGAATATTAATTAAATTTTGCGTTTTAGGCTTTTCGGATACCAGAATCTCATTAGGCTAGGTCAAATGTTCGAGGAAATTCGATAGTGGGTAACTTTGGGGTCACCACGTTTTTTTAAAATATTAAAATGTTCTTATGAGATAGAAGAAAGTTTTGGGATTGACACATCCAACTAGTTTTTTAAATAATGAATTTAACCCTTAATATAACTAATGATTATGGCAACAAACGAATAACAGAATGAAACTTATGTGAAAAGATAATTTTTTCTTGTGTTCACATGTGCCTCACCTGTGTACCCTGCTAATGGGGCACATGGGAGCAATTTTTAGAATTTATAAATCTATTTAAAAAAGTAAGAAGAATTAATAAGGTGATTAACAAAAATACCATATGTAAAAAAAAGTTCTGTTTACTATATTAATTAGTTTTTTGTTCATAAATTTTAACCCAATTATGAGAAAAAGCTATATTTATGCGAACTGTTCACATGTGCACCAGTCTCCCCTATTTTGAAAAAATAACGTGAGAATATGTGTGATGGTGTGTCACAACAGAGGAAAGGATTTATGAAGGGAAATTCGTTAGACACACATAAATCATTTTATTTATATGTCTGTATTCACATCAGCGTAAAGTAAAAGTTCTTTTTGATAATGGACTCCTGTACATTAAGGATAATTGATAAGAAGCTCCTGACAGATAAAAAATGCTACGATAAAAATAACAATATATACATTACATAACTTTGTCAGATTTGAAAGTGAAATTGATTTGAAAGTGGCATTTGTTTCAAGGTACATAAAATGTCTCAATACTAAGGACCAAAAAATTAAAAGAGGAAGGTAAACAGTTACAAGAAAAGGAATGCACAGAGATAGTCAGATACATAAACTTAAATTTTTTTAAAAGGTAAGTTTTGATTTTTAAAATGATACTATACGACAAAAAATTTTGAAAGCGCTTAACTCATAGCAACAGTTTCAAATTAAAAAAACGGTCGATATTTTAAAAAATAAATTTCCTTAAACTTTTTTAAAATTTAACGGTGCAGTTAATTTATTTTTACAAAATTTACTTTTAGTTGAATTTGGGTTTGCAATAAATCCATCATTTCAATCATATTTTTTAAAATAAAAAGATTGTTTCAAAGGTAACCTGTCCCTAAGAAACTATTGCATATGAAAATATCAACATTGGTAGTTTTATAGAGAAATATTCGTTCATTATAAACATGATGACTCAGACAGTTTATAAATTGAAGAACTATTTTAAGAGCTATTTAATGTCCAAGTTGGTAAAAAAAGTTTTCTTTAAAAAGTTTTGAATTGACAAAAATTTTATCTTTATAAGGGGCATACTTGACAAGCTAGCGGTGTGCATTTTACAATTATTATTATTATTTTTTTATTATTTGACTATTTTATTATGACGTTTTTTCTTTTTTTTCTTTTAATTCAAAATTTCATTAATAGAGAGTTTTCTTATTTTAAGAAACGATTTATTTTTTATGTCGTTGCTAAACTCTAAAAGAGCGCAAATAATACTTAAACAAGTTAGAAATTGCACGTAAAGAGTAGCGAATGAAGTGATTCCATACTATAACGAAGTATTAAAAATATTCCGATCTTGTTGTCTTAGTATACAGTGCTTCGGATACAGTATAGTGGTCAAAGTCTTTTTTTATGTTCATGTAAATACTATCTGCTTTCTATTATAAAGAAAGTAACTTGTATTATACTTCAGCAACGTATATCAATTTTATAAAATGAGAAATACGCTATATGGCCAAAGATGACCGTCCACTTGCGATTTTAGACATTTTGTTACATATTTAGAAAAATACATGAAGAATTATCCTAAAACTCTAAGTGTATAAATATAATAGTACAAGTCATACGTTTCCGTGAAAATTTCTTCCCGAAACTCCATAGAGGACAGTCAACAAATTAAAAAATAATTAATATCTTTTGGATAACCCTGTCAAAACTAATGTAGCAAAAGCGCTCAAACTGTAGATTATGATTAATTGGCTTATTGTAATAAACTGTGTTCATTTTTATGTCGATGGCATATATACTCGTAGAGAAATTAAGGTTTTTATAAAAACAGTCCCAAATTTTTCGAAGATTTTTTCTTATAATTTGCAAAGAGTTTTTAATATAAAATAAAATCTTTTTCTAAAAATATGACAAATAATATTGCTCACAATACCCTGTAATCAGAATTAAAAATGTATGAAAAATGAGTAGGTTTACTAAATAATTTTACACTGCGCATGCGTGAAGGATATCAAAATTTCATTTGCATATTATGTTAGCTACTGCTGATCCAAGCATTAAAGAACGGTCACGTGAGTAACAGGTCTGAGTTAGACGAGTCTATTGTTGATAATAGGACTGGGAGCAATGAAAAGGGAGTTTTTCCTACTATTGCCTTTATTGTGAATGGAGAGGAATTTCGTCCCCTCCTAATGCTTCCCTACCTTCGGAAAAGTCCATTATTTTGGCAGTATGCCAAGACAGATCTTTGAAAACTGGTCAAGCAGTAAATGTATAGAGCAACTTTTGTGAAAGTTTCAAAATCATAGCTTAAAAATTCTGAAAATAATCGTCAATAGAATAAGTTGAAAATACGTTATTCGCAAAATGAAGCAAAAGCAAGGGTTGTATGCATATATTCATTGATTAGTATCAATATAGAATAGACAATATGGGATGTACTACTACATTTGGATAAAACCCCTCATTTTTTTACTTCATTTTGTGAACAACAGATTTTTTGCTTATTCTATAGACGATAACTTTCAGAATTTTGAAGCTATGATTTTGAGACTTTCACAAAAGTTGCTCTATACATTTAGCTAACATAATATGCAAATAAAATTTTGATATCGTTGACGCATGCGCAGTGAAAAATTATTCAGTAAACCTACTCATTTATCATACAACTTTCATTATTTTTTAATTCTGATAACAGGGCATTGTGCGCAATATTATTTGTTATATTTTTAGAAAAGGATTTTATTTTATATTAAGGACTCTCTGCAAATTATAAGAAAACATGTTCGAAAAATTTGGGACTGTTTTTATAAAAACCTTAATTTCTCTCCAAGTATACATGCCATCGACATAAAAATGAACACAGTTTATTATAATAAGTCACTTAATCATAATCTACAGTTTCAGCGCTTTTGCTACATTAGTTTTGATAGGGTTATTCAAAAGTTATTCATTCTTTTTTAATTTTTTGACGGCCCCTTTGGAGTTTTGGAAAAAATCTTCACGGAAATTTATGACTTTTACTATTATATTTACACAATAGGAATTTCAAAATAATTCCTCATGTATTTTTCTAGATATTTAACAAAATGTCTAAAATTGCAAGTGGACGGTCATCTTTGGCCATGTAGTGTACTTTAATATAATTAAAACACGTCCCAAACAATGTATCTCCGTATGCCATTATGCAGTGCAATACTTTTGTGTGGCCCTGTAAATTAATAATGAATATTCTTTGCATCACAAATTATAAAAAATGTTTTTTTATATACTTTATAGATTTGTGTCAATTATATTACATTCGATAGAGTGTAACATCATTAAAATGTATTTAAAACTATTTTTCTTATTGACCATATGTAATGGAATGCTTTTGATTGTCCGTGTAATTAAATTATACATCCGATTTTCATAAAATTTGAAATGATGACAAAATTATGCAGCAATTATATATTTTAAATCTCAAGCGATTTGGTTGGGAAGTTTTTGCTCTGTTATATGCGGACAGACAGACGGAACGACAACTACAGATAAACGTATATAAGGTACCCTGGGGTAATAACGCCACGTTAAGGTTCTACCAATTTTCACGGCTTAGTTTTAGATTGTATTTTTCAAACAAATATAGGATCTGATACAGCAACTCATTGACTATCTATATAAAATAAAATAATTTAACAGATATGTATTCATAAAATATAATGGCGTTTTTTCTTGACCAATGCTATTTGGCGTTACTACCCACCTATATGGGTAATAACGCCATGCAAACAAAAACTATAAAATAAGATGGAATAATGGCATGTAGATTGCCCAATTCTAAAAATACAAACTCTACAGCTCTAGAATTTGACAAATTGCAATCTAAGCTATTGAAAATGTACAATTTTTTTGTGACTCTGGAAGAAAAAGAAAGCTGTGGTGGTGGCGGGGGGAGGAGGCAAAAGAATATCAGATTCTAAGCTACGTTTTGCTTAAAAATGACCATTTAAATAGAATTATTAGAAACATTGCACGGATTATTTGAATCAGTATATTCCCATGTATACATTCTATGCGATAGAAAATTTTGATTTTTTTGTGAAAGTGAAAGAAAAAGGAGTGAGGAGGAGCTTCAACAGAATATAACACCTTGTGTCTCTCTTTGCTTAAAAAGTCCCGCTTAAATATGATTATAAGAAACATTGCATGGTTTTAACCATTCATAATGTAATATTTTAATCATGTGAAGTTTTATAATAACTAGAGTTATACGTAATAAATAGTTTTGTTAAACCTTAACTGCTGTTAGCGTCTCACATGCCGCTGAGTTTTTCAAGTTTCAGAGTTTAACTTGCAATTTTTAGTCTAACTAAATTTTGTTTCATTTGGAGTCCTTTTACTATCTCTAGAAACTTTTGAATAGCTGAATTTTATTTATAATAGTCCTGTATATAAGGTACAATACAAAAAAATATTCTAAAAGTTAATTTAACATTTTATTCATCGTTAGATTAAGCGGTCTGACAGGCCGCTCACAGTAAGTTATGCGACAATTCTTGTCACAGCAGTTAAGGGTTAGTACTATTATAGTAATCTAGTAAATAGTTTTTAACCCATAACTATACACTAATGCGGATTCTCCAAACTTACAGTTAAATTGTCGACATTTTAAAGAGCATGCTTTAATAAATTTTTAATAAATTGAATAAAATTTTTGATTAAAAATATTATCCCAAAGAGATCTCTTATTCAATTTTATACATAATTCATATGGTTATATCTCATTATCTCTATATTAGCCACAAAATTAACCTTTAACTGATGTTAACAATCTGACTACACACTGTACCCCCTCCCCCCCCCAAAAAAAAATAGCGTTTAACTTGTACTTTCCAGTTTAACTATAGTTACAATTAAAATTCTCTTTCGTTTGGAGTTCTCGTAATATTGTTAGAAATATTTGAATAGATTAAATTTAATTAGAATTAATTCTGTACAAAAAATTTAGCGCAGGAACAGTATTCTATTATTTTTAATCATGGATCGCATTTTAACCTTTAACTAATGTTACCGGTCTCGTAGACCACTATTTTTCTTTTAATTTTTTAGTTTAATTTGTAATTTTCAGTTTAACTGCAAACACAACCGAAATTTTCTTTCATTTGGAATTTTAGCACTATCACCAGAGACTAAATAGATGAATATTAAATATAATACTCTTGTATAAAAAGTTTAGTACAAAAACACAATCCTATGAGTTATTCCCGCCTTTTATTCATCTTTCAATTTTGTGGTCTCACAAACCGCATCACATTCATACGTTACAATTTCTGTCACATCAGTTAAAGGTTAAATTTATAAAGTTTTGAAAAACCCAACGCTGAGAAAGCGGGCAGTTAAAATTTCGAACTCAATCGAACAATCCAGTGGAAATTTAACAGAAACCTGATTTTGAAGATGTTCGAATTTGAATCTCGAAAACATTTTGGTATAGTTTTATTTACAAGAGTTAAAAATTATTTTTTACATTAGTAAAAAAAGAAAAAAATAATAATATACTAAAAAATAAAGTAGACAGATTGTTTTTAAGTATTGGGCACCCCCCTTAATCTTACCATTTCAACAATGATGATAATGTTGTCCCGTATTAATATATAAACCCCCTTCGGATATAGTTCGGCCACTATTGGGAATCAACCGGGGTAATAACGCCAATCCCTGGCGTTATTACCCCGGAATACTTTATGCGCACTAAATCCTAAACTACAAATTATCTCGAGAAGATATCCAAAATCTACTACAACAATTTGAAAGTATATGAAATACACTACAAATTTATGTAATAAACAAAGTATTTCTGGATAAAAAATATAGTCTTCAGATCAAAAACCTTATCTCGCAAATTTTAGATCAAGCGTTAATTTTAGTTGCTTGTAAAAACAATAAGACCTAAAAATGAAACAAATTAACTTGAAGCTGTTTTTTGCAATTTATATGACTCAAAACCCTTCTGCGCAGAGCACATGGGTGTCATTTACCTGATTATTTCATAATTATGCAAAATATAAGCACTTGGCGTTATTACCCCAGGGTACCTTATAATTACGAACGTACCTAAAAATATTCAGATCTTGGCGTTAAAATATACAGTATTTCGGATATAGTATAGCAGCCAAAATATCTTTTGTGTGTCCCTCTAAATACTGTCTTTTTTCTATCATACAGGAATTAACTTATAGCAATCCTCAATAACGTATATCAATTTCATAAAATGTTAAATAAATTAATACAATTAAAACGTACACCAAACAATGTTCTCCCTGCGATATCACGTGATAAAATACTTTTGTGTGGCCCTGTAAATCAATAACAAATATTTTTTGCCCCACAGATTGTACAGAATGTTTATTATAGCATATACTTCATAGATGCATATCAATTTTATTCTGTTCGGAAAGAGTGCAACGCCATTAAAATGTACATGAAACTTTTTTACTATTGACCGTAATGTAATGGAATACTTTTGATTCTTTCTGTAATTGATCTATGCATTCGATTTTCATAAAATTTTAAATGACTCGACAAAATTATGTAATAATTATATATTTTTAAATTCAAATGATTCTGTTCGGTAGCTTTTGCGTTGTTATATGCGGACAAACGGACGGACTGAACTACAATTATAGATGCCACGTATTTAAAAGTCTATGGAACGCAGGAACATCTGTTACAATACCTTACCTCTCTCTGGATTTCGTTTTGACCGCAAACATACCTGCGAAATAAGAAATACTGGGCACATATTAATAGTCAAACGGAACATCATTAAAAATGACATAATTATTCAATACATAAAAAGAAAGAAAACGATAAATGATCTTTATAATAATTCGAAGAGGTAAAATGATTCAAGACTACATTTACATCTGAGATGACGGTTGCACCTGTCGTACAATAAAAGCATTTAACATTTACAGATGTTATAAAAAAGCTCTGTTTTATGGTGAAAATGTCATCCTATCATTCTAAAGGACCGCTGGAACAGAAAAATGTAAGTAAAATTAAAATTTATAACTACAAAAATTGTAATAAAAAGTTAATTAAATCCAATTGATTTTTTAAATCATCAGATTTTAAAATATTCATCTTTTATATAAACATTTTAATAACAATTTTAATTTTTCTTAAGAAAGGTGATATAGTAAAAATGAAATAAAATACATTGACATGTTTCGGAACCGTCAAATAAGTTCCATAGTCATAATATAAATAAAACAAAATTTCAAAATATTTCTCGAACAATACAAATGACATGCGACAATGAGAGATAAATAACAAAAAACACGCGCTCTATTGCAAAAAATTAAATTAAAATATACACCATGATCTAAAACAACTAAAAATAAAAATTTCAAACTATTTCACGGTCAATACAAATGATACGCGACAAAGAGATATAAAAAAATATAAAAAAAACACCAAAAAACACGCGCGCTATTGTAAAAAATTAAATTAAAATAAAAATAGACCATGATCAAAAGAAATTCCAACTTGGTTCATCCCATTCAAGCCCTCACGAGGAATTTATTCATTAATTCTAACCATAACTTAGGAATAATGAAAGAAACGCTATCATTGCTGCATCATCATTGCAATCATCATTGGTAATCTGGTTTGCAATGATACCGTTTCTTTTATTATTCCTAAGTTATGGTTAGAATTAAAGAATAAATTCATCGTGAGGGCTTGAATGGGATGAACCAAGTTGGAATTTCTTTTGATCATGGTCTATTTTTATTTTAATTTAATTTTTTATAATAGCGCGTGTGTTTTTTGGTGTTTTTTTAGATTTTTTTTATATCTCTTTGTCGCGTGTCATTTGTATTGACCGTGAAATAGTTTGAAATTTTTATTTTTAGTTAAGTTTTAGATCATGGTCTATATTTTAATTTAATTTTTTGCAATAGAGCACGTTTTTTGTTATTTATATCTCATTGTCGCGTGTTATTTGTATTGTCCGAGAAATATTTTGAAATTTTGTTTTATTTATATTATGACTATGGAACTTATTTGACGGTTCCGAAACATGTCAATGTATTTTATTTTTACTATAACACCTTTCTTAAGAAAAATTAAAATTGTTATTAAAATACAAAAATTGTATTCCGCCAGTAAAGAGGCGAAACAAAATCCATGTAACTCGCACATTCACGGAAAACAATTTTAATTTAAAGAATCAAAAAATATAAAGCAACCTGTCGAAAAATATGATTAAACAAAAACATCTTAGTTTGGCGGTGTAAATTTACTTGCTAGTAAAGTGATTCAATCGTGAACTCTTATTTATGTCTGTCAAGCGTCTGTCATTATTATTTCTATCATGCATAAATTTTTGGAATCCTTCCCTTTTTTGGTGCTTTCGTAATTATGTAAATAAGTAGCACCTGTAGTTGTCGTTCAGTCCGTTCGTCTATCTGTCCGTCCTACAGTGGGGTATTTGGTGGATTTAGCCGGCCAAAATTATTTCCTATTGAAAAAATGGAATAAAGTTTATTATTGATTGGTTTATCATATTATTACCACTCTTTAGTAGTTTTCGTCAAAAAATAGATTTTTTTTTTTTTTTTTGAAAATATATACAGGGTACATGAAAAATATTATAACATATAAAGTGCATTTGAACTGCAATAAAATAATAATAAATAATCGTCTTGCAATTACATTTGATCGCTTAGATGAAATGTATTTTTCATATTGAGTAACTGAAAAACAAAAATTTTTAACGCTATATTGCAATTTCTTTCACAAATTCAAATATATACAGTATTTTTACCTTTTTGTTATCACGAATCTTCTGATGTTCTAAAAACAATGTCAAATATCAATACTAAAGTAATATCAAAATATATTGAAAATTTACAAATTTTCTTTTAAAATATTTTTACATCTTTTTTTTTAATTACTTATTTTTAATTAAAAAAATAATAAAATTTAATTTTTACAGTTTTTCAGAGTGAATCAAAAGTAATTTAAAGAAACCAAACATTAACTTATAACTTAAATCATTTATTTTATTAAATGTATATAAAATACGACAAAAGTCACACATAAAAGAATGTGTATACATATTCTGTGAAAATATATACAGATTATTCATCTAATAATTCGCCATCGGAGTAACTTTTATCACTAATGGGATTTAAGTCACACTGATGACCTGTATCAATACTGTAAATTACAGTAGAGTGAAGTAAAATTAAAGACTTTTTTTATTTATTCACACTGAAAAAAAATATACCGCCTTCATCTAGAATGAATAAGTAGTCATTTTCTAAATCCCTAAACTAGAAATATTGATGTCAGAGTTATGCGAATAAGTCTAATAGATAAACCATATTGATGAAATGATCGCGAATTTCTCATCTGTAGTTTTATAGATGACGAAACTAAATTTTACGAATTATAACTACTACGAATCGTTTGAACTGCGAGAAATTATCGCTTTGATTTCTGGAATCGATTCATTAACTGGAATTCTAGCTATCGTAACATTTTTCTTGTGTTCGCATTTATTTTCAGAGATTTTTATACAAGTTTAACAGCAATAATACAGGGAAATGCTCAATAATACGTATAGATAAATCAGCGTGAATTTACGAGAATTACTTTTAAAGCTGTTGGGTTGCTTTCTGTTTTAAAATGGCGCTTTAAAAAATTAACTACTTTAAAAATTTAAACCTTTCTTAGTTTGTTTATCATCTATATCAGTATAATAATTGTTACATTTGACAAAATAAGGAAACTGGAGCTTTTTATAAAACTTGAACTATTTTGAAATAAAAAAATCGGATATTTTAATTAGAAAACTCTTGTAAAAATATTACAGCATACGAACATCTGTTCTTATGAACAGATGAGGAGAAAAAAAATCATCTGTCCCAGAAATCGCAGACGATATGAAAAATGACTTTCGAATAAGCAGAAAGTTTGTAGAATAGAATGGCCGTCTGATGAGCCGTATCGTCAGTCTTGATTTAAAAATTTAACTAAAAATTTTCTCAAGAGTCCTTAAAAGTGTGATTTAGATTAAATATGTGTCTGAGAAAATGGAATATATATATAATGAAATTTATTGGAGTTTCGTTATAGAGAGACTCGACTGTAGTTCCTAAATAACAAAAAATTGTCAATTGAATGCGTTTGAAAGCAAAATTGAATTTAAAAATGAGTCAAAAAGTAACCAATGTGTTATTTGAATGCATCCAAAATTCTATAAGCAAGATCGCTTTGGGAAATTTTGTGCGAAGTGCCCACTTTGACAGCTTTTTAAAAATATATATTTAGCCTTTATCCAAAAACTGACTAATACGGCACATTACACAGTTCCTAAATAACAAATAACTGTCAACTGAATGCATTTGAGAGCAAAATTGGATTTAAAAATGAGTCATAATATCACCAATTTGTTATTTGAATACATCCTCAAATCTGCAATCATGATCGCTTTGGGAAATTTTGTGCGAAGTGCCCACTTTGGAAGCCTTTTTTGAAATATATTTTTTCTTTTATGAAAAAACTGGTCGATCAGTCACATTATATAGTTCCTAAATAAGAGAACCTGTAAAATGGATGCGTTTGAGAACAAAAATGGATTTAAAAATGGCTCAGAAAAAACGCAATTTGTTATACTTCCTCAATTTTTTCAATCACGACCACTTAGGGAAATTCGTTTCAAAGTACCTTTTTTGACAGCCTTTTTTGAAATATATTCTGCCTTTACCAAAACACTGGCCAATAAGTCACACTATACAGTTTCTAAATAAGAGGATTTGCCATTTGGATGCGTTTAAAATCAAAAATGAATTCAAAAAATGAGTCACAATATAAGCAGTTTGGATTTGAGGTTTTTTCTCCAACTCCGATTTTTGTTTAATTTATTTCTGCGGTAAGAATTGGTCCTATGAAAAACTTGTTACCATAAAAGTTGTACATATTATTGAGAAGATGTAAAATAAATTTAATTAGATTTGATTGCTTAAGAATTGAGTAAGTTATGATTTTTTTTCTTTTTCCACCCGCCTTTTCTTTTCGTTTTTAAGTTTTTTTCATCGGTAAAAGTTGATCCTATCAAAAACTTGTAAATACAAAAGTTTTAGATAATGTTAAACACATTTACACAAAAATTATTTGGATTTGATATCTTGAGAATTGACGAAGTTATGATTTTTTTTTCTACTAAAAACCCTGTTTTTTTCCCCATTTTTTGACCCCATTTTTAATTTTATCAAAAACTTATCATACAGAAACTTTTAGCCCATTTTTTAGAAGCAATATAAACTTTAAACTGATTCGATGTCTATTTTAATTAAGAAGTTATCGCATTTTTCTGTTTTCACAAAAACCCTCCCTATTTCCACCCCCTTGGTCCGATTTTGTCCATTAACGAACTCGACCGAGATTTTATGCCCCTCGATTTTATGTAAAAGTTTGAAGAAGATCTGAGCATAGTTACGGAAGTTATCGTGTCTAGAAGAAAGTGAAATAAATAAATATATATATATATATATATAGATAGATAGATAGATAGATAGATACTTTTATGAGAAAAGTATGAAAATAATGAAAAAATGACAAAATGGGTGCAACAACAATGAACTATAAAAGAACAACATAAAAAAAAATAATAAACTCCCTGCTCTTCAGAAGGTGGGAGGTGTAAAAATCTCAATAACTAAACAATAAACTAAACTAAATAGACATGCAGCATGTGATGCCCCCACCTTTACCTGTGAAGACAAAAGAAAAAAAAGATACCTGTTAAAAAATTATCACATTACACCTCCATACTTGCATGAGCGGGAAAACTGTTATGTTTAGGATGGTAGCAGGCCAGCATCTGTTGCTCCTCCCACCTTCTGAAGAGCAGGGAGTTTATTTATTTATTTATTTATTTATTGATGTTGTTCTTTTATAGTTCATTGTTGTTGCACCCATTTTGTCATCTTTTCATCATTTTCATACTTTTCTCATAAAAGAATATATGAACTTTGTGCAAAATAGAGCTGCTATACGCCAGTTGCATGAAGATGGTAACTTTTTACACTCAATTAAGATAGATAGATAGATAGATTGATAGATATATAAACTTTTCTACTGATGGTAGTTTTAGGGTCTAGGAGTCATGATCGGTGTAGATCTGCAAAAATTTTTCAGAAATTCCAACATGGGAGGGAATGCAATAGGTAGTATTTCATACAAAATCCACCTAAAAATTTAATGTGCGATGTTTAGAAGTTAAAAATATTACATTAAATCTAAATTTAATCGCCTGCTGTTGCCAACTTGAAAACTAATGTTAGTGTTACTCACGGACATGTTTGTCCTTTATAATATAGAATAGTCGATGATAACTTAGAAAAAATAATTTTTATGGTCATATCATACAGTTTTTTCATGTCTTTATTTATTTATTTATTTATTTATTTATGGGGTTTTTTTAAATGACGTGATTTATCTAAAATTATCAATGTATCAACGTATATAAAATTTTAAAATACATTGTTTAAAAATCATTATCAATGGCCATTATTTCTGCGAGTTTTGATTCAGATATTATAAAAAAAAATTAATCACATGCAATTTCATTATACAGTAGAGTCTTCCTATAACGAAACTCCATTCATCGAATTTCTCTATATAAGAACTTTTAGTATGAACGATTCCCTTTACCTATGATTACATTAAACACAGTCTCTATATAGCGAAATATCTATCTCCATATAACGAATTTTTTCATAAATTGGTCTTAATTTATTCAGTTTTTAAAAAGCTTCGAAATCATATGGGATCCATTTTCCATCACTTATTTTTGATTTATCGTTCAGTGCTGAGTTTTTTTTTTTTTTTAAATATTACTTCTCTCCTTGTTCTTTAAATCCAACGAGTTCATCCCACCTCCCACACGCATTTCAACATCCTTCTCAAAACAGAGTCAATTGAGTTGTTACACATATAATAGAGGAATCAATGAGAGACACATAAGAGAGGCCTTCAAATGGAGGAAAATGTTAACTACAATTTTTCATTCCTTGCTAAAATTTGAGTATTTGTTTTTTCTTTTGAGAGCGCAATAATTTTAAAATTAAAAAAAATGCAAGTTTTCCTCATTTGATTTTCATTAAGCTTTCAAATAAATGTATGTTCTCTTTTTTAAAACTGCTTAAATAATTAAGAAATAAAATGTTAGATTAATATTTACTTTTAAAAATTTCAAATTCTTAATTAAAAATATCAAAAATAATATTTATTCAAAATTTGCACGTTAAATACAATTTTTAACACCATTCTCTATACATCGAATTCCTCTATATAAAAAATTTTTTTACTAGAACGATGGATTTCGTTATATAGAGACTCGACTGTATTTTATTATATTTAAAAGTTAGTTCTCGGCATTCTTTCATTCAAAGGTAATACGTAAAAACAAATGTATTTGCCTTATAAAACATTCAGCTGAAATAACAAACACTGACGCGGTATCGCAATATTTATGTCCTTAAGTTTTTCTTCATTGAATAAGAAGAAAGTTTAATTTACCCAAATGGCATCACTAAAAAAAGTATCACACAAAATAATGGTAAAAATTTCAAAGATTTATTCTGCCAATTGTTTACTATACAGTAATTTTAAATTCATAATTTATGGAAGAAAACAGTTTAATCCAGAAAAAGAAAACAGTAGTCTCTTATGAAACGAAAATTTATGTTCTCGAAAAGATTTAAAGCGTGATAAATGTTACGTTGTTGTATTTCTGCTGTAAAAGCATGAATTATCTTGCGAATTATGAAAGAGGAAAACGCTCGTTTGTACTCTTTCTCATATCCGATAAAAACTTCAATATTTAGATAAGTTTCAAAAGGAGACACAATATTGACTAGTCGTAAGTTTTATCATGTTTTGCTTAGTATTTTTTATTTTTCATATTTATTGATTTTAACAAATGACTATTAGTATGATTTTCATTATTGTATATTTTTATTTCTAACAGTGTATTAAGCTTAAGGTTAAAGGTGTAACAGAAGTGATACCTGATTTTCAGACATGATATATTTGTATTGCAGAATAATTTATCTTATTTACATCAGATATATGGGTGATTCTACGATAAGAGGTAATTTGTACGGCAATCCGTTTAAAAAAGATTTTTTATTCTATATGTTGCTATTTTTTTGCAATGAATCACATCATCTTAATATACTTTATTAAATAACGTCACGTTTGAATGCCTCATTAAAACACATTTTTCTGAAATTTCTTACAAAGTCTAAAAAAGTCTCTCCCCTGGCATGTCCCCTTGTCAGTTTCAATTTAACTTTCAAACAATACATATATTTTTTCCATAAGATGCTTAACTAAAGTATGTTTAATTGGAATATAAGTAATTATACTTACGTATTATAAAATAAAAAATAAAATAATTTTGTTAATTTCAAATAATTTTTTTAATTAACTTTTGTCCCGCTTTTTTTTTTTTTTTTTTTTTTTTTTTTTGTGTGTGTGTGTGTGTGTGTGTGTGTGTATCTAACCTGTCAAATTTCGTTCCGCTGAAACAAACATAAATTCAAGGATGGTTATATCGGAAGTAGCGCTTAAGGACATTTATCGGCTTGAAGTTAGCAATACTAAACGCGCAAGCCATTTAAGCGTCGCCATTTTTAGTTGTTGCGACGCGACCATGCGGTGTAGTGGTTTCGCACGGTGATCGTGTATTTCCCCTGCTAAGTCATAAAACTTATAATATTCAATTAATTCAATTGCACTTACTGCCCTAATTAAACAATACGGTAATAATTAAAGTGAAATACACAATTAACCCAAAAACTAATTCAGTCAGTTAAAAAATATGAATTTACATGAAAATTTCTCTCCCCTGTCGTATTTCCCCTGGCTAGATAACTGCCAGGGGAGCGAGTCACTGACCATAAAAAGTTATAAAATATGTATAAAGTGACTTGCCCTTATATGAAAAAGTAAATAAACGGGACAAAAATCATAATTTAGAGGTTTTTGATCAAACTCAAACTTTTCTTTTTGGCCGAATCGTGTATGTTTTTGAAACCTCTTATCGTAGAATCAGCCATACATTAGTTGAGATTCAATAAATAAGGTTATAGTTTTTTTTTCCTTTTTTTTCTTTCTTTCTTTTATCGAGGAGGTTCTGCCTCTATGAGCTACTCTCATCAATTTCCGTCCCACCTCTAAAAATCAGTTAATTTGATCGTCTTCAAAAAATTTACAGAAGATACAATTATAAATAAAATATAATACATAAACAAAAAAAAATGGCGATCGCCCAATAAACGGGTATTTATTCTTTTCCGTGTTACAGAGGTGGTTAAAGGCCGAATGATCTGCTGCTAATGACTGTCTCATGTTTGATTAAATAAGATTATTTAAACATTTCAGAATCAGCAACATAAACAGGCTCGGACTGGCTCCTTTGGGGGCCCTCGGCTAGAGAGGGGCCCTTTACGGGAAATTTAGCGAAAATAGAATGTTACATTTTATTTTTAAATTAAGGCTTGGATGGCAAAAAAACACATTTAGGCTAATTAGTCACTTGGAAAATAGTTAAGTAAAATGTAAGCTTTTTAATGTTGTTAACTTACAATATACAGGGTGATTTTAATTTTTTTACAATAAAAAAGAGGTGATAGTACACATCAAGACAAACAATCTTAAATAGGAGACCAAGGGTCACAAACGTTTTCCAAAGGAGATAACCGCCATTAAAGTTTAGGGACCAAAATTTCAAATAAACATAAAAAACGGAAAAATCGGTCGGTTGATTTGCGGATTTCATTAAAATTATCCTCCATGTCCGCATTTTCTTGAATTTAAATTAAAAAAAATAAATTTTTAAAAAATGCCGATAGAGGGCGCTTTAGACTTCGGAGTAACGAAGAACTCTTTTTTGGCGTTATTTTTTGCACCTTATTAAGTGCTTTCATAAGCTTAGACTTAAGCCTAGCTCAAAATCTGAATAGTTGGGAGTAGTTAAGTAGACAAACTGATCTTTGTTCAGAGGGTTCAAATTTCAAATGATTATAAAAAACGGAAAAATAGGTCGATTCGTTTGCGGTTTTCGCTAAAACTAATTTTTAAACCAGCATTTTCTTGAAAATAAATTTTAAAGATAAATTTCACAAAATGCCGATAGAGGGCGCCTTAGACTTTGGAGTAGCGTACAACTATTTTTAACTGTTATTTTTTTAATCTCATTAAATGCTTTCAAATGCATAAATTTTGGGCTCAAATTCTGAATCGTTGGGAGTGTTTAAGTAGCGAAAAATTGAACTGTAACTAGGAAACGGGGGGGGGGGGGTTAAATTTCACCTCTTGAGCACACTTCAGTTTGCGCTTCTTAACCACTCCGAACGATTCAGAATTTGCGCTCAAAATTTAAGTTTAAATCTAAGCTTCCTAAAAAATTTAATAAGGTTTTGCAAGCATTTAATTAGAACAAAAAAATAATGGTTAAAATTAATTGTTGGTTACTCTGAAGTTTAAGGCACCCTCTAACGGAATTTTTTTAAGTTTATCTCTAAAATTTATTTTCAAGAAGATATTGATCTAAAGAATAGTTTTATTTTAAACCGCAAACGAATCGAACAATTTTTCCGTTTTTACTTACCCATCATACGTAGTATAGGGTAAGTCTTGCAATCGTTTTGAAAATCGAAAATTTTTTTTGACGGATTTACACGTTTTAGATACTGGAGATTCCGAAAAACATGTTTTTAGAAAAAAAAAAATTTGCCGTCCGTCCGTCTGTGTGTCTGTCTGTGTGTCTGTCTGTCTGTCTGTAACCGCTCTATCTCCCGAACAAATTGAGATAGAGACTTGGAATTTTGTATGTACTTAGTATGTAAGAATGGGACGAAGCCTATTTAATATCAATAACCTCGATTATCCGGAACTATTTTTTTCGGACTCTCGAAAAATTCGTTCTGATGAAAGGTACATAAAAATTTTCGAAATTTTTTATTTTAAGGAATGAGTGTAAAAGGCAATACAATAACACATATTTTGCATAAAAAACGAAGTCGATCGGATTATTAGTTGCTGAGATATGTGTAATCCTGTTTTCCACATTCTTCGATTTTTCATGACCCTGTATTTCATTCAAATTTCAATTCACAGATATATTTTAATTGGAAATGAAACGCTTAATCCAACGCGCTAAATATTTAGTTAATATTATTATTATTTTTTGAGTTATAAGGATGTTTCTTTTAAGCAATCCGGTACTACTCGAGTATTTTGGCGTTTTATATAATTGTCGAAATTGGCTCATCAGCAATTCATTAATGGAGCATTATTATGTATGTTAAAATTATTTATTTATGCGTTTAAATTTCATTTTGGAATTGCCATAGATAGTTTACACGCGCTTTATTTTCATATTTTATATTATGATGGGTAAGTATTACGGTGGCCCCCAACGACTAGTCTATAATTATTTTTAATTTGAACCCCCCCCCCCCCAACCGCAAATCAATCGACTGATTTTTCCGTTTTTTATGTTTATTTGAAATTTTGGTCCCCAAACTTTAATGGCGGCTATCTCTTATGGAAAACGTTTGGAATCCTTGGTCTCCTATTTAAGATTGTTTGTCTTGATGTGTACTAACACCCCTCTTTTATTGCAAAAAAAAAAAAAAAAAAAAAAAAAAAAATATTAGAATTACCCTGTATATACATTACAATATACATTAACAATGTATATTTATACTATTTTTATACACCACCTAAACTAATTCCATGCTAGAAAAAAAATAAGAATTATTCATTTTAAGTGGTTATTACTTAAAAATGAGCGTGAGGTATATTTTTAGTTTTCGGCAATCAAATGACTGTGTCGAAGTCATAATAATCTAAATCCTACTGTGATACCTAAGTAAATATTAAAAGTGACATAACAGTAATAAAAAAAGTGGGTACGTGTGATCGCAGATCGCTCAGAATATTTCTTTCAATATATCTTTCAAAACAACTTATCCTTTAATTAATAAATTCAAATTGTTGATTTATAATTATTAAATTCTTACATAGATGGTAGCATCAATAAATTTAAAGTAAAAGGAAGTTATTTATTTTAATTAAATTAAAAATGTTCAAATTAAATTATTTAAATAAAATGCAAAGTTCTTTAAAAACACGAAATAAAAAGAAAAATAGCGGAAATATAAATAAAATTTTAAAAACGAAAAAAAATATGTTTGAACGAAATTTAAAATGATGAATCATTAATAACCGCGCGTTTTTAAAATAGAAAGAAAATTGTAATTAAAAATTATATATAAAAATATTAGTAATGAAAAAGTAATATAAACCCTTAAATCGGCAAAAAGTACGATTTTTTTATAAAATTTTTACCTTACTAGGAAACTGCAAAAAATGTTGGTCTCGATTTTAACGAAAGTGGTACCGCTGAAAAAATATTATCAGGAGGATTAAAAAACTCAACGGAATCACCCGTCGGAAATGAAACGTTTTCAAGATATCCGACAATTTTTATTGTCTTAGCTAATGCACACTTATTGGGAAAATGCATTAAATTACATAAATTGTCGGATATCTCGAAAACGACTCATTTCCGAAGGGTAGCTTCGTTGAGTTTTTACTTCTCAAAATGATTTCTTTCCAACGGCATCATTTTCGTCAAAATCGAGACAACAATTTTTTGCGGTCCTCTTAGGTGTGCACTAGCTCATTATGTACTAGCTACGTGGCTTAAATTATCGGATATCTCGAAAACGGCTCTTTCCATGGGTTGTTCTTTTGAATTTTTTACTCCTCACGATAAAATCTTTCCAACAATACCGTTTTCGTCAAAATATAAACTAATTTTTTTGCGATTCCCCAAGTAAGTATGCATTAGCTACGTTACATAAATTGTCAGATATCTCGAAAACGACTAGTTTCCGACGGGGAGTTCTATTGAGCTCCTCATAATGAGATCTTTACGACGATACCACTTTCGTTAAAATCGGTGACTTACACTTTTTGCAACTCTCTAGTTAGAATGAAAACTTCAAATTCCAGCATTAGGGTTTGAACTGTGAATCTTCTGCTTACTAGCGAGTCTGTTTTTTAAAAAGTCTTTCACATGTCTTTCCTTGAAGGACATAGCTGATGCTTCGTTTGTTTATTTGTGTTTTATGCTGGCCAATTATCCACACGTATGATATAGGCCCTAAAGGGGAGAGGTGCCCTCCGTAGGGGTCTTTCTAAGGGAACCTAACCCGTTAAGCAAGGAAATGCAAGGTTCGAAGAAAACCACGGAAAACTCCGAACGGTTAGGCCGACAGTCGCGATTGGGTTCGAACCCAGCACCTACCGTCTAACAGTTTGGAGATCAGAACCTCTCGGCCACTGGTGGGGCCATAGCTAACGCAAATTGCCAACTCGTAACAGCAGGGGCGTAGCTACCGAGGAGCAATTGGAGCAAACTGCTCCAGGCGCACGAATCCTAAGGGCGCAAAATTTGAAAGAATGGATTTTTTTCTTATTAATATTTAGATTTTTTTTTTTCTTATTAATCCGATATTATCGATGAATTCTTGTTGCAATAAGAATACTTTAAGACATTTTATACTGTGTTTAACCTCAATTCTTTTTATTTAAAAATGTTTTTATACACAATTAAAAGCAATTACTTCTTTTCGCGAAGTTTTAAAGAAAGACAAAATTGGGTGCAATCCTATGGATAATACGTGAGCTTTAAGACCCGTTTTCTCTGAAACTAAACGACCGATTTTGGTGAAATTTGAAATCTATATTCACTGGATTATGCTCAAGATTTATGGTAGACAGTTGTTTCTGCTTTTTAAACATTTATTTTAAAGTATTTTTTTATTTTTAAAATTTTTATCGCCATTTTTTCAGAAATTTTCAAATTTTTTTTTTCACAAAAAGAAAAAAAATCTAAAACTAATTAAAGTTTTCTAAAACTGTCTACCAAATATGATCGTATATTTATACTCTATCACAAAAAGTACGGTTTTCCAGGAGCGAAAAAGGCATTGAAACGGATCAGTTAAAAACTCCAGTTTCTCTTTACTAGAGAGCGAAATGTATTCTTAACAAAACTGCTTCTGAACGAAACTCCGTGAAACAACCTACCCGTAGATATATTAGGCAAAAGGGTAGACTTCAGCAAAAATTTAAGATATTTGTTGAAATTGCGATTCAAAAATAGTAGTATGCATACTTTTGAAATTTTATATTAAATAAGTAATAATTATCACAAAGCTCCGTCAAAAACCGACCCTTGCACCCTCCCTTTCAACATTTGTCGCCCCCTACTTATTAATTTTTTATTATTTACTATAAATTATTTCGAAGTTCCAAACTAATCGGTTCATCAGTTTTCTTAATTTTAACAAATTAAAGTTTCAACAAAGCATAAAAACAAAGCATTTTCCTTTTTAAAAAAGGAATTTTTTTTTATAAATCAAAAACTTGCGGATCAATTTTTATAAAATTTAGATATTATTAAAGAGCATCTAAATATAAGTTTAGATACATAACTATAAAATCTCTAAATGGTGCATTTTTTAAAAAAATGACGGCGTTTCAAATAATACGAATATAAAAATTGTGGTTTTAAGAGACTGGATTTGAAAGAAATCATCCACTTTATGAAATAATAATTTATATTTAACATTGTAATTGAGCGAGCGTGAAGAAATTTTCATATATGAAATAAGCGAAAAATTCTGCATCTGGATAAATAAAATATAAAATCTTTAAATTCAATATTTTAAATTTGCTACAAGTCGTCCCTAAATGCCACTATTTACCGTCGACAGCTGTCTGCTTTTGAAACACCTGTACTTGCTGTGGAAATTTTCTCAAAAAACTTTGTTACTTTGAACCGAAATAAAAACAGATTTTATAAATGGATTTTTCATCTTTGAATAAGAGTATAGGAATAATTTTTATAATTTTTGAAAATAAATTTTTTTTCTCGCTTGGTTGCGCAATTTTCGAGTTTTTAGGCCTTGTAGAATTTAAGGGGGTCCGGGGCTAACTAAAAATTCTCCAAAAACTTGATTTTTTTATTAACTTAAAAAAATACCCTGAGTTTTTACCATTAAATACCGCAAACCGCATGTTTTTATCCTCATTAGATCCAGAGATATATTTTGCTTTGAGAAGTAATGCATCAGCTGCCCTCTGCCGATAACTTTAACTTCATTTATCTCAGAATGAATTTTTTCGCCATTTGTCGATATATCTAAAGTTTCTTGCAAGATATATGTATGAAATTTTTAACAGAGCTTTTATGCTATATTTCTAACAAATTGTCTTCATGATTTTTATTTTTGAGTGATAATTGTGAAAATATGCTAATTAATGCAAAACTCACTCATACAAAAACTTTATTTTCTTACTTAAAATTATTTTATGAAATTCTTAATTAATATTTTTAAAAATCCTGAAGACAATTTAAAATTACACATTTTCTGTACACTAAAGTGAAAAAATTTTGTAAATCGAGTAAGTACTTCCAGAGTTATATAAAAAATTAAATATGTTTAAATTTTTTTAATTAAAACTTTTAAAAAAACATTTAAAATTTTTCAGATTTTTTTTTACATTTAATATTTTTATCATATTAAATTATATTCCAGAAAAAAAATTCATAACAAAATCTTTATAAAAAAAAAAAAAAAAAAAATAGAATTTTGATCCCCGGACTCCCTTAAAATACGCCCTTTTTTTAAAAGGATCAGTACATTAACTACCCTATCAGCGCTCTCTTTGAGTTTTCGAAGAAATTTTCTGCTGTTTGATATAAATCTAGGCTTTTCTTGAATTATAAATACTTTTTATTCGTTTAAGATTTTAAACTAATTTATCATTTAATTATTAGAGATTTAATTTTCTAAAATTCAAGAGCACCAGGAGAAGTCTTCAATTATCCTCACAAAAATTTTGAGTCTCGTATGTACCGTATATTTTTTCTGGCCATCAGAAATAGAAAGACAGACACACATGCATGTAAAGCGACACTTTATTTAATTTGTATTTAATACGTTGTCAAAGTACTTTAGATTTTCAAATAAAAGTAAGATTTTAAATTGAATTAAGAATAGCACACAAATTTTAAACTGCAAAACAAAATTGCGCAGAACTTTTTCGAGTGACAAAAAGGGCGCACAAAAGCTTTACCTGCTCCAGGGCGCTGAATTAGTAGCTACGCCACTGCGTAACAGCTATATCTGGTGTGCTACCTACCATCATGCTAAATATTATGTTATCATATGGGTCTTTTAAAATAATATTACAGAACATTGAACCTATTATTTGTTGTAGAGGTTTGCATGGGCCCGGGTTTGGCTGGAGACCCGTATCCAGCCCGGTCTGCGGACTGGTCAGGCAAAGGAATTTAGCGGGAGTGCTGGGCCGATAAAAAAAATTAGGGAATCTGAAAATCCGATGTAAAAACTTAAACGAAGACTATAAAATATGATCCGCTTTCAGTGAATGACTTGCGTGAATGAGTATAAATGTGCGTCACGAGCCGATGCTATGTTCTCAGAATGTGTAGGGCAGTTACTAAATTTTTTAGAAATATTTATAGCGATAATAAACTTCTGTTAATGGAATCTTTGGAAGTATACTAGTTTATTTAATAACTTAGGGTGGTTTTGAAACTTTCTGACTAATTTTTAACTGTAAATAAAACTGACATGCGTGACTATTAAAGGGTTTGGGAATAGAATAATTTGTCCATTTTTGGTAAACAAATTATCAAATGATAAGAGATTTTGGTCAGTTTACTGCAGGTTTTTCCTTTTTTCAATGATATCACTTTCAAAAATTCAATTCAAAATGTAACTTTGACAATATTTTTAAGAGATATAATATCTTTATCAAAAAATTGAAGACACCATTCTATTACATAGGTTCAAAATAATACATAGAAAAAACAGCAAAACTTATGCATTTCCGAACAAATGAATTTAGAAATGTGTTCCGGAACTAACTCTTTTGGATTTAAAAGAAGCTCTAATAAATGACAGAGAAATATTTTCCCAAATATATTCTTTATAATACATCTTCAAAAGTTAATCATGTTTTTACCGTCCTTTCTTCTTTAAATCTAAACTACATTAATTTTATAATGAATCTTTATTTAAATGTTCAAAAATCTAGGATTCTAAGTAATCATTAATGTTATTATCGTGTATTTTCCATATTGAGAAAATATCGAATCTTAAAGCATAGTTTTAAAATGTAAAATATTTAATAAATGTGTATGTAGTATTCTTTAAAAGAATCTTAATTGTTTGTTAAGAAAAACTAATTTTTAAGAAAAATAATTTTTTTGTGCAAATTGAGTAGAATAGGGTCGTTCTTACTACTTAACCAAATGTTAAAAGTTTTAAACATTTTTCAATGCTTAAAAATTTTCTCATTTTTTTTTCCTTTACGTACTGTCGCTTTCGTACAACTGTTTCATGTTGACCATACTGTGAAATTGCACTAGTTACAACCATACTATACGAGATTGGCAAGTGAGCATCGCGATGCACTCATGATTCTGATTCTATGAGTACTGCAGAAAGGGCAATGTATCAGTTAGCAGCTCTATTCCGTCTGTCCAGCGACATGACACGGCGAAACTATATAAGTTACCATGAAAAAACTATCAATTGTTTAAAATTTATTGTAAACGCATATTATTAATGGAAAATACTCTATTTTTTTCTTATGTGTAGTAATTATAAAATCGTATATTCCTTTTTTGAGTTGCACATCCGGGGGCCCTCGGCGATCACCGACCAGCTGACCTGGCCAGTCCGGGCCTGAATATACAATTTACTTAGTCAAAGGATCTAAGCTTCGAGGTATTTTTTAATAATGCTATTTGATAATGGTTTTCAATAAGTAATTCTTAAATGTAACATTTAAATGTGACGTAATTTTCATCATTTTTTTAACACTTTTCAACAAATTTGAAAAGTGTTTATTTATGGATTCGGTTTGTCTGTCCGTCTGGTCGGACGGCCGCCTGTATGCGCTCTAACTCCGATACATTACGGCCTATGGGAAAAAAAGTTTCAAATAAATTTTAAAGGTGTTATACCCTGTCAAATATATTCAAATGTGCATGGATTCGCAAAGTGCGCTAAAATATGCATTCTGTAAAGTATGCAGTGAAAATAATAGTTACTATTCATTTACAGGGTCACTCTAAAGAATTCAATTACACTATAATAAAGCGGGGAGGGGATTGTTTGCGACATATTTTAATTATGATGTTAAACAATTTCAAGTATTATAAAATTGATATACGCCACTGAGACTTAATATTTAACACATAATATAAAGTGCATACCATTTACAGGGACATACAAAATATTTCAAATCTTATATTCTTATCCAAAGTACTGTATATTATCGATGATAGCTGATGGATGGATGAAATACATTTTCAATTATGATATGCGTTTTTAAGTCTTACTAAATGTTTGCAAATTATATTATGTGTATAAATGTTATAGTTGATATACAAGATACACAAAAGAGCTCATAAAAATTACTGAATGTGAGGGTAAATAACTTAAAGGTGGTTTTTAAATAAGTTATGCATTTTTACATTGAACTGCTTTCAGTTTACTAAGAAATGTTTGTAGAATATAATAAAATGATATACAGGGTCACGCAAAGAATTAGCTGCATGGTCACACATAAATGATAATTTCTGGAAATGTGATTTAAAAATTTTGAAGAATGTTTTTCTTTGAACTAAATTTTAACAAAATATTGGCGTGTAATAAAGATACTAGGTAAATTACAGGGCTGAATAAAAGTATTTAAGTATTTTCCATTTATCAGAATAAAGTGCTGAAAGAGAAATTTCAAACAATTAGGCATTTTCTTGCTAAACTAAATTTTCTTATTATATAGTATATATATATGTATCAACCGACGGATCAAATATAGAGCTGTTCAAAAGTATTGGAATACATATTTGACTATGGAGAATAGCGTCTTATTTCCCTAAATAACAAAGTTTTTTTTAAAGATTTCCAGTAAGTGTTGGAATATGTTTCATAATCTATGCTTAACGCATGATTTTTCTTTCTAGTTTCTTTTTGTAATATTCACGCGAAAATATTTTTATAGTTAGGAAGGAAATATTATTATTTGCACTGTTTTATTTTGTTTTTTAAATTTGGTATTATTTTTCTCCATTTACGATTTTTAACACATATTAATGAATTTATTATTTTACAATTTTCTTTCTCCTTTAAAATTCACTAGTACACCGAACCCGATGTTCCCGGGTCACAGAGTAAAGGCGAAAAACTTTTTTTAAATTTAAAATTGAAAAGTCTAATAAATTTTTCCTACGTAATATGCTTTTTAAACGGCCAACTAATTCCAAATAGCAATTTATATGAAACATATTAATTATGTAATCATATAAAACTTTGAAAATTATCGGTACTTCTGTATTAGACGCAAGATAAAAGTTATTAGCCAAAGAATAAAATTGCATTCGTTCATTTTTTAAAACCAACTATGAAAATATGACGCACAAATATTCTTTAAAATAAATTTTTGTAAAGGTTAATTGATGTATCTTTTGTAAAGTAAGTTTGCAACGAACTAAAAGTCGTTATTAAATTGATAGATAAAAACGAAATAAAACCAACAACATTCACCGCGTTTTATAGCCGACGATATTTTAACATAACCGGTTTTTAATTACTATTTTTTTTCAGTTGCTATGAAAAAATGACAACTAAAATATACAAAGATCTGTTATTTTCCATGGGGAAAAGAGATAGATGGAGGTGCAGTATGCGATTAAAACGGTTTTAAATGGGCCTTATTCTTTCAATTTAAATTTCGTATTCGACCCAAACGAAACAATCACGTGGAACAGAGACCGAATTCTTTAGCATCATTTTTTCTCTAAATGAAATAGATCTGATTATATTTTAGCATTCTAAAATAGCATTTCATAGTATTATGAATTAAAACAGCATCGCTAAAAGTTTTTCTTTTATGTGAAAGCACGCGGTTATGTTTGATGCAAGTTTGATGCGTTGTCAGCGAATTTTAGGGTTACATTTTTGGCGTCATCTCCAGCTACCAAACTACATCTCTATTCTCTCTCTCTCTCTCTCTTTTTATGACTATTTTTCTTTTATTTCCCACTTAAATGCGATATTCAAGTTGCCACCATTAGAGAAATTGAACTAAAAACTACAAAAAAATTAATATTTCAAAAACAAATTGAGATACAATTTTCTAACAAACTGCATTTAAAAGAGCATTTTTTTTCTCTATACGATGGTATAAAGTTTGAAAACGTACTATGTCTAGAAGTTTAAATATTTACAATAGTGAAAATTGCAAAATCGAAATTTCATCGGAAAGTGTTGCCATTCAAAACATTACGTATGCGTTACGCACAGATACGTTTGGCCTTTATTATATAGATGTGTAAGTATAGTTTTTCTGAAATTCCCAATATTTTACTGCTTGTAATGCATTAAATTAATCTAATTTTAGTTTGAAACTTTTTTCTATTTATAATAGTCACGAGTCAATATTTTTTTAATTTGAAGAAATTTTTATTCCTTACGCTGTTTTAATAGTTGGCAACAATTTAAAATAATTTTCTTTTCTAAAATTTGCAAAAAATACGTCTTGTAATGCTGAAAATTTGAATTAAAACTGAAAAAAAAAAAATCCTCAAAAAAATGATTCAAATAAAAAAATAAATGCAATCTGCACATCAGAAAGTTCTAATGCATAAAATGATCTAAACATTAAATTCCGATGTGTAATTTTTGCTTCGATGAAAAAAAAAAGGAAATATTTTGACCAAATTTAACATTACATATCTCCTAAAGTAATTATTCGATTTAAAAAAATGTCTGCACTTGCGTGTTTATCAAGCATTTCACTATAATACCACCAATTTTCATAGTTTTGTAAGCAACAACTCTCGAAACCTCCGCTCACAAAAAATTCATTATCAGCGGTGGTAACAGCATTAGTTAGAATACCGAGCTACTCTCCAAAATCATTGAAAAGAATTCAGTTTGATCTTAATACTCGTAAATATTCCCAAATTCTCATGTAATTGATGTATGTTGTTGAGAATTACTATTGGTCACTTGGAATTAAAAATGAAGCGAGTATCATTAACATTAATTTTTTTTCACTCTCTTTTTAGTTTTTGTTTTGCTTGTTCTCCGATAGATGTCGCTACTTGTCCACCCAGATGTTTTGGCTGCTTTCTTCTCATTGGTTGCTTTTCCTTAGGCGGGATTGTTCCCATAGCGGGTATATAAGCCTGCGTCTCTCTGTCTCTGCTCAGTTTTGCTATTTTTTAGCTCGCTGAGTTTTGCACTGATGAAGAATCTCGATAGTAGATTCGAAATAGCTATTTGCTACCTTCTCATTCTTTATTTGTGCATTTATAATCGTTGGTTTTCTATCTTTAAACATTTGTGCTCAAAGGCTTTATTTGCTATTTTAATATCATTATCAGTTCGTTTGCAGTAACACATAAAATAATTCGATTATATTGCGATTATAGGGAAAAATTGTTTGAAGTATATTTTAATACTGTACATTATTTAACTTACAGTGAGCAAAAAAAAAAAAAAAAAAAAAAAAATATTTGCACACCAGGTAAATTTGTTGTAGCATAGTATAAATAAATAAAAAGCAACTAAGAATTAAAAATACCAACACTTTTACAAAACAAATAAACATATTTAATGTCTGTCTTAATAATTATATTTAAAATATGAAAACATAAAAAGTAGCGTTTGTACTGCCAAAAAAATATTCGCAGACTAGCAATAAAAATAGAACTAGAGGAATTATTTATAAGTTAAAAACAGTACTAATATTTAGTATGGATGCCCTTCGCTTTAATTACAGCTTGTAATCGTCTGAACATTGATTCTATTAATTTGTGACATGTTTCACTGCTGATTTGTAGCCATTCTTCCCTAAGAGCTTGCTTAAGTTCTGATTTGTTAGAAATTTTCTTTTTCCTTATTTTACATCTAAAATATGCCTTAAATTTTCAATCGTATTGAGGTCTGGTGATTGTGGTGATGTTTACTGTGGTATTTTATACTTTTACTTTTCAGGTAAAACTGTAGATGGCGCCCCTTGTCCATTCCATGGAATTATGTAAGGAACCTGAGTTCCCGATTAATTGTTCTATGTTTACAATGTGTGTATGTCGTGTGTAGTGAATTATGTGTATTAAATATGTTATGTGTAAAACTTCGCCCACCTCGATTTATTGAGTACTGTTTTATGCCTTAAATTAATATGTTAAAAGATATTATAATGGCGACGATGTAAAAAAACTTTCTACCTTAAAAATGTTAAAAGAATAACAGCGCGCCAAATGGGAATGGCTCCTTCTTTCGATTTTGAGTTCGGCAATTCTGCTATGTAAAGTAGCCTTCCAGAGTATATCGGCAGCTACAAAACAAGGGGGTGGTAAGTGCATTGAATTTTACTTTACTTTTTTTTCCTGTCTTTTTGCATAAAAATATCATGTTGGCATTTAAAGAATACGATGATAAAGTGGAATCATTTCAAGCATATATTAAACGCTTGGAGCAGAATTTTATTCTGAATGAATTAAAAGAGGAAAAAAAAGTTGCGGCCCTTTTATCCTGCATGGGCCCTAAGCTTTATAATTTGCTGAGTAATTTATGTTTCCCGAAAGAATGTGAAACATTAAAATATTCTGAGATTGTTGACATCTTGATAAAGCATTTAAGCCCCGCCCCCAACAAATTTATAGAACGAATTAAATTCCGAAAGTGTTATCAAAATGAGTCGGAATCAGTTCAAGATTTTGCTGCTAGGTTAAAGAAAAATACAACTTTTTGTTGTTTTACGGGTGATACATTAAATGAAAATTTATTGGAACAATTTTTACGCGGTTTGAAAAACGAAAGCATTCAAAATAAATTGATTACGCAAGTAGATGATTTAACTTTTGAGAAGGCAGTTGAAAAAGCGTTATCCTTACACAATGTAGATATTGAAATTTCTGAAATTAAAAATAAAAATTTCAGTATTAATAAAATTTCAAGTTCAAAGAACGTACACCCCAAGAAATTCTCGAATGATTGTCAGAAGTCAAATGTCAACAATCATGTAAATAATACAATTCCTGAAGCAAATAAAAGTAAATTAAAGTGTTATAGATGTGGAAATACTTCTCATTTAGCCAATTCATGTAGATTTATTAATGCTATTTGTAAAATATGTAAGAAAAAAGGCCATATTGGAAAAGTATGTAGAAGTAAAACTTTCCAAAAACACGTAAATTCAGTAGATACAGTAAATGTATTAACTATAAAAAATACAGGTGCAAATCCTATTAAATTATCTGTGTTAATTGAAAATAAAGCAAGAGCTGATATGGAATTGGACACCGGTTCGGGAATTTCTGCTGTTCCTTTAAAAAGATTTCGCAGAATTTTTCCTGATTATAAAATATTCCCCCCAGATGTTCAGTTAAAAACTGCAACTGGTGAAATTTTTAAACCTGTAGGTTATGTTGAAGTAAATGTTACTTATGAAAATAAAACAGAAAAGTTAAAATTATATTTAATAAAAGAAAATAACTTTCCATTATTATTTGGCCGAGATTGGGCCTCTGCATTCGATATTTTCCCACATAATTTAAGATCTGTCTATGTTAATGAGACTAAATTATTCTCATAAATTACAAGAATTGTTAAATGATTTTTCTGATAAAGTAGGGGAAATTAAAGAGTTAAAGGCAGAGCTTTACCTTGAAAAGGATGCTACACCCATATTTTGTAAAGCAAGGACTGTTACTTATGCACTACGTGCTGCAGTCAATGAGGAATTACAAAGATTACAAGAAGCTGGCATAATTAAACCAGTTACAAATAGCAAGTGGGCAACCCCGATTGTTCCAGTGGTAAAATCTAATGGAAAAATACGTTTATGCGGAGACTTTAAAGTTACATTAAATAAATATCTGAAAGTAGAAAAATATCCCTTGCCTAAAATAGAAGATATGTTAGCTACTTTAAGTGGTGGTGTTCATTTTACAAAAATTGATTTGAATCAAGCATATCTCCAATTGCCCGTTGATGAGGAATCCCAAGAATTATTAACCATTAATACTCCTAAAGGATTATTTCAGTTTCTTAAATTACCAATGGGTCTTAGTAGTTCTCCTGCTATATGGCAAAGAAAAATCGAGCAAATTTTAAGTGGAATTGAGGGAATTACAATTTTTATAGATGATATAGGAGTAACTGGGGAAACAGATGAAATTCATTTACAAAGGTTAAAGCAAGTATTAGAAAGATTGAGAAATTATAATATTCGGATAAATAAGAAAAATCTTTCTTCATGGCAGATGAAATTACTTATTGTGGGTATAAAGTGGATAAACATGGTATTCATAAAACACCAGATAAAATAGAAGCAATTGTAAATGCCCCTAGGCCAGAAAATGTTTCCCAGGTTAAAGCATTTCTTGGTCTTCTAACTTATTATGCTAAATTTGTGCCAAATTTATCGACGATTGCACATCCTTTGAATAATTTGCTTAAAAAGAATGTCAAGTTTAATTGGTCTTACAAATGTGATCAAGCGTTTAAGAAAATAAAAAGAGAAATAACTTCTGACAGAGTGCTTACCCATTTCAATTCGAAATTACCTTTAATCTTAGCTACTGATGCTTCTCCATATGGTATCTCTGCAGTTCTTTCGCATGTGATGCCAGACAATACTGAAAAGCCTATTGGATTTGTATCCAGAACCTTGAATAATGCCGAAAAACGGTATAGTCAAGTAGATAAGGAGGCATTAGCAATTATTTTTGGGGTTAAGAAATTTTTTCAATATTTGTATGGTAACAGATTCACTTTGTTTACTGATAGTAAACCATTAGTTTCAATTTTTTCACCTTCTAAAAGTATTCCTGTTTTATCAGCTGCTAGAATATAAAGATATGCCATATATTTACAAACGTTCCAGTATGACATTCGTTTATAAGAAAACTACTGAACACGGTAATGTCGATGCACTCTCACGTCTTCCATTACGTAGTGAAGATTTACCCCACGAATATAATTCAAATGAAGGACTTGATGAATCTGAAATCATTCAAATAAATCAGCTTTCTGTTTTACCTTTAAATGCTAAATCTATTGCTTCAGCTACAAAAACTGATCCTCTTTTGCGTCAAATTTTTCATCATCTCATTTCTGGTTCAGAAATTCCTAAAAATTTACTTTTTGGTGGTAAACAAGAAGAATTTACTCTTCAGCATGGTTGTATTTTAAAAGGTTGTAGGGTAGTTATCCCAGAAATTCATCGACAACAGATATTAAAGGAATTACATTTTGGTCATTTTGGTATAGTTAAAATGAAATCTTTAGCCCGTAGTTTTGTATGGTGGCCAGGAATAGACCATGATATTGAAGATATTGCAAGAAATTGCTCTATTTGTGTAAATTTGAAAAATAATCCTCCTAAAGTTGATACACATCATTGGGAATGGCCTACAGCTCCATGGCAGAGAATTCATATTGATTATTTTGGTCCTGTTAATGGGAAGATGCTTTTGTTAGTGGTTGATGCTTATAGTAAATGGCCAGAAGTAGTTATAGTTCCTAGTACAACTTCAGAAAATACAATTATTTGTCTTTCTTCTCTCTTTGCACGATTCGGTTTTCCTATTTCTTTGGTATCAGATAATGCTAAGCAGTTTACATCTGACGAATTTGAAATATTCTTAAAAAGTCATGGTGTAAAACATAAGTTTAGTGCACCCCATCCATCTACAAATGGACAGGCTGATAGATATGTGCAAACGGTCAAACGTGGATTAAAAGCCTTAGCTTCGGAACCAAGTACTTTACAAATGAAGTTGAATAACTTTCTTTTGCAGTACAGGAAGATGCCACATGTTACAACGGGGGAAAGTCTTGCACCTTTATTTCTAAAGCGTCACATAAGAACAAACATAGATTTGATCCTGCCGAATGTTGCAAATTTTGTTCATGAAAAGCAAACTGCAAGGAAATCTAAAGTTAAAGAATTTGAAATCAATCAGAAAGTAGCTGTAAGAAATTATACGCCAGAAGCCAAATGGAAAATTGGTCGAATCGTAGCAAGAGAAGGGAAATTACATTACAGAGTTCAAGTTGGTTCGAATATTTGGAAAAGGCATGTGGATCAAATAACTAATATAAGGGAAGATATTTCTTTAACTACTGATCCAAATTCGGAAGAAAATGTTGCAGAAAATTTTAGAAGTGAAAATGCAAAGGTGAAGCAAGATGATTTTCCACCCTTACAGTCAAGTTTCACAGATCCGCAACCAGTTGACTCTCATGTTCCAGTTGCTCCAGATCCTACTCCAACTGACTTTCGTGATCCTGATTCTTTGAGTTCTAATTCAACTAGCTCGGATAACATTCTCCCAAAACCGTCGGTTCCTACTAGTGCTACCGTTGATGCTCCTGAACATGTCAAAACTAATTCTTCTTCTTCTCCACAGGTACTTAGACGATCCAGAAGACATCGAAGAGCTCCTGAACGACTTCATTACTAAGGGGGGAAGAGCTGTGGTATTTTATACTTTTACTTTTCAGGTAAAACTATAGATGGCGCCCCTTGTCCATTCCATGGAATTATGTAAGGAACCTGAGTTCCATATTAATTGTTCTATGTTTACAATGTGTGTATGTCGTGTGTAGTGAATTATGTGTATTAAATATCTTATGTGTAAAAGTTCGCCCACCTCGATTTATTGAGTACTGTTTTATGCCTTAAATTAATATGTTAAAAGATATTATATTTACAATTGATTTTTTACATTATAAAGCAACCATAACCTCGTAATATATGCAGTGTGTTTTGGATCGTTATCCTGTTGGAAATAATATGAAATAGGAATTCCTAATTTCAGAGCACTATTAGACAAATGATCTCGCAATATATTAATATAATGTTTAGCATTCATATTGCCTCAATAAAAGTCATTTTGCCAACTCCATTAAAAGACATGCATCCCCAAATCATTACATGACCACCACCATGTTTTACAGTTGGTTTCAAATTTTTAATTTGAAAAGAAGTATTTGGATTTCGTTATACAATTTTCTTACCATAAGAGCCAAAAATATTGAATTTGCTTTCATCGAAAAAAATAACAGTTTTCCAAAATTCTAGTGGTTTGCTGACATAAGCTTTTGCAAATTCAAGTCTTTTCACCCTATTTGTTTCACTAATAAATGGTTTTTTTCGAGGGGCTCTTCCTCAAATATTTGCATCATGAAGAATATTTCTAATTGATTGTGGTGTAACTATTGTTCCCGACTTTGAAGCGACATCAACAGCCAATTATCGAGCACTTAGAAAAGGTTTTATGAAGATTATTTTATGATGCTCTCCTTTGCCTGGTATTTAGCTTTCTTGGACGCCCAGTTCGCGGCTTATTTATTGTCGAACCAGTTTCTTCTTTCTTCTTAACTACATAACGAACACTAGAAAAGTTTAGATTTAATTTTTTACCTATTCCTAGGTAACTTAATTTAGAATTGTTAAGAAATATAATCTTCTCATGGGTAGCAACAGACAGTGCACACGTTTTCGGCGCCATTAGAACAAAAACTCCACAGAATCCCTGCTCCAGTTAATATATTACGTGACTTTAAAATGCGGGGCTAATGTACTGTGGGACTGATATGCTAAACATTTGCCTAATGTTCATATTTAATGCTTTTTTTTAACAGTTTTGTGTGCAAATACTTTTTAGGTGTGAGAAAATATTAAGTTATTTTTTTAAATGTGTAATATTACTGTTTAAGGAGAATGGGTAGTTATTTTTTTCTTATTATTTAAATAAATGAATAATTAAGAGAATAGTATCAAATTTGCTTTCTATGGTTACTTATGCAAAAAATTGTCTGCGTGCAAGTACTTTTTCTTCTCACTGTATATTGAAATTGAGATGCTCTGCAATGTGCTTGCTATTGAATATGGTGTACATAACAATTATTTTTTATTACATAGGTAGATAAAAATAGTGTATATGAGCAATAATTGCTCGAAGTACCTTTTCAATCGCGGTATGCCTTTTTATGTTTTACGAAGTTTTTGCAGATTGTTTGGTGTGTGCAAACGTTATGAATCATATACAGGACGAGACAAAGAAATTGGAGAACTTTTTTTAAATTGCTAAATGGATTTTTCCATTGTGTTACGCATTTCCTAACTGAACTAAATTTTAGTTTACTACGTAGCATACATGCTATAGCACAAAAGAATCCGGATATTTTCCTGACTGTAGATAGTAATCGTCGAAATTGTATTTTTAAATAAATTATACGATTTTCAAATGATTTACTTACAAGCAAGGTCTCCATACGGACATACTCAGAAAAAATTACAGAATATTCTTCTCACGAGACTATATATGTTTAAAAATTTTTTTTGGGCGGAACCCCGATAGAACGTTTGTAAAAAAATAATGAACATTTCGTTTATTCGGCAATTTATCGCCTGTTGGCGACGAAATAAATTTTCAAAAAATACTCTTTTTTGTCTAATACTTTTTAAGGTAAAAATGTTTCATGTTGAACTATTTTTAAAAATATTTATTTAGATAACTTTATATTTTTCGGTTTTCGTTTGTTATAACTATAGTTTTGTCATAAATATATTTATAACGAAAATTAGCTATGAAATTTTATAAATGTAACTGAAAATTAAATGAATTAAATTTGTTTCAATCTCAAAATTATTTCAATTGAGACTGTTTTTTCAATTTCGTTGTTATGGAAACAAAAACTTATCCGATATTGAAATGTATTACTGTAGCATTCTTCATCTAGTCTTTATTTTGGAATACGCTTAAATCTATGAAAATATATGTCTAATATGAAAATATTTTTCATACATATAATTATTTTTACAGTATTAAAATTAACTGCTAAACAAGCAATAAATATATGTAATAAACATATATATACTAAACCCTCTCATTGTTTAAATTTAAATTCATCAAATACTATTTACACGCATTTTAAAAATCTATTAACAAACAATTTTCAGCTCCATGAAAATCGTTTGCTTTTGGCGACGAAAAATGCTGCTCGCCAAATGGCGTGACGCTTTCGTCTTTTTACGCCAAATATTCGAAAGTATTTTATTTTTTTTTACAAAGTTTCTACTGTTATTCCGCCGATAAATTTGACTGATTCTTTATTACATACATAAGTAGTTTAATTAGTAATTTTTTTTTTTTTTTAATTTGAGTATGCCCAGTATGGAGACCTTCCTTGTTAGACATATTCCTTTATCGTACTAAACTGTGAAGCATTGGAAAGTGTTTCGTAATCTATGCTTCACGCATTTTTTTTTCTTGTTTTTTCTTAACGTATGTCAACACATGGTATTTTTGAACAAAAGCTTCGAATTTGATAATTCCATTGTCGTTCGAAGGGGCTCATTTTGATGACCCGCATTAAATTTTAGCAGGATCCAAAAATAATAGGTTTATTTACTTGTTTTTAATCTTGTTGTTTTACTTTGACTTTCGCAATCACGAAAGTTTGGTTACTACTTTATTTAATATTATTTTTTTTAAATAGCTGTCGTATCGTATATAGTTTTTCTTTCAGGGATAACAATTGAAGACTTAATCGTCTACTTTCTACTGTATGTCATAACAACTCGGAAATTGTATGTCAAACATGGCAAATAGGGCGTGTTCTTATTATAAGTAATTTTATAAATATTTAGAACTTGGTGGAATAGCTGTTGCATTCTCTTACAAAAATGCACGAATGTAGAATTTATTATAGTTATGTCATATCAGCAATACGAAAATAACCTGACTCCATCTTAAACAAGAAGTAATCATCATGGTTACCTGGAATCATTACCTGTAACCGGATATTATTGAATTGATTACATATGATAGGATTTAATAGAAGGAAGAAAACTTTTAGTAGTATCGTTTAAGTTATTATATAATTTCAAACCATTTGATTGATAATTTTTATACTTTTATGTACGGATAGACGGATAGGTAAATAAGCGGGGAGGCCAGACGATGATTAGAGGTGGTATTATTTATATAATTACGAATGCACCTAAAATTGAAATGTTTAGTGCAATACAAAGAGACATTTACAATTTCATGCCTGCAGTTTAAATTCAGTTTTATTTTAGTACTTTATTACATAATATTTATTATTTATTTAATTTTGTGTATAAATTTAATAAAATATTAATGAAAATCTGTCATTTTCATGTGACAGACATGAGACATATATAAGACCATATATATATATATATATATATGTTACAGGCCAAACCCGATTTTAGGCCAAACTAGATTGGCCTAGGCCAAACCGGTCTATCCTAACAGCCATCGGATAAACTAGTTTTTCCTAGGCCAAACCGGTCTATCCTAACGCCCATCGGATAAACTAGTTTTACCTAGGCCAAACCGGTTTATCCTAACGCCCATCGGACAAACTAGTTTTTCCTAGGCCAAACTACTTTGGCCTAACTTTTATAGGATAAACTAGTTTAGCCTGCTGTTTATTGGTCTGAACTAGTTTATCCTAGGCCGATCTAGATTATCCTAGGCCAATTCAATTTGGCGTGATTTTATTGAATTCAATGACCGCCTCAGCGCCAACGTTCTAGTTTGTCCTAGGCTGATCTAGTTTATCCTAGGCCAATGTATTATACGTGTTTTTAGCTCACAGGCGTCAAAGCCTGAGAAATAATGGGCTCGCAAGTTCTGTATGTATGCATGTATGTACACATGTATGTACGTACGTATGTACGTTGACGTTGACGTGTTATTATCTCATTAGACTACCAAAGCCTGAGAAATAATGTGCCCGTGGATTCTGTATCTATGTATGTACGTAAGTACGTAACGCAAAAATTCTTGATAGAAATACCCGATTTGCATCAAACTTTCAATATTGGTTTATTCTTATGAGGAGTTTTTCTGTTTAATTTTGGGAGGTCATTGGAGAATAATAAGGGGGAGGAAGATCGAGAGGCTGATTCGCCCCTTCCCTTAAATCAAATAAATGGGTTTCCATGCATTATTAGCATATTTTATAATAAAAAAATTAGATATAGAAGCATTCTGATGAGGTGCTTCCATGATTAGTTGTGGATGTTCATTGTTTAAGTATAAAGAGAGGGAGAAATATAAGTAACGTCCCATAATTTATGTAAATGCTTTTTTCAAGCAGAATTTGCTGATTTGCTTAAATTTTTGAAATAGATTCATTCTGGTAAGGTGCTTCCCTAATTAGCTTTGGAAGTTAATTGGCTAAGAACAAATAGAAGAAAGGGGGACTCCCGCCTATTTTTGCCAAATGGGTTTTTCAGGCAGAATCAACCGATTTGATGCAAATTTTTGATTTGTTCATTCTGATGAAGCGCTTCACTGATTAATTTTGGTGGTTCTTTGGTTAAGTATAAAGGGGAAGCGTACAATTTATTTCCTTAAATTAGATAAATTAGATAAATTAGTTATAATACAGAATTATCCAATTTGCTTAAAATTTTGGACATGAATTCATTTTGATCAGACGCTTCTTTAATTAATTTTTCTTTTGGTTAAGTATAATGGGATAATGGACGATTTATTGCCTTCCTTAAATTAAATAAATGGGTTTTTAAACAGATTTATCTGATTTGCCGATTGAATTTTGAATGTAGTTTTTTTCATAAGGCGAATCCCTGAATAGTTTTGAGGGTTTAATGATTAAGTATAAAAGGAGGAATGTAGGATTACCCTCCTTAAATCAGATGAATGGTTTTTGAGCAGAATTATCTGATTTGCTTCAAATTTTGGATAATTGTTCAATTTTATAAAGCGTATCTGCAATTATTTTGGGGTTCAATGGTTAATTATAATTAGGGGAAATGAGAAAATGTAATCTAACTCACTTGTTTTTTCGAGGGTGATATTTAAAAAAAAAGTCTGTAATACACAATTAGTGTAAACAGCCTGTGAATGCAAAGCCATTACTTTAACAGGGCAATATTCTTTTTAATATTAATCCTGACTACTGCTCTCTAATCTTGTGCAAAGTGGTTTTGCTATCACCCCTGTATAATGTATTTTATTTGAAGGGTAGTAGAATACTGTTACAGGTTTGCACGGGATGGAATTTCGAAGCCCGGTATAAAAATTAAAAGTTCAGCCCGAGCCCTGCCTGAAAAAAATCATTGAAAAGGGACTCAGTCCGGCTCGACCTGGCCCTACTCAATTTCTGCAAAAAATTCAGATTTTAATTCACATACATTTAAGATTCCTTTAAAGAATACTGCATACATATTTATAGATAAATTTACAATGTATTTTTAAATTACGATGTGTTCGCTAAATGGAAAATACACAATGTATTACTGATTATTTAGATTCTTAGTCCTTCAATATTCAAATAGGAATTCATTAAATAATTAGAATAAAAGAAAAAAAGGAGTGTTATAAACATCATAACTTTTTAATATGTTTAGTAAAAAGTAGATTTGTAAATATATTTTTCTATCATTCCTTAAGGGTTTTCTCAAATCCAAAAGAGCTGCATCCTAACACATTTATTAATTAATTCCTTTTCGGAAATGCATAAGAGTAACAGACATTCTCACTCAGAAAATATGTAATCGAATGGCGTTAACCATTTTTTCATAAAAGCGATGTATCTTTGAGAAAATACTATTAAAGCTACGTTTTGAATCGAATTTCCAGTTGCGACTTTACGGAAAAGAAAAACCTTACGCCATGACAAAAATAGCTATATGTCGACAGGTAATTAATTTCTCAAAAATGGAAAACGCTGTTCGATTCCAAATTATGTTCAGCTGCGATCTGGCTCGAATAATAATAATAATAATAATAATAATAATAATAATAATAATAATAATAATAATAATAATAATAATAATAATAATAATAATAATAATAAAAGCAAGCTTATCACAGCATGGCCTGAGTCTGCAGAAAGAAAAAGAAAAATAAGCAAACACCATGTCCAATGTATCATGTCTCTACGGTGAACATGTTAAATTTCTGTATTGATATGTTACAAGCAATGACTCTTGACACATATTTATGCTTATTCTAGTGAAAGATATGTTTTTACCGGCCAAACCCAATTTTGAGCCAAATTATATTAGCCTAGACCAAACTATTTTATCCTAACGCAAATTGGATAAACTAGTTTTCCAATGCCAAACTTATTTATCTAAATGTCCATAGGATAAACTAGTTTTTCCTATGAAAGTTGGCAATCCTTCACTTTTTCTTTCATACTTAACCATTAAACTCACCAAAACTATTCAAGGAATCGCTTATCAGAAAGAACATACATCCAAATTTGACGCAAATCCGTAAATTCTGCATCAAAACCATTTATCTAAATTATTGGGGGGGGGGGGGTTACCTACATTGCCCTTTGTTTTACATTTAAACGATAAACATCCACAACTAATCACGGAGGCATCTTGTCAGAATGATCCTATACCTAAAATTTTAAATGAAAACTGATAATACTGCATTAATAATCCATTTCTCTGAATTAACAATGGGGTATTAGCCTCCCTTTCAACCCCTCTTAATCTTATCCAATGAATTCCCAAAATTAATCAGAAAAGTACCTTATCAAAATGAAACTACTTCAAAATTTTAAGCAAATCGATTATTTCTACCTAGAATTATCGCATTACGTACATATGCACGTACATACGTATAATCATGCGTACATACATGCGTACATACATAAATACAGAACCTGCGAGCTCATTATTTCTCGGGCTTTGGCGCCTGTGAGCTAAAATCACGTAAAATTATATTGGCCTAGGATAAACTAGGTCAGCCTAGGACAAACTAGATCAGCCTAGGACAAACTAGAATGTTGGCGCTGAGGCGGTCATTGAATTCAATAAAATCACGCCAAATTGAATTGGCCTAGGATAATCTAGATCGGCCTAGGATAAACTAGTTCAGACCAATAAACAGCAGGCTAAACTAGTTTATCCTATAAGAGTTAGGCCAAACTAGTTTGGCCTAGGAAAAACTAGTTTGTCCTATGGGCCTTAAGATAGACTAGTTTGGCCTAGGAAAAACTAGTCTGTCCGATGGGCGTTATGATAAACCGGTTTGGCCTAGGAAAAACTAGTTTATCCGATGGGCGTTAGGATAGACCGGTTTGGCCTAGGAAAAACTAGTTTATCCGATGGGCGTTAGGATAGACAGGTTTGGCTTAGGCCAATCTAGTTTGGCCTAAAATCGGGTTTGGCCTGTAACATATATATATATATATTTCAAATGTTCGATTTCATGTGAATTTAATTTTAGGCCATCTATTATGTTTGACGACATTTGTGTAGTTATAATGCTAAAGGGAGAATCCATCCCTTCTTGGAGAGGTTTAAAATATTGACAAATTTCCAATATCTTAATTATTTACTTACATTTACCATGTGGTAAATATGAAAAACAAATGGAAGAATGTTGCCGTTTTAAATTTTTAACTGCTTACACACAGGAAAGTTCGTAGATTTAAAATTAAAAACGTTACTGAAGAACAAGCACTATGCTTTTATATGATTGTGGGAAAATACCGGATATGAAATTTGATGAGTTGAAATGATTTTGGACTAAGAAAGTTTAGGATAATTTGAGTTAATACGGTATATTAAAATAAACCATAATTAGATTTTCTTAAAACATTGCCTTATGAAAAAAATATAACTATTTTAATCCACAAATTTAATAAGATACATACATAAAAAATGTAACATGAAGAGTAAGAAACTATGTCTTTCAAAATTGAAAAAAAAAATCGCCAAAGAAATTATCATTAACACACGTATGAGCGCTTTGCGCCTATGAAAACAACAAAAACAACAAATCCTATGGATACAGCAAACTTGTGCAGCAGTCTCTAAAATGCATGGATTTACAATATGATTTCATTTATGTTTAGTAAATTAGTAGTATTAATAATAATTATTATTTGCTTAATTCTCTTTGCGCCGTTTGCGATTCTCTTATTTTAAACATAATATTTCACTCTTTAAATTTAAAATAAAAGTTATTTTCCTGAAAGAACGATGTGTAATAAAGAGATAAAAGTATTAGAAAGTTGTAATATAAGTTAAATTTTACTGTAATACAAAATTATTTAACGTCTCCGAAAATTCTTCCTTAGCCTATTGTAAGATGCATATTAATTGAATAGTACGCAAAGCAACACCATTTGTTATCTTTCATACAATGAAATATTTGTTAAAAATTAATAAATCTATTATTAAAGATACATATATATATATATATATATATATTAAGACAGACACAAACACAATTAACAAATAACCCAACATGGAGAGTAAAACCAGCCGGGGCCAGGAATCGAACCTGGGCCGACCGCGTAACGTGCTGTTGTTTTTCTATCTAAACTGTATTCTTAAATTAGTCTATTTGAATAGCTAGTGTTATGTCATTAACGAAAAAGTTGTTTTTTTCTAAAAACTGAAAAAAAAAAAATGGATCTGAAAGGATTAATATTACTTCATGTGAAACGCGTGGAAAATGAGATAAAAAAATTCTTAAGGTAACTCTTGTATTTTTTCTGTTTATTAAAGCTGCCAATTTCTTGTAAATTATAAGTCAAATATTAAATTTCGTAATGCAGTGAAACCTCCATATAAGGGACACCTATGGGAACGGAACTTTTGTCCCTTAAATAGAGGTGTCCCTTATTTGGAGTTTTTATATTATTTTTAATTAATCGTTCTGAAGGATATAAAAATAGAAAAACATTAAAGATGTTGCCCCTTAAATGACCCAAAGTGTATAAATTATGTTAATTGGACAAAAGAAAGAAAAGAGAATTATTAATTAAAATTTTCAGTTAATTATTAAATCATTAATTGATTTGTAGAATTATTGATTTGTATTTTTTATGCAAACTATGTACATCCAACAAAAAGTATAAAAACATTTGATAAAATTTTACTTGAAGTAACAATCAAAAGGAATTGTTTTACAAATTCAAATTTTTCAGTGTAAACCTTTCAAATGTTCATTTACCATGCTTATCAATTTTAGTTCTTCATTACCAGTATTTACCAAAGAAAAAAAAAGTATTCAACTGTTTTACGTATTTTAAGGCAATAAATCTCTCAACTGCCATACTCTTAGCAAGCGGAAAACGTTTTGGCGCATTTACAGATTCATTTTTTAATTGAAAGGTATAAAATTGGAATCCTTGTCTATGAAAGCATTTTGCAATTGAACTGTATTTAAATTTTTTGAAAAATAAATTACCTGTTGTGTAATAAATGGTTTTGATCACGTGACCAAGACATTTTTTATCCTTTCTTGAGTAGTTATTTTTCTTTTGCGTGGAAATTCGGTTCAAAACGCCCACATTGATATTTTCTGAAAGATCTATTGCATTTGCAAAAAAATGGAAAAAACTGGTCGATTACACTTTTTCTGAACAACAACGATCGCTAGTTTTGGGCATTTCCAGATAAAAATTACATATGTCTTAAATGTCTTAAAACAGATGTCTTAAATAACATATGCCTTTGGATTTGAGAATACCTTAAAAGCATATGTAAAGTTATTTATTTCACAATTTTCTTTTATTCTCCACATTCAGAATCATCCTGACAATTTTCATCATTGCTTTCAATGCGGATAAAAGCACTAATGTTGAATCAGAATTGTGGGTAAATCAATGGCCGTTAATTGTGTCATATGCCTCTGTATCAACATCACTGTCTGTCTGTTTGATAAGTATAAGTTCACAAAAATCTGTATTTTCGTCATATTAATAATATATTAATAATATATATTATCATCACAGACTACTTCATTATCTGAAATGCAAAAACCAGTTTCTTTAATCTCATTTTCAAATGTCCCTTATTCAGAGGTAAATACATTACACGTCCTATAACAAGGGCGGAAGCTTTGTCCTTTAAATAGAGGTGTCCCTTATTCGGCGTGTCCCTTATTTGGAGGTTTCACTGTCTTTATATTTCCCTTAGCATCAAAGTCTAAGTATATAAGAACAGATATTTTGCTATACTAAGTTTATTACTCATTTTTCAGCCATATTACAGGGTTTTATTGAATTTATTACTCATTTTTTAATCCCATCACATGTTCCGGTTATGTCGGCTCCGTGGTTAGATTTCGAAAGTTTCTCAAAAGTTCAACCCAATCTTAAAAAAAGAAAATAATATACAAACATTAATTAATTTTGTGTCGTAACCTTTCTGCATGATCGGCATCGAAAGCAGGTAAATCATGTTTTAGGCAAGTTTACTCGGCCGTAAATAAAATGATAAAAAAAGGAGTTAAATAAGTTAGAGCCGTATAAGAAGACCGTAGATACTGGGCACGACTGATAGATTGGGGAGAAAACACAGACATCACAGGTAAATTATTTCTTAGCTATAAATTCAATTTTAAATTTAAAAATCCATAAAAATGACTTTTAATGAAAAATAATGAATTTATGTAGTTTGTTTTCAGTATATGTATTTTTTTACAAAATACAATAAAACTGTTTAATTTATAGATTTTTCTTATATGTCAAAATTACTAAGATTCATAAATATTAGTATTACATATATATATATATATATATATATTTATTTTATTTTATTTTATTTTATTTATTTATTTTATTTATTTATTTATTTATTTATTTTGTTAAAAGAAAATTTTAGCAAGTGGTTCGTCAATTTAACTTTGTTATGTTGCATTTTTAGACTACTTGTGTTATTTTAATTTTCAAACCTTTTTATAAGTGTGTTGCGGCCCGCCTAAAAAAGTTCTGTTTGTAGCCCACCCAATGTTTGAAACTTAACTTATAGTTATGGTCCGCGAAAAAAAAAAAGAGTATGGCTGATTTAAAGCATAAGAAGTCACTAAAAGTTTTATTCTAGTTGCAAATTTTATTTTGTAATCTTGCGAGTAATCAGTTATGCCAAATTCTGTTCGTCAAATGTCTGTCAGTTTAGAGTTCCCTGTAAAAGCTAATTTTGATATGAAATGAAAGGACCTATTTATATATTTCATCCCAATAAAAGCTGTGTCTCAAAATCATATACACTTTAAGATATTAAATGTTAATAATGGTCTTTTTTTTCTAATTTTAAGAGTCCTAAGATTCTTTAATTGATTTTTATTTTTGCATTTTATTCAAAATTTTCATTCATTTCTAGTTAATATTGAATAAAAATTTTCTGTCTCAAATAAGACCTAATAAATATAACTTTAAAATGAGGAATGGGGAATTAAAATGAGGTAGTCACAGTGTAATATACTTTTTTATAACAATGTTTCCTAACTAATGAACAAAATAGATGATGTGTTGGTGCTAATGACTTTTTGTTAAAGTAAGGTTTTCATAAAAATATAAAGCCAAACAATTTGTTAAAAATAGCGCCTTGAAAATTTTGGTATTGTAGAAAATTTAGTATTAATAATAAATTAATAAATATAAATAATAAAATAATAATAATAAATTTTGCCAGAGTTTGTACTTAGCGAAAAATCATATTTGTTTCAATAAATTTGACGTAAAGTTCTCAAATCTCCGCATCCTTTCAGGAGCATAAAAATTATGTTCGCAAAAAGATGAAATAACTACCTCACATCAGAATTTTCATTAACTGTATACGGCCAAGTCATCAACAACCTGTGTTTAAAGAGTTTAGTGGCAGAAATTCTATGCTTTCACATTTTTCTGATTAATTATAATACGAAACCTACTTACTTGTGAAATTTCATGATTCTACGACTTTTAGAAGTAACTTAATTATTTGATGATCACAAGTGATGACAAAAAAGCACTTTTTCAGAATTTAATATTTTGAAAACTACTAAATACTGAAACATGACATTGTGGTACCTTGTTCAATTTGGTCATACGAACATATGTATATAAGAAAAAATTCTATATCTCTCCCTAAAACGAAGTTATGAGGGGGTGAAAAGAATGTCGAAAGGGTTCAGGAAAAGGTGGCTTACGGTTTGTGCGAATTTGGGTCTGGCCAAGATAAGAAAAATCCTGGGTAGATTTCTTATTTTCGAAGGTTTTAAAACTTGCAGGGAGAGAACTTCATCTGTAGGACAAAAAAAGACTTAATTTTTGAAATGATCAATTGAATGGGAGAAAATGTCAGACTTCCTGGAATGAAATCGATTGACCAGCTACCTTGGCTACAGGATCGAGTTGAGACTGGTTATAGAGTCCTTCTTATCCGAGCCAAACAGTATGTTCCCAGGTACAAGGATTATTAAACAGGGTCAGGATTACGCAAAATTTTTTAAATATTCTCAGTCAAGTTTAGTATCGTGAAAATATAAGAAAATTTCATATTTTTTACGAAGCAGTTTTATTTATTGTACAAATTCGAATTTTCAACTTTCAAAGATGAATTATTTCGAGTAAGTACAAGTGTATTAAAAATAACTATATTGTTATTTACTGAGAAATTGTATTTGAACATCATAAAACAGGAAAATGCAATAAAGATTCCATTATAAATACGATACTTTTACATTTATAAATAATATTCTTTTAGTAGTAATAAAGAGAAAGAAGTTTATAACTATAGTTAAAAAGTATATTTATACACACTTTTTTCTTTTATGATTACTTGTTTAATATTTACTATCAACTATAAAAGTATTGAATTTTTGTTGCATATTATGGCTAAGATTCATAGCAATGAGAATTGTCTGAAAAACGTCCAGGAAATGTTGTAAACAAAAAGATAAAAATAAATGAGAGATTTTATTGTTTGTAAATAAAAGTATCAGATTTATGTCTAAATACCCGATGTAGATGTTTTCCGCCTGCGAAAAGTTCTCTTACAAGATAGTTTCGTCTCTGGCGTATTTTTTTAGGCATATTAAAATTAATTTAGAGAAAAATATATTTCATTCACAAGGATATAGCAAAAAGAAAAATATAAATAGCCGCCCTTTCAAAAAAAAAAAAAAAAAAAAAAAAAAAGATTTGAATAAGCTAAGCTATATTAATTTAACAATAACATTGATTAGGATATTTTTTTCTTTTTTTCTTTTCTTCGTTTTCTAAATATTTTTTACAAAAAAATTCTAACATCTGTGTTGGTTACTTATGAAAATTTAAAAGGCTTATTATTTTTTAATAAGACATTCCAAATACTTTACATAAGAAAAATATATAATTATATAAATTAATTTAATATTTATGTAATAAAAGAAATGATAAAGCTTTTTAAGCGCATATTATAATATTTTTTATAGAAACAAAACAATAAAAATAGCTTAATTATAAACTACACATACATTTAAACAGTACGAGATAATGATTTGAACGTCATGAAATTTCATTCATATATCTATACCGGTCCCTGATTACCGAATAAACACGAGAAGCATCTACTTCCCTTAAAAATTATTTGAAGGCGCCTGAAATTAAGAAAACTGGAAAATAGGGCCAAATTTTATATTAAATTAATTCCATTCTAAAATTCTACCTAATTTCTTTTCAAATTATTAATATATATATATGTGTGTGTGCGTGTGTAGTGTTGTGACATTAGGAGTTTAAGAGGCTACTCGACTCTGTCTAAAAGATCCGGGTGATAATTATAATGTTAAATCTATGGAGACGTTATTTTCAAATATCTCGGTGAAACTTTAATATTGTTACATGATTTTTTTTTTTTTTTTTTTCTTTTCATAAGACAGCTGAGGACGATCTACAACCGGTCTTGTTTTTACTTTTTCGATTTTGATTACATATTTTTTAATATTATGATAGTTTCAGATTCAGAACCGGTTTCAACCGGTTCCAAAGGTTATTTTTATTTTTTATTTATTTTTTTATTTTTTAAATCGGAAACCAAAATTGTAGCATGCATGGTGTTAAATTTTCCACATTTAAATTTCAGGTTTCAAATTTTTGAGCAGGATTCAGGGCGAGAATTTAAAAATAAAAGCGGATGACTTCAAAAGAAATATCATTCGATGAATAGGTCCAAAACTTTATCGAAATGCAATAATATGTCGGAAGGGTTCAAGATAATCTCCCCAATCAAGAAAAATTTCTTTTACAGCTTGAGCAAAATCTTAAAGATCATTATGTTATGTTATTGTGTTAAAAAATCTGCATTTTTTTAAAATAAAATATTTTATACTAAATATTGAATATTTTTAATCTATTTATCGATGCTCAATTCATATGTTTGAAACTTCTTCTTCAGAGTAATAGATATATTCAACAACGCATACTGATTTTAATTCTACACATAAAAAATGAACTAAACCCGTTATATCTAACGCTTATTGCTGAAATAAAGTGTTAAAACTAAAAATTATTTATATCCAATAATCTGAAACACAAACATTATAAAGAAAAAAGAGACAATGTCATTAGATTTCTTCTAAACAAACTTTTTTTTTTCTTTTTGAGAAAAAAAAAAAAACAGTTGTTTTAAACCGTGGCTAAAACCGATCGGTTTAAATCGTGACAAACTTGATTCAATTTACTCAAAATCTAAATTTTGTCATTAGAATTCCTTGGATTCTCGGCTTCTCATATGTGAACGCAACTGAGCTACTTTTTGGAATATTATTTGTAGCATTGGTGAATTTCGAATTTAGAAAACTCCACTGGAAATTACACTTGACTCGTATAAAAGTGCACGGTCCTGAGGCAGCCTAGCCGTCTCACTAGCCATCTCTATGTGGACAAAATTATTTCGTTGACGTTTAATTAGATTATGCTATTTCTTCTAATGTATCCCTAATACATAAAATACTCAAATAGTGACACATGTAAACTTTCCAAGTGGGTGAAAAAAGTCCGAGCCAGGATTCAAACCAGGGATGTATTAGCTGTAGACGCCAATGCTCTTCCAACTGAGCCGCCCCGGACACGAACACTGGAGGACTATTTCACCCAAATAACCTTTACGATCACATAATCTGGCCTGATACTATGGATCAACTCAACAGAATAAATCGAAGATCAATATATGGAACTGCAGAAAATCGCTGCATATTAATTTAAACACGAATGCTTAAATTAATCTAATGTTTAAATATTAAATAATGTTTAACTCGTGTTTAAAGTAAACTAATACTCAAATAGTGATAAATATTTGGTTTATTTAACAATAATGTCTGTAAATAAAAATATAACGAATTATAAAAAGTGCGTTAAACATATTTCTTTCACTATTAAGTGAAAAACAAAATGCACAAATGTGCACAGATCTAAGTTAACATTCATTTCTTTTTTCATATTTGTCTACTCAGAATCGTTCTAGAAAATTGTGTAGTCACCCTGAAAAATAAAAATTTTAAAATAAAATTACATTAAACAAATTTATGTTTTATGTGATCTTGTAAAAAATATAAATGCTATCCAAATTATTTTCGGTTGAAAAAATTCTGTTGTGAGTATAAATAACTTACATAAGTTTTATTCGATTTGAAATCAATTTTATGCTTGTAGGCGACAGTTTATACGAATTTTTTACGTGTCCCTGTAAAAATAATACAACTGCTACGCACTTCATTTTCAATTAAAAAAAAGTTTTCGTTTATTGTAATAACTTATAGTAACTTTGTTGAAATTTAATTAAATATCTGTTTATTAACTATAATCTTTCCGCGATCTTTTGTGTGGCCCAGTAAAAAAAATGTATAATTTTCTATGTCCGTCAAATTACAGTTCAATCAAATTGTCATCGGAAAAAGACATGTAGGCAAAGTTTCAGCGCAATCAGATGATTGAAATTGTTTAAAATTGTCTTGCAAGTTTTGAACTAGTCTTTTAAGTGGGCCTGTAAAAAAAAAGTCTTAAGTGCTACGTTCCATAAATTATAATACTATTGCATTGGCATTAGACCTATATATACAAAAAAAGTTTCAGCTCAAACAAATAACTTGAAAGGGCTTAAAATTAACTTGCAAAATTTAAACTAAACTTTTGTGTAGTTCTGTATAAAAATTATAGCTTCTACGCTATTTAAATTGTAATAATATTTCATTGTCATTAAAACTAGCATTTATTTAAAGAATCAGCTCAGTCAGATAAGTAAAACTAGCTTAAAATTGATTTGCAAGATTTGAACTAAACTTGCACATCTAAACTACAAGTAAATATAATGCTTGTTTATTAATAATAACTTAATAATTTGCAGACATTTGCAGCAGATTTTTTTAAATTTCCAATACTATAGGAATTATCCTTTGATTTTAAAAAATACTTATAATTAAATAATGCTAAATAATATGTAAAAAGTCGAGATGAAATTTGTAAACAACATCATGGATCATTCAGAATCACAACCTTTGATAAAAGCAGTTAAGCGAATTTAATATCGCCTATTTTCAAACAAAAATGAGTTAAGCCTGACCTTGACAAACCTGTGAAATATTTTCAGCAAATCCGTGCTTACAAATAAAATAGAATAGTCACAACGCGCTTTCAAAATTAGAGCAAGCTAGAGCAACCGTTAAAACGCCCTCAAACTAACCATAGAAATGCCTTCTTTACGGTCATAAATAATCAACACCTTGGATTTCTTCGACAAAACTTGTACGAATATCGGAAATAGAGACATTTAGCTACCATTTTAAAAGGTTTTGTTAAATTTCCAGATAACCGGAAAATTCGGTTTTGTCCATGTAGATTATCAAAACGTCTCACTGTGCGTCATCCGAAATGAAGGAAAATTGTCTGCCGTGCCACGCCAATGAAAAAAGAATAATTTTCCCGGCCAAGCAGATGTCCAAGTCAAAAAAAAAAAAAAAAAAAAAAAAAAAAAAAATGTGAACGTGAAAAAATGGACATAACTGAGGCACTGTTAAATATAAGTATGTTGCACGAGCCGATGTTAGATTGACGACATGAGCACAGAAAAATAACATGTCCAGCGTAGAGATCTGCATTGGCAATCGCATCATGACTGAATAAGGGCTTAAGGCCCCTGTCCTCGCTCGAGGAAACGCTCGCGAGCTAATGCTATTCCTATGGGAAAGCATTTTTCTAATAACTCTTTCGCATTTTGACATTTTTGAATAATTTATTTTGCACTGGATAGCTGAGGTGCGTGCCGATAGCGCACCTTTTTTACTTTTTCGATTTTGGTTGCAGATATATTTTTAAAAAGCACTTTCAGTTTCGAAACCGGTTTTTAAAGTGAAACTAACTTTGTAAAAAATAGCTGCAACCAAAATCGAAAAAATAAAAAAGGTGCGCTGTCGGCATGCACCTCAGGTATGCAATGCAAAAAAAAATTATTCAAAAATGTCAAAATAAAAGAGTTAAAGTGCGAGAAAGTGCAAAAATATAAAGAGAGAGAAAGTGCGAAAGAGTTATTAGAAAAATGCTTCCCCATAGGAATAGCATTAGCTCGAGAGTGTTTCCTCGAGCGAGGACAGGGGCCTTAATGATTTCAGCAGACTGGGTTCGGGTCAGAATCAGGCTTACATTTTCTTTCTACATTCTGCACGCTCTGCCTGCATGACCGGCCAATACTGTTGCTGTTTCTGCGTTCTGTGGCTTGCGAAAATAATCTAAAACATATAATAATCCATAATATTCATTTTTCCCATAAATATGTACACAGTATTCTAGAAAAATATCTTAATTGTATATTTAGAAAAATCTGCTTTTTATGTGAAAATTAAAGTCGGGTCTGATTTTATTGATTTTTTATACACGCCGAGAACGGTCTATTTGACTTTTGGGGGTGCATCTTATAATATTTTCCTTTTTCAAAGAAGGTCATTTCAACACAGAGCTTTTCTATAAGCCATACCAAACAATTTGTAATCATATATGATCAAATATTGCTGTAATACATTAATATTTAATGGATGCATAGTCTATCATCTTTAAAAATGCCTCTTCTTATTATGTGCTGCAACTCAAAACAATACATCACTAATAAAGCAGTTTTTTTATTAATATTTTTATTCACGTGGAAAAAAAAATTAACAATATACAGGGCATTGCCAAATTACACTGACATCAGACTGCATCAAATTTCATACCAAACGAAGTACATATCGTTACATTTTTATTGTGGTATTTTTATGTTTTTTAAAACTATTACTGACAATCCGAGTTCAGTTAGAAAGAAACTCCCTGTATTTGTGACTAAATAAGTGGTTTGCGACACCACGTTCCTTAGTAATTATTCATCCTTTTGATGCTTAGTACCCCTCCTCTCAATTTGAAAGTTGAATTCGGCAACATTTTGTGTTAGATGTAGAAAAAGTCTGAATTTCGAAAAAAAAGGAGGGGGGGGGGAAGCTTGAAATTTCTCTGAATATTCTCATATAAATTTCTCTGTTTTGCAGAGCTGAGATTAAAATCGCTAAATTTCATCTAGGCGAAGTTAAATGAACTTATGAAATGAGATAATCATTCATGTCGGTTTCAAGCTCACTTAACCAGTTCTGGAGAGTTTTGTTTTTTCGAAACGAATGTCCGTTTATATTCCTCTTTTTAGAAACAGCTAAATGACTGATAAAATATCATAATTCAGGACTAGTTTTTGACGGATGGATACACCAAAATCCTTCTGAGGTTACTATTAGCATTCAAAAGAAGTAAGAATGAACTGACTGAACTTGGTTTTACAGAAAGGTTACAAAGTGTCATTGACTCTTTAAAAGAAAGAATATTAATAGTAAACGTATCTTATCAAATGTTTTGAATGGATTCCACACACAAGTTAAATATAAAAACAAATACATTCTCATCTTTTAGTATTCAGAACTGACTCGTTAGAAGAAGCTACGTCTCCAGCGTCTGATAAACCATAAACAATATTCTTGTTACTTATTTGTATTCAAGCGCTCCATTTTATGCAGAAAAAAATGGCTTTTTTTTTTTTAAGATGCACCTGACAAAGATAAGAGGTACCTAAAGAGAATTCAGTACGATAAAAATTTCAATTGTTGGATATCTAATTCTATGAATTAAAAAGAGTTATAATGTTCATTTAGTCACGGATCATCAATTTTTTTAAAAATATATTTCATTTTTTTAAAAAAAGAATTGTACACAATTCATGATTTTCTTTTTCATTTCTGCTCAATTAAACGAAATGACACATACCCATTCATACTTTTATAGTATATACAGCTATACCCAACCCTAGGCTCTGCAGTTTAAGTCTTATTATTCTTTTAGCAATGATTTTTTTTCAATAATAGCAATTAATAATTAAAATATTTACTGTGCGAAACCCCCTGAGTGCGAGTAATAATAGTCGCATGTGACTTCTTTTTTTTTAGTTTTGATGGAAACAATGAACCTCAGATTCATAAAACATTCTTAATCATACAATATTTAGCACATTATGTCGAATCTACGCGTAAAATGGTTAGTTTTCATGCTAAATGGGCAGCGTACAATGCCATAATCGCTTTCTTTTTTTCAGAATTTCTTTTTTATTTTAACACCCATTTTTGCGGCACTCTCACGGTTAAACTACTCATTAAAACTTCTATTACATAAAATGTAGGAATTTTTATCCTTTTTAATTTATATATTTCTGACATTCAGGTAAAATGCATAGCTTTGAAGTTAATTTGAAAACAGAAAATAATCAGGTTTCTTTTTATTGAAAGTGTTTTATTACATTAAGGTCTATGAGGAAATGTCGTAACAAATTACGTAGCACCTATAGACGGAGAATATACGTGCTCCATCCTGGTCCGACTGTTCATATATAACAGAGCAAAACCTACCCAGTCGAATGATTTGAAATTTAATATATCCCGTTGCAGAATTTTGTGATGTCATTTCACATTTTATAAAAACCGAAACAAAACTTCAAAAGATATTGATTGAAGTTTTTCCTTATTCTATTAAATCCTATCTAATATACAGTTGGCAAAAAAAGTATTTGTACACTTCATTTTTTTAAATTATAATGAAATTAAATAAAAGATTTAAGCAAAAAATACTGTAATACATTAATTTAATGCATTATAATATTATAAAAGCAAAAACAAAATTAAACGGATCGATTTTTTACATTATAATAAACAAATATACAAAAATATAATGCAAAAAAAGTATTTGTACACTGTATTAATGTAATATAATTAATTAAATTTTAGTAAAATGATGCAAATTAATATTTTTTGTGAATTCATTTAGCGATTATGACTACTTCTAGATGGTCTGACATAGATTTCACCAACTTTTTTGTAGCGGTCTGGTTAATGTTATTCCATGACACAATAAGAGCTTCTTTAAAACTGTTTTTTACTAATACATATTTTTTTTTCGGATTTTTGCATCCAATAGCATCCACAAATTTTCTATTGGATTCTAGTCTTGAGATTTTAGAGGAGTTGCCAGTCATCTTCGAGTATTGTAGTAACCATGTGCCGGTAATAACAGCAGTATGCTTTGGTCGTTATCCTGCAGAAAGTGAAAAGCTTCCTCTACACCTAATTTCTTAGCACAGTTTAATAAATTATGCCGCGACACATAAATGTATGTTAAACCTGTCCTTCCATTGTCAATAAATTTTAAATATCCTGCTCCATTAGAAGCTATACACCCCAAAACTATAATATTCCCCCCAACATGCTTAATAGTTTGAAGTATACGTTTTGGATGTAGAACAATTTTATTTTTACGCCAATTTTTTCGAATGCTTGGTGGTAAGAAAATTCCGAATTTTTCCTCATCAGAAAAAATTACTGTTTTCCAAAAATTCAATGATTTACTTCTGTATACGAAAGCGAATCCTATGCGTTTTCGCCTATTTGTTTCGCTGATGAATGGATTTTTCCTTGAGGTTCTTCCTTTTAAATCTGCATTGAGAAGAATATTTTTTATTGTTTGAGATATTACTCTCATGCGAGAAGATGTCGCAAGGTCTCTAGCACATTTTTGAACCAAACGTATAGGATTTTTTAAAGCTTTTTTAACAAGAACCCCTTTTTCCCTCATTGTTAGTTTGCTGAGAAGTCCTGGTTTTCATTGAATTTCGATGCTTTTAATTTATTCATAGTTTCTCACTATACATCCAATACTTGTAAATGGTAATTTAATAGCTTTTACAAATTCTTGTTGCAAATTTAAATTTTTATTATGGTCAATCATAGGATTTCATATATCTAGAGGTGCCTCTCTAGTTTTATGTTTTATACTCAATTACTTCAAGAGCAAATTAGATTAAATGTCAGAAAAATATAATATGAAGTTAAAAATTATTAACAGTTTCTGTAAAAGTAGTCCTTTGAACCATAAACACTATAAAACACAGTACATATCAGGATGGAGAAATGTACAAATACTTTTTTTGCAAAAAATTTTTAAACTTTTCCTATTAAAAAATTATTTTACATCTTTATCGAAATTTTCTTTTGTGTAATTTAAAACACATGGTAAACAGACTGTATTAAAACTATTTTTGACAAAATATCTGTTTTATTTAGTTAAAAAAAAAAAAAATTTAGGGTGTACAAATACTTTTTTTGCCAACTGTAGTTATTCCAAAGATATACATGATAAGAATGATTTTATAGAATGCCATTGTGATTACGATGGCCATTATGATTAAGGTGAAGCCGTCTTTTTTCCGTATAACTGAATTTAATATATACAATCGTAATAAATTTTGTATTCATGCATTTTCCATAAAGAATGCAACAGTTATTGCATCAAGATTTGAATATTTATGAAACTAGTTATAGTAAAGAGCTTATACAGGGTGTCCAGCAAATAACACCCTGATTTTAAAATTAAATTTCTCAAAAACAAAGATCGACAGAACTATGCGGTAAATGGTTTGTTTATTAGGTAAGCTGTAAAAATCTTATATAAAAGTTTCGAACGGTGAATCTTTGGAAAAGATTGTGTTCTGATTGCAAAGAATGCTTTGATTTAACATTTTTCTTGTTTTAGATTGTTTTCGGAGAATTAGTTTTTCGGCTTAAATTGCCATAATTTAAAGATTTTTGGAATTAAATTTTTGAAATTTCGAAATTCAAGAAATTTAGTTCGAAAAATCGTTAAACTATAGCACTGTAAGCCGAAAAACTCTATCTCTGCAAGCAATCTAAAACAAGAAAAATGTCAAATCAAAGCATTCTTTGCAATCAGAGCACAATCTTTTCCAAAGATTCACCGTTCGAAACTTCTATATAAGATTTTTACAGTTTACCTAATAAACAAATCTTTTACCGCATAGTTCTGTCAATCTTTGTTTTTGAGAAATTTAATTTTAAAATCGGGGTATTATTTGCTGGACACCCTGTACTTCATTTTACCAAATTATACGTATAATTTCTGATTTCTTCTTAGAATAGAAAATTCCATCGTGTTATACTTTTAATTTTCTATGTTTATAGACTTACATTTTACAGGTAAACTAAACACCATGTCAAATTTCATGTTCTAGTCTCGACGTAGTCAAAGAATACACGAACAAAGAAATAAAAATGAGACCAGCAAATGTTTACTATACGCTTGTCATGAGATATAATTCTTGATTTAAAAGAAAAAAAGAAAAAAAAACTTTATTACACTTTTGTCAAATTATAACTTTGATTATTTGTTTTATCACTAGTATGTAATAAAAGTTTGTAGCACTGAATTTCATTCCACGATATATCTGTATGATAAAGGATTTGGGGTTTATGTGACACGCAAAATAAGTAGAGTAGCTTGACATAAAATATTTTTATAACTACAAATATTTGCATAGCTGAAATGCGATTAAGCGCTTGCATCTTTCTCACTCAGTAACGTACTTTCCCCTCACTGAGCGGTTTGTTGACTACTGTCTCTGTATGCATTCGCGCAATATGTGCAACGTGTTTTTCCTTGCAACTTAAATTTCTTTATAACGTGCATTCACTTTACGAAATATTATTCTGCTACAACGTTAATGTTGTATATGCATATGGAAGAGAAGCGACATTAATATAAAATTGCAAACGCAAATACATACTTTAAATTTATATGGAATAGCATACAATGTAAAATTGTTTATTTTTAAATACTTAGTCCTATCCATTCACAATATTTTTATGTTTATAAGCGTTGTTCAGAGATTTAGTCAAAATGTCTGCTATCATCATTTTTGTCTTTTAGCATTTAACGGTTATTTTACAACTGTGATACATTTCTGAAAATTTTGTATAAAAAATAACATTTCATTAAAAAAAATAATATGAAAGCAAATTTCTCTATAATTCAAAAACTAACAAGAGAAAATGAACTGCAAAAGCACATAAACATATTTTTGAAGAAACTTATTTTTTTTTGTGTAAAGACAGGTACAGTAAAACACCTTTATTAATATTTTATTGTAAATAATCTATAATAATAAAGAGACATGTTTGTGTGTGTGTCAGCCATTGACTTTCTAATATACCTTATCTTAGGTCATTGGTGTCAGCGCTGTTCTGAAGAGACCGCTGCATGTAGAGTTACAAAATTTGGAGGGAAGGTACCTCTATACATGTTGTTTTGCACCTCGAAGCCCGATTTTTGATTTTTAGATTAATTTTTTTTAATTTGATTTTTAGCGCTCCTTTTTATGATTCGAGGAGATTTTTATATATTAGTGAAAGGAATGCGGTTTCATTCTTTTCACTCAATGTAGATATTTTGTTTCTCTTTTCAATAAAGTTTATTCGGAATTCGTGCGGCGATTTTTGGAACTTTTAACGAATTTTTTATTACGATTTTTAGTATTTCTTCACATTTTGAGGCTATTTTTTGAGAATCTTAAAAATAAAATTTTTTCAAAGCCTAATTAACAAAATTTTGTATGGTATGATTTCTCAATTTCAGTGATTTTTTTCATTCCGATTTTCAATGTGGCTTTTAACGATTTTTTGTTCGTTTAGCATTGGTTTTTTGTCAATTTTGTCAATATTACAGATTTTTGTACGCATCATGGGGTCTTATCTATTTTAAATTGCATGTGAAAAAGGCAAAAACCATAAAACTAATGAATTAGCAGTAAAGGAATTATTTTGAATATCCACAGTAACCTACACTAATAAAATAACTAAACACTCTGTCTGTTTTTGTGCGATGGCTAGCAAAATCTGTGGCACTTACGAGGCTCAACTTTCTTGAAAATACCCCAACGCCTCTCCTGATGTATCTGACATTCAGATTTTCAAAATTCTAATTATTACTTGAGTAGTTCCTCTCCCGTTTCCCATTGTAGTCTTTTTGAACATTTTTATCGTTAAATATTATTTGTTCATATTTTAAACCAATTTTTCACACAGTCAGTGGCCGTGTATTTCAGACAACGTAATTTCACGTACTTCGAGTTGGAGATAAAATCACAAATTTCATGTTCCTTTAGTATTATTATCTCGGAACCGTGCAACGCCAGCGGGTCAGCTAATATGCAAATAAAGTCCGTTTTTTTTATATTTTTTTTTAACAGACTGGATATCTAAATAAGTGATCAATAATCTTTCAGTGAGTTCAGGAGCAAAATAGTAAACAATAATAATATAGGAGCAATCTACATGTTACGCTAGAAATACAGTGTGCTGCACTCTAAACGAAGTTGGGTTTCTGTTTCTTTTGAAATGAAGATACTGTAACAACATTTGAAGACTTAACTTGTTTTATTTTAAATGAGATGACATAATAAAAACTATTGGAAAAAAAGCTATAATTCAATGAGTTATCCTCTTGTCTTAAGACAATAATTAAGTGATATCACAAACACCAGTTTAAAATTAATGTAAAACAGCTCTAAAGGTATTTCCGTTTATAAATCAACGCTTATGAGATGCACGCTTTAATTGAAAAAGTCTAGAAATAATTATAACAATCCTAGAAGCATTTAAATTGATTTTAAATGTGTATTTTAGTGTCTCTTACAGGTGGCATGAGAAGTGAGGTGGTTTAACCATATTCTCTTACATTTACATTTCAAAACTTAAAATATCGTGTTCGTTCTGCACCTTCGCTAAAATTTCTAGCACTCTTTTAAAAAAACATTTCGCACTCAGGAACCTGTGTTTAATAAGTGGATTCTCTGCGTTAATAAAACTACGGTTTGTGCTCCTGACTTCGCCGAAAATTATACAACATTTATACTAAATCACCATGAATGCATGAGAAAGCTTTATACGCAGTAAAAAGTTGTTTATGTTTAATAGATCTTTATTTTTATAGGGTTAATTGAAAGTGCACCAGTTTAATATGTTGGCAACAGCCCTTCTTCATCTGGTATCCTTGTTACTTGCTTCTACCGCTGACGGTCGACAGACGCCAGTTCTAAAATATGTGAGTGGAGACAACAAGGACTATGATGCAGCAGTGCAATTTCTTTGGGAAAACGATGCACAACAGTTACTTATGACAAATAAAGCAAGTATAGCACAGTGGAATTATGCAAGCAATCTTACTGACGAAAACAGGAAAATCATGGTAAGATAATTAGCTTATTTGAGATCAAATTTTTATGCAATGAATGTGCAGGGAAGAAGATTACGACGATAGATAATATTCATTGTTAAATTTTTCTCTTTAATTATTTTTGTGCAATTTTTAAAAATTTAATTAAAAATTAATTATAATAACATAAAAAATATAATGTAAATAATAATATAATTTATATAGTTAATTATATAAATTATTATTTTGACAAAAATTATAAAATTGATACATGTGTTAAAAACTGATAGTGTATGCACAAATACTTATGTACCTAAAGATATGTTATGATTAATCTGTTCGCGCCTGACGTCCTGTTCATAGGACATGCCTTTTCACTGACAATTATTTTTTCAACTCTTTTTGGTTATTACCTGCATGTAATAATAATAGTATTTATTATTAAGATTTTATTTATATTTCAACGTCTATTAATTACAGTAATAATAATAATTTGTTTAAGTCTCTGTACACCGTTTGCGATCATTTTATTTTAAACATACGTTTCACTCTTAAAATTTAAAACAGCACCTACCTTTCCGAATAAAACTCTGTAAAAAAAGTACAAATTACTAAAAAGTTATCATGTCTGTTTAATCCTATTCGAATACGGTTACTTCTAAATATCTTTAAAAATTCTTACTTAACATATTGATTATTATCATGTGCAGTATCGTCTCGTGACAGGCTTTATTTGGGAGTTTGTGCCCACATTCGAATTTTATTTTTTTTACTATTATTTTTGTAAACAAATGTTAAAAGTTATTGCCAGAAAATTCAACCATTAAAAAAAGTAAAAAGTTTCTCTTAAAGATAAGTTAAGAAAAGAATAATTTTTTCAGCCTTGCATTAAGTGCCCCCTCCCCCCCCCAAAAAAAAATAAAATAAAATAAAATAAAATAAAAACAAAAAGGTAATCACGAATTGACTCTGATCATATGAATTAGTACGCAAAACATTTATATTCGTTAGAATGCAATGAATGACTTTCTCGTAAATATCAATTTTTATGATTTAAATAACTGCTTTTGAAATTATTAATAAAAAACAACTTTTTCCCCCAAAATTGAAAAAAAAAGTCGGACCCCCAAAAGGGCAAAGTAGTTTCAATGGGAAAATGCAAATATAAGTGTTATTCAATTAATTATTTCATGTATTTCGAAGTGTAGAGATAATTATTAAAAACAACAAATACGTTACACATAGAGCCTCTTTAAATCATTTACAGTCTATAAGTTTAAAAATTAGCACCTTTATCTTAACACTAAATATACCCTCAATAGATCATTTTACCAGTATCTAATAAAAATATTTTGATTCGAATAAGAAATTTCTTATTAACTAAATAAAATATAAATTGCAAAGAAATAAAGTAAATGAAAAAATTAAAAATCTTTAAATACAAATTCTAGTGTGTAATCTATACTAATAAAATCCGTGCGCCTCTGTCTGCTTGAAGCCGATTACAGTTCGCAACGCGGGCGAGTTGGAAGTCGCGAGAGGTGTCTTTCGATTGGAAAAATTCCGGGGAAGTCATTTCGGGCATTTTCGAGACCGTGGGACCAAAATTAAAAAAGTTATGAATTAAAAACCCCTTGGGAATCGGAACGGAAAATATCTCAATTCCGAAACGGTGCTCCGAAGCAGAACACTGCGCCACCTTGCGGTGAAGAACCTGAACTTTTCCCCTTTGGCTAAAAGAAGAAACAGCCGAAAACCGCTTTTTCTACCGGCGCTAATTGCGTTTTTTTTTGCGCGTTTTTTCTTAAACCATCATGCCGGGGCCTCGCTAAGGGGGGGGGGATGGGGGGGAGCCTCCCCCCCCAAACATTCGTGAATGTTGTTGCACTTGGCAAATTCACAAACTTAGTTGGCAAATTTTCTTTAAAATTTTAATAAAAACTATAATATATTTTCAATTTTTGATAGAATTGGCAAAAATTACAAAACTAATTGGGAATATTATTAACCTTTTGACAAATAGGTGCTATATTACATTTTCTAATTATGGTAAGTTGGCAAAATTGTAAAATGAGTTGGCAAATATTGAAATTTGACTTGGCAATTTTAGGTCCTCTCCCCCCTCAATAAAAAGTCTTAGCGATGGCCCTGCCATCATGCAGACAGTTTTTAAAGTAGAAAAAACTGATTACATATTCAGAATCTGCGTAAAAATCTGCTTCTGATGAACTAAAAAATACGAAAAAATGTCTTATGGGCGCGTAGTGCCCACCGTGCAAAACCAAATATTTTTAACGGGACTATGGGCGCGAAGCGACCATAGCTCCGATCCACAATCTTTTTTTTTTCAAGTGCACGTGGCCCACAGTGAGAAATCACATATTTTTAACGGGACCATGGCTCTTTAATTTACTTTTTTTGTGATTGAGGATGCGAACACCAAGACTTGCTTATTAAATGAATTTTTTTGCTTATTATATACTGCTTAATACCGAGGTTCGTTTGGAAAAAGTGGCCCAGCTAGCGGGCGTAGCTCGCTAGTAGTTTTATAAAATCTGATTGAAACTCCCGGTATGTTTAGCGTTAAAAATAAGAAAATACAATTGAAATTCTAAATTTTAATGTGCATACCATATTTTAAATGCAGATTTTACAGAGTATATTCGAATGGACCTATTCTTAAATCTTTTTCCAACCATTTAGCAGTGCTCTATTTTGATATTTAATAATGGGGATATCGCAAAGTTTCAATTACTGGCGAATATTTTTATTTTGTATTAGCACCACATTTTTAAAAACTACATTTCTTAGTATCTCTTGCAAATGTTCACAAAGCGCATGAAAAGATTTTTGTTTTAAAAAATGAAATAGCATCGAAAAAATATTAGCCTATAATTGAAACTTTGCGATATCCCCTCGTATTTTATTTTTTTATTTTACCTATTTATTTATTTATTTATTTGTTGTAATTTTTGAAATTTTTACAATTGAAAGAAAATTAAGAGATTTTAATATTTTTTGTCAGTTTTTCGCTGCATTTCTCCGCAATTTCTTACTTTTGTTAAGTTTTCTTCAATATTTAAATTTGCTGTAAAACGTGCACATGCAATTAAACCAGTGGAGGTCAGTCAAGTGAAGTGCACCTTTTAATTATACTTAAATATTTACATTCTGTTTCTTTCTATCTTTATTATTTATTTATTTCAAATCTGTGCAAAAATTATAATAAATAACAATCACTGGGCGATCGACACAATAAAAGAAAATATTTTCTACGGAACTCATGCCAAAAAAAAAAAAAAAAAAAAAAAAAAAAATCTTGATAAGTTAAAGTTTTGCATTATAAAAAGCTACTTCTGTTAATACACGAAATCTTAATAGGACTCGATTAAAGATTTTCGTGGTGCACTTGTAAATTTCTAATGGTTGATTTGTGCAAGGCGGATCACTCATTAAAAATCACTGATGTACAGAATTTGAGATAGTTTAATTCAGTTTCAACACTTCATTTATCTCATTCTTTTTCAATGTATATTTTAGTTGGAAACTCAAGTTGAGATGGCGAAGTTCAGTTTAGAAAGCTGGAAAAATGCAACAAGCTTTGCCTGGAAAGATTTCAAAGATAGAAATGAGACAGTATACAGGTGGTTTAAGCAAATGGCTGTGCTGGGATTAGCTGCTTTACCAGAAGACAAGTTTAAAAAGGTTAGATTATTCATTTTGATCTAAGGATATCAAATTACTATGCTGTATTATACCGTATCATCATCATTAATACATTTAGTGCTATGTCAGTCACCGGTGACTGACACTGAACTTTTCGTTTAGACCACTTCAGTCACCGGTGACTGACAGTATGAAGTATGATATTAAACTAAATATATATAGTATATATACAGGGTGTCCCAAAAATGACTCAGCGCCACCTATTGTTTGAAATTCGAACTAAAATAAAAAATTACGGTAAAAAACTCCTGGCATCAGACATAACCCTCCTGCAAAAAATTTTTAAATAGCTGTCACTGTTTGCAAGTTATTGAATATATATATATATATATATATATATATATATATATATATATATATATATTGTTTTGAATAATTACTAAAAATTCTTTACAATTTTCTTAACTTCTTATTTATTACAGGCTTATACTTTCTTAGTAATTGCTTAAAACAGTGTAACTCTTTTTAAAAATCATATTTACACTGTCAGTCACCAGTGACTGACGCGACCAAAACGAGAAATTAAGTGACAATCACCGTGGCACTCAACGTGTTAAATAGCTTATTTATACTTGCCAGCTTCGGATATAACATCCGTAAAATGCAAATTAATTTAAACCAGTTAACTAGGTTTCTAACAAGAAAATGCTTTAGATGTACCTTTATCTATCTATCTATCTATATTATAAAGGCCAAACGTATCTGTGTGTAACGCATACGTCATTTTGCGAATGGGAACACTTTGAAATTTGAAATTTGAAACGAAATTTCAGTTTTCCAATTTTGCTACTGCAAATTTTTAAACTTCTAAACACTGCACATTTTCAATTTTTATTAAGTCGTATAGTGAAAAAAATGTTCTTTTAAATGCAATTTGTCTGAAAACTGTATCTTAATTTGTTTTTGAGATATTAATTTTTTTGTTGTTTTTAACTCTATTTTTATAAATGTGGCAACAGGAGTACAACATTTCTACTAAAAGTAAAGAGAAAAAAGCCGGAGATTAAAAAGTGAAAAAGTTTAAAATTAAAGTATTTGCTATCTTTAAAATATCGTCTGTTATAAAACCAGATGAATTTTAATTTTCATTCACACTTTAAAAATTTACAATTTTCATTTACACTTAAAAGAATATAAACAATTTAGTATCTGTTTCCAACTAAAAGCAATCGAGACTTTAGATTTTGAATTAAAATGATCAAATTAGAATACCATAAAAAAGTGAATACGGATATGAGAGGTGCATATGTAAATTTTGAGATGGTGAAAGTGATATCGGGTTTCAATTTCACATGGAAAAATTCTATGACTGAGTCAAAGTGGAATAAATTTTGCTCTTTTTCATTTTAGAATAACAAGCATAAGAGCCTTAATTGATAACTTTGTCATAATAATAGATCTATATTATATTTAACTACTTACATTAAAATTAAAGTTTAATTTTAACAGTTTCTACAATTGAGTTTTATGGAAGTAGTATTTCGTTAACTTTAGGTTAAATATCATTTGTTTAAGAGTTAGACTGACCAATTTAAAATGAATTTTTTATTGCAACTAGTTTTGTAGGCTTATTATAAATCAATGAAACAGTTTCTTCTTAAATATTTCCTTTCGTCAAAATTCGACGGGTTCTATCTTGTTTATATAATTTTCAGTTTTTACGTAGAAATTATTTCATATCATTTCTTAAAAACTGCTTGGAAACATGTTTAATTGTTTAAATTAACCCACATTTTACGAAAGTTATCTGGAGTTGACAAGTATGCTTATCTCTTTTTAAATTTTAATTTTCTTATGAATTCTTTTAAATGTTACTCCAGCATTATAAATCTGGATTAAACAGATTTGTTTATTTCTCTTTTCAAATATGTATATACGTTCGGTATGCTCTTTTGTTTGTTTGTTTGTTTATGCACAATATTGAAGAAATACAGATACTTGTAGTTCAATTATAACACAGAATGATGGACAAATATAAAATTCCACCAATACCTTCATTAGATTTTTAAAAAATGGGCGACGGTTGGGTTATCACTTTTTTTAGCAAAATTTTTATGCTTACACCAGACAGCGACGACTCAGTTCAAGCATTCAATTTCTTTTGTACAATGTACTGCTGTTACACTTACCTGTGCACTAAACTAGGAGTTTTACAATGATTTAAAATTAATTGAAATATTTCAAACCATATCAAAAATACATTTTACATTGAAAATTATTATTATTTTATATTTGAGTAAGTATAAAACAATTACATTATCACACAGAGCTTAGATTTTAGTTCAGATCATAGTGAGTGATAACAATAATATCGTAAAGCAATCTGACGACATTTCACTGAAATGTGTTTCAAATATTTTGTGATATGAAGTATACCGAAAACATGGAAAAAACAGAAAAAAATGATTTTTCAAAAATCTTGTTTAAAATTTTTTTAGGTGGTTTCGTGGGATCCGGTACACAAAAAATCTTCAAATTTGATTTGCTGAAAACGTTTTGTAGCATTATTATTATTAAAAAAAAAAAAAAAAAAAAAAAAAAGTTGAATGTAGATTCTGCCATTGCAGAATTTAGATTCGCCTCCGATTAGAGGAAAAAAAAAATCGATAGAAATTTTTTAGAAGGGCGACCGCGTTTAGATTGCAATGAACTAACTTCATTTTTCTTGTGTTTATCAATATAATAGCAAGCAGAACCGCGTGAAATACCCAATTGATTAGCAATTTCTCTCTGAGACATTGGAAATGCGGAATAATACAGATATACAATTTGACGTGCTACTTCTTCATTGACTAGATTCATCAAAAACGGATTTTTTCTTTAGTTTAAACGCTTTTTTATAGACTCTGAGAAATAGGAAATGCATTTTAACAATAAAACAAGTGGAATCCCGTCGAATTCGACGAATGAAATGTTTAAAAGACCCGATCGATTTGGTTTAAAAAAAGCAAAAGTAATTACATTATTGAATCAATATATAATAAATATATTTACAAAGTAAATGTCAAGTGTGCCAGATACAATTTTGCATGCAAATATTCACACAACTTCAGTTAAAATTGTAATCTGAGTGACGGCGAAATTCAGAAATTTTATTTTATATGAAATCACAAAAAAATAATTTTATTAAAAAAAAAAAAAAAAAAAAAAAAAAAAATTATTGTGACATTATTTTCACTAACTGAAGCCATCTGAAAGTAAAATCTCAATTTCAGTGTCCATAATGAAAAGAAATATTGAAATGTAATATTGGGTACTACTAGGTTATCCCGTCGACCTAAAAAATTATCGCCAAACTATAAGATTAAATGCCAATAATGGATGATCGTGAATGTCACATTCAATGACATTAAATAAGATTCATGTGTTTAAAATATCATTAAGTGATTTTTATTTCGACTTTTTATTAATATTCTACTAATTATTTGTTTTTTCGTTATTTAAAATAAAAATTATGTCAATATGTATAATTTGGCTATTAGTTTGGAGATTTGTATAATTTGGCGAAATTGGTCGACGGGATAACAGAGTAGTACTTAATATCGTTATGAGTAAAAATGCGATGTTTTAAACAGTGACGTCATTTTCTCTTCAGATGTTTTTTAAAAGTTGCTGTTATTAGTAATATGAAAAAGGCATCCGTAATAATATTATAATTCCCATTTATCTGGTTGCTGAATGACATCATTTTCCTCATTTGAAATTTCTCTTATTTTTATTTAGACATTAACTTTTATCATAAATTATTTTCTGCTATTTTATTTACATTATTAATATTATTTCTCGGTAAATATATATATATATATTTATCTCAATTAGTGCATAATTATACGCAATCATTTTGGAAAATAAATTTTTATTATCGAGAGAAAAACTAAACTGTGTTGCCACCATCTTGAAGAAATGTCATGAAAAAGCTTTTAAAATTAAAAATAAAATATAAAAATGGAAATAAATTAAAAAATGACTAAAATGGGCACAACTACAAATAAATAGTTTTTATTTAAAATAATAATTATCAAAATCGGTTGAGTAGAAAATTCAGGGCTGATGACACGACATTTTTAGCTTGTCTGAAAGAAATAGCATCGGAGGCTTTAAAAAAAAAAAAAAAAAAAAAAAAAAAAAAAAAAAAAGCTTAAAATGACATTTAAATCATGTTTCTATCTTAATTAGAAGTGTTTAATTTTCCGTTTTAGTTTGTTTTCAAAATCTAGCTTTCAAGCAATGGTTGTCATGAAATGACTTCTTGTGAAAATGCGTTTTTCTTCATGATGTATTTTTCACTTTTTCTCGGATTTAAATTGTTATAAACTCAAAAACTGTTAAAGATAAATACTTCAAACATGAAACATGTCTTTCTTGACTGTTTTACTTTAATTTTGATACAACAAATTAAAAAAAAAAATTTACTTTTGAAAATATGATTTTTTTTTAAAGTTACATCTTTTTTTTAATTTTTACTTTAAATATTTTTAATTTTTAAAAAATAGTGAATTAAAATTTCAATTTAGATATTTCTGTTTATTTATGAATTAAAAAATTGAAATTCTACAAATAATATTTTGAGTTATAACGATTTTAAATTACTCTACTTTTTTAATTTTTTTTTTTTTTAATTTTGAGAAGTTTTATCATGTGATTTTGTTTACAAATGATATGATTAACCATCACAAAAAAAACTTTTATTTAATAAATAAAAATTATTTTAAAATATGTTTCGGACCCTCTTAAAGGTGAGAAAATTAATATAAAAGTGTTAATTTAGGTTTATGTAAAAAGTAAGAAAATCATGCACAGAAACATTCTTTACATTCTTCTGGTCTTCCTATGGCATTTTACTTCAGGCAATTGACCCATTACTTCCTGTTAAAAAAAAAAAAAAAAAAAAAAAAAAAAAAATTGTTTTTTTTTTTTTTTTAAATAAAAGCTAACTAAATAATGTAAATACCAAAAAAAAAAAAAAAATGTGCGAAGGATGAAGAACTTGAACAGTTACTAAGTACAATGAAATTTCGAAAAATCGGTATATAATGGTTTAACAAAATAAAACTAAAAGTTTAATCTGTTTTTTTTCCTTGCAGTTCAACCAAATTGTTGCTGATATGCAGGATACTTATTCCAAAGCAAAAGTTTGCCACAAAAATTATCCAGCAGACAAACCATGCGATTTATCTTTAGAACCAGGTAAGATTATGTTTGATGCCAGATAAATTGACGTTTTTTTTCATTTGTGCAACTTTTAATATCTAAAAAATTGAATCATCAAACTTTCTTAATAGAAGAAAGTATTGTAATCGAAATTTTTTCGACTTCCGGTTTTCGACGGATTTACACGTTTTAGGGGCAAGAGATTCCAAAAACATGTTTTTACAAAATGTCTGTCTGTCCGTGTGTCTGTATGTGTGTGTGTCCGTATGTCACCATTCTATCATCAAAAAGTGTATCAAGACATGCATAGAATTGAACCAAATTTTTTGTGAATGTTTTTGGCTGTGGCAAGCAGTACTCCTACAATTTTGAAATATTCCACCGGAAGGGGGCGCTGCAATTGCGATTTTTGTGCCATTTTCAATATTTACCGACCAAAAATGTATGAAGTTATGCATTGAATTGGACCAAATTTTTTGTGTAAATGTATGGCTATGGCTATTTGGTCCTCGCTGAATTTGAAAAAAATCTGCTGGAAGGGGGCGCTACAATCGCGATTTTTGTGCCATTTTCAATATTGTACCGACCAAAAGTTGCATGAAGTTTTGCATCGAATTGAACCAAATTTTTTGTGTAAATGTTTGGCTATTGTTAGTTGGTCCTCCCTTAATTTGAAAAAAATCTGCCAGAAGGGGGCGCTGCAATAGCGATTTTTGTGCCATTTTCAATATTGCACCACCCAAAAGTGTATGAAGTTATGCCTAAAACTGAACTAAAATTTTTGTGCATGATTTTTTTTTTTTTTTTTTTTTTTTTTGGTATTGCAAGTAGGTCCTCCCTGAATTAAAAAAAAAAATCTGCCTATCATGCTATTGTCCATCGGCTCGTGCAGAGAGAGAAACTTGTTTTTACTCCGATTAATTGACTGAAGCAGAAATTTAAGATGAAAATAAAAGTTGGCATAGTACTGAATTTAAATAATTAAGGAATTAACATGAGTAACTATTTTTTTAAATATTAAAATGTACGTATGAGATAGAAGAAAATTTTGGGATTGGCACATCCAACTAGTTATTTTTATATTTATATTTATTTTTGTTTTACCGTGGAAACTTTGTTAAATAAAAAGAATTATCGCAGGGCATTAAGAGACTTAGACAGCAGGGTATTACACTTAGTCAGCATAAATATTAGCAAGCTTTACTTTAAATCAATCGAGACTTTATTTGAAAACTTCTCATTTGAGTAACACTCACATTTGTCACATGAGTCACTTAAAATTTCATTATTTCAATATTTTTAAAGCTTTCTTTTAGCAGGTAATATATGAAGTCGGAGTCTAACATTGTATCTTCTATTTTTAACTCTTTCTAACATAGTTGAAAAAAGTTTATGACTTCGATTAGTTTGCCGTTTGTCTGTTCCCTGACTAAGCATAAATATACTTTGATGTGCATGTAATTCATATATGTTATTGAGATTTGTCTCACAGAAAAAACATTCTAAGAAAAAACAGAAAATATAATGGTAGCAAACTTGCCGTAGGGTTCGCTGGGGCACAAATGAACATGGGGCGAATGTGAATGTTGACATTTTTCACTAGTTATTATATGCCATACTATTTCAAAAAAATTATCAAAAATTCTAGCATCTGTAGACATATGGTAAAAATTTTTTGAAGCTCTTCGACATTTTGTTTGCCCACAGGAGCGAAAAAACTGTTTATTGATCTCAAAAGTAAAATCTCAGTTCCAACTTGTTAAGATAATAACTTTATTTATTTCTTCAATTTTTGTAAAAAAAAAAAAAAAATAAAAAATAAACAAAAAATAAAAATAAAAAATAAAAATAAAAATAATTATAGATACTAATAAATATTTTTGATAAAAAGAATTTTCTTCTAACATTGAGAAATGTTAATGATTTGTCATTTTAACTCTAATGGGAACGTGGGGCACTTGTGAACTGTCTAGTTGGGGCAGATATGAACAGGCCATAATTTCCCTAATAATCATTCTGTGATTCTGTTTCTTTTAGTTAACTTCGTGAGAAATAACGTCAGCTTCAATATCTATAATTTTCTTGATATAAAAAGCATTTAGTCATACAAAGTTGATTTTGTATTGAAACTTCTACAAACATATCTGTCAGTAAATACAAAAAAAGCAAAAAGCTCGTTTACGTTCAACTGTAATTTAAATAAATTTAATGTTTTCTAAAATGCACCGGTTTTCAATATTATTTTTTATCCATAGTTAATACAAAAAGTAATAAGTTAAGCAAATTTGCAAATTTTTCTATTTTATTTGTTCCAAACTTGCAGTATTAGTTTACTTCCATTTCTAAAACAGCTACGTTATTTGATGCTTTGAATATAGATATCTTTTAAGAAAATAAAATTTTTAATCCCATAACTAACGTAAAATCTCGATTATAAGCTCCCTCCCCCCCTCTTTCAAAAGCAAAAGAAATTAAATTTCGAGGAAACTTATAATCGGAAAACACTTTTCTATACTTAATTTAGAGGTAAATAAGGCAAATATAGGTGTGAGAATCTTTCGCATTGCGGCAGATTTTCGAGAAGTATTATCTAAACTCCCCTGCCTGAAATCCCTCTCATACAAAAAACCCAGATCAAAATTTAAATTCTGTAATTATTTTTTTCAAATTCACTTCTTTATTTTTTTTTTTATTTTATTGCAACAATGTTTTATCAGTCATCTAAGTCCCCCCCCCCCCAATCAACTTATTTTTATTAACTAAAGAAATATGGGTATATTTTTTTCTTTATGGTAAACTAGCAGCCTTCGCCCGCTACGCTGGTCAGTGTTTTTAAAGAAACTTTGAATCAAAAGAAATTTTTATATCATAGTAATTTTTAGTTTTATATCATATTTTAGTCTGTTTGTTATCGGTGAAAAGTCAGTCATCTAAACAGAAAGTTCAATGTTCGTCACCAATGAATGACTTAGCGGTCAACATTTTAACAGTTTTAATCAAATAATTCATTCAGCTGAGCCTTTCAAATAAAGCCAACCTTTTGTAATTGGGTTCGCCTGATATAAAACATCTCCATAAATAGTCAATTAAACAAAGTAGAATGCCGTATTTTATTTATTACAAAGTTTCTGAAAAATTATACAACATAATGTAAGTTCCATTAAAATCTATCATGTAGAACTTAAGTTATAAGAGGCCGGAAAGAAACTTCACTTTGCGTTTTATATATATTGAGATAATTAAATATAGCGTACATAATCATGTTAACCTGATAATGGATCTCTTTTTCAAAATTGTAGATTCAATAGATTTTTTTGTACGATGATTAATACGAAATCCAGATTTATATATGTATATATAAATTGAAATTTTCAGGTTTAAGGGAAGAAGACATCGCAAAAATTGGAAAATGTGAAGTATCTCGCGAACTAATGAATTTAAAAGAATTTGCTTAGTACCATTCGATTCAGCATGAAAAAATACACTTAAATAAGATATCAGTTGAAGAACAACAACAAAAGCAGATTTTTATAGAATTTTTTAAAAGTTCGTTCTTTTTTTTAACCCTCTTAGGGGTGGAATTTTCGAAAATCCCTTCTTAGCGGCACTCGATGTTATAAGTAGTATTTTTACCCCAATTTTAAGGATTTTTCGTTCGGTAGATTTTTTTGTGTCGTGATTAATACGAAATCCAGACTTTCTTTTATATATATAGATAAGGATTGAAAATTTTAGGTTTTTACGCCAAAAAAAATCGCCAAATTTGTAAAATGTGAAGTATCTCACGAACTAATGGATTTTAAAGAACTTGCTTAGTACCATTCGATTCATCATGAAAAAATACACTTAAACATGATATCAATTGAAAAACAACTACAAAAGGCGATTTTTAAAGAATTTTTTAAATGTTTGTTCTTTTTTTAACCCCCTTAGGGGTGGAATTTTCGAAAATCTCTTCTTAGCGGCACTCGATGTTATAAGTAGTATTTTTACCTCAATTTTAAGGATTTTTCGTTCGGTAGATTTTTTTGTGTCGTGATTAATACGAAATCCAGACTTTCTTTTATATATATAGATAAGGATTGAACATTTTAGGTTTTTGCGCCAAAAAAAATCGCCAAATTTGTACAATGTGAAGTATCTCACGAACTAATGGATTTTAAAGAACTTGCTTAGTACCATTCGATTCAGCATGAAAAAATACACTTAAATATGATATCAGTTGAAAAACAACTACAAAAGGCGATTTTTAAAGAATTTTTTAAAAGTTCGTTCTTTTTTTTTAACCCTCTTAGGGGTGGAATTTTCGAAAATCCCTTCTTAGCGGCACTCGATGTTATAAGTAGTATTTTTACCCCAATTTTAAGGATTTTTCGTTCGGTAGACTTTTTTGTGTCGGGATTAATACGAAATCCAGACTTTCTTTTATATATATGGATAAGGATTAAAAATTTTAGGTTTTTGCGCCAAAAAAAAAAAAAAAACCGCCAAATTTGTAAAATGAGAAGTATCTCACGAACTAATGGATTTTAAAGAATTTGCTTAGTACCATTCGATTCAGCATGAAAAAATACACTTAAACATGATATCAGTTGAAAAACAACTACAAAAGGCGATTTTTAAAGAATTTTTTAAATGTTCGTTCTTTTTTTTAACCCCCTTAGGGGTGGAATTTTCGAAAATCTCTTCTTAGCGGCACTCGATGTTACAAGTAGTATTTTTACCCCAATTTTAAGGATTTTTTGTTCGGTAGATTTTTTTGTGTCGTGATTAATACGAAATCCAGACTTTCTTTTATATATATAGATTTAACAGATAGTATAACTAATGTTTATGGTAACATAAAATAAGATAATAAAAAACAAATTAAAGGCTATGCAATGTCCCCCCTATGTTCACATGTGCCTCACATGTGTTCACAATTACCCCACCGTTTGGGTATACGTTGACAATTTTTTTGAATTTATAAAACTATTTAAAAAAATAAGAACTATAAAGATATATATTTTTTAAATTACCACATGTAAAAAAAAAAAGTTCCGTTTGCTATGTTGAGTATTTTTTGTTTATTGAAATTTATCTATCTATGAGAAAAGGCTATGTTTATGTGAACTGTTCACATGTTCCCCAGTCTTCCCTACATCTTTCGTTTCTTCCCCGAATCCCCGTTGATTTTCAAAAGGCACAGATATTGCAACGAACTCCTGTCATCTTACTTTCCTATGTAGTATGTAGCTTTACATTAAGAGCACTAAATATGAAAATACAGTGGAACCTGCTAAAGTGACCACCTTGGTAAAGTTACCATCTGGCTAAAGTGACCGCTTTTGGAAAAAAAATACTTGTGCTCATGTAAAATAATGTGAGAATTGTCCAATAATGTGACCACCTGTCTAATGTGTTCCCCTGTGTAAAGTGACCAGTTAGCTTGGCATTTTCAGTGTTATTTGAACCTGTAAAATGTGACCATCCATTTTTCTGCATGCCGAAAATTTTCAAACTAAAAGACTAAAGTGATCATTTTCTAAAATTTTATTTTGATCCATTGACTACAGGAAATGATCTCCTATAGTCACTATTTGCTTAATCAATAAAATGACCACTTTTTCCTTTATTGTAATGATATTTGCAATTGTCTAAGGTGATTTTTAATGAAATGTTTATTACTGCCAATTATAAAAATCATTATGCAATTAGAATGAAAAAAAATGCTTTTAAATTATAGTATAGCTTATAATTATGTGTTATTTAAATCAATCCATACTTAATTTCAACTTGTATTTAAAAGAAATAATGAGTGTTTTAAGTGCATTATACTCTATGTATTACATTTTAAATTAATAATTCAGTTATTAGACTTGTTAATTAATCAGTTTATTACTTAATATAGTGTATTTTTCCTTATTTATTAGCCTCCGATGCTGTCGTGTCAAAAATTGTGGCTCACTTTTTCATAATCTGGCCGTTAAAACGAGACATTCATTACAATCTATATATTTAAAAGACATGGCTGTTTTTTCAGTCATCAGCCCTGAATTTTCTACTCAACCAATTTTGATAATTGTCTGAGCGTAGCGAAGTCTTATACACAGAGTACGTAACGATATTAAAAGTTAAAAACATTCTTTCGTCAAGCAAATCTCAAAAAGTACTTGTCGGATTTCGAATCTGTTTGTACCAGAAGGTACTTATGAAGATAATCTGGTGAATGCACCTACTTTTAAAAATTAATTCCAAATAGTTTAAAAGTTATATTAAAAAACTGATAAAAAAGCACAATTTATTTGCATACGTCACAGAAATTCTGTGTGCGTGATTTTCACCGGCTGGATATTTTCGTAGATAACCGAATCAGTACATGGAGTAAATAGTAATCATTTAATCACTCAGAAATATTGAATGCAATAAAACATTTTAAAAATTAATCATGCAGGAAATAAAACTTTTATTTTTTTATATTAAAAAAAAGTCATAAAAACTTTGATTTTGATATTTTGTGATAATCTCTTACTAGCATTTTTTGATCGCTAAAAAAATATTTTATATATTTCGCGTGTGAAAATTAGAAACAATTACGTTTTTAAATAAAAAGCTTCTTTTATAACATCATTTTCCCTTTATATTTATTTGTATTGCATGTTTTCTTTCAACTTATATTTTGTTTGTGTGGAGAAGTCAATTCCAGTCACTAATTTTTCGGCACGGATGCCACACGCGCATCAGATTTGGCGAAATTTTTTTCAAAGTCCATTTGGCGAAAACTCCGTTTTGAAATAACGCTTACATACACATTTTCAAATTATTTTCTGTTTTCAAAAAGAAATTACAGTAAATAAAATAATAATAATAATTAATAACTATAAAAACAAATCTATATATATAAAAGAAAGTCTGGATTTCGTATTAATCACAGCACAAAAAAATCTACCGAACCAAAAATCTTGAAAATTTAGGTAAAAATACTTCTTATAACATCGAGTGCCGCTAAGAAATGATTTTCGAAAATTCCACCCCTAAGATGAGTAGAAAAAAGAACGAACTTTTAAAAATTTCCTTAAAAATCGGCTTTTATAGTTATTTTTCAACTGATAACATATTTTAGTGCATTTTTTCATGCTGAATCGAATGGTACTAAGCAATTTTTTTAAAATCCAGTAGTTCGTGAGATACTTCACACTTTCCTAATTTGGCGATGTCTTCGGCGAAAAATCCTGAAATTTTTAATCCTTATCTATATATATATAAATCTTCTGTGCGTGTGTATGTAATTGAACTCCTCCTAAACGACTTGACCGATTGTGATGAAATAATCTGTGTGCGTTCCAGTAGATTCGAGAATGGTTTAGATTCACATTTCGTCGAAATTGATTCAGTGCTTTTTTAGTAATTAGGCAAAAACTAATAGTTAGTGATTTTTCGCTAATTAAAAGTGCTTTATATATTAAAGAAAGTCAGGATTTCGTATTAATCATAGCACAAAAAAATCTACCATACCAAAAATCTTGAAAATTGGGGTAAAAATACTTCTTATAACTTCGAGTGCCGCTAAAAATGGATTTTCGAAAATTCCACCCCTACGATGAATAGAAAAAAAGAACGAACTTTTAAAAAATTTCTTAAAAATCGGCTTTTGTAGTTATTTTTCATCTGATGACATATTTTAGTGTATTTTTTCATGCTGAATCGAATGGTACTAAGCAATTTTTTTAAAATCCAGTAGTTCGTGAGATACTTCACACTTTCCTAATTTGGCGATGTCTTCGGCGAAAAATCCTGAAATTTTTAATCCTTATCTATATATATATAAATCTTCTGTGCGTGTGTATGTAATTGAACTCCTCCTAAACGACTTGACCGATTGTGATGAAATAATCTGTGTGCGTTCCAGTAGATTCGAGAATGGTTTAGATTCACATTTCATTGAAATTGGTTCATTTTTTTTTTTAGTAATTAGGCAAAACTAATAAGGGACTTTTCGCTAATTAAAAGTGCCATATATATAAAAGAAAGTCATGATTTCGTATTAATCACAGCACAAAAAAATCTACCGAACCAAAAATCTTGAAAATTTAGGTAAAAATACTTCTTATAACATCGAGTGCCGCTAAGAAATGATTTTCGAAAATTCCACCCCTAAGATGAGTAGAAAAAAGAACGAACTTTTAAAAATTTCCTTAAAAATCGGCTTTTATAGTTATTTTTCAACTGATAACATATTTTAGTGCATTCTCTCATTCTGAATCGAATGGTACTAAGCAAATTCGTTTAAATCCAGTAGTTCGTGAGATAATTCGCATTTTCCTAATTTGGCGATGTCTTCGGCGCAAAAACCTGAAATTTTCAATGCTTATCTTTATATATAAAAATCTTCTGTGCGTGTGTATGTCACTGAACTCCTCCTAAACGACTGGACCGATTTTAATGAAATTTTGTGTGTGTGTTCCAGTGGATTTGAGAATGGTTTAGATTCACATTTCATCGAATTTGATTCAGTACTTTTTTTGTAATTAGGCAAAAACTAATAGTTAATGATTTTTCGCTAATTGAAAATGTTGAATAAGTTCGATGAATGGAGTGCGGACGGAATGTAGGAGCGGTCTAAGGCGCCAGATTTAAGCTCAGCTTCTTGAAGAAAGAGATCGCGTGTTCGAACCCCACGGCTGACAAACGTGTATGCTTTCCAATAATATTTCCTGTATTATAATTTTGATTAACCGACTTCAGACAATCGTTAATTTTTAGCTAAAAAGAGAAAAATAAACTTTTCTATCAAAAATTGAACCAACTTCAAAAACTAATGAAGAGTAAAAAATAATTTCCTTACATAATTGTAATAAGAAATTAAATTAAGAGCGCATTGTTTATTCTGCGTATTACCATATTTACATACATTTATTTGATTTTCTGGAGTCGTTGCCAAGAAGAACAACGTCTGTCGGTGACAGGACAACGTCTGTCGGGTGCGCTAGTATTTTATATAATTTAAAAAAGGAAATGAAAGTAAATAAACATTTTATGAGTAAATAAACAAATAATAAATAAATAAAGCCGGGTTACCATCTCAGGTAAAATAATGCCATTTTGACGCCAATTATGTACCCTGGTGTATATGTGACATCTTTTCCCATTTTTCATCCATTTCCTGTTGGCATACAACTTTGAAATTTGGAATATGTATGCATACCTGGGAGCAATACTGGAATTAGACACTGATTTTTTTTAATTTTATTATTCGATCCAAAAAGGGGCAACGGGGGTTATTTTTTAAAGATTTATACAATTTATACTGCATAAAGGAACCACTAATCTATTTTTATATACAAGAAGAAGTAAGTGGTATGTAAAAACAATTATAGTATACATAAATAAAATACTTGAGATAATATACTAAAGATATAAGCACCGGATTTGGCGAGATTTTTTATGCCAATTAGGCGAAAACATCGTTTTGATTACCAGATACATATAGCATGCTATAATAACACGTTATTTATTAATTTCAAAATGAAAAAAAAAAGGAATAAACGAAACATTTTCTATTCCCCTTTATAATTCGATCCAAAAAGGGGCAACGGGGGTTATTTTTTAAATATTTATATAATTTATACTGCATAAAGCAGCCACTTACCTATTTTTATATACAAGAAGAAGTAAGTGGTATGTAAAAATAATTATAGTATACATAAAATAAAATACTTGAGATATTATACTAGAGATATAAGCGATATAATATTATACTAGAATATATACTAGAGATAAAGTTTGGCGAAATTTTTTATGCCAATTAGGAGAAAACATCGTTTTGATTACCAGATACATATTAGCATGCTATAATAACACGTTATTTATTTATTTCAAAATGAAAGAAAAAGAAGGAATAAACGAAACATTTTCCGTTATTAAAAAAAAAGAACATTTTCTGTTATTAAAAAAAAAAAGAAATAACAATCAATAAATGTTAATATTTTTAGAACAAACAGTTTATTATAACATTTATATGATAACCATGTTAGGCAACTGGACGCCATTTTGGCACCAATTAGGTACCTCGGTGTGTATAGGGCATATATGTGCCATATTTATTTGTAAAACTGTGCGTGAACGTTTACAAAGTGTGTTTTCATAGCCGCTTATATCTTTTTGCAACATAGCGCACCTTTTGAAGCCAAAACTGCACAAAAGAAAAAAAAATCAATATTTGCAGTATTTTTTTAATGTAATGCACATTTGGTAATCAGTAGGCTCGATAATCAGATCTCGTTTTTTGCTTTAAAAGATGAAATTTCATACGACGTCTTTTTGGATTCGTCGTTTTTCCATTTTTGAATAGTATGCGTCTACTCGTTTTGTAACTTTTTTTTTTTTTTTGTAACTTTCTTCTTTCACGAAGGTGCCCAACCAGAATGATTCTATATCTAAAACTGATAATTATGCATGAAAAACCCATTTATTGGGTCTATTAAAGGGAGGGGCATGACCCCCCGTCCCCCTTTTATACATATCAAATGAACTCCAAAAACTAATCAGGGAAGCACCTTATCAAGATATACTCATATACAAAATTTTATGTTAATCGGATATTTTTATCTTGAGTTATCGCGTTACGCACGTACATACAGAACGGACGGGCACATAAGCTCTCATGCTATGATAGCCTGTGAGCTAACTAGTCTTTGGGGACCACTGTAATACTTACCCATCATGGATCCCATCATGGATATGCATAATTAATATATGAAAATAAAACATGTGTAAACTATTTATAAAATGAATTACAATTCCAAAATGAAATGTAAATTAAAAACGTATATTTAAGCATTTTTAACACATAATCATGCTCTATTAAGGGATTGCTGATGAACTAATTTCGACAAATTGTATAAAACGCCAAACTATTCAAGTAGCACTGAATTGCATAAAAGAAATATCCTTATAACTCCGAAACTAATAATCATATTCACTAACAGTTTGTTGCATCGAATTAAGTGTCTCATTTCCAATTAAAATATATCTTTGAATTGAAATTTGAATGAAATACAGGGTCATGAAAGATCAAAGAATGTGGAAAACAGGATTAGAAATATCTCAACAACTAATAATCCGATTGACTTCGATTTTTATGCAAAATTTGTGTTATTTTATTGCCTTTTACGTCCATATCTTAAAATAAAAAACTCGAAAATGTTTATATACCTTTCATCAGAACGAATTTTTCGAGAGTCCGAAAAAAATAGTTCCGTATAAACGAGGTTACTGATATTAAATAGACTTCGTCCCATGCTTACATACTAAGCACATACAAAATTTCAAGTCTTTACCTCAATTTTTTCGGGAAATAGAGCGGTTACAGACAAACATACAGACGGACGGACGGCAATTTTTTTTCTAAAAATATGTTTTTCGGAATATACAGAGTCCGAAACGTGTAAATCCGTCAAAAAAATTTTTCAATTTTCAAAACGATAGCAAGATTTACCCTATACTACATATGGTGGGTGTAGTGACGATATCGTCACGACATCGCTAGAATAAATATGTACATATAAAGACTGATTTAGCACAACTAAAGCGAAAATATATAAATATTCGTATATATATGAAAAAAAGAATTATTAATTAAAGTAAAGTTTTAAATTTATTTTATTCACTAATATTCATTTTAAGTTCGTTTCATTCATTCAAGTAGTAATAATAACTTTAGGTTTCAGGAAAAGATGAAAGCTATTTTTTTAATTAAAGCTATAAACTTTATGACTTTATAACATTTGGTAAGAACGAATGGTTTTAACAAGGAACACACAAGTGGGATTTCAATTGCTCACCATAAAAACTTCAGATGGTAACAATAGAAAACGTTGTAAAAAAACCAGACTGTCTGCAATTTTGACATTACGCGCAGAAGCTAACAATGACAGAATTTACAGCTGAGAACGCCCACAGAAGGGAGGCTCGGACAGGGGTCCAATGAGTTTCTGCAACCCGTGGGAAGAAAAAAAAGGTTTTTTTCTAGTAGCCGAAAGGGGAGAACCTCCTACTGGTCAAGGCAGCCAATGAGAGGTGTGATGCGATAGCCCCCAATCAAAGCGATAGCAGAAGACCAATGAAAAGAAAAAAAAGGTTTTGGGAGGAGAAAGACAAAAAAAGAAATAGAGCTTTCTCCGGGAAAAGAATCGGAGATTTATAAGATTTTTTTTGGTCCCAGCTATGTAGTTAATACGTAGAAAATTTTTTTAAAGAGAAAATCATCTCCGGAACGGGGAAGCCCAGGATTTCACCCGCATCCAAGTTTCTTTGATATATGGACAAAGCTGTGTAAAGAAGAAACGAATCTATGGAAATTACTGGCAGTTCCGACTTCAACATAATGAATTTCAGGCGACTCCAGACGGCGGTGCGTGATGATATGGCAGACTATTTTTATATGAACATTTGTGCTCATCATAGTGAACAACGTGTATTATTCTCACAGATTATTTTTATATGAACATTTATGCTCATCATAGTGAACAACGTGCATTATTCTCACAGACTATTTTTATATGAACATTTATGCTCATCATAGTGAACAACGTGCATTATTCTCACAGATTATTTTTATATGAACATTTATGCTCATCATAGTGAACAACGTGCATTATTCTCACAGACTATTTGTATTTGAACATTTGTGTGTCTCCTGAGGAACTTCACGATTTTCCAAAAAGATTTGATGCGAATGAAAGCCAATGGATCGCTCGCTATGGATTACTCTGATGAATAGATGTCAATGCTTCATATAAAAGGGTGAACAATTTAATCTTACTCTGTGGTGTTACTGTATTTCGAAATTATCTTTTAGCTCATTTTATCATATCATATATATTATAAAGCAAAAGTTCTGAAACTTCCAAACGAGTGTTTTCAAAAACTACAAGATGGATCTTTTTGCAGATTATATCATTCGATAGGAAATATTTTTGCGGAGGTTTATGATACAAATATACAGGGATAACTCTGATTTTTCGTACTAAATTTCGTATTTTTCGGTAATTTTTGACGCAAGGGTTGCAACAACAAATTTTTTGGCGATAATTATATTTCAAAAAAGAAATGAAATGCTTTCTCTAATGGAAAATAATATAAATATTTCGAAAAAAAAAACCCTGTTAATTCATTGATTTAAAATAAATAATGATAAAAAAAAAATCCGTTTAATGCAAAATAATATTATGAAAGGAAAATATTTATCTTTAGCGAAAAAAAAAATATTTATAGTATTTAAAAAGTAACTCAATGTGAAAGAAAGTTTTGAAGTGACACAATATTTGGCTATTTATTTCTTTCGAGCCAGATTAAAGGAAAACAACATCTCAAAAATTTCATTAAGTAAAACATAAGTATTTTTTTTCTTTCTTTTTTTTTTAAATATTTTCAAATCTAATTTTCCATTATGTGTTTTACAGAAGAAACTCGCAGAATTAATTTTTAAAAAAAGGCTCTAATCAGTGGCGTAGCTAAGGGTGGGGGGGCAAGGGGGCGTCCGCCCCGGACGCCGAGGCCTAGGGGCGCCAAGTTGAGAGAAATTGTTATATATCTATATTGGGGTGGGGGCGCAAAATTTCTTGCTGGCCCCGGACGCCAAAAAACATAGCTACGCTACTGGCTCTAATTGTTATTCGCATGTTGTTTGTTCAATTGGGTGTTTCAATCTACTTTTGTCGCAAGAACTATTTTCTCTCTCTCTCTCTCTTTTAATGAGTGAGAGCATTTTTAGGAAAAAATTTTACATTTAACTTAAATACATATATAGCAGTTAATACCACAAAAATGAATATTGTAAAATAATTTAACTGCAAATTAAAAAAAAATTTTGGCACAGATATCTCATACGCACTACATCGGTGCGATTTGTCTCTTACGCAGATACCATATATACATCAGGGTAATTAACTGACGCCAAAGAGTCATTATTTTGCTTGATTTGGCAACCCGGATGTTATTGTCTATTTATTAATAAATTGTCTATTTACAATTTTTTTTCCAATTATATAAACTTTTTTAATTTAGGACATTTGTCATGCGCCACATTTGCGCGACTGCAATAAAATGGCGATTTTATGCCTCACTTGGTAACCTGGCTGTTGTTTATTTATTAATAAATTTTTATTTTCTTTTATTTTTTTAAAGGATATAAATAGTTTTGTTTTATAATTATTAACTAAACTTTTTAAAATGTTTTGTTATTTTCTATTTAAAGTAACAGAAAATAATTGTAAACTCTATATGTAACTGGTGTTTGAAAAAAAAAATTCTCCGAATCGGCATCAGAAGAAAAAAAAACTCGCCAATATGGTGCGTATATGTCATGTATACATTTTTTTCCCTATACTACAGTATTTAAACATGCTGTATAAATAACGATTATTGTTTTTTCCAAACATGTTTGGCACATATATTATATACACACTGAGGTATCTGACTATCGCCAAAACGGTGTTATTTTGCCTGATATGGTAACCCAGCAATAATTGTTTCTGTATTAATAAATTGTTTATTACTTTCATTTTCTTTTTAGAAATTCTATAAATTGTTTTGTGCTACAGTAACTTTTTATTTATTAATATTTTCGTTTTAAAATAACAAAAATAATTTAAAAAAATGTACATTTCTTCGCTATTCTAAAACGAGGATTTTGCCGCATTGGTACTGGATGGAAATCTTGCAAATCCGGGTTTGTGCCGGAGTTTTTTGTGAAATATGATATTTTCAAATGTAAATTGAGTGCTACTTGATTAACACATCGGCCAGTTTCGCCAAACTATTCAAATTTACATAAGTTTATTTTAAATAACGAAAGAATAAACATAAATAAAAAAATACAAATTAAAAGTCGAATTAAAAAGCACTTATGACGTAAAAAAATACGTGTATCACGTGTAATACCAATTGCTATCATAATTACGATCATCGATTATTGACATTTATTCCTATAATCAGCTATTAATTTTTTTCTCGACAGAATAATCAAGTAGTACCGTACATTGTACAAACTCCAGTTAATATTACGAAAATAGAGCTAAATAACTAAATTTAGGTGCAAATGCACACACCCATGTTGTAAGAAAGAGGCACAAATGTCATATATGCACCACGTTGGGGTGATACATTTCTGGCGCCACTTTAACGGAAACTTCGTTTTCAAATGACAGATACATTTCTATTTTCTATTTTACTTTTCTATGTATAGAGCATAACATTTTGTATCATTTTAAAATGCAAATGAAAGTAAATAAATAATTCATTAATAAATTAAAAACAAAGCTGGATTACCATAAGAGGCATAAAATGTTCGTTTTGTTTCTATGACGCCAACGTGATGCGTATATGACATCTGTATCAAAAAATGAATTTCACACATTCAAAAAAAAACATTCACCTTATTTTTCTAAGGAAAACTTTATTTAACTTTATTTATTCTGCTGCATTCGAAAAACGGAACACTGTAATAGTTTGTCAAGAGCAGATGTACGTTGCGAAATATAATATAATATTGATAGAGGATGTATTAAGGTTTCCACAGATACCCGTATCCTCAAGTTGAGAGGTTTAGAGTTCAAAAACTATCAAATGAAAATGAATCACTTGAAAATTGTTTAAATTCAATGGTCAATCTCTGCGATCATAATGCTCGCTATTTTAGAAGTATGGTGAATAGACAATATTTAAATTGCTCTTTTCATAATTGCCTTATTTATCTATCAAACTCTACAATAAATGGTCAACTGAAATATTTTTTTCTTAAAAAACCGAATTTTATCGAATGCATAAGCTGATACAACAACATAATATTTTATTATTATTTTAATATATTTTGGCGTCAACGGGCCTTGATTCCATTGTTGTTGTTTTTATTTTTGGCTCAGATTTGTTTTTTCTAGCTCGCTGAGTTTTGCACTGATGAAGAATATAGACAGTAGATTCGAAACAGCTGTTTGCTAACTTTTAATGCATTTTTGGTGCATTTATAATCGTTGGTTTTCTATCTTTAAATACAACCGCGTTTTGTATAATTTTCAGAAATGTGAAAAAGCATTCGAGGTGAAGTTGCATTAAAAAACACAATCATATTCAATATTTTGTTTGATTCATGTTTTGTTTTGAAAAATAGACCAGCGCAGCGGGCTTAGCCTGCTAGTATATTATAAAGCAGAAGTTCTGAAACTTCCAAACGAGTGTTTTCAAAAACTACCCGATGGATTTTTTTGCCGATTGTATCATTCGATAGGAAATATCTTTCCGAAGGTTTATGATTCAAATTTACAGGGATAACTCCGACTTTTCGTAGTAAATTTCGTATTTTTCGGTTATTTTTGAGGAAAGGGTTGCCAGTAGTTATTTTTTGGCGAAAATTATCATTACTAAACAATTAAAAATGATATATCTGTTAGAAATATTACAAACATCTTGCAAACAAAAGCAGAAAATAACTATTGATAATAATAATAATAATAATAATAATAAAGAAAAACCATTTAATGAGGCATGATATTATAAAAAAAATATTTATCTTAAAAATAAAAGAAATATTTGTAACGCTTAAAAAATAACTTAACGTGAAATATTACATTTGATGCAATATTTGGCGACTTATCCTTGAGTTGGAATAAAAAAAAATAACTTGAAAGTTTGATTAAATGAATTTTGAACGATATTTATTTTCGTTTCTATTATTTTCTTTTTCTTTTTTATCAAATTTCGTTAGTATATAACTTACTCCAGAAAAAGGCAGATCTAATTATAAAAGTAATTGTGAGTTATATATTTGTTTCTTTGAGATTTTTTTTAACTTTTGTCGGCAGAGAATTAAGCCAAAAATGCATATGTCTAACATTAGGTCGCAATAATGTTGTTTTTTTCCAAAAGAAGATAATTTTTGGAGTATATTTTAGTATTCAATTGTAAATTCAATAAACATAAGTTAATATTTTAAAAATTGTAATCAAATATTTAAATTTTAGCTTTAGTGTGAAATTCTGTCACACACATATATATTCTAAAATAATGTCATTCTTTTTCAAAAGTTTTTCACCTCAATTTTGAAAATTGTGATGAACAAACATACTTTTTTTTGCGCCATTTTGTCAAATTCTCTTCCAGGGAAAATTAGTTTTAAAATTTACAAACTGAACAAGGAAATCTATGCTATTTAGATGAAATTTGTGCAATTTCGCGTTATTACTATCGATAAATTCAACATTTTGAAATAAAAATTGCCTGCTGAAAAAAATGGCCACAGATGTCATATATGCTCCACATTGGCGCGATTGCAACAAAACGTCGATTTTATGTTCATATGGTAGCTCGGCTATTGTATATTTATTAATAAACTATTTACTCTTATTTATTTTTTTAAATGATGTAAATTATTTTATTTTATAATTATTAACAAAACATTATTTATTTATTTTTATTTCCTTTTTAAAATAATAGAAAACAATTTAAAAAACATGTAACTGATATTTTAAAAGGAAGTTTTCGCCAAATTGGCGTAAAAAAAGGAAAAAATGCACAAATGTGGTGCACATAAGGCATTTGTGCCAAAATATTTTACAAGTTTGTTTTAATTAGCCATTTCTTCTTCAATTTTCTTCATATTTTTCCTGTGTTAGATAATATTTAAAATGATATTGGACTAATCGTCAATAATTGAGCACCGCCGAATAGCATATTTACTATATTATTGAAAGTTTTATTGGCACAGATATTATATATCACAGAGGTAACTAATAGACTTTAAATTGGCATTATTTTGTCTGAGATATGTTAACCCGACTATTAATATTTATTTATAAATAAAATGCTTACTTACTTTATAAATTGTATAAATTGTTTTGTTATATACTTATTAATTAAACTTTTTTCATAAACTTTTTATTACTATTTAAATAATAGATAATAATTTAAATATACACATGTAACGGGTATTCGAAAACAATGTTTCCGCCAAATTAGCATAAAAAATTATCGCGCCAAACTCGGCGCATATGACATCTTTGCCTTTTTGTTTATGTATTAAGGAGATTTCTAGATCCTCAACGAGAAGAAAATTTGTCAGATTATTTTATTTGAGATTATTAAATTTATGATTTTTCATTATGAAACAAACGAAGAAAAGAAAATTTACTATTGATGCAACTACAGAATTAACGGCTGCTTGGCGTTATTTTTTTGAAAAAATCGAAAAGGCGATTTTTTAATTATTTGTTTACTTTTTTGTTTGCATTATTATAAACATTTTTCCATTTTTATATACGCATCACCTTGGCGCGTTTTTTTTAAATCTGACATCAGTTTGGCAACACTGCGTTTCAAATACCAGTTACATGTTACATTATTTTTAATTATTTTCTATTATTTTACAAAGGAAACAATAATAAATAAGTGAAGTTTAATCAATAATTATTAAACAAAACAATAAAGAAAGAAAAAATAAAGAAAAATAAAGAAACAAAGTTTATTAATGAAGAAATAGCAACAACCAGATTACCACGGAATCCATAAAATCACAATTTTGTTGCAATCGCACCAACGTGATCCATACATGACACCTGACCAAAATATTATTGGCTATATTATTATTTATATATTTTTTTTTTATTATTTGGTACTACTTTATTATCCCTTCGACCAAAAAACTGCCGCCAAAATAAAAGATTAAATATTAATAATGGATGATCGTAAATGCCATATTCATTTGAAATTAAACATGTTACATGCGTTTGTTGTTGTCGAATTAACTACTTTTTAATTCGACGTTTTATTTGTATTTCTATTAATATTTTCGTAATTTATTGATTCTTTGGTTATTTAAAATAAAAGTTATATTCGTTTGTATAATATGGTGAATCGTTTTGCAATATATATAATTTGGCGAAATTGATCTATGGAATAATAAAGTAGTACCTATTATTTATTAAAATTCTATCTGGATATTTAAGTTGACAGAACTGGCGTATTTTTCAAGTCTGCGTAGAGGCATTCGCCAAGTTGTCGTTAATTCTGTGTTTTAGCCTTATTATGTATTTTTCATCTGTAGTTATTTTACTATCCCTAAAAAAGCAATATTTGCAATGTGCAGGGAAAATGTTCGGAATATCAATGATATAGAATTTAAAAAATATATATTTGCAATTAATTTATTAATCATTCAGGTAAAAAAAAATACTTTAAAATTGGCTAAGAAAAAATATACATTAAATACCGACAGTAAAAAATTTATTTATGATGTTTATGTTGCAGTTTTAATTAACATTAAGCCCTATCAACAGAATTTTATCAAAAATTAACTATTAAGTACTACTTCATTACCCGTCGAAAAAAAAAAAAAACTATCGCCAAGATATAAGATTAAATGCCAATAATGGATGATTGTAAACTTCACTTTCATTTGACAATAAACACGAAATAAGTCTGATACATTTGTAACAAATCGTTATGAGCAACACTAATGTTTGACACCAAAAATCATAATGGAATTGATTACAAGCTGAAGGTTTATTTTTCTACAAAATTTAGCATCAAGATTATTCCCGATTTAACAGCTACGTGTTTGCAACTGCAGGGCTGCCACAGGCGACTATTTTTTAACTCTAACTGGCACCACTTTCTTTAAACAGAAATCCTTAACATACACTTTGGCAACATTTGCAAGAAAAATTTATTTTGAAATTTATATTAGAAAAATAGTGGTGCGAACGGAATATAAAAATAGTCGCCTGTGTCAGCCCTGCAACTGGTTAAAAAAAATGAAGAGGCAGGCAAACTGATGCAATTTTAATTTTAGCCAAATAATTCAGCTTTAAAAAACACCTTTTATGTTTCATTGTTCTAATAAATATATAAGTCAAACACTCTTTTTTACATTTTTTTGCTATGTTCTTTGCTGGAACAGACCAAGGTAGATAGAAAACTGTAGTAGAGTTGCCAGAAGAGGACGGTTATTAAAAAATGTAATGCAACATGTAATGAGATTATTTTTAGGCTACCAGATCTGCACATAGTGCAAGTTCAGATTCGGGAGTTTAAGAACTAACAAATGATAATGTGCTATTTGAAAATTAATAGAGTTTGATAATCATTGCAATGCTTTCTGACAAAATAATGTGATGAGTAGAGAACATTTTGATTCCTGCTGTCACAACGGTCTCATTTTCATATCAAACTCTACTATAAATGATCAAATAAGAGAGATGGTACTTAATTACCCAAATTTTGTCCAAGACATACAATAGTGCAATATCGCAATGACACTGGTACTGGCATCGTTTTCAACATTGCGGAAGGACATTCCAGGTGATGGTCTTCACTGCTTTAAAAAAGAAATTTCAAATCACCATTTTGTTTGAGTCAAGATTTGTTTGGAAAAATGGACCAGCGCAGCGGGCATAGCCTGCTAGTATATAAATAAAGAAAAATTTCTTTAATATTAAAATAAATTTTTTAATTTAAAATTTGAATAAGGAATTAAAAAAAAAAGAAAAAAGAATAATAAGGAGAACTTAGGCTATGCCTTTCTTTAGTTGTGCTGTGAGTCTTTTATTTTTTTGCATAAGTTTATAATAATATATGATAAAACAAAAAAGAAAGTAAGCATGATCAAAATAATTGATAAATTAGAATAATATTATTTATAGTGCTTGTACTTACAAACTGATAATTTAGGATAGTACGATGCCAAGATGTTTCCCTACGAAAATGATATGCTTAAGCAATAATCCTTTTATTGTGTTATGATTCATATAATTGTTGTTTGAAATAAATATTTGTGTATGTATATATGTATTCTTGTTTTCTTTCATGTTTTTCTCTTCCTAAATTCTCTTTAGGTAAATTACTTGTTTCAAACTCTCATATATTAAATTTAATTTTATTTTACGATAGTCATTTTGATACTCTCCGTATCTCTTAAAATTCCTATATTGCAAATTTAAACGTTAAATAAGTTGAGCCTGAGCTATTGCGATTTTTCTTTATTTAAATTATTGATAAGTTAAAAGAAAACAATTTTTGTTTGGTAATATCCAGTTCAATCACTCACAACGCGGATTGGGATATTATCTTAATATTATTTTAATTGTACTAACCACTATCCTTCGCGTACCGTGTAATGCGATGTAATTTTCCTCACCACATTACTAAAAGTTTAATGGTGCTAATACCAGGTGTTTAATTTGCATTTAGGATTCAAAATTTAATTTTTTTCCTGCATTTGATTATATATATAAATATATATTCAGTATTATAAATTTTTCTCCTTAATTACCTATTTTCTTTTTCTCTTCTTTTACTAACAAACATAACTTACCTATATTGTGTAAAAAAAAAAAAAAAAAAAAAAAAAAAAAAAAAAAAAAAAATATATATATATATATATATATATATATTTTGTGCATATCTAGAAAAATTAATTAAAAAAAATTAATAATTATATGTATGAAATGAATACATACAGAGGAGAATGGGTTTAGCTCACAGCACATTATTTAAAAAAGCCTTTGTTACTATAGATTTGTTTATATATATATATATATATATCTGTACTTTGAAAATTTATTTTGTGATTATTATTTGTGTGTATCTATAGAAAATAGTTAGGGGGATTTTGAAATTTATATGAGATATTTTTTTTTTCTCTCTTTCCCTTTATGTGAGTGTAATTTCGACACCTAGAAAAAAAAATATATTTTTTGAGAGTATAGTACATAATAATTCACAGTGCTAAAAAAAGTTTAAAAAAAATTAAAAAAAAACAATTAAACATCAATCTGTTAGAGATTTTCAAAATAGATAAATAAATATGACAGGAAGAAAGGGAAGACAGGCTTCTCCCGAAAGGGAATCATTCACTATTGGAGTGGATACTTTGATAAATTCATTACAAAATTTTGAGGATAAACCGGATCAAAACATAACATATTTTTTTGAAGAATTTGAGGAGTTAGCTGTGTCGGCACAATTTCCCGATGATATAAAATTGGTGTTGGCGAAATCAAAATTCAAAGGGCAAGCAAGAGAAGTTATGAGAAACACAAACGAACTGCATAAAGCACAAGACTATAAAACCTTTAAACAAAATGCGATGAAACAATTCCAAAAAGGAAGATCTTTTGCAGATGCTCAGTTGCAATTTATAAATGCCAAACAAACAGCCAATCAAACTATCGAGGAATTCACAAAAAAGTTCAATATAGAAGCACAGAAATATCTCGCTTTATCAGGACATGAACAAAAGAATGGAGCCGAAGAACTATTAGAGACTATTAAATTAACAAAATATCTTGAGGCGCTAAGACCGGACATTTCTTTCGAATTGAAAAAATATCCACCTATAAATTTTGAAGACGCGGTAAAGAAAGCTAAAAACATCGAAAGCGCATTAAACAGTAAATGTGCAGGTGAAATAAATAATTTAACGGAAACAAGCGAAAATAAATTATTCGAGGCACTTATTAGCATGTCACAAGACCTAAAATCAGAGATACAACATCTGAAAGAACAAATAAAAGGTTTACAAATTGACAAAAATGAAAGTGCACAAAACAAAGCAGAAATAAATCATATAACACAAAATTTTTGTCATATATGCAATAAGTCCAATCACCAGAAACAAAATTGTTATTTTAATAAAAAAAGTGCGAATTTTTTTCAACCGAGGGGAGCACAAAACAATGTTAGGCTAAGATTTCACAAGAATTACTATCAAAATAACAATTATAGAAGCTTTACAAGATTTCCACAAAACTACGCACAACATTTTCAAGCGCCGCAAACATTCGATTTTGCAAGACCTCATAACAATCAAATTAGATTTAATGATATGCAAAATCAGATGCCAAATTGGCAAAATTTGCACCAAACACAGATATGATTTAATCAAATGTACCATGGAAATTATAATATGCAAAATATTGATCCAACACAGGGAAACAATACACAAATCGCATATACAGGGCAGCATCACAGTTTCGCAGATATGCAAAATAGCCAAAATCTTTTGCCGCAAAATAATGAGAGAAACGAGGAAAATCAGCCCACAATTACCTTTCCAAATGAAAACAGAGACAGGAGAGTTAGACAAAATCATAACAGGAACAGAGGGCAAAGTAATTTAAACCGGTAAGGGGACTTACAAAATTGAGAGAAATACAAGTGCGTAGGTCCCGCATCATCGAAAAAAAAATAGGGTTATAACATAAAAAATAAAGCAAACAAGGGACTAAAGATAATTAAACAAAAACAAACAAAAAAGACAGAGATAAGAAGAAATGAGAACAAAAAAAAGATGTATAAAGAAAAATTAATCGCAAGTTGTAATTCGGGTAAAAACAATAAATTACCAATATGGAATTTAAAAATAAAGAAAGATATAATTATAACCAGCCTTATTGATAGTGGGGCGAGTATAAGTTTAATATCCCCAGGGGTGTTCGAGAAAATAAAACAGACAGATATAAAAATTAAATATTTAGCCAACGCTATAAAAATTACAACTTCATCAAACAAATCGATTCCTTTTAAACACTGTGTAAAATTTAAGTTTAGATTTAACAACACTTTCTTAAATGGCACATTTTATGTAACTAAAGAAGAATTTGACCGTAATTACAAAATTATTTTAGGATACGATTTTTTAAAAAGTGATAAAATAATTATGGATTTTGAAAATAATACTTTTAAACTCAAAAACTCAATTATACAATTAAATCCTAACGAAGATCAAACTACTGAGGTAAATGAAATTAAGCCGATACAACAAAATGACGAGTTTCAAACAATACCAAAACAAATTCACTCTTATCACTATAATAAGATTCCGAAAATTAATACACGAGTATTTGTAGAAAAAAGCATTACTTTGAGACCCAGAGAATCGAAGTTAGTGAACTTAATTTTTGATGGCAAATTAAAAAAAGGACAACAATTTTTTTTTTCAACCTAAATATAACAACAGTAAATTAGTAATCCAAAATTCAGTTCATGAAAATAAGGAAAATGAAAAAAATTTATTCACAATATTAGTACAAAATAAATCTAAACAATACTTGAGACTTCACAAAGATCAGGAAATGGGAAAAATTACCACTGATTTTTTTATAAAAAAAAAACAAAATAAATCAAATACTGATAACATTTATGAAGTTAATAACTTAAATATCACACAAATTAGAGAATTAAGAAAAAAAGAACTTTCAGAGAAGGATTTGAAAGTTGATCACTTAACACCGAAGGTACAAAAGGAAGTACTGACAATTTTAATGAGACATGCTACTGGTTTCAGCAAATCATATAAAACGCTAGGCGAAACAGATGTAATAAAACCGAACTTTAAACTAATGCATGACTTTCCAATACAAACGAAACCCTTTAAGTTAGCACATGATGTAAAAAAATTCGCGGAGAAAGAAATTCAGGATTTATTGGATGCAGGTATCATAGAGCCCACGAATTCAAGTTATGCTTTCCCAGTAATTTTCGTAAAGAAAAATTCTACGTCAAAAACAAACGATAAGAATTTAATTAAATTTAGGATGGCTATAGATTTTAGAGCTCTTAATGATATATTAGAAAGCGACCCATATCCAGTACCTAATACAAAAGATATTTTACAAAGCATGGCAGGAAAAAAATTATACACTGTCTTAGATTTACATTCTGCATTCTTTCAAATAAAATTAAATGAGCAGGACAAGCATAAATTAGCATTTATCACGGAAGATAACCATTTTCAAATAACAAGGATGCCTTTTGGAACAAAAATTTCAACGAATCAATTCGCTCGTATAATTGATATAGTTTTGGGAGACTTAAAAAAATACAATATTCAATACTTTATTGATGACATAATAATTGGTTCAAATGATGTACAACAAATGCACACGATACTAGAAGCAGTATTAGAACAATTAGAAAAATTCAATCTTACAATTGAACCGACTAAACTAAAATTATACATGCCGGAAATAGATTGTGAAAAAGGGTATGCGCCCTCATAAAAAAATATACAAAAAATAACAAACTTCGGAATATCCACATCTCAAAAAACAGTTAGAGCATTTATTGGATTATGCACATATTTTAAAGCAACTATACATAATTACGCGGAGATAATAGCGCCACTGACGGATCTCACTAAAGCTAATACCAAATTCAAATGGAATGACAAAGCACAAGAATCATTTGAAAAAATGCAAAAAATTATAATGGAACAACCTACTATTCACCCCCCAGATTTTAGTAAAGAATTCTATATAATTACAGATGGATTAAAAATTGCAACATCAGGTATATTAGCACAAAAACAAGGAGATAAAATGATCCCAATTGAATTTACGGGAAGAAAATTAAGAGACTCAGAAAAGAAATACCCAAGCATGCAGATTGAACTTTTGGCAATCTACGAAACCATAACATATTTTAGAAACATTCTATTAGGACGAAAATTTTTTCTGCTAACAGATTCAAAGGCATTAACGTACCATTTACAGTTAGAAAAGCAGCCTGAGATTGTAGCAAGATGGTTACTAAAATTACAGGATTATGATTTTGAAGTATCGCACATTGCAGGTACCCATAATCCCGCTGATTTCTGTAGTAGATCGGTACATGCTCTATCAATAGCAGATGATTTGGACAAACACCTTTTCATGGTAAATAAAAAGCTAAATGCAGATAATATAAAAAAAGAACAATTAAATGACCCAAAATTAAAAGAAATTATTGAGGCCTTACAACAACAAAGAAAAGTAAAAAAAATATGAAAAGTACACTTTAAATAAAGATGGGATATTAATTCTGAAAAATTCACATAATTCAAATAATGCGGAATTATATATCGCACCGCAGAGCTTAAAAGAAGACATTCTAAACAGTGCACATGTCCCACATTTTGCTTTCTTAAAAATTTATGGTATTATAAAAGAAAGATTTTTCTGGTACAGAATGTATCAAGAGATAAAACAATTCTGCACAAAATGTATAACATGCAACACATTTAAACAACATAGAACGATAAAAATTCCTTTTAAAACAATGGATAAAAATTACCTCCCAGGGCAAAGATTGGTATGTGACATAATTGGACCTTTAATTCCATCTTTAAATAGGAATAAATTTGTACTGACGGTCATAGACACCGCCACACGTTACTTGCAAGCATTTCCACTTAAATCGACAGACACTAGGGTCATAATCAATGCTCTAAATGGTTACTTTAGCGCATTCGGATTAGCAAGATATTTTTCCACTGATAATGGATCTTATTTCAAATCGAAGGATTTTAAAGATTACATGAAAAATTTAAATATCGAACTAATCCCCTCATCAATTTATCACCCCGAAAGCCAATCGATTTCGGAAAGGATTAATAGGGATTTAAAAGATTCAATAGCAGCTACGTGTAATAAAACTTATGAATGGGATACGAAACTTCAATATTTTATTTTGATGCATAACTCAACTGTACATAGAATAACAAAATTCTCTCCAAGCACGTTATTTTTTGGAAGAGAAATAAAAACGCCTTTCACAAACTTTGAAGTACATGACATGACTTTTTATAGCAAATATGTTCAAAATAAATTAAAACATATGCATGAAATAAGAAAAGAGGTTATCAAAAATCAGGAAATAGCAGATAGGGAATTAAATAGAAATTCAAAAGCAACACACAAGGAGTTACAATTAGGTGATGAAGTATACTTAAAACTGCTGATAAAACCTAAGGCGTTACATCAAAAATTTCCAGGCCCATATTATGTCGAGAGAATTTTCAGGAATGACAACTATCTCATAAAAAACAGAGATAGACCGGATATAAAGCCTATTAGAATTCATATTTCTAAATTATTTGCGCCCAATATGGCAAGCAAAACTAAAACAAATAATCATTCATTAGAAAACACAGGTACGTAAATAAATAAATAAATAAAAGATAAATAAATAAAAATGTATAATTCAAATAATTCATTAAAACTGATTCACTTGTCTACTGAAACTGTCAAAGTTTTCTACAAAAAAAAAAAAAAAAAAAAAAAAAAAAAAAAAAAAAAAAAATCATACTTCATTGAACACATTAGCTTAAATTATAAACTTTTACAATTAAATACTAATGACTTCTAAAAAAATGTTCGACTTTCATGTACAAAAAGAAATATCTCTAATACACAACTAAACGTTAATTTTTTTCTCATGGTCTCACATGATTAATGTATATATATATATATATATATATATATATAAATTTAAAAAAAGGGTAAAATAAAACTGGATAATTCATGGTTGATTAATTTTTCATTAATATTCAGCGTAAAAACGGATTTTAAAACACTATGAACAATAATAACAGTTAAATAACTAAATAAAACAAAATAATATAAAATATTTATTACAATACATAGATAAAAAAAGGAATATTATAATCTCATCAGAAATATATATTTCGTACTTCCCGGGATGTAAATTTTTATTGCTGGTCGATAGTTTGCATTGTACAATAAAATATTTTTTTTGAGATTGTATGTAAATGAAATTGTCCACAGTAAATATATTAGTCATAAAGATTTTATATAAATAAACATATCCCATTAATTAATATAGCAATAAAATTAGATTAGAACAAAATTTGAAATACATAAAGAAACTATTAATTACAAACTCTAGAATACTCATATGTTCAAAAAAAGAAATAAATAAAATAAATAAATAAAAATAAATAAATAAATAAAATAACTAAATAAAATAAATTTAATTAATTTTTCACAACTCTCATTCGATGAAGAAAGTAACAATAAGTATAAAAGCGGTTCCATAACAACCAGACACAATAACCTAATAAAAATATTAATAAAGCCAGTGAGGAACAAATAAATAGACAGTCAATTAAAAAGAATTCAAGTGAGAGGACGTTTCAGTGACAAAAATTTAACATACGACATAGATAAATGTATGTAAAAGAAAAAAGGAAAGAAGAAGTGAATTAGGATGAAGATTTTTTCTCTCAAATATTGTTGATGAAAATAACAAAAACACTTTTTATGATTAAAAAAAAATGAGAAGTTTCGGAGAAATTTTGCTCTTATTTCAGAGATTAGTAAACTTTCAAAATTTTGCTAGTTGGGGAAGTTTGTTTTTGTTCATAGGCATAGTTCATAGGAATATAGAACATGCCAAGTAAAATACACACCCATTTCTGGAATGTTATAATACAGATGTATATATATATACATATTTATAAAAAAAATGTTGGAAAATATAGCTATTCCTATAACGAATACGTTTATGTATATATTTGGATATTATTTTTCAGTAACACCACATTGGAAAGATTATATCTCTTATCCATAAATAATCATGTATATTATTTTAGAATTTTGTATAATAGCATGTAGTGACGATATCGTCACGACATCGCTAGAATAAATATGTACATATAAAGACTGATTTAGCACAACTAAAGCGAAAATATATAAATATTCGTATATATATATGAAAAAAAAAGAATTATTAATTAAAGTAAAGTTTTAAATTTATTTTATTCACTAATATTCATTTTAAGTTCGTTTCATTCATTCAAGTAGTAATAATAACTTTAGGTTTCAGGAAAAGATGAAAGCTATTTTTTTAATTAAAGCTATAAACTTTATGACTTTATAACGTTTGGTAAGAACGAATGGTTTTAACAAGGAACACACAAGTGGGATTTCAATTGCTCACCATAAAATCTTCAGATGGTAACAATAGCAAAGATTGTAAAAAAACCAGACTGTCTCCAATTTTGACATTACGTGCAGAAGCTAACAATGACAGAATTTACAGCTGAGAACGCCCACAGAAGGGAGGCTCGGACAGGGGTCCGATGAGTTTCTGCAACCCGTGGGAAGAGAAAAAAAAGGTTTTTTCTAGTGGCCGAAAGGGGTGAACCTCCTACTGGTCAAGGCAGCTAATGAGAGGTGTGAGGCGATGGCCACCAATCAAAGCGATAGCAGAAGACCAATGAAAAGAAAAAAAAGGTTTTGGGAGGAGAAAGACAAAAAAAAAGAAATAGAGTTTTCTCCGAGAAAAGAATCGAAGATTTATAAGATTTTTTTTGGTCCCAGCTATGTAGTTAGTACGTACAAAATTTTTGTTAAGAGAAAATCATCTCCGGAACGGGGAAGCCCAGGATTTCACCCGCATCCAAGTTTCTTTGATGTATTGACAAAGCTGTGTAAAGAAGAAACGAATCTATGGAAATTACTGGCAGTTCCGACTTCAACATAATGAATTTCAGGCGACTCCAGACGGCGGTGCGTGAGGATATGTCAGATTATTTTTATATGAACATTTGTGCTCATCATAGTGAACAACGTGCATTATTCTCACAGACTATTTTTATATGAACATTTATGCTCATCATAGTGAATAACGTGCATTATTCTCACAGACTATTTTTATATGAACATTTATGCTCATCATAGTGAACAACGTGCATTATTCTCACAGACTATTTGTATTTGAACATTTATGTGCCTCCTGAGGAACTTCACGATTTTCCAAAAAGATGCGGTGCGAATGAAAGCCAATGGATCGCTCGCTATGGATTACTCTGACGAATGGATGTCAATGCTTCATATAAAATGGTGAGCAATTTAATCTTACTCTGCGGTGTTACTGTATTTCGAAATTATCTTTCAGCTCATTTTATATATAAATAAAGAGAAATTTCTTTAATATTAAAATTAATTTTTTAATTTAAAATTTGAATAAGGAATTTAAAAAAAAAGAGAGAATAATAAGGAGAACTTAGGCTATACCTTTCTTTAGTTGTGCTGTGAGTCTTTTATTTTATTTTTATTTTTGCATAAGTTTATAATAATATATGATAAAACAAAAAAGAAAGTAAGCATGATCAAAGTAATTGATAAATTAGAATAATATTATTTATAGTGCGTGTACTTACAAACTGATAATTTAGGATAATACGATGTCAAGATGTTTCCCTACGATAATGATATGCTTAAGCAATAATTCTTTTATTGTGTTATGATTCATATAATTGTTGTTTGAAATAAATATTTGTGTATGTATATATGCATTCTTGTTTTTTTTCATGTTTTTCTCTTCCTAAATTCTCTTTAGGTAAATTACTTGTTTCAAACTCTCATATATTAAATTTAATTTTATTTTATGATAGTCATTTTGATACTCTCCGTATCTCTTAAAATTCCTATATTGCAAATTTAAACGTTAAACAAGTTGAGCCTGAGCTATTGCGATTTTTCTTTATTTAAATTATTGATAAGTTAAAAGAAAACAATTTTTGTTTGGTAATATCCAGTTCAATTACTCACAACGCGGATTGGGATATTATCTTAATATTATTTTAATTGTACTAACAACTATCCTTCGCGTACCGTGTAATGCGATGTAATTTTCCTCACCACAGTGGGTAAGTAAAATATGTAATTTTTTGCTACGCATAAATTAAAAAAAAATAATTTTGCTGATAAAATATTATATTTTATTCCAGAGTTAACTGAAATATTTAAGAACTCAAGAGATTATGATGAACTAAAGCAACTTTGGAATGATTGGCGTGCAGCAACTGGAAGAAAAATGAAATCAGAATTCTTGGAATACGTAAAGTTAAGCAACGAAGCAGCTGAACTAAATGGTAAGTAACAATTGTAACCATGCATGGCATTTCAAGTGCACAAGTGTTATACGAAGTTTAGAAAAATACAATATAAAAAAATAGTAACGATTTTTAATATGGAAAGAGTTTCATAATATACTTAGTGTTTAAAAACAGAATCATTCTTGTAATATTCTCAAATAATATCTGCACTACAACTCTATTTGACATCTCTTGCGAAAAAAATACATTTATATATATTTTTTTTCTACCAATCCCATCAAGTGTTGTTTTAAAAAGGTAGAAAAAAATTCTCTGTGAGCATTCTTTACATGTATGTAATTCAGATTAAAACTTTAAAAAGTATGTTTATGAAGAAACAATAATATTCATTGTTTCAAGAAAATGGAATCTGGAAAATAATTATTAATAAAATAAAATAAATGCTAAATATTTTTCAGGTTTTAAGGATAATGGAGATTTCTGGAGAGATGGCTATGAAATGGACACTTTTGTAGAGGATGTTGAAAAGCTGTGGAAGGAAGTTGAACCCTTCTATAAGCAACTCCATGCATATGTGAGAAGGAAACTTATCCAGTACTATCCTGACAAAGATATTTTACCCGATGGACCTATCCCAGCCCATCTACTCGGTAAGTAAATGCTTTCAGAAATTCTCTGGTGATTCAAATACATTTTGTAAAAGTTTTTAAATAAAACATTAAATGGAATTTTTTTGGAGTCAGGGGGTGGATCCCTCTTGCTTTCCAAGTTCTTTTATGAAGTACAGTAAAAAAAAAGTACTCCGCAGCCAAGAAGGTACTGAAATTGAGTCCGAGGGGGCAAATGTCCACCTCCTCTCCATCGGGATCAATGTCGTCCGAGAATATATTTTGATGTCTGAAAATCAGCTTGCACGGGTTGGGTCAAGTTGGAGTTCATTTTTTCTTTGCAAGTCGTATTGACTGAATTAATTCTTCCGGTATAAATCGTTTTCTGATTGAACTTTGATTATTAAAGGTTGGGTTCAGGTGAACCCGATTTTTCGAAAAAGCATATGTTTAAATTCCCTCAAAAAAATCTACATATTTGATACTTAGCGACTCTTTCCATGTTTATTTTTCAACATAAAAGATCAAATTTGTACTGAAGTTATGATCATATGCTATTTTTTTATAATTACATTAAATTGTGGATCGATTTTTACTGATTGTAGATTTACAATCGCTTTAGTTTGAAGTAATTCAGGTACGGTTAAGATTTAAGATTATGGAAGACGAAAACTAATTTTTCGGGGTCGGGTTAGATGGCAAGTAGAATGTTGCATCGGGTCGGAAAAATTGAACCTGACTCGCGATCTGGGCCGGATCGAGCTGAATCTAATCTTTTGTTGTTATGGGTCGGATTCGAGTCGTGTTAACTTTAATTGTTTCCGGTTCGGGTCGGATGTTGACACTTAAGGTTCTTCATTCGTGATGAATTGATTTCTCAAAAGAATTTACAAAATTTATTTTAAAATGAAAAATTATATATTTGAATATTAAAAAAATACTTATTATTTTAAATTTTTACTTAAAAGTTAAAATTGATACTAAGGGTGTAATTATAGACTACTTTTGCATAGCTGCATTACAATACGGTTACATATACACATGTTTCTTTTTTCTTTTCTTTTCTTTTCATTGTTTAGGGTTGGGGTTAAAGTATTTTAAGTTCAGGTCAGGATGAAACTTTTTTGTCGGGCTCAGATCGCATTTCGGGTTAAGTCCTGCATCATCAGATTAAGCAAACTAAACCCAACCTGACTGGCGGTTTGAGTCTGATCCAGCTAAAGCGAATATTTTTTTAGAGATTTTCGGACAGACTTCTGTTTTTCTAGTTAGGTTAACTTTGATTGTTTCTGGAGGATACGTTCTATTCTATCCGATTTCTCAAGAGGTTCTCCAAAATACATTTTAAAAGGAAAAATGATATTATTTGAATATCAGCGAGTACATATACAGATATACCTACTGATTATCTATTACAATAGGATTTTTTTTTTTAACTTGGAGTGGAATTGCGTTCGGGTTGTCTACTTTGGGTCGAAGTTTATCGAATTCAAGTTGACTAATTATTTTAAATTGGGTCAGGCTGAATGGAAACAGAATTTTAAGGTTCGAGTCGGATATAGCTCAAACCACGCAATATTCTAAATTCTCAAAAAAACATGTGAATTGATCTAATTTTTCCCTTCATTATATTTCGCTAAAACATGAATGCGCTTTAATTTGGCCATTCTCCCTCCCCCCCTCAAAAAAAAAAAATAAATAAATAGATAAATAAAACTACAGAAAGTACAACAAATATCTGACACACCTAAAGCAGCATGTTTGTTCATCCAATTACATATGGGTGTTCGGGCAGCTATATTGCTTAGTACATTTTCGCATTAGAAACGGAATTTATAAATACCTTTCATTAAAAAAGAAGTATAAATTCTTATGCCTATTATAGAGAATATATTAGAAATATTGTTAATTTATTTGCTTAAATATTTTGCGATTCTAGACAATAATTTTCCTAAAATCGTAGATTAAACTCTCTCTTTCTCTCTCTCTCTTTCTCTTTTTAACAGATAAAGCTATTTCGAGAATTCATATTAAAAATTCAATCATAAATTTCAAGCTATTGTCTCATTTATGACAGATTAATCAAGTCTACCAGATTTATCGCAAAATATTTGTTATAGATTTTTTTTATTAAAAATATTTGTATTTAAAAAAAAAAAGTCGCATTGTCATTTTAACTTTAGGGTAAAATTCAATATTTTTCGTAGCATTATATGGTACTTATTAGTACTAATTAGTACTTTTTCTCCCGAAATTAAAATGATATTGTGGCTATTTTTTTTTAAATGTACGTGATTTTATCAAAACAAACTGTAACAAAAATATTTTGCAATGAATCTGGTAGACTAATCTGTCATGATTGAGAAAAAATTCTGAAAATATGCGCAAAAGATGCGGAGATAATAGACATCTGCAAATGTATGGCGTCATACTATAAACCCGCGCATTCATTAGCACCCCTGCCACCAACAGGCGCAGCTATGTTAATTTACGACAAATTCCAGCATTGTCTTGGAACTCTTGATATGTATACAGTTTTGATTCGTAGATGAATTATAGAAAGGGAAAAATTAGTTTACATGAAATTGATAACACAATCAGCTTTGAAATCTCATTAAACGTTGATGAGAATGCAGTGTGCTCACAAATATACGTCCTATGGACACAAGTGGTGTACTGTGATATTCACAGAGGTATAAAAAAGCGTAATTTGGGTGATTTGGTAAGCATGCTATTGGCACAACTTGCGTAACAAGCGTTGAATTTTCTTAAGTCATCAACAAGGAAATTACTCTTTAATGATTTGGACCTCACTTTGCTTTAATATTCAATCATCTCTTGAATTCTTCGATGGTCGCCAAACAGCGCAAAACTACATAGAATCATTAGAGACAATTTACAGCAATTTGGTGAACTTTTTACTGATTTTACTGATCTAAAGTATGTACTTGAGCAAGATAATGCACCTATTCATATTGTATACAAAACAAAAACTTGGTTTAACTCTCAAAACATTACTGATTTCAATTGGACGGCATATATCCCTGATCAGAACCCAATCAAAAATCCTTCTGATATAATATCTCGTTAGGTTTACGCTAATTTTTGACAATATTCTGCAGACTCGTCTGTTAATGAATATCGAGCTGCTGTTGAACGAGTTTGGTACAAAATAGACTATTAACTCCGTAGGACGCGCGCCGGGCCTTTTAGACCCGGAGTGCGTATGATTTTTGCAATTGAAACCACTAATTTTTTAAAAGTAATCTTCAATTTATTTTATCGCAGAATTTATAAGGATTGTCTCCGTCTAAATAAAGTGATGGTTATAATTTGATTTTATTGGTGACAAAGTTAAAACCATTTATGCCCTGGGTAAGCGCACGTTCTCCCGAGTTAAGTTGCCACACTAGTCACAGAAAAAGACCCGGATAATAATCTAAAACCTATGGGGTGTTCTTTCAAATATCTCGCTCAAATTTTAATATTTTTATATGATTTATTTTGCATAAGCTAGCAGAAGATCGTCTACAACTGGGATAGTTTTTAATTTTTCGATTTTGTTTAATTTTTTTTTTTTTTTTTTATAAATATTTGGACAGTTTCAGTTTCACAACTGGTTTAAATCGGTTCTAAAAGTTAAAGTTTTTTTTTTTTTTTTTTTTTTTTTTTTTTTTTTTAAATCTGAAATCAAAACTAAAAAAGTAAAAGCTAGCCCGGTTGTAGATCGTCCTCAGCTATCCTATGGAAAATAAACCATGTAAAAATATTAAAATTTGAGCGAGATATTTGATAATAACGCCTCCATAGACTTTACATTATCATACGGGTCTTTTTCAGTGACTAGTGTGACGCCTAAAGTGATACAGGATTTTGTTTCTTCGATGAAAAAAATCAACTTTTTTTCCCTAATTGCAGATAATGTGAGTTCAGTTCGATTTTAATTTTTGGTTATTTTCCTGTAACAGATTGTCTATAATTTTGCTTTTTTGTCATTATATATCATGTAAAAGGTGTAAATGCAAAATAAATCTTTTGAAAATGTTATTACGCTATCTTCGTAAATGTTGAAGTTATAAACAAAAATCTGAAGTAGGCTCCTTAAATTAGAAATTATAATTAGAAATTGTACGTAGAGATTTTAGAACGACTAAATCATTTTATATTTTTAAGCAGTATCTTAAAAAAATACTATGATTTTTTTTACTTATTTTTGATATAGGCAACATGTGGGCTCAAGACTGGGAGAACATTTTTCCAATCGTTAAACCATTTCCAAAAAAGAAATTTGTGGATGTGTCTAAAACTATGGTCGAAAAAGTAAGTCATATTTCAATATACTCTTTTCTATTCGTTGAGCTAAATTTTTATCCACTTATTATCATTGTAAAAAAAAAAGTAATGTGAATTTTTATTATTATAATTTTTAAAAATATACTTTTAATAAATTTTTAAATCTCTTTGAAATTTTTTTAAGAATCAGAAGAAGAATAAATTTCTTAAAGAAAAGGGGAAAGTAAAATAATTTTTTGAAATATGAACAATTAATTGCAAAAAAGATGTTATATAATTTTTGCTTAATCCACATTGCATCCTGGGTATCGTACTTATGCAGTTTTCCGTTAATAATCAACTGAAGATAATATATTTGAATGCAAAATGATTTTCTTTTTTTTAATCTAGTCCTATAAGCAATCTATCCAAGTTGTTTACTGTGATGTATTTTGTCTAAAAATCTTTAATTTTCCATAAAATACCGCAGCAAAAGGATACATTTTGTTTAGACATTCGTACACAGCGTATACAAAAGGCAAATTTAATGCGTATACTTTCAACGCTGGTGTGAGATTGATTTGGAGCAAAATGGGATGACCATCGGTTATGGTCTTCCCAATGATCATTTTAAGCAAACAGGCTTAAGGCTATTTTGATCATTCAGCTTTCCAATTAACCCTGCTGAAATTAAACGTATAAGCATGGGATACATTCATATATTCAAAATATATCTCCTCAGAAAACTGAAACATATAACTTATTTTTTGTCTGTAATTCTTCTTAAAGGATATCTCTTTTTCCCCCCTTAGTTGCTAAAATATTTCCAAAATATGTAAGTATTTAATTTTATTTGAAGTGTAAAATCTTACTCATAACTCGTTAGCTTTTATCGCCTAAAATATGAATCAAAACATGTATTTTAAAAACATTTTGACAATTAATAAGAAAAAAGATCTCCTTTAAAAAAACACAACGAAAAAAAAAATTAAATAAAAAATGTTAATTTTTTGAGGAAATATTTTAAATATACGAATGTATTATAAGCTCGTGAATTTAAAATTAGCAAGGGGAATTGGGGACTAACAATCGTAAATAGAATTCTCTTCGAAACAGCAGACAGACAAAATGATTTTGATAGAAGCTTTTATTTTATTTTCAATCTATCCCGGTGGCATTTTTAGAAAGAATCACGTTTTGAGCACCAGCCTTGGCGAGTTGGCGAAAGGGAGAACTTCAGCTAGCTGAATCGCCAAACACAAAATAAACTAAGTTCAAATGTGTCATAAAACATATGATTAATAGAATTATATTTATTACAAGAGAATTTTTACTACTGTTTTTAATTAACTTCTCAATTTCTTCGAACATAGCGAGTTAAGGAAATGATATTTTTAAATTGAGAAAAAAAAAAAAAAAACTATGTTTAGATATTTTGTGAAATTTAAAGCATTTTAATCTGAAAAAGCTCTTTGTTTTAAGCTATGTTTTAATCGTAAACAACGGTGAATAATATTTCCTCATATTATAGTCTTTGCTTGAGAACATTTACGAAAAAAACAAATGAACAATAAGCGTGATCTCTTTGCAAAAGGAAGGGTTGCTATTCGCTAGGCGTTTGACGCCACAAACAAGAAAGGGTGCATAGCATTAACTTCATCTCCGCGCCAATCGTTGTTCTGGCGATAAGGTGCTCAAAACGTGATTCTTTCTGAAAATGCATTCCGGTGTCATAAATGTATAAAAAGACGAGAAAGTAATCACTTTATTACAATCTATGCATATAGACGCAGGAAGGGTGAATTATATGCGTGTGCCAAAAATCTCAAGCATATTTTTAAAAAAGCTTGAATAAATATCAACAGAAATCTCTCTGAGTCAAATTTCTATGCTAGATTTATGGTACCGTAACTCTGGTATAACATCTTTAGCCAATCATCAGCACCATCAGAAAAGAATCGAGACTCACGGCACCATTCTGCTCAATTCTAAGCCGTGAATGGTCTAGTTATGGTATTGTCTATCATTGACAAACGGTATTACTGTCCATCTTCTGCCTCTAAAACCTCCTGTAGTGGTGTAAAGATTGAACAACCAGTTTATTAATTACACAAAAGAACAATTTTTTTTTCTTTGTCTGCGGCATTACAATTCTTTGGTTATTTTGATGCATAAAGAATTTATAATGGAATATCAATAAGTTTGTTAGAATATCTGTAGTTCTTGCAATAAGTCCTTACATTGGGAGCGAATATGACCATAACACAATCATTAGTTTAAACAATTTTCCGGAAAGCTTCAGTAGTTATAGTGAGGAGAAGAGTGAACGATTCTATCAAAATATCACAATAATAATACGAAGGACGTTGCAATCGTCGCTTGATAGCCGACTGCTCTTGGAACTTTCAACGAGAATAACGTACCTTAAAAAAGCTTTCTAGAAAATTATACAGGAAAAGTGGAATCTATATTTCTGTTTTGCAATACCTATCTTACTCAGTATGTAATATTTCAAAATTTGTAAAATAAAAATAAAATAAGTATTTAGATATATTTAACAATTCCGGTTCCTCTTACACTTTTTTTTCTTTTTTTTTTTTTTTTTTTTTTTTTGGTCGGTTCTACTGTTTTAAAAGAAATTACTTTCAATTACACAATATCGAAAATGCTCTAATTAAATAAGACATGCTTTATTTTCCTTTATTACTAATGTCTAAAACAAATTTTGCAAAGAAAAGAGATGTCCAATGAAACGGGACATACGAGTGCAAAGAGTTAATGTTACATTTTTTCCTACTTGCGTTATTATCGGATTGTTGGCTTTATAGGGAAAACGAAAGCCAGTTCTGAAAATTTAATATAATTTTCGTATTCAGTCGTTCGTATACAAAATTACTCAAAATCCGTTGTTTAACTCTGTTCCGCAAAATCGTTCCACCCTGATAGTGGGGTGGGATAGCTGAAAAAAAGTTCACATCTGGCAACCAATGTGCCAATTTGGATTCAGATAGCATAAGGTTAGGTGAGTCTAAAAACCCCGGGACACAATTTTTTTTGGCCCTCTAGCGGTGTTGATGACGTAATCAATATGGCCGCCAAAATTTTGCGATACGCTTCTACTTTTTCCCCTATAACTCGGCTTAATATTTGACATTAATCTATATTATTAGTGATTATTAAGCAGGAGAAAATGCGCTTTCTAATGATATAATTGACTTCTTTGTTTAGGCTCATAATACCAGAAATATTTAAAGTTGTTTCAAAATTTTTGATTTTAATTTTGATTTTTTTCGAAACATTTTTCTAAATAACTTAGAATCTGTTGCATGTAGCTTGAAGCGTGTAAAATATTTTTTGTTTGTCAGAAAATTACCTTTCGAATGGTATATATGACTTCTATTTTATAACGAATATTTTCTAAGAAATAGCCAAAACAATGTAGCATAGCACAGAGAGTTCTTATGGCAACAATGTAATTTTATATGGGTTCTGAAAATTAATACAATGACCTTATAACTGTTTAAATAGAAAATGCAATTATCGCAATTTTTGATGTATATGTAAATAAATTCCAGTTTTCTTAGAGCTAAGAATCTTAAGACATATTTATCCTACAGTTATGCAAACTTAAGGCATAACTGTGAGATAAGTTTCAAACATTTATAAGTATAAGAATAAGAATCAAAAGAATGTACAATGCAGTATTATTTCAATTATATCCAAGTTTAATCATATCCTATTCATATCCAAATACACTAATATCAGCCATAATATCTAAATAATATATTGCTAATCTAAATATATATTGCTGTTTTGTGCAAGAACATCCAAATGATTTATCTAAATTCAATTTCTATTACCGATCGGTGTCTGAGCAGTGCCCTTCACATACACAAAGTTTTGTACATCGCATTGCCATTTTAACGCATTTACAAGATGTGCATCGCTTGCGGCAAGTACAGGAGGTAAGCTGTTTACAATATTTTGACATTTCTGGTATTGTTGTCCACACAGGCTGGTATGATCCCCCAGAAAATGAACCTGGTGTTAGAAAAATAAAGTGTAATGCGTCATTGCTTCCACTTCTAAAGGATGAAATTGCGACTCCAGCAATGGTACGTCATATGATGGATATCATAGTAATGGCTACAGAAAAATTAAATAGAAATCAAACACCCGTGATTACATGTGAACCAGTATATGCTTTTGGGAAGCAAGTACAATGGAAATTTCCTAACAAGTATGTCGAGAATCGCATTATTCTCATGATGGGTGGTCTTCACATAGAAATGATGTTTATTAACTTACTTGGCAAGTGGTTAACTGGTAGTGGATGGACTGAATTAGTAACGACTGCTTGAATTGCAAATACTGGTGTTGCTGAATCCTGCCTAACATCATCGCATTAAAAAAAATCTCGATATGCACATGAAGTTACTTTAAATGCTTTACATTATCTACAGGTAAAAGCATTCGACAAAGCATGTGAAACAAATTCAATTTACCGTGATGAAGGCATTGAGGAGTGGATTTTGTCGAAAACATCTGAAAGTCCTCAGTTTCAATATTGGAACACAGTCATCAAACTCGAGTTCCTTCTAGTACAACTTGTATTGAGCATTCGTACGTCTTATTTCACAATGTACGTCGATACTTTGACTCATGTCCATGGATATTTGCGTTGGACGCAATCCACTATTCTCGTTGGTTGCCAATATTTGTACGCACTCTACAGGATCCTCCAGAAAAACATCCAGACGTATTTTTAGAATTTCTTCGTGGCCACTTCACGAGTAGCAAAACTGCTACACCGTTTTCTGCAATATCTGACGATCAGCTTCATGAGCACAATAACAAAGTTATAAAAGGTGAAGGCGGTGCTATTGGAATCCTCTATAATGAAAAGGCTCTACTTAAATGGATGGTAGCAGGCCCTAAGATTAGTTCTTTAACTGAGGAATTTGAAGAGAAATCTAACTTAAAAGATGACAAAAACGTGAGCACAAAGGATCATGAAGATAGCAAGGATCACGAGATGCGGTTCTTGCACGAGATGCACACGAGAAAAGGTTCTTGGCCCATGTTAAAAAAATGATTAGTGTCTTATTCAAACAAGGAAATCCATTTGAAGAAAATGGTGTAGTATCAATAGGAAGCTCCAAAATAATTCTAAATTTCGGAGCTGCCAAGTGTGTTACGGAAGCTTTTACCATAGGACTAAAACAGTATGATGACTATGTTGCGTTCCGTATAGATAAAGTTCAAAATTCAATTCATGAAATTATTCCTCTAACCAATATTCATATCTTCAAGACTATACAAAGAAAAACAGATAAGACAAAGTCCAAGATTTCTTACTTGCGTAAAGACTCCAATTTATTCTGCAGATTGTATGTTGCATCTGAAGCACGGGCTGGCAACATTGATGATTTTTTTTGCATGAAAATCACATGTACCCCCCCCTCCCTCTATTTCGCATGACGGAAAGTTACGCAAACCAATCAACAAGTCGGATATGATTGATTGCATTCAAACAAAATGTGGCATTAGCTTTAATCACAGCCAGCCGAATGTAACAGCTAAAATATTTGATGGAGCAGCCGTAATACACATGCTTAATCCTGGTATGGAGACAACATTTTCCGGATACTATGAACAGGTTTTCAAACCATATTTCATTAATCAATTGAAAAACAGTTCACGATTAGATATTGTATTTGACAGATACATTAGTAACAGTTTGAAGGCATATATCCGAGAAACAAGAGGATGTGGCATAAATATTTGTCTCAGACTCAACTGCAATTCCAAAAAAAATTTCAGCAATTCCTATGTGTCAACGAAAATAAAACCCAATTGTTCCAGTTACTAGCTAATAAAATGACGGGAGACGAGTATCCAGGAAAACATGTCGTTTGCACTTATGATAACCGAGTCCTCGTGTCAACATCTATGGATGTATAAAGCATTTCTCCCGTCACACACGAAGAAGCAGATGGCCGCATACTTCTCCATGTTAAACATGCCGTAGAGAATGTACATACACGCATCTTAATATGAACTGTGGACTCAGATGTAGTGGTTATTTCAGTATCACTGTTCCCACAAATACAAGATATTGATGAACTATGGATTAAGTATGGTTGCGGGAAATACAGGAAATTCATTCCAATCCATGAGATCTGTGCCAAACTTTCGCCGGAAATTTGCCGAAATTTGTTGGTTTTTCATTCTATAACTGGTTGCGACACAGTTTCCACATTTTGTGGCATTGGAAAAAAGACAGCCTGGAAGGTTTGGATGTCATTTCGGGAAATTGATTGTGTATGGCATCAACTATGTACAGGCACTTTTCATATTGATGATGAATGTCATGATCTGTTACAGCGATTTGTTATACTACTTTATGATCAGGCATCAGATCTTCAGAGCATAAATAACTGCAGACGAATATTATTTACAAGAAATAATCGAGCGATCGAAAACATATCTCCTACACTAGATGCTTTGACTCAACACGTTAAACGAGCTACTCTCCAAGCAAGAATTTGGAATAACAGTCTCGTTGCAGATTATAGAATACCTTCGCCAATTACATGGGGATGGAAAATAATTTCTGGGGGATCATACCAGCCTGTGTGGACAACAATACCAGAAATGTCAAAATATTGTGAACAGCTTACCTCCTGTACTTGCCGCAAGCGATGTACATCTTGTAAATGCGTTAAAATGGCAATGCGATGTACAAAGCTTTGTGTATGTGAAGGGCACTGCTCAGACACCGATCGGTAATAGAAAGTGAATTTAGATAAATCATTTGGATGTTTCTGCACAAAACAGCAATATATTGTATTATTTAGATATTATGGCTGATATTAGTGTATTTGGATATGAATAGGATATGATTAAACTTGGATATAATTGAAATAATACTGCATTGTACATTCTTTTGATTCTTATTCTTATACTTATAAATGTTTGAAACTTATCTCGCAGTTATGCCTTAAGTTTTCATAACTGTGGGATAAATATGTCTTAAGATTCTTAGCTCTAAGAAAAGTGGAATTTATTTACATATACATCAAAAATTGCGATAATTGCATTTTCTATTTAAACAGTTATAAGGTCATTGTATTAATTTTCAGAACCCATATAAAATTACATTGTTGCCATAAGAACTCTCTGTGCAACGCTACATTGTTTTGGCTATTTCTTAGAAAATATTCGTTATAAAATAGAAGTCATATATACCATTCGAAAGGTAATTTTCTGACAAACAAAAAGTATTTTACACGCTTCAAGCTACATGCAACAGATTCTAAGTTATTTAGAAAAATATTTCGAAAAAAATCAAAATTAAAATCAAAAATTTTGAAACAACTTTAAATATTTCTAGTATTATGAGCCTAAACAAAGAAGTCAATTATATCATTAGAAAGCGCGTTTTCTCCTGCTTAATAACCACTAATAATATAGATTAATGTCAAATATTAAGCCGAGTTATAGGGGAAAAAGTAGAAGCGTATCGCAAAATTTTGGCGGCCATATTGATTACGTCATAAACACCGCTAGAGGGCCAAAAATATTTGTGTCCCGGGATTTTTAGACTTCGCTAATCATGTACTATCTAAATACAAAGTGGCGTGTTGGTTGCCAGATGTGAAATGTTTTGGCATAATTTTCAGCTAACCCACCCCACTATGATGGTATTTGTATATCCTTTTCATGAAATTAGATGATCGCCTAAGACAAGGTTTGCTATCGCTGCCGGGATATAATATTGTTGAATCTTAGAAAGTCATGTTCATTCAAGCTAGTCTAACCTTTGTAATTTATCCAATTACTATTCCTTTAATTAGCTGCATCAATTCTTTATTAAAGTGAGATATTTTTTTTTTTTTTTTTTTTTTTTTTTGAATACGTTTGAGAAACTAATGATGGAGCGTTATTCTCACATATATATTTTTGAATTACCAAAGTAGTTAGATTAAGTATCAATACTATTTAAGAACGTTGCATCAGAAAAACTGTAGCATATGTTATTGATAAATAATAATTTATGTTCTTAAACTATATGGTTAATGATGATGTTTATTTTTTAATCAAATCTGGCAAATTATTTTGGCTTGCAATTTCCGAAAACATTTTTTGATTTCGATATGAAATAACTGATGAGTAATACAGAGTTTCCCCCAGAGGGTTTCAGAGGGGCGCTCCGCCCCTCCTGCCCTTTAGTTTTATAAATAGCACCCTTCTTGCCCCTCATCCAAAAACTAGCGCCCCTCTTGTCGCTCATTCAAAAAAATAGCGCCCTCCTTACCCCACATTAGAAAAATCACAGCCCATGATGCTATTACGCAAAAAATCGGCGACGGAACGCAGAAAATAGCTCTTACGCATCCCACAAAATGCGTAATTTTGTCAAAAAATCATGAAAAAACAGCAAATTTCGTTAAAAAATCGCGAAATAACGGCTAATTTCCAGCAAGATTCGCAAAAAAAGGCTAATTTCATCACAAAATACCGAAAAAATAGCAGATTTTCTCAAAAAATAGTGAAAAAACGACAAATTTTGTCCAAAAATTGCGATAAAACGGAAAATTTTGTCGAGGAAAATCGCGAAAAAAACGGCAAATTTCGTCGAAGGGGCACGGGAAAAAAAGTTAATGCCGAAATTAAAGTTTCCTCGCGAAAAACGGCAAATTTCGCCAAAAGATCACGAAAAACGGCAACTTTCGTCAAAAAATCATGATAAAACATCAGAATTCGTCAAAAGATTTACAAAAAACTGGCAAATTTCGTCCGAAAATCGCAATAAAATGGAAAATTCTGTCAAAAAAAATTGCGAAAAATGGCAAATTTTGCCAAACATTCGCGAAAAAACGCAAAACTTGTTAAAATATCCCGAAAAAACGGCAGATTTCGCAAAAAATTGTGAAAAAAATGTAAATTTCGTCAAAAAAGTCATAAAAAAAAGTTAATGTCAGAAGTGAATTTTTCTGTTATAGAAACTAATTTTCCTGCTTCAAAATTGTGTTTTTATTGCTCCAAAAGCGTATTTTCCTGCTTCACAGTCAGGGGCATGCGAAGAGAAGATTACACCTGAGGCATAATTAGAATTTGACGCCTTCCCCCTTTCAACTTTTTCTTGTGACAGCCCAAACCCGGCATTTGTTGTATAAATTTGGCGCCCCTTAAATTTCCACGCTCGGGGTGACCGCCCCTCCCCCCACTCTCCCCACTCCCGTTACGAACCTGTGCTTTTTTTCGCGCTTCTTTTTCGAAATTTGTGTTCTTTCGTGTTTAAACGTGACAAAATTGGCAGTTTTCGCTATCTTTTGACGAAATTTACCTTTTTGTGATCTTTTAACAACATTTGCCATATTTTCATGATTTGTTCACGAAATTTGGAATTTTTTCACGATTTTTTAAGCAAAATCTGCTGGGTTTTCGTGATTTTTTTAATCAACTGTTTTTTGCAATTTTTTAACAAAATCGGTTGTTTTTTCGCGATCTTTTAACAATATTTGCCGTTTTTTTGTAATCTTTTAAAAATTTACTTTTTTTTTTCTTTTTTCAACTTTTTGACGAAATTTTTGGATTTTCTCTTGATTCTTTGACGAAATTTCTGTTTTTCTACAATTTTTTGAACAGCTAGATTCAACTCTATAAAAGTGCCCTTAAAAATCAAAAAAGTGCCCTGAATAATGTAAAAAGTGCCCTTTTCAAAACAGTAGCGCCCTGCCCTATGCGACATAAATCCATGGAATTAGAAATCTGCTTCGATTCAGAATCCGTACATAAGCAGGATGAGCTATTTTTCCACAGTGCTGTTGCTGTCCCATCTCTAGTTTAGTGGCACTTCAGTGTATAAAGATGTTTCTCATAGGGACAAATGCATAAATTACTCACATTTTTAATTACTCTGAATAACTTCATGCATGTCATAGTACATAGAAATAGATTTATAGCCAGACTAAAAAATCAAACATTATATTAAATTAAATTAATAGAAGAGTTAAGAAAATGTAATACTTTTGACAAAGAAAAGTGGCAAATGGAAAATTCTAAATTGCAGCGATTGTGGTAAATTATCGAAGAATATCATTAAATAAGGTATGTTTTGAAGGAAATTATATATTTTTCTGAGAATAATATCTATAAGATAAAATTCTCAATCCCTTCTCAATAATATACAGTGGCGGTCAAAAGTTTCCGGCCAGTTAGTTTCTTCAATTTATTTACCAAAAAGTTTCAGCAAAGAAGAAGCACAATTGCTTCAAAAGTTAAGAATATGTGAATGACCTCTGAACACATGATCATTTTGATTGGATACTGAAGATGCTTCATGCAAAGGGATAAAATTCGAAGTTCGCGTGTGCAAAACTTTCCGGCCACTTATCATTCTTTAGTTTTTTTCTATCAGTAAACTGTTTTTTGGTTGTGTTTATTAATGAATCAACGTGTATAGCATAGTCTGAATTCAAAATTGAAAAGTTCAACAATTGTTGTTCATAAATGAGTGATTAGTTTGTCGATTATGATAAATGAGTGATTAGTTTGTAGATATTGCGGCAAAGTTATCGATCGGTAAAATCACCCGTAAACGAAATTTAAAAATTATATAAAGATGGCCGTGGCATTTAGGACTTTCAGACGTCCGGGAGATCGCGGAAAATTACTATTCCTGTGGACAGATATATCAGGAAAAAAAACAATTGATAATCCGCATAAAAATTCCGCTGCAATATACTGCGATTTACGGAATGAAAATGTTGCTGAAATAAGTCCGTATACCGTATCAACATGATGAAGTGATGCATAAATTTATGGAAGAGTCGGTGTTAAATTTTTTTCAGAGTTAAAAAAAATACAAATGTGCCCGACGGGCGTTTTCCAAAAAACACAAAGTCTGGTCAAGTGAAAACTGGAAAAAAGTTCTATTTTTCCATCAATCGAATTCGAAACAGTTTTGCAAGTGATGGCAGACACAACGTCCGATGACCTAACAGCAAAAGATATGATTCGACCTATGTTATTCCTACAATGAAGCATGGCGGAGGACACGTTATGCCGAGGGGAGTATTTTCTTCAAAAAGCATCGGTCCGTTATTTGAAATCCACGGCCAGGTGAATGATACAATGTATAAGGATATCTTGCAAGACTACTTTCTAACTTATTAGACAAAAAAATTCGGTCGCAACTATTTTTCTTAACATGATAACGACATAAATAATGTTTGCAAACCTCGATAAGCAATGGTTTTCGCACAAAAAATTTCGTTTTTGAAATGATCAGCCTAAGCGCTAGCATGAATCCAATAGAAAATCTTTGAAAAGTTGTCAAAAGTCTGCGGAACTATAAATATTCCAACTCAGCCGAAATTTCGCCAAAATTGCAAGAAATGTGGGAAAAACGTACCATAGACGATCTTTAACCGTTGATTATATGAATGTCACGTTGCTGCGCCGCAGTACTTATTGCTAAAGCTAATAAAATAGTAATACGATAAAATACTAATTGTAAATGTTGTTGATCACTGTAATTTTCTATTACAATACCACTTTTTTACAAACTTGTGAAGGTGGCCAGAAACTTTTGAGAACATTCGTTTTCCTTTATACTTAATTTTGTCAGCTAAATTTATTGATATTTACATGTTCTTCTATAAGTAAGTTCCTAACTATTATGTCAATAAAATGTATAAATATCACTTTGAGATTCCTTTTCATATGGGTTTATTTACAAATTAACTGAAAAATTTTTGCTGGCCGGAAACTTTTGACCGCCACTGTACTTAAAATTTCAGATCAGTGTGAGCATATTAGAAAATCTCGGAGAGCAAATTAAAAATTGGAAACTCAGACTTACAGATGGTAACCATATCCTGACAAAATTCATACGAGATCCCTTTTAAATTATATCTTTTCAAATAATAAAGGAATAATAATCTTTAAAGGGCCTGTGCTTTAATTTTACTTTTTTTCTATTAAGTTATTTTACACTTGGAGACTGTAAATATTTTTCGTTATCAATTTTTTGTTAATTTTTGACTCTTTTCCTTTTTACGATACCATATGTTATCATCCCTCAAACCCTCTCCTTCCCCTCATAATGATATGGTTATCAATGTCTCAATGTCTAACTTTTTTTTTTTTTTTTTTTTTCGGAATTTTAGCCTCCTATGCTATTTTTTTCAAACAAGCTAAAAAGTGTCCTGTCAAAAATTGTGGCTTGTGGCCCACTTTTTACCTATAATACGTAATGTAGGGTAAGTCTTGCAATCGTTTTGAAAATCGAAAAAAAAAAATTTGACGGATTTACACGTTTCAGATACTGGAGATTCCGAAAAACATACTTTTTGGAAAAAAAAATTACCGTCCGTCCGTCTGTCTGTCTGTCTGTAAACACTCTATCTCACGAATAAATGGAAATAGAGACTTAAAATTTTGTATGTACTTAGTAAGTAAGAATAGGACGAAGCCTATTTAATATCAGTAACCTCGATTATTCGGAACTATTTTTTTAGGACTCTCGAAAAATTCGTTCTGATGAAATGTATATAAAAAATTTCGATTTTTTTATTTTTTTATTTTAAGGAAAAGACGTAAAATGAAATAAAATAACACAAATTTTGCATCAAGAACGAAGTCGGTCGAATTAATAGTTGCCGGGATATTTGTAATCTTGTTTTCCACTTTCTTCGATTTTTCATGACCCTGTATTTTCTTCAAATTTCAATTCAAAGATATGTTTCAATTAAAAATGAGACGCTTAATCTGACACAGTAAACTGTTAGTTAATATGATTATTGTTTTTGGAGTTATAAGGATGTTTCTTTTACACATTACGATACTACTTGTGTAGTCTGGTATTTTACATAATTTGTCAAAATGGGTTCATCAGCAATTCATTAATGGAGCATTACTATGTATATTAATAATATTTAAATATATGTTTAAATTTTGTTTTAGAATTGCAATGCATTTTATAAATAGTTTTCACATATTTTATTTTCATATATTATATAATGTATATCCATGATGGGTAAGTATTACGGTGGCCCCAACGACTAGCTTCGTAATCTGGCCGTTAAAACGAGACATTCATACAATTTTATTGTTAAAATGCATTTCCTTTTTCTCAGAGTCTATAAAAAAGCGCTTAAACTAAAGAAAAAATCCGTTTTTAATTAATCTAGTCAATGAAGGCGGAGATTGTATCTCTCAAATTGTATCTCTTTATTATTCCGCAATTCCAATGTCTCAGAGAGAAATTGCTAATCAATTGGGTATTTCACGCCGTTCTGTTTGCTATTATATTGATAAACACAAGAAAAATGAAGTTTGTTCATTGCATTCTAAACGGGGTCGACCTTCTAAAAGACCTCTATCTTTTTTTTTTTTTTTTTTTTTTCTAATCGGAGGCGAAACTGAATTTCTGCAATGGCGGAGAACTTACATTCAACTTGTATTTCTTTTGTTTGAAGAGATATACAAAAATGGTTACACCTATTTTTCGGATACTTTATTGATTCAAATGAAGAAAAGCCAATAAAATATCACTCTATGTACTAAATATCTTTATATCAAATCACACTTAAAATAAATAGTTAATATTTAAAAATATTTTATAATACCTTTTTGTTACATAATGCATTCAACATTAGTAATGCCAACTTGCACTTGCCCCATGAAGAAAGAGAAAGACAATCTTCCTTTTCTCTTATTTATTAACTAGCGGCCCGCCCTCGCTTTGCTTCGGGTAGAGCAAGTCGCCCAGTCCCATGTCCATAAGGATTAATACCAAGGTAAAAATAACTAGTTGGATGTGTCAATCCCAAAACTTTCTTCTACCTCATAAGTCCATTTTAATATTTAAAAAAAAAAAAAAAAAAAAAAAAAAAAAAAAGTGGTGACCCCAAAGTTACCTACTATCGAATTTCCTCGAACATTTGATCTAGCCTAATGAGATTTTGGTATTCGAAAAGCCTAAAACGCAAAATTTAATTAATATTATGAGAAAATGAGCTTAGTAGTGCCTCGTGTTGGGTAATTTATACTAAAACCTTATAAGCATCCATTTATGTCATGACCTAACAGAATCTGAAATTTGATGGAATTTCGTCCATTAGTTCTTGAGATATAGTTATAACAAAAAATTTGCAAAACGTAGCACAGCAACACCATATCTTGGACAATTTATGCCAAAACGTAAAAAAGCGTCTAATTATGTTATGGTGTAAAAGAATCTGAAGTTTGATGAAATTCGGTGCATTAGTTCTTGAGATATAGCTAGTTAAAAAAAAGGTGTAAAATATAGCACAGCAGCACCATCAGTTGAAGGATTTATAAAAAAACGTAATCATCGTGTAATTATGTTATATGTCATTTTGTAACAAAATCTGAAGTTTGATGAAATTCTGTGCTTTGGTTGTTGAGATATAGCTATCGGAAAAATCGTGCAAAATGCAGTATAGCTGCACCACCTGTTGCAAGGTTAATACCAAAATGTAATCAGCGTCTAATTATGTTATATATTCTAGTGTAACAGAATCTAAAATTTGATGAAGTTCTCTGCATTAGTTCTTGGGATATAGCTATCGCAAAAATCGTTCAAAATGTAGCATAGCAGCGCCACCTATAGGGCAGTTCACACCAAAACCTCATTATCGGCTGTGTATCTCAAGGTATCGCGGAATCTGAAGTTTGGTGAAATTCTGTGCATTAGTTCTTTAGATATAGCTATCATGAAAATCATGAAAAACGTGGCATAGCAGCGCCACCTGCAGGCCAATTTTCACCAAAAATCAATAGGCACTAATTCATATCAAGGACTAACTGAATATAAAATTTTAATAAATTTCGAGCATTAGTTCTTGAGATAGAACGCCCGCAAATTTTTTGTCACATACAGACAGACAGACAGACAGACAGACGGGCAGACTCACAGACAGACATTTTCTAAAAATAGTCAAAACGTGTTCAGGACCTTCTAAAACTTATAAATCCATCGAAAACCGGAAGTCGAAAATTTTCATGAATCCAATACTTTCTTCTTGTAAATAGTTAGTGTTTGTACTGTAAAATAATGTAAATAATCTTATTAAGCTCCATTCCTTTACTAATATTAGTTTTTGTTACATTGTCTCTGTTATCAAGCAAACTTGTCCATTATTTTCAGTGTATGTCTACGGCAGATTGGCGAAATAATAAAGATATCGCCAAATTGGCGTCACTTTTGGCGACTAATTTTGGTCGCCAAATTTGGCGATATATCGGCAAGTTGGCGACAAACTTGGCGAGTGTTGGCGATGGTAACCCTTCCCTCTCAATGGTAACCCCCTTTAGATATGCTGATACATTGTTCTTCCGTGGATTTTTCGAGATGGTTCTAGAAATTTCCCGCACATGCTACGAGTCTATATAAGAAGAGAAGCGATGCGAGCTGTTGTCATTATTTACCAGTCAGTCATTGAGTGAACAAGGCGTAAGCAAGTTTGCTTGAGTTTCATCTATGTTGTTTTGAATGTTATTAAATGTTGAGACGTTGTATAAAGAGTCTTTGGGGTCTAAAGCTATAATTGTACGATAGATTTGAGCAGTTATTTTTGAATATCCAGTAATATTTGTGAGTTTCGAAGACTCTGTTGTTCTGAAGTCTGTAAATAAATTATTTTCTACTTTTCTAAGAGCAAGAGTTTGAAGTTGTCTAACCATAAGATCAAAAGAACCCAATATACGCTACAACATTTGGTGTCAGAATTTGGGATCTTATGGCGAAAACGAGAGCAACGGAAGAGCAACTGAATGAGTTGTTGAAAGCTATTAATGGATTATCAAATAAAATGGATAAAGGCCAAGAGGAGTTGGCGGAAAAGATGAATAAAGGCCAAGAAGAGTTGGCGGAAAAGATGAATAAAGGCCAAGAAGAGTTGGCGGAAAAGATGAATAAAGGCCAAGAAGAGTTGGCGGAAAAAATGAATAAAAACGAAGAAAGAATGGAACAGTTGACAAATAAAATTGACAAATGCCAAGAAGATGTGACTGAAAAGATTAATAAAGGCCAAGAAGAGTTGGCGGAAAAAATGAATAAAAACGAAGAAAGAATGAAAGAGTTGACTGAAGAATTGAAGAAAGAAGTTAATAAAAGTCAAGAAGAAATGAAGAAAACTTTAGAAGAAAAGTTCTCGTCGGTAGATAGAAGAATAGATTCGGTAGAAGAGAAAATAGAGAATGAAATTAGTAAAGTAGAAGAGAAAATTCAGAATGAAGTTAGTAATATTGAAGAGAAAATAGTTGAAGTAGATGAAAAGCTAAATAAAAAAGTACAAGATCTTGAGAAGAAGCTTTCAGCGTCCAGTGGTAATTATGAAGAATTTAGGAATCTGTCTGCTTCTCCCGTGCATATCAAGCTGTCGACATACGACAGAAAGAGTTCCTGGCAAGTCTACAAGACCCAATTCACCATTGTAGCCGAAGCGAACAAATGGAGTGACGAGGTGAAAGCTTGTCAACTGGCAGCATCTTTAAGAGGAGAAGCCGCCGACGTGCTGCAAACATTGCCCGATATGACGCAACTCAATTTTGAGAGTCTAAGTTGTGCACTTGAAATGAGATTCGGCGAAAAATTCTTCAAGGATTATACGAGAATACAAATGAAGAGCCGCCATCAAAAATCGAGTGAAACCCTTCAAGAGTTTGCCTCTGAAATAGAACGTCTGGCAAATTTAGCTTTCAACGACTGCCCAAAAAATGTACGGGAAATGCTCTCACTGCAGTACTTTGTGGACGGAATAAAAGATCCAGAAGTGCAGAGAGCGGTACGAATGGCAGATGTGCAAGATTTGAAGGCTGCATTACTATATGCCTTAAAGTTGGAAGCAGCTACACATGCCAGCCGAAGAAATCGTCATTCAGTCCGAGGGGCAATGGTGAACAAAAGCTCAGACACTGAGATCGACGTCTTGAAAGAAATTAGGAAAATAAATCAAGAGCTTGAATCTTTAAAATATGGAAAAACAAGCTCAAGAAGACAGAATCTCACGTGCTGGGGATGTGGTGATACAGGACATCTCCGAAGAAATTGCCCCAAAATCCACGAACGTGAGATAAATTCAAACAGTCAGCAGGGAAACTAAATTTTGGCAATCTCGCGGGGCAGAGGTTGCCAGAGAATGAAAAGCCCCACCTGAAGATCCTCCAGATATCAAAAATGAGCGGCGGTGATAACGAATTATATGTGATAGGCTTTATTAACGGAATTCAGTGCCGTATGATTGTCGATACAGGAGCCAATGTGACAAAAATAAGAGAAGATTTGGCTCGAAAATTGAAATGTAAACTCATCTGGACTCCACCATGCATTACCCTGCAAACTGTGACGGGCGACAAGATAGGCATATATGGAAAGGCAAATTTAACTATCAACTTTGGAGGAACGAAATATTACCATACGGCATATGTGGCTGACATAACAGATCCTTGCTTAATCGGGCTAGATTTTCTGAAGAAGTTTGACTTCAAGCTTGATTTCAAAAATAACAAAATGCTCTCAAAATTTGAAGAAATAAGTCTTTTTGGATTAAATAACGAAATTGAATGTAAACAAACAGTAATAGCCAAAGAAGACATCAATCTTCATCCAAGAACAGAATTTTTAATTCCAGCTGTAATTAAAAATAAAACTAATTACCGATTTGGCCATATAGATTATCTAGAAGACAATAGTAAACAAGCAGGAGTATTGGTGGCTTCATCTGTAGTGGACCTCTCGAAGAAGACCATTCCAGTCAGAATTGCTAACATCAGTGATAAGACGAGGACTATCAAGAAAGGAGAGGTGATAGCATCATGTGCTCCTGTGACGTGCATAAGTCAAAATTCCAATCACTCTCAGAAATCTTCAGATAATTTAGTCAAGGAGTTGTTACAAAATACAGACTTAGATCCAAATCAAAGGGATGCTGCGGAAAGTTTAATTAGGGAATTCCAAAGCTTATTTTCCCAAACATCTGAAGACTTTGGACGAACCAAAATGACACAACACCGAATTGATACTGGAGATCACTCACCTATTAAACAACACCCTAGACGATTACCTTTTGCCAAGCAAGAAGAGGTGCAGAATTTAATTAAGGATATAGAAGAAAATGATGTCATCGAACCATCGACAAGTCCATGGGCGTCTCCCATTGTATTAGTAAGAAAGAAGGATGGTTCAACAAGATTTTGTGTAGACTACCGCCGACTGAATGACGTCACCAAAAAGGATAGTTACCCCCTACCAAGGATCGACGACACTCTCGACACACTTGCGGGCAACACTTGGTTCTCGACTCTGGATCTGAAGAGTGGTTACTGGCAGGTAGAGATCCATCCGGACGACCGCGAGAAGACTGCCTTTACAACGGGACAAGGATTATGGCAGTTCAAGGTAATGCCTTTTGGTCTGTGTAACGCACTTGCAACTTTCGAACGGCTTATGGAAACGGTTCTCCGGGGGCTGTCATATGAGGCATGTCTTGTTTATTTAGCCGATATCATAATCATAGGAAAATCTTTTGATGAACATCTGAACAACCTCAGGCGGGTGCTACAAAAGTTAAAGGAAGCTAATTTGAAGTTAAGCCCTTCGAAGTGCAGTTTGTTTCTCAATGAAGTCGCCTACCTTGGACACATCATTTCGGCGGAAGGAGTTAGGACTGATCCGGAGAAGATATCGGCCGTGAAAAATTGGAGTCGTCCAGCAGATGTTCACCAGCTTCGAAGTTTTCTAGGATTATGCACCTATTACAGAAAATTCGTCAAAGGCTTCTCGATGATTGCAAGACCACTTCATAAATTAACAGAAGCCAATCAAAAATTTATGTGGACACAGGAATGTGACGCTGCTTTCGAAAAGCTTAAGGAAGCCTTGACATCCACTCCAATTCTGTCGTATCCTCAAATCGATAAACAGTTTATACTTGATACGGATGCAAGCAACGAAAGCATTGGCGCTGTACTGTCCCAGGAAATCGACGGCCAGGAGCGTGTTATCGCCTATTTCAGCAAGTGCTTGTCAAAGGCAGAGCGAAACTAGTGCGTAACAAGAAAAGAGCTTCTTGCTGTAGTGAAAGCCATAGACCATTTTCATCACTATCTCTACGGTCGAAAATTCCTGATCCGAACTGATCATGCTTCTCTAACTTGGCTATTGAATTTTAAGAACCCTGAAGGCCAGATAGCCAGGTGGATACAAAAGCTTCAAGAGTACGATATGGAGATACGCCATCGAAAAGGCTCATCACATGGAAATGCAGATGCTCTCTCAAGAAGACCCTGCTCAGAGAATTGTAGATACTGCGACCGGGCTGAGAAGAAATTTAATGTCAAAGGTCCTATAGTAAGACAAGTTACAACTGGGTCTACATCATCGCAAGATCCGTGGAGTGACGAGAGCCTTCGTAAAGATCAACTTGCTGATCCTGAAATTAAGCCAATTCTAGAGCTGAAAGAGGAGTCCAACAGGAAGCCCAGCTGGCAAGACATGGCCCATTACCATCCTACGACTAAACGTTATTGGGCTCTCTGGGATTCCTTACATTTGAAGAACGGCATCTTGTACCGAAAATGGGAGTCTGACGATGGAAAGACGTGTAGATGGCAACTACTACTCCCAAAGTCGAGAATTTCTATGGTCCTTCAAGAACTCCATGGTAGTCCCACAGGAGGTCATTTTGGTGTAATGAAGACCCTGCAAAAGGTTCGAGAGCGTTTCTACTGGAATAATGTTCGCAGTGATGTGGAGAAGTGGTGTCGAACTTGTGACACCTGTGTAGCACGTAAAGGTCCAAAGAGGCGCACCCGTGGACGATTGCAACGTTATAATGTAGGAGCTCCTTTCGAACGAATTGCTCTAGACATCCTGGGTCCACTTCCTAGAACATCTGATGGCAATAAGTACATCCTCGTTGTCATGGACTACTTCACTAAGTGGCCTGAAGCCTACGCCATTCCTAATCAAGGGGCGGTAACCGTAGCAGACATACTGATTCAACACTGGGTTTCCAGATACGGAGTTCCTCTTCAAATCCATTCTGATCAAGGAAGAAACTTTGATTCGGCTGTGTTCAAGGAAATGTGTGAACTACTCGGCATGGACAAAACTCGAACAACACCTCTACACCCTCAATCGGACGGCATGGTGGAGCGGTTCAATCGTACCATCCTAAATAGCCTCTCTCTCCTGGTGTCTAGAGACCAACAGGACTGGGACAAGAAATTGCCTCTTTTCCTGCTTGCCTACAGGAGTGCCACTCATGAGGCCACTGGTTACTCCCCTTCTCAAATGCTCTTTGGTCGTGATCTTCGTCTGCCTGCGGATCTTTTGTTTGGCCGTCCTCCTGATGCTCCTTCATCGCCTGAGGAATATGTCGATGAACTCCAGGCACGGATTGAGGAGATTCATCGTCTAGCGAGGAACCGAATCGGACTGGCAACGGAAAAGATGAAGACACGGTACGACACAAAGGCAACAGGACATGAGTTCAACGAAGGTGACAAAGTTTGGTTGTGGAATCCGATACGTCGTAAGGGACTGTCGCCAAAATTACAAAGAAACTGGGACGGTCCTTACACAGTCATCAACAGGCTGAATGACGTCGTCGTACGCATACGAAAATCGCCATACACCAAGCCCAAGGTCATACATTATAACCGGCTAGCCCCTTATTTTGGCGAAAAAGATTAGAAATTCGAAACTTGAATTTCAGACCATGGTCATGAAAGTCACTTTTGTAAATATGTAAATAGTAATTAGTTCTTATTTATGTAAATCTTATTATTATTGTTATTAGTTATTTATTTACTTATTTATTTATTTGTTTATTTTAAGTGTTTTCCTCTAACTCAGGGATTGCACTGCCCGGGACGTGCAGTCTTTGAGGAGGGGGTAATGTTACGAATTTTGTAAATAGTTAGTGTTTGTACTGTAAAATAATGTAAATAATCTTATTAAGCTCCATTCCTTTACTAATATTAGTTTTTGTTACATTGTCTTTGTTATCAAGCAAACTTGTCCATTATTTTCAGTGTATGTCTACGGCAGATTGGCGAAATAATAAAGATATCGCCAAGTTGGCGTCACTTTTGGCGACTAATTTTGGTCGCCAAATTTGGCGATATATCGCCAAGTTGGCGACAAACTTGGCGAGTGTTGGCGATGGTAACCCTTCCCTCTCAATGGTAACCCCCCTTTAGATATGCTGATACATTGTTCTTCCGTGGATTTTTCGGGATGGTTCTAGAAATTTCCCGCACATGCTACGAGTCTATATAAGAAGAGAAGCGATGCGAGCTGTTGTCATTATTTACCAGTCAGTCATTGAGTGAACAAGGCGTAAGCAAGTTTGCTTGAGTTTCATCTATGTTGTTTTGAATGTTATTAAGTGTTGAGACGTTGTATAGTCTTTGGGGTCTAAAGCTGTAATTGTACGATAGATTTGAGCAGTTATTTTTGAATATCCAGTAATATTTGTGAGTTTCGAAGACTCTGTTGTTCTGAAGTCTGTAAATAAATTATTTTCTACTTTTCTAAGAGCAAGAGTTTGAAGTTGTCTAACCATAAGATCAAAAGAACCCAATATACGCTACAACATTTGGTGTCAGAATTTGGGATCTTATGGCGAAAACGAGAGCAACGGAAGAGCAACTGAATGAGTTGTTGAAAGCTATTAATGGATTATCAAATAAAATGGATAAAGGCCAAGAGGAGTTGGCGGAAAAGATGAATAAAGGCCAAGAAGAGTTGGCGGAAAAGATGAATAAAGGCCAAGAAGAGTTGGCGGAAAAGATGAATAAAGGCCAAGAAGAGTTGGCGGAAAAGATGAATAAAGGCCAAGAAGAGTTGGCGGAAAAAATGAATAAAAACGAAGAAAGAATGGAACAGTTGACAAATAAAATTGACAAATGCCAAGAAGATGTGACTGAAAAGATTAATAAAGGCCAAGAAGAGTTGGCGGAAAAAATGAATAAAAACGAAGAAAGAATGAAAGAGTTGACTGAAGAATTGAAGAAAGAAGTTAATAAAAGTCAAGAAGAAATGAAGAAAACTTTAAAAGAAAAGTTCTCGTCGGTAGATAGAAGAATAGATTCGGTAGAAGAGAAAATAGAGAATGAAATTAGTAAAGTAGAAGAGAAAATTCAGAATGAAGTTAGTAATATTGAAGAGAAAATAGTTGAAGTAGATGAAAAGCTAAATAAAAAAGTACAAGATCTTGAGAAGAAGCTTTCAGCGTCCAGTGGTAATTATGAAGAATTTAGGAATCTGTCTGCTTCTCCCGTGCATATCAAGCTGTCGACATACGACAGAAAGAGTTCCTGGCAAGTCTACAAGACCCAATTCACCATTGTAGCCGAAGCGAACAAATGGAGTGACGAGGTGAAAGCTTGTCAACTGGCAGCATCTTTAAGAGGAGAAGCCGCCGACGTGCTGCAAACATTGCCCGATATGACGCAACTCAATTTTGAGACTCTAAGTTGTGCACTTGAAATGAGATTCGGCGAAAAATTCTTCAAGGATTATACGAGAATACAAATGAAGAGCCGCCATCAAAAATCAAGTGAAACCCTTCAAGAGTTTGCCTCTGAAATAGAACGTCTGGCAAATTTAGCTTTCAACGACTGCCCAAAAAATGTACGGGAAATGCTCTCACTGCAGTACTTTGTGGACGGAATAAAAGATCCAGAAGTGCAGAGAGCGGTACGAATGGCAGATGTGCAAGATTTGAAGGCTGCATTACTATATGCCTTAAAGTTGGAAGCAGCTACACAAGCCAGCCGAAGAGCTCCATTCCTTTACTAATATTAGTTTTTGTTACATTGTCTCTGTTATCAAGCAAACTTGTCTATTATTTTCAGTGTATGTCTACGGCAGATTGGCGAAATAATAAAGATATCGCCAAGTTGGCGTACTTTTGGCGACTAATTTTGGTCGCCAAATTTGGCGATATATCGCCAAGTTGGCGACCAACTTGGCGAGTGTTGGCGATGGTAACCCTTCCCTCTCAATGGTATCCCCCCTTTAGATATGCTGATACATTGTTCTTCCGTGGATTTTTCGGGATGGTTCTAGAAATTTCCCGCACATGCTACGAGTCTATATAAGAAGAGAAGCGATGCGAGCTGTTGTCATTATTTACCAGTCAGTCATTGAGTGAACAAGGCGTAAGTCCCTGGAGTTTCGAGACAAAAGCCTCCCTAACGGGTAGTAGCATACGTCTCAGTACTTGCCCACCAACCAACCAACCAACAAGGCGTAAGCAAGTTTGCTTGAGTTTCATCTATGTTGTTTTGAATGTTATTAAGTGTTGAGACGTTGTATAAAGAGTCTTTGGGGTCTAAAGCTGTAATTGTACGATAGATTTGAGCAGTTATTTTTGAATATCCAGTAATATTTGTGAGTTTCGAAGACTCTGTTGTTCTGAAGTCTGTAAATAAATTATTTTCTACTTTTCTAAGAGCAAGAGTTTGAAGTTGTCTAACCATAAGATCAAAAGAACCCAATATACGCTACAACAATAGCTTATGTTCACCGGTAATAGTATAACTGTCCACCGGTGAAAGAATTTTTTGGTACTACTCTGTTATCCCGTCGACCAATTTCGCCAAATTGTACATATCGACGTAATTTTTATTTTAAATAACAAAAAAGCAAATAATTAGTAGAATATTAATAAAAATAGAAATAAAAACCAATGACATTTTAAACACGTAAATCGTGTTTAATGTCATTGAATGTGACATTCACGATCAACCATTATTGGCTATTTAATCTTATGCGATAATTTTTTGGTCGACGGGTTAACCTAGTAGTACCGAATTTTTCAAATCCGTCAAGTACTATCGGAGTCTATTCAATTCAAACAAACAAACAATCAAAATTTTCTTCCTTATAATGTTGGTATAGATGTGACGTCATTATTTACCGATTTTTAATTAGTTACGTATATCCATGCTTTTTGTTCTTTTACAAATAGTTCAAATTATTAGTTAATTGTAAATTTTAACAAATACTTCCTATGTCATTTAAAGTATGACGATATGTTTTTCCAAATCAAATATTTTACTAAAAAATTAATTTTTTCTCATTCACTTTACTTCTAATTATGTCGCCATTTTTCACAGAGAACATCTTATTAACGTAACCGATATTCGTGCATCATATAATAAAAGACTTTTTTTTCCAAGTATGACGTCATATTATTTTTTTCCTTTGAATTCTTTGTATTTTAATTTTTCACGTGGATACTATTCAACCGAAAATTAATTGCCGAAGAGAAATTATTCCAGTTTTTGATTTTCTTGGCAACGCGACAACAAACAAACAAATCTTTCCTTTTTATAATATTAGTATAGATAAACACAAGTTTCATTTCAAATATAATTCTCATATGATTTCTCGAACATCGATTATATATGCATACACATGTGAAGAAGAATAGGAATGTCAAATGTTTAGATATTCTATATTTTGGAATAAAATAATTTTAAAATAATTTAGTAATTTTATTATAATTTTGTATTTTCATAAAAAAATACATAACAGACTAAAAAAGATAATATGTTATTTTGAAGTAAAGACTATGTTACAAATAAAAAGAGAAAATTTTGGTTGGATCAAAACTGATATCGATATCAAAAGACACCCCCCACCGCTCCCCCTTGAGATAGCATGTGCCAGACTCTCCTGCATCCCCCTAAAAAATTAACGATATATATGCACAGCCATGTGTGCTTTCTGTAAACTCGGTCTTTTGTGACTTTCCCACATCAGTCGAAATAACAGTCATCTTTATTTTAATTATAATTTTGCATTATTTTATCATCTTATCAATTATTATTTAATTATTTTGTTACTGATGCTACTGATTTTTCAATTATTTAAACCGTTGTTAAAATTATTAATACACAAATAAAGATTGTAGATTTAATTTATATTTGCGTTTGTTGCAGAAAATGACGCCGTTGGATATGTTTACGCTGTCTGAAGAATTTTTCGTTTCATTGGGACTAAAACCCATGACTCCGGAATTCTGGAACCGTTCTATCATCGAAAAACCTAAAGACAGAGAAATGGTTTGCCACGCTTCTGCTTGGGATTTCTATGATGGGAAAGACTTCAGGTAAGAATGCAATATTTCCCTTAAATGTGAAGGCAACCCGGGTAAAACAGAAATATAGCATAAGAGAAATATACGTATTATCTAATGCAGTTTTACCGCTGCACCAGTTCCTGATTACCGAACAGGTACGAGAAGCACATGCTTCCCTTGAAAAGTTTTGAAGAGGCCCGAAATTGAGAACACAGGGGGCCCTAAATTTTAAAGGAATTAATTTCATTCTATAATTTTATCTAATTTCTTTTCAAATTATTAATAGATATATAACGTGCTTCATAAAAATACCTTTCATAACAAATTAATTTTTCATATAAAAGATCAGTTTCAACAATATTATCACAATTCTTTAGTTTGTCTATTATTTTAGATGTATCCTTATTTTACAAATTAAATTTTAATATTATTGAATTTAGCTTTTATGCACAGTAGGGTGGGGCGAAAAAAAATATTTTTTAAAAATCAAAAACGAGAAGTTGCCTTTATACTAGTACATCAACTGTGTGAAATTTTACCTCTGAAAAAAAAAATGGCTTGAGTCTGCGCTTTTGCTCCAAAAGTCGAAATTTTCGGTAAAATTTGTCATTTTTTGACATTTTTTCAAAAAAATTAAAAAATTCCTACAGAGCTGGTTATTATTTAAAAGTGTTACTTAAATCTTTATATTTATCTGCTTAACATATTTAAACTATAAAACAATATCTGTAGTCTGCATAATTGGAGCAAGCATGACAATTTTTGGTAAAAACCAGCGTTACCTTTCTATTGGAGCATATAACTAAATGTTGTTTTGAATGCATTTCTTTTCCTGTCTGCTTACAAAACTATTCTGTATATAACTCGTAGATGTGGCTGCATCTCATATCCCACCCGTCTCAGCCACTCAACAATCTAGGCCCAGTGTTTTATTTATGTATTGAATTGTTATTTTTTTTCCCGAAGAAGGGCATAAGTTTTCTATGTATCAAAGTAGTTTACCTCTTCTTTGTTTTCACTGACATTGGATGCTACTGGTGTGACCTGATGCACGTATATTTTTATACCTTGTATAACAGAAGAGGAAGCTGAGTAATGTATTAGGTATATTGTTAATTGAACCTATTCAGCAGTCGATTATCTTCATTAAATTTTCGCTCAATTAATACATTATGATTGGATTCTGTTACCACAACATTTTTCAATTTGAATTCATTTGAATTCAATTTCTAGTATGTCATCATTTACTGTATTGGATATATTTTGAGAAGCTAGCAGTTTAATATTATGACGATCGTCACAGAGGATTGCAAACAAAATTTGCATGTAAAGCAACAATATTTCGAAAGAAACTTTAGTATTTGTTTTATCCAGCACTGAGAAAAAAAATATGCCTCCTTCAACTAGAATGAATAGTTAGTCACTTTCTGAATACCTAAGCTAGAGCTATAGATGAAAAATCTATGCGAATAGGTTAAACAACTAAGCTGAATAGATGAAATAACATACCATTTCTAGTCTCTCGTTTTCTTGGTGACAAAACGATATTGAATCATTTCAGTAACGAGAAATACTCGCTTAATTTCGGGAATGGTTTCATAAACTAGAATTATAGTTTTTAAATCAAACCTCTTATGTTCGCATCTATTTGTAGAGATTTTTAAATAAATTGGACAATGAGATTATGGGAAATGCTTCGGAATTCTAGTAGGAGACTCTAGAATTCTAAAACTAAGTGAGTTAGAATTTATAAGGATGACATGGAACTATTTTTTCTAAAGCCACAATTTAGATTCTAGATGCCAGAGCTATATTTTTCTCTCAGTGCGTTTCCTGTGTTGTTTCGTAGTCGAGTAACCTTTAATAAGTTTTTACGCATATTCTTTAGGTGTGTATTACATTTGGTATAAAATATCCCGCAGTAAACTTTGATTATATATTTTGTGAGTGAATCTATAGACTCTGATTGCCAATCTGTGCTTATATAAAGCGGAAATTTTTATTCGTTTTATGAGCTTTTTTTTTTTTTTTTTTTTTTTTTACGAGATATTTTTTAAATTCCTATTTCCCATTTCTTCTGAGAAATAGCTTTCCTTATGAATTAGCTTTGCAATCTCCGAGAAAAATTCCTAAGTCTGTTCTGAATATCTTTTACTTAATTTGAGAAAATATTTTTTCAAGATTATTATCTATTTTATAAAAAATTGCAATAGGAAGTGAATAGTACGTAGACAAAGATTTTCTTATTGATCCAGTGAATCCATGTAGTTTATAATGTTTTACATCGAATTCTCTAATAATTGACGCAGAGGAAATTCACTGGAGTTGAAGTAGCATATGATTCATTATTATACACAATTCTAAGCTTACCCAATGCAAAATGATTCACAGCGACAAGTAGAATTTTCCTAAATTTAAATGAGTACTTATAGTCGATTAGAGTCTGTACATTCTCTCAAAAAGTACCATGAATTATAAGTGCATTATAATTATATGCCCAGGACAGTTCACCATTAAATAATGTTCACTTATAAAATTGGGATCTAAAAGTTAATGGGAAATTACCTGGCTACGAAAACACTTAGAAAACGGCATAAAATTAATGCAAAAAATGTTATTTACAACAACGTTGCTCTGCACGTGCAGGACAAATTCCCATTGCAATTCTCTCTGACGATCACCAGAAATCACATTAAACAGCTCGCTTCTTAACATATAAAATATACAAAAGCAGAATAAATGATGGCATACTTATAGTTGAAATACCTGAAATCATCTTTGAAGCAGGTCATTACGTAAAAAAATATCATTCACTGAAAAAATGTTGTGGTAACAGAACTTCCAATCACTTTTATCAACTGGATGTAAGTTTGATAAAGATAATAGATGGCCGAATAGATCCCTTTAATAATATTCCCATACATTACTCTGCTTGTCATTTTTTTTTTTTTTTTTTTTTTTTTTTTTGTATAAGTTGTAAAAATATATATTAAGATAGTCACAGCAGCATGTGGATGCAAAGAACAGATAAACCAGGTGGATGCATCGAAAACATGCCAAAATTTTGATTAAGAAAATCACATATATAAATAAAACACTGTACTAAGATGATCGAATAGCTGGGATGGGTGGTATGTGAAATATAGCCACCTCCACGACGTATGTCCAAGGTAGTTTTGAAAAGAAGAGCTGTATTAAAAACAACAATTCATTGTATGTCCCAATGGAGTGGTAATGCCGTTTTCTTACCGAAAGTTGTCTGTTTTGCTCCAGCTATACGAAATAAAGATATTGTTTTATAGTTTAAATATGTTAAGCAGATAAATATAAAGGTTTAAGTAACACTTAAAATAAAATCCAGCTCTGTGGGAATTTTTTAATTTTTTTGAAAAAATGTCAAAAAATGATAAACGTTACCCAAAATTTCGATTTTTGAAGCAAAAGCGCAGACTCAAGCCATTTTTTTTTTTTTTTCAGCGGTAAAATTTCACACAGTTGATGTACTAGTATAAAAGCAACTTTTGGCACCTACCCGTTTTCGATTTTTTTAAATAATTTTTTTCGCTCCACCCTAATGCACAGTAAAAAATATCAATAATTTATGCTATTATTGCCATTATTGAAAAAAGTATTTCAAAATATCGATATTTTATGTTGTGCATACATTTTGAATTCAACCTTTTCATCCAACTTACAAATTTTATAATAATGCCATGCAAAACCCTTTTAATATATTTTGCTCGATTGTATTCAATTTATGTGCAAGGGAAACATAAAAGAGTTGATTAATGAAATGTATGTGAATAATATGTACGTGAAATGTATGTGATAATGAACTCAGATGAGCCACTCTTTTGATGACTAATGTTTGTAGCATTAAAGAGTTTTCGGGTATGTCGAATTTTGGAAATTTTTTACAAATGAGAGGGACTCCCAAAATGACATTGTGCTTCTTATAGCTTCAGAGGTTAATCGGGCCCTGCTGCTGCATGTAATAGACCGGGAGGTATCCACGCAGACAATCACCTCATCGAATTCACAGCTAAAATTTCGGAATTAGCTAAAACTCGATTCGCATATTAAAATGCAATCGATCTGCCCAGTCATGTCTTGATGGAAAGCACTTGCAAATCCGATTTTATCGTCTGATTCGTAGGTTTACCATTGTGTTTTCCTGCTCCCAGTCCTCCATTTCTTCATACCTTTGGGTGCAGGAAAGCACAATGGTAAACCTACGAATCAAACGATAAAATCGGGTTTTCAGATGTATTCCACCAAAATAGGACTTGGAGACCGATTGCGATTTAATATGCGATTCGAGTTTTAACTAATTCTCGAATTTCAGCCGTGAACTTGATGGGGTGATCGTCTGTGCTGTCGTCTCCCAGCCTATAACTCATACTGATATCTTTTAATAGAATACTTATTTATAAAGTGAGGCGGTAGGTTTTTTATTTCTATACCTATTTAACATGCTACTTTGCATCGACAAATTTAATTGTATTTGGTATTTTTTTGTCTTCATCTTTTATATTGTTATTGTCGCGAATCTGATTAATATTGTATAACCTAACTAGAATAATTTGTTATCCCTGGTCTCGCAGTCTGAAACTTATGAGTGCGCGTGTGTCAAAAGACTTCTCGGCACAAAAAGTTGGAATAAAATGTTAAGTTTTTCTCTAAAAGGATTACAGTTTTATTTGAAAGAAAATTAGATCATTTTCACACATTTATTTTAAGATGACGATAATATTTTCGGGTGAGATATCATCGAAATTGCACTGTCTGCGATAGTTATTTTATGCTATTTAGATAAAAAGAAATGTTCTGTTACAATTTTTTTCACTTTTTTGTGTATTTACTTTTATGTCTATTTAATGAAATAAAGGTAATAATAAAATGGCCACGACACATCAGTTTTCTCAGATAAAATATTATTGGAAATCTAAAAATGAGTTTCATTTAAAAAATCAGCACTTTGACATTTAAAACAATCAAATCACTCACTCATCATAAATTGAGTGAATAAATTTTATATTTTGTTTTATTGTTAGTTCGTGAACGCCTGTTTTATTTTATATAGATGTTCTACTTGATCGACTTCTGTGTTTTATTTTATTTTTATTTATTTATTTATTTATTTGTTTGTTTAGAAATTTATAAATCCTTGTATGAACTACAGTAACGCTAACTTATTCAAACTAAAAAATAAACAATTAATTAATATTTTTATATTTTCCTTGTGATTGCTATTTAATTTTTTGTATAATAATTTGGCGGGGAATTAATTGCCTACCTAATTAATATCTGGAGTACCCTTATAAAACAGAGGCAAAATCGTATTTTCTATTTTAAACAAATAATATGACTTTGTTTGTTTAATGAAACCTTACCACATAAGCATAGATCAGGGGTCGAAATGTGCCCTAACTACCCGAACCGGAACATCGTTCCGGTTCGAGAAATTATGACCAGTATTATTCCGATTCGTGAAATTTTTATAAAATATTATTATAGTTTTATGTATATAGTTTATTTAACTCTATTTATCTACAATAATATTATAAAAAATTATTAATTTTAATAAACATCATAACATGACATTAACTTCTTTTTTATTCCGATTAATTGGCTGAAGCACAAATTTAAGATGAATGTTAAAGTTGGTATAGTATTGAAAATATTAAAATGTTGTGGGACTGAAGAAAGTTTTAGTATTGGCACATCAAACTAGTTTAAATCATTTTTGTATGATTAGATATAAATTTTCTATAATTCAAAAGAGGTTTTTAGTCAACAATAATTTTGAAATAGCGTTTCGGTTCGTAGATTTTTCCATTTCGAGCTCTGGCACAGATAGATAATGTTACATTTAATAACAAAGCGTAATTTTGCTACTTGAATTGACATGGAACTTTTTCAATCCTTTACTGATTAAGAAACATTTTTACTAAGAAACAACTCATTGTGAAAATGAAGTAAAAAAGAGTCTTAGAAGCAAGGCATGAAGAAATGAGGCAAAATTAAATTAACTTCTCACGCATGGGGTAAACTTGTTTCATTAATGAAAACGTATTTATGAATAAATTGTTCAATAAGAATCAAGTTTGAAAAGATGTTTTGTGTTTTCAATTTTTCCTAATCTGTTAATATTTCTTTCGACTAATTTTAAACTTTACAATGCATATCTAATAACATTAACACACAATATAAAGGAATTTTTTGCACAAATTGTTTGTCTGAATAAAGCGATGAAATAAAATCTACGAACTATAAAATAAAACATTCTCTAAAAAAACCTTTTGCTCTCTTTAAAAATATTAATAATTTATAATAATTTTAGCTCGAAGGAAATCTCTGTAAAATAAACCATTCAATCTAACGCGAGTGACCTGCAAGTAACTCGCGTTAGATTGCCTGGGGTTTATAATGTCTGGTATACAAAAGATAGGTTAAAATCGTTTTCAATTTAAAACTCTAAAAGATTTTTTACAGTTTGATGTTCTCTTAGAGTGCTCTCGAGTTACACTAAGAAAGTTGTTACTTTCGGTATGAGCCACGTTCCACCATTCAATCGCAAAATAATATTGTGATTATAGCAAATTTTGATATTTTAATTATTTCAGTGTTTAAGCAGGCAGTTCGACTTCATATCTGTTAAATTCGTGTTTTATTTATTTATTTATATATATATATATATTTGTTAATTTAGTTATGGAATAACACACAGAAAAAACCAAACCGAATTATTTACTGAAATAATTACCTTAATAGTAAATTGTTTCAAGAACAAACACTTTAATTTTCCGTAATTGGGTTGTGCAGGGATTTTAAAAGATTTATTCTGAAAAATTATTTTGAAAACCACAAAAATGCGTTAAATGAAAACGCAATTTACAAACAAACTTTATGTGAGGACTTTTTCCATTCGTCGATGCAAAAATCGAAACTGTGCGATGATTAGAATTTTTGAAAAGTTGCTGTAAAAGCGAAATTTATTCGTCTGGTCATTGCTACAACAATGACCAGGCGAATGAATCTAACGTTTAATTTAGAATAAAATTAGAATGTTTTTTCCTTATTTAAATTTTTTAAATTTCCAATGTTTTAGAAATCGTTCTTTGGGAACATTTACATCTTAAAAGCAACTAGCATGCAAACTATCACATTTTTAGCCCTATTAGTGTCACAGATCACAATTTCAGGAAAAAAACTGTTCCTGCACTCTTTTACATTTCGAAATTTTTAGAAACGGCAAGCAATTACGTCTTAAAAGAAACAAGCATGTCAAATTTTAGTTTTTAATCCTAAGAGTTCCAAATAAATCATAATTTAGAACCATTTTCGCTCATTCCACCCTTTTAAATTTTGATCTTTTATTATATTCGTTCGGGTATTTCCATTGTAAAAATAGCCACCACACCAATTTCAAGTTTCTAGCTGCAACAATAACACAGAAATCACAATTTTAGGACGTTTTTGTTCCTGCACCCCCTTGAGGATTATTTTACCGTCATAAAAAATAGTTTACGACGGAACAGAGATGATCATCAGCATCTTGCAGACATTATTTTTGAAATCGACTAGACAGTTCCAGGGATTACTTATACTGTTCAAACAAACATACAAACATTACTTCTTTAAAATATTAGCAAGTATGCAGTTCTTTGTAATATTGGCAAATATGTAATTATCTTTTATTTTTTCAGAATAAAGATGTGTACGAGAGTGGATATGCAAGACCTTATAACAGTTCATCATGAAATGGGACACATTCAATATTTCCAGCAATATGCTCATCAGCCAGCAGTATTTCGAAATGGCGCAAATCCCGGTAAGTCCTGGGGATTAATTCTTAACTCGTTATTACTTACAGAAATTCCTCTAGAAAGCACTTTTTCTGGATATGATAAACTGAGAACTGGTAAAAATATTAACTTAGGAGTTTGATGAAGATTGAAATACAGGTTTTCACACATTTTTTATATCAATATTTTGGAAAAAAAAATATAAACAGCGAAAAGAATTGAAGACGTGTTCAACTATTAAATCAACGATCATTCAAGAGTATTAATTTAAGACACGCTTTGAAGATTTCCCTCCCTTGATGATGTCTGAAATATCAGTCAGTGCTCTGGTGTCAAGTTTTTAACACCATTTTAACATCTACGATTGTTTTTATGCTTTTAAGCCCCTCTTTATATATATTTTAGCACCACTTAAATAATAAAATCCATAATTTTAATTTTGTACGTTAAAATGTTTTTATGTTATTTCAAGATGAATATGACGGTCCGAAGTAATAGTTAATTTACATATTTACATCAAGATTGGTTTTGTTCCACTTTTCGATCCGAATCTTCCAAATTCAATCCAATGTTTCAGGATACCGCTTATAAAAAGCTTGTTTTAAAAGTTCGAATGACCTTTGACCCCTCCTCTTAGAGTAGAATCGCGAGAGGAGGTGCACGGGAGGTGGTGCTTTAGAGTAAGTGTTTGGGAGGTGGAGCTGAGGAGGAGGTGCATGGGAGGCGGTGCTGCACCGAGCTGCTCCTTGCTCCTGCCCCACACACCGCCTCCTGAGGTCGGACCGGCATTTTCCCCCTACTTCAAAACTACATCAAAACTTGCATTTATTTGTCCATTTTGAGCACTTAATGCCTGGACTAATAAAGTACATAAAAAAATTATGCTTTACAAAAAAGAGAAATTGATGTGAATGAAGCCTAACAGATAGCAGAACTAAACAAAATAGCATTTTTTTCCTATAACATTTTTATAGCCAGCTACTTTTTACATTAAAATGGATTGCAGCAAAAATGTACGAAATATACAAAAATGAAAACGCAAATAATTTTACTGTGCGTTAAGATACCATTTGTAGAGTCCATTAGTAATAAAAAAAATATTAAATATATACTTATGTTATATGTTTTGCAATGTTTTTGCAATTCAAAAAAGTAAAATAAAATAAAATAAAATCCTAAAAGTTGTAAAAAAAAATGTACTTTTTAAGTTTCCATGTATCAACAAACTTTATGTACAAAATAATAATAATAATAATAATAATAATAATATTTTTTTCACTATTCAATCTTTCTTAGTTATGAATTTCTTAATATAAATCTATAACTGAAATTTTAAAAAGTACATTAATAAACCCCGGAGTCTGAAGAGGTTAAATGTATATGTATTTATGTATTTTTTTACTTGCATGTCTGATATATTATAATGTATCTTTTAATTTTTACATAGAAACATTATTTACATATTTCCTGGACTTCCTATGGCCACTTCCAATATTTGATTGTTTAATTCCGGTTTATTAAACTGGCCATAGCCATTCTCCTAACAATCACAGAAATAAAATTAAATCAGAGTTAGAATCGTAAACCATTGCTTTTTCACATAAAGCGCTTTTAAAAAGTCACGAATACAGCCGTTGTAATAATGTAATAATAATAAAATTCGGAGTCGTAATTTTTGAGAAAAGTGGTTTCTATAGAAAAAAACTCTTAAAATATTAGTATTATTAAGCTAATAATAGAAGAAATTTATTTTTAGATAGGTAGCTACGCACATCTGAGAGAGAAATATGCAGATTTGTTATAATTTTTCGCTGATAAATATGGTGAAAAATTCCATTACAAAATTGCAGTAAAACTGCACGCATTCTGCTAAATTATTAGAAAAAAGATATTTTCAGAAAATGCTTTTGTAGTTTAAGATAGGGTGTACTGAAGGGAAAAAAATCTGTAATTATTCAGAAAGTTAAAAAAGAAAATGAATATTTATTTACCATACTTCTTTTTTTTTAGGTTTTCACGAAGCAGTAGGTGATGTTTTAGCATTATCTGTTTCAACGACTAAGCACTTGAAAAAAATTGGCCTTATTGATCGTGATGAAGAAGATAATGGTGAGTATTCAAGAGTAATTTAGAAAATAAAAAATAGATTTCAATTTTTTTTTATTTTTTTATTTTTTATTTATTTTTTTTTTTTTACTAGCTACATGTCACCAATAACTGTTACTTTTAAGGGACAGTGCATGTGTAACGTTATAAACTTTTTGAAAATTTTGGACTCACTCCCCCCCTTCTTCCCCCAATAATAATATAGTTATCAGTCTATTTTTTTTTCTTCTAGAATTTATTTATTTTGTTTGGAGTGATATATAAAGCACTGGTTACATTGTTTTTTTGCATGTTTTATTGATTCAAATAAAAGAAAGTTAACAAAATATCACTTTATATATGAAATATATATAAAAAAAAAATATTTACTACTTAAAATAATTTTATAATAGATTTTGTTATATAATACATTTAACAATAATAGTGTCTTCTTGCCTTTCCCATGCACGGATGGGGAGGGCGGGTGATAGACAGAAATTTTTATCAGAGAAATAAGTGAACAACATTGTTTCTCTTTTATTTATTAGTAAACACAAGTTTCATTTCAAATATACTTCACATGGTTTCTCGAACAGTAATTATACATGCATAAACTTATGAAAAAGAATAGGAATGTAAAACGTTCGAGAATTCCATGTTTTAGAATGAATTAATTTTATAATAATTTAGTAATTTCAATAATAGTATTGTACTTTCTTAAAAATAGACAACAGACTAATAAAAAAACATACTATTTTGGAACAAAAAAAAACATGCTACATTTAAAAAGTGAAAATTTTGGTTGGATCAAAAATGGTATCGATATCAATAGACAAACCCCTCCCCAGAAATATCTGACGATATTATCTGGCAGATCCCCTCCCCCTTAAAATGATAACGTTATATATGCACAGCCTCTAACTTTTAACAGACCAGCTGTCCTGTGATCTAAATAATAATGGCAAGTTTTTATTATTATTTATGTGCAGTTTCTTGATGAAATAGCTGATCATAAAGTTAAAGAATTTGTGCTGTATTGGAAGACGTCTGCACAGACCATCGTCTCATCGAATTGGCGACTGAAATTCCAATTGGAGAGAACTCGATTAGCATATTGAAATGCAATTGGTCTACTAAGTTATATCTTGATGAAAAACATCTGCAGAGTCGATTTGAATGTTGATCACTAGGTTCATCATTATATTTTCCTATATTATAGATATTAAAATTGAAGTATAGGGTGCAAGAAAATACAATGGTAAATCTACCAATCAAATACTAAAATTGAGTTTGCAGGGTTTTCCCACCAAGATATGACTTAGCAGACTAGTTGCATTTTAATATGCGCATCTTGTTTTAACCTTAATCTTGGAATTTCAGCCACCAACTCGATGGGGTGATAGTTCGTACAGTCGTCTCTCGGTCTGTGCAGTAAGATACCAAAATAGCTGAAATTACTCTTCTCGAAGGCGCTTTTTGCAACTTTTTTATTAGTTTTTTTAATTCATTAAATACATGACTGAACCATACCTCATCTATTGATTTGCCGTTTACAACCTATGTCAATAGATGTTGGAACATACTAATTCAGAAAATCATTCAATAAAAATCAGCCATCCTTTTTAATTTGTTCTTTTTTTAAGCAATAAATCAGTTTTAAATATGTAACACAATTCCACAGTTAGTATTTAAATTACCAAAACGCCAGTTTCTTAGCCAGTATTATCGCCCAACCAATCAAAATCGACAAAAGCCAGTAGGCAAAGAAAATACCAAACAAGTTATTAAGTTTGTTGTTAAGGGTGTGGCGTCAAACAATATTGATCCATTGACCTTTGGCTACAAAGCCTATTCATTGACACAAAAATAATGGCTGTCGTGGGCGCAGGCCCTTTTTATCATATGGGCAAATCGGGACATTGCCCATGAGCCCCGGACATCAAAAGGCCCCCAAATTCATATATTAATTTGCAAATATTTGTTTTTTCCCAATTCCAATTCTGAAAATTTTCAAATACAAATTTAATTCTTAAGATTTTATCTAACTTTCTGGAAAACAAATTTCATTTTGAAAACACATAGCTCAATGCTTTCACAAAGCTAGTCTCAACCACTATTAAATAAGAAATAATATTTTGATTTTAATAGATTGTCTTAGCAATGAGTTTAAATCATATCTAAATTTTAGGGATTGAAAATAATCAGTATGTGTAGTACAACTTAAAAAGATGCAAAACACAGTAATTTGATTAATTCATAATTATAGATAATATAATATATAGATTAATTCATTTATATTTTAGAGTATTTAACACTTTTCCACAAGTTGAAATTATTAAATTCATCTTGTAATATAGCAAGTTGTTAAAATTATTTGAAAGAGTCTTGTTTTGAACTAAGAAAAAAAAGAATATTTTTATTAATTTAGATTATTAGTATAGGGGAGAGGGTGGCACCTTTGAACACTCTAAATATTTTCCTTCAAATAAATTATTTTAAAATAATGTATATGGTAATACATTACTATTGCTTCAAGGGAATAATTATACAAAGCTGTACCTTTTTGTATGAACAGTACTGTCTAAACAAGATATATATTTTTCTCCCTCTTGAAACTAAACTTAAGAAAATAAAGTTGTAAGATTTTTGTTTACAAACTTCTATCCCTAAAATTTTAATTTACTGTTCAATGCTTAAACAAATATGTTAGCTTTAATTTATAAGCTTTGCTTTATTCAAATGCTTCGGCCGAATTGAGTAAATCGTTGTAATGTTGAACTCCATGTGATGAGGCACCATTGAACAAAAAAGTTGGGGCACCATTGAACAGCGAAGAAACATCGAATAAACTGGTGATAAATAATAATTGAAATAATTTTAAGAGACACTTAAAAGTATGATGTAAAGAGTTGTTAATGTATCTAAATATTATTATTTCTGATTTTTTTTTTTATGTGAAAAGAGGTTAATTAAGAATGTCAAAAAACATGGACTTATACTGCTAACAATTAACCTTACTGCACACATAGGTTCCTCCCTCTATATGTATCAGTGATGGGAAGTTTCAAATCTAAATTCATTTATTGGATAATTGCAAATCCTGGATGCAAAATAATGATTCATGATTTAACAAGTTTCCAAACATTATTTCTGGTTTCCGTAACGGGTAAAACGGAATTTTATATCAGGTCTCTTAAAAAAAAATAGCGAATGAAAAATTTTAATTTTCCAGAAGCATCAGATACCCCATTGGTGTATTTCAAGGATATAGTAAAAAAGTTTTTACAATTAAATACAACTGGAGGGACACTTTGTGTTTAAATCAACAATGTGTTTTGACATCAACTTTGGTGGATTTGAGTTTGGTTAAATAACATAAAAATTAGTAATTTCAACAAAATCTAGTTATTCAGTTTTATTCATATTACTTTATATTTCTGTAACATATGCAATATTTTATAAAAACTCTCAATATATACATATTTTATTCATTTGTTCAAAGGTGCCCCTTGCTTATTCAAAGGTACTCCTACATGGGGCACGTTTGAGCAAAAATCTTTCAACTTTTAAAATCCTTATAACTTATTTAGTTTCTTTGGAAAATGTTTAGTTTAGTTTATAGTTCATATGATGAAGAAATGTGTTGTTTTTATTATGAAATATTTTAAACTCAATAAATATAATTCAAGTAAGAAATATATTGATTTCCTGAAAAATTGTTCAAAGGTGCCCATGCCCACCCCCTCTCCCCTACTTATTTAGAATTGACGAAGCTAAGAATTTTCTGCTATTTAAAATCCAAGATGTGAAAATATTGTTTAATGTTGCAATGGTTCGAATGGGGGGCCTCCTAATTTATCTTTGCCCAGGGCCCCAATTAGTCATGATCGGGGCCTGCGTGGGCCGATATATATATATATATATATATATATATTTAAATATTTGTGTGGTTTATAGAATTTGAACACCAGTTTTTTCTTAAAGATTTCTTAAATTTTGTTTAAAACTTAAAAATAAATTAAGGAAAATTTTTAGATTCTACTGCTCTTAAAACTCAACTGCGAATAAATTTAATTTTTTTTTTCAATTATTGGTGCCAAATGATTAGAAAATATGTGCCAGAAGGAATTATAAGTTGTCTCCTACGATAATTTTTATGAGAAATTTAGAGCATGAGTTACCATGCAGAAATGTATTATCATATTTAAAAATGAACTACAAGAGAACTATTTAGAAATTGTACATTTTTTTTAAACAAAATACGAACTAAGAAAAACTGAGAAAAAATGACTTAACTTCTTTTTTTTCTTCAACAGATTTTATATGAAAATCTATCACATATATATGTGTGCGTATGTTGTGTGTGTATATAAAGCAGGAAATTAAAAATTGTCCACTATTTATTCATAGTCCAAGAGCCGACCACACGAAACCCTAAGCATAGCAATGGCGGATCTAAGGGGAGGGGGGCGAATGAGTGATCTCCCATCCAGTGTTCTCGCTGTCGCTCGCCAATGCGCCAAATTGCGACTAAATTCTTCATTTGGCGAGTAAACAAGCAATTAGATTCGCCAAATTGCTTGTGCTCAATTTTTGCTTTTTCTTTTTCGTTTTTCGTACATATTCTTATATATTTAATATATACATTTTTTTTTTTTTTTTATGTTTGTAGCGGATTAGTTGAAATTAGATTAATAACAATCGCTGTCACAGTTATAAAAACTTGGGTTATTTTAGAACATATTGAAAAAAAGGGAATACATTAAAGAATTAAATGCTTTTTTTTTTGTCTCTGGTCAACATGGCGAATCTATTTTGCTAATGCTTTTCTCATTAGGCGAATGTTTTTCATTTTTAATTAGCCAAATTACTAACGTTGGTCAAATGTCAGCGAGAACACTGCTCCCATCCTAGGGTCGGGCAAAGTGAGGTCTTCTGACTTTTAGAGCCGGGCCGTGTCCTGATCTTTAGTTTTCTGCCAATTTGGGTCGGGAAAGACTTGTTTTTCTTCCGGGTCGAGTCCGGCCTGGAGTAATTCTTCCTAAATGTCTGTATTAGAGTGAGACAGTGCTCGGACTCGGACTTATTTTTTCTGAAACCTATAAATTTTATTTATCAATGAATAGAAAATATTAAAAGAACTTTTTTCCCTTTAAACATTACTTATTTCTTTTCAAATCACTATATTGACAATTTGATTAGAATAAAGGAGAAGTAGATTTTTTTTTTCTTTTTAGCATTAGAATCCTATTTTAAAAGTAAATTATTAGTCATTTCTACATACGTATTTTTGCCATTTCCTAGGATATTCCGGCGCCAACGAAAAGGCGGGAATAAAGAATTTGTCTTTAGTTTGATTTTTATTTGTAACAGAGGTTATTTGGCAATAGGGTTGTTTATTATTATTATTATTTAGACATCTAATGCGAAGAGAATATTTTCTTCCAATTTTAGTTTGCGGTTGGCGAATAGCTTAGATTTCTATTGTACACAGCGTACACAAATCGTAATCGCTTTTCATAAGGAAATAATTTTAGTGATCGTTGCTTTTTTGTGAATTGTGCTGATGCTGAAATTGTACTCTGCAATTTATGAAGTCACTTTTGGTCGTTAGTAAATTTAATTTCCATATTATTTCGATAGAAAGCAATTGAGCAGTGTTTCCTCCATTCCTATAAAAGCATCGGAATTAAAATTTTTTTATTTATTTAATGTTATTGTCTGGGTCACGCCTATCCCAAAAGATTGTTATGAGGAATGAAATGGTTATAGTTAAAAATGTGCACTTTTTATAGAAAATTGATAAATGTTGTTCAATTTAACAAATAATCAACAATAATTTCTCTAATGCATTTATTCATGGAACACATTTCATTAACATGGACATGTGTCCATAATATTTTCTTATCAAAGGATACAAAATATAAGAATGCTTTTTATGTATAAAGTACATTTTATTTTACACCAAACTTTTCTTTTGATAATATTAAATTTTAATTTTCGTTAAAGAGTAACATTTCTATGTAAAATGTAGTTTAAAAATTATAATTTTTTTGGAACATTTTAAAAAAATTACTATGCATTTTTTTTCTTCTACTGTATACTTTCGTTATCGGGCTCGGGCTTTGATGAAGCAAAATGTTTCGAGTTCGGGCGGGCTCGGATTTAAAATCGTCGAGCTCGGTTGGGACCTAATTCTGAGCCCGAACTCATGTATTGTCTGTACTGGTTAAAATTTTCGTTCCGTGTCCGACCTAGCCTGTATAATAAGCATTATTGGCCCGACCGCGATTTGTGAAATTCTTCACTCCGAGCTCAATTTAGGCTGGCATCTTACTTATTTGTTATTAGTAAAAAATATATTTATGCTGTACATTTGTTTAGCGAAATCTTTTTTTTTTAATTTACTTTTTTCTTATTGTAGAGCTTTACTATTATGATTTATATTATAAGTAGAAGTTAACCCGACTCGCAGCAAAGAAGAAGTCTACCGCATCCAAACACAACCCACAGAAAAAAGGTATAAGTTAACCCGACCAGTAGGAAAAAAAAAAAAAAAAAAAAAAAACAGAAGTTAATTCGACTAGCAGCCAAATATACAGCTCATATTCAAAATATTAGAATAATTGAGAAAAAGTAATAAGAAAAAATTATTTGTCATTTATTTATTTTTTATACTAAGTAAATGCAATTAAATTTCTTATAAATTAAATCTGGAATGTTTAGATAAGATTTTAACATTTATAAAATATAAAATACAGCACAATAAATTAGGTATACAGCTTCCTTAAACACACCAGAATATTAGAATAAAATTTAGATTGGTTCAAAATATTAGAATATTTTATTTTACGCAACAATATTACCTTATGAATATGAAGTAAATGGTAGTTAATATTTTGTAGCATCCCCTTTAGCTTTCATAACAGCATACAATCGATCTTGCATACTATATACAAGGTGTTTACAAACATTTCTATCAATATTAGCCCAAATAGACTTTATACGTGCCACTAACTCAGTTTTACTTGAAGGAGGATTTTCTTGAAGTTTTTTCTTCATTATACACCATAAGTTTTCGATGGGATTAAGATCTGGTGAATTTGGTTGCCAAGGAAGTACCTTAATGTTGCTTTGGCGGAACCAATTCTTAGTTGACACCGAGGTATGCGGGGACGCTAAATCTTGTTGAAAGATGAAATCATCTTCAAATAAATCTTCTGATGATGGAATCATGTAATATTCTAAAATTTCTTGATATATCAGAGAGTTAACCTTTTCGTAGATGATGCATAACTTTCCAGGTCCTTCTGCACTCATACAACCCCAAACCATGACACTAGCAGCAAATTTTACGGAACGTTTAAGGCATTCTTTATCAAATGCTTCTTGCTTCATTCTCCAAACTCGAATACCTTGATTACCATATGAAACACAAAACATACTTTCATCACTAAATAATATATTTTTCGAATCTTCATTGCTCCATAAACGTCTTGATTTACACCAATTCAATCTTATACGCTTTTGTCTTGCAGTCATGAGAGGTTTTGTTTTCGGTACACGAGATTCAAATTTAAATTTATGGAGACGTCTTAATGTTGTCGATGTAGAAACTTCAACTCCTTCTTCTTTCCATTTTCGGTGCAAGAATCGCACACTTTTAAAACGGTTTTTCTTAACTATACGCTTCAGTTTCCTGTCATCTCTAGCAGATGTTTTTGGTTTTCGGCCACCATTTCGGCGATTATTTTGAAATTTTCCAATTTTTGAATATTGTGTTGGTATTTTACTAACGCTCGATTGCGAACAATGTAAATAATTCGCTATAAAACATTGATTTTTACCGTGCCGATACAAATCAACCATACGAAGTTTAGTAGATTCAGGAATATCACTCACACGGCCCATTTTAAGACGAAAAAGAAACAAACTGCAAAAAAGAATACTGATTTTAAATAAAATAGACTGAATTTAATCAATGATGCCACCAGTTAAGAATTGGTAATAATTAAAGGAGAATTAATGTGAAATATTCTAATATTTTGAACCACTTGAATAAATATTCTAATATTTTGACTTTTCAAAATAATTTTTTTTGCAATTAATCTTTTCAAAAATGATATTAAATTTAAGATAACAAGTAAGTTTAATCAACAATAAGTTCTTAATAAAAATATCGTTTGCATATTTTCATTAAAAGACATTAAATTACCAAACGATATTTTCAATTTCTAAAAAAAAGGTAATTATTCTAATATTTTGAATATGAGCTGTAGTAGTCAACCGGTCAACCGGTTTCAAACCCAACAAGTAGTAAAAAAGTAGAAGTAAACCTGACCCGCTGCAAAAAGTAGAAGTCAAATGGACCCAAGTGCGAACCACAGAAAAAGTTAGTTACAGTACGGTGTGAAAGGGTGGGGGCTGTCGCTTCGGCTCCGGTTCCGGATATTTAAAGAACGTCAAATTTGTACTACTAACGTCATTTTTGGCCTGTCACAAGAAAAGTCGTTTTTTTTTTTTTTTTTTTTTGGGGGGGGGGGGCAAATTGAAACTTTGCCCTGCAGTTTTCTCTTCGGACGCCCCTGATTAGTTAACACGACCAGCAGCAAAAAATAGAAATCAACTGGACCCAAAATTCACCCGCTTAAAATAGAAGTCGACCGGACCCAAACCCGACTCGCAGAAAATATAGAAGTTAATCGGACCCAAATCCGACTCGCAGTGAAAATATTAGCCCCAACCTGTGTATGAGATTCGAGTTTCCCAATTTTTAAAATCGCTCTCCCCCCCCCCCCCCCCACCCTTGAGGACTCTCCAGATCCGCCCTTGAGTCATTGAGAACAAGAAAAATCCTTTATTTTATAGAAGAGTAGTAATAGGGGAATCTAATCATCCCATGTCTGCCGGAAGCGAAATAGTGCATGGCTCACTTCCCGTAAAGCATGGTGACGTCACTGCAACGTCGTTGTGAAGTCACATTGTGACCATCATTGTCGATGTGACGTCGATGTGAAGTCACAGTGACTAAAATGGGAAGTCGTTATGGCCGTTTTAGAGCTTTTTTGTAACATTTCACAAAGTGGTCACAATGTGACAAATTTGTGAAAAATGTGTCATTTGTGACTAATTTGACATTAATATTGCGACGAAACTGTGACAAAAGCGACGATATATAAATTGCCAGAAGCATGTTTTTTAAAGTAAATAACATGTTTTGAAGGATATTTATAAATTTCTAAAGATTTTTAAGAAAGTCACATCTCAGTCACAATGTGACGTCACTGAGTGGTGGCATTTTGGTCACAGATGTGATATGACCAAAGTGACTCACAGTAGCGTTACGGTGACCATGCATGCTATTAGGGTTGTACGTTTAACATTGTGTTTGCTGCGCAATTAAAAATATGAAAACATGGAAAATTAGGTGCAGAAAAACATAATGTTAAACCTACGAGTCAACCACAAGTGGCATCAATATTTGGCACCACTTCGCTTCAGGCAGACATGGATGATTAGATTCCCCTATTACTACTCTTCCAGAAAAAAAAGTAATTTTTCTTGTGCTCGATGACTTGGAGTTTTGTGGGGTCGGCTCTTAGACTATCATAAAAGTTTTTTTTATAAAAAAAAATAACTAAATAAATATTAAAATTTAATGATAATACATTTTTCTCTCATTTCAGAAACGGTAATCAATAGCTTAATGCAGAAAGCTTTAGAAAAAATAGCCTTCTTACCCTTTGGCTATTTAGTGGATTCCTGGAGATGGAAGGTTTTTAGCGGGGAGTTCTCTGAAGATTTAAACACAAAATGGTGGGAACAGAGGTAAGGAAACAACTCTCTAAAAGCATTATCTGTTATTCTTGATTCACAGAAATTTTTAATTGAATCGAAACGTGAATATTTTACAGGCTGAAATATCAAGGATTATGTCCACCGATAAAAAGAACAAACGATGATTTGGATGCCGCGGCCAAATACCATGTAATAGCTGATGTTCCATACATCAGGTAAGAAAGTTTTAAACTCAGGTTTCGAAAGTGATTTTATTAGATGATTACAATGTATTAGAGTTTTTTGCATTATGATATTTTGCGTGTTGTTTATGTTTTAAAATTTTGACTTTATTTGTAGTGGGCATTTATTTTCCAAACATGCATTTTTTTAAGTAATAAATGTAGGAAAACTTACTATTTTTTATACATTATTAAAAGTAATTTAAGTATATATGTAAGTTACAAAGAAATCTGTATTCAACTACAACAAGTGTGGATAATATAGATATAGTCAAAGCTATGACGAACATGCAATACCTTTTTGTCGAAGAATGGTAAAAAAATCACAAAATTTAAGAAGGAAAGGAGAATTTTCTTAAAGACTCCAAAACACTCTCAAGCTCTTCTTACAACTAAAAATCTCAAAAAATGTTGTGAAACAATCTTCAAGAAATCATTTTATATTATTACTATTATTTTGTCTAACTAGGGGGACTCCGCCCCCTTTTCGCTACGTTCACCAATGCTCCACGTTATCTTTTCACGATACCGTTCGGTATCCCAAATCAATCTCTATTTTCTAACCAATCCCAAATTTACGTCTTGTTTCGCGTTTCCATTCTGCATCGCTTCGCGATCCATTATTTTTTATGCATTCAATTTTTAGATTACATTTACTAAAAACGCGCTTCTCCCTCTCCCAAATTTTTGACGCGCCCTCATTTTTTAAAATTTTTATTATGTGTTATAAATTATGTTAAAGTTCAAACAGAACACCTTATTATATTTCCTAATTTTATTCGTCATATCCCCCGTCCCCGAAATGTGACGAGCTATTCTTTTCTATATTTTTTATCATATGTTATGAACTATCTTAAAGTTTAAAATAGATCGCCTTGTTAGATTTCCAAATTTTATCAAAATAGAGTTATGTTAGCTCTACATTCCATCACCACTTTATTCTTAAAATAACTGTATCTAAATGGAACTCCGTTAAACAACCTATGAGTAGATATATTACTCGAGGGAGAGGCGGTCTTAAGCAATAATTTAAGATGTTTGATGAAATTGTTATTCGAAAATAGTGGTAACTAAACTTTTGACATTTTAGGTAGATTTTGTAAGAAATACTATCTATTACATTATCCCCTATGTTGGAATTTCTGAAAATGTTTTGCAGATCTACACTGATTATACCCCTGGACCTCAAAATTACCTCCCCTCCAATTTAAAAACTTTATCCCTCTATCTTTTCTACACACATCACTTTTCTATGGGCACGATAAATTCCATAATTCTGCACAATCTTTCTTAAACTGATATATAAAATCAAGGGGCAGAAAATCTCGGTCAAATTCGTTAATGGGCAAAATCGGACCAAGAGGTAGAAATAGGAATTTTGTGAAAATTGAAAAAATCCATAATTTTTTAACAATAATAGATGTCAATCAAATCAGTTTAAAGTTATGATTACTTCTAGAAATAAGGCTAAAAATTCACGTATGATAGAATTTTGATAAGACTATAAAAAGACTCAAGGAGCGAAAAAAAAATAATGTTTTAGGAAGAAAAAAATCCTAACTTCGTCAACTCTCAAGATATTAAATCCAATCAAATTTATTATAAATCTTCTTAATATTATCTGCAATTTTTATGCTGACAAGTTTTTGATAGGACCAACTCTTACTGCCAAAAGAATCGAAAGAGAAAACAAAAAAGTTACACTCTTGGATTACAATAAGAGTCCATAAGAATTTGGCGAAATACCGGAAACAGCGCCAAGTTCGCGTCACTTTTGGCAAATAATTTTGGTAGCCAGAATTGACGATATGTCGCCAATTTGGCGATCTATATTTAGCGACATTTAGCGGCAGAATTGGGTTTCCTCCTAAGGTAACTTCCCTGCGGTTTAGCAGTATCTACTTAGATTTTTATTGGTCTATCATTATCTATACAGATTTTTATTGATCCATTTCCAAATCTTTAGTTTTTTTATGGATAGAAAGATAAGACATTCTGCTGGCTGCCGAAATAATATTCCGTGAATGGGTTCATATTTCAGACTTTTTCGATTACTCGTTCTTACAAAAATGTTGGTAAAAAACGGTCTTTATAATAAATGGATTGTGATAACAGATGGTCTTTAAAATAAGAAGGCCATCACAACGGTCAGTTATTACAGTAGGAGTGCCACTTTATCGGACGGGCTTTACAATTGTGGGCCTCAATATTGGGCAGTTGATATAATAGGGCTGTCAAAATAAACAATTTTAATGTCCACCCCCAGTGAAGGGGACCCAGACCCTCGTTGACGTCGGAGGATCTATGTTCCCTCATAATATGTTTACCAGAGTGCAAGTGTGGCCCCGGGGATGCGTGGCGTGACATGTTTTGTGCTATGAGAGTTGCTATAGGCTTCCATGCTGTGACCGTTTCACCGAATTTGTAAGCTGGGGAGGTTTTCAGTGCGGCCATCTGTTGTCTCGATAGGAAATGATGATGTTGGTTAAAATGCTAATATCCAAAGTCACCAATGCAGGAATGTTGTTGAAAATGCGCGTTCGTTTGTCCATAAATACGAATGCAGGAGATGTGTGCAGCAACAAGGATCGAACCAGAGAACCCAGAGATAATATGCGAGTTCTACAGTGCCTAACAAACGGCTAACTCAGTTGCTTCCGTCTAAAAAAATTAAAAATCGTTTTACTGTCTGTGCAATATGGCGCCACCACACGACTGGCATTCTTATCATTCATCCTTGCGTACAGCCCACATACTAGAATACTGCCCTCCTCGAACCCTCGCTGAAGACTCTCCAGATCTAATCTTAACCATTATTTTGCGATTATTAGCCTTTTATTATTTGATATTATTACTATTGGAGTTTGCATGAAAGCAAATACTTTAGAGCATATTTTTTATACAATATGCTCTGACTGAGACAATACATATTAAAGAGAATTTTGTTTATACAATAATCGACTACCAATATACAGTGAAAACTCCTACAACAGTCATTGCGAAAGACGATAACCTCCGAATACCGGTCATGTTTAATGTTACCGAATCTGTTCCTTAGAAATAACATTAAACTAGACCTCCAACCAGCGAATTCCGAACAACGGTGATCATTTTTTCTTTTAACGTTATATTTTAATTACAAAAGACATTGCGAAGAATGTGCAGGTGAATTTTCTTATTTAACGTTCTTACTATTTCTCTACTAATCTCTAGCGGTTACTTAGCAAAACCTTGTTAGTAAGTAGGTGTGACAGGGGGATGAAGGGAATGAAGTTTAAAGTAAGAGTGAGCAAGCAGCACTTGTACTTTTTGTGAATCATGTCTAAATTTCTTGTCTATTTGTGCCATGTGTTTGACACTAAGATAAAAAGTTTAAAGTGAAAATTTTTTAAGTTATAAGTTGAAAGTTATCCAGAGAAGCAAAAAAGGTGTTAGTGCATGAAAACTGCTGAAATGTACAACTGCAGTAGGACCTAAATATGATGATATTCTAAAACAAATGTGACTTTTATTTATAAAAGACGTTTCAAGGTGTAAATTTAGAATCTAAAAGTAAGCATCAAAGAACTGGTAAGGATGAGATTAATAAGTTGTTTTTGAAATGGCTTCCGAACTGTCAAGAGAAAAATCTCCCAATTTCTAGACCAATGTTGCAGAAAAGTGCCCCAGAAATTGCAGAGAAACTGGGTAATTAAAAATTATGTCTTCACTTAAAATGATAATGAATTCATCATCAAATCATTTGAAATGATTATGGATTTAAAGTAAGAAATATTCTTTAAAAAAAATGCGAATAAGTGATTTTGTTATTGTAAAATAATATTAAATCTTTTTTAACAATAAAAATAAAATTTTACTCAGTTATTTTTATTTTAATGTAATGGAATTTTAAACTTTCAAATTGTGGAATTTCTGAACTACGATCACTTTATAGTGCTCCCAGTCCCAGTGGTGGCCGCTATTCAGAGGTTTTACTGTATATGTACCGCTATAAGAAGATTTAAAAAGCATTTACAGCATCATAACGCATTTATTTGTAGTAAACTAGTTTCAGTAATCATAGCGTATCATCATGAATGCAAAATATGGTGATATTTAGCATTGATGATGGCTAACGAAACTAGTTTGCAACAAATAAATGCATTTTGGGGCTATAAATGTTGTTTTTATCTACTTCTATTCGACCACAATATACTATCAAATTTTTAATATTTAGTTTATCTACAATAGCAATTATAAAACATTGATTCAATAGTCATTTTCAAAAAAGTAATATACTGTACTCAAATTTTTCAAGATAATAAAATTACGTTGCTATCTGCATATTTGTATGACTACATTTAATCAGGATTAAATGTTTTCAAAAGCTTTTACTGTAAAAAAAAAAAAAAAAAGCTTTTTTTATAGGAGTTTCAAATTCATCTCAGAGGTGATTTCCCGAATGCACTCAACATTGCTCATCAAACTTATTCTCTGCAAATGCTTCTATCATATTAACAAAGAAATAATATACCTGAAAAAAAAATAGAATGTTTCTGAATTGCTCGAACTGTTAGTCATCCATTCAAAGTCTAATAAGATGTAATTTTCATGAATTACCTTTCATAGGATTCACTAATTACTAGTATGACTATGCGCCTATTGTTTATGTTGCTTTTCGCTTGCTATTTTTGTTGAAGAATAGAATATTATAGGTTTTAAATATCTTTTTTAAATACAATTAACCATCAGTAATGCTTTTGCCAGGAAGACCACATTATGAATAACAGCATATAATATGTGTTTTCAAGAAGAAAGAAAGAGAGTTAAAAAATAATAATAACCAGAGTTAGTTTTGGGAAATATGTCGATAACTTGGTTTTACCTAAAATTTGATAAGTATAGTAAAGAGGCATAAATTTAACGCTACATCAGATCCAGCTTTCTCAGTAAAGGGACCCCGGATATAAAACATTTTTGAAAACGTTACGATTCATTTTCTGAAGCTAAAAAAATATTCACCTCAAAGGGAGTCGCTGTAAAAACGAAATACAGAGAATCTCTAACGTTTTTGTAACTTTATTTTTTCTTTCTGAAAACTTAAAAAAAAAAACGCCCAGTCTCATTAGACAATCCTTAGATAAAAGTAGGGACTAATGGGACTTTTTTTTTTTTTTTTTTGGCTGGTATCAAAACAAAAATGCACATTTTATCATTATTTTCTTTAAATTCCAATTTTTTTTACAGTTAAATAAATAAAAACGTTCTAAGAAAGTAAAAAACCTTACCAGTCATTGTGTTATATCAACTTTTGTACTTTAATGCAATTGTCCCATTAGCCCCCATACTTGGAGTCAGTGTTCTCGCTGACATCTGACCAACGTTAGTAGTTTGGCTAATTAAAAATAAAGAACATTCGCCAAATAAAAAACGTATTAGCAAAATAAATTCGCCGTATAGCTCAAAAAAAAAAAAAAAAAAATTCTAACCTTTTAATATACCCTTTTATTTTCAATATGTACTAAAATAACCTAAGTTTTTATAGATGCGACAACGATTGTTATTAATCTAATTTCAACTACCTGATACAAATATATTAAAAATATGTATCTTTTAAAAATATGCATAAATGCATATGTATGAGAAACGAAAAAGAAAAGAATAAAGAAAAAGCAAAAATTGAGCACTAGCAATTTGGCGAATCTAATCGCTTGTTTACTCGCCAAATGAAGAATTTACTCGAAATTTGGCGCAATGGCGAGCGACAGCGAGAACTCTGCTTGGAGTCTATTGGGACACAGTGCAGGGCTATTGGGGCATGCAGTGTAATTTGAAAAAGAAAGATCCTTTAATGAATGTCAAATGTATTTTTATTAACAAACGCAGTGCTGCACATATGAAAATTGTTGTGCATCAAATTTAAGTATAAGGACATCTTAATTCCACTTAATCGTTTGACATTTTAAGCTTCAAAAGAAATCCTCAATCACAAAATCTGCCCAATCTAGAAAATTAATTTTTTTTTAAAATTTTTTATATGCTGTGTTAATATTTCTAGCACTATAATTAAATGATACACAAAGTGAAGACAAACAAAGCATTACAACGTTGTTTTAAAGAAATATCGAATCATGTAGATTATCATTAAGTTGTCTCGTCAGCCTCCACAAGAAATGTCCCATTATACCTCACTATATGCAAATTTATAACTTGAGATATAATTATTTACATTTTTAATTAATTATTTTTTCAGTAATATATTCTCATTCACTAATATTTGTAGTACCTATAAATGTATTTAAATGAGACATAAGTATTCTGAATTGTTTACAAAATAGAATCAATCGTAAAATTTTAATTTCATTTTTTCCCTTTTTTTTTTTTTTTTTTTTTTTTTTTTTTTTTTATTATAAAATAGCACCGAAAAGATACAGTACTAATCTGCTTTTTTTCCCTTACTTTTAATAGAAATGAAGTGCTTTTTTGTTGCCAAGATTATATAGAGCGGGCGGCGATGACACAAATGACTACGTCATCGAGTTACGGGATGAAATCATGATGTAAGACAAGATTATTGGGTGTAGATTAAGGAATGACTGGTTTGCCTCGTCATTTCTTGGTACGATATGAGTAACAGCGGGCGCCAACTCGCCATTTTGGCGTCACTTTCACGTCATCGAGTTACGGGATGAAATTGGTGCCAAATTAAAGCTAAAATAGAGTATTTTAAGAATATTTCGTTCTGCCTGCGCATATCCTGGTACAAACCCTCGGCAGACTGAAATTTATAACAAAAAATGACGTTATAATGTAAAATTCAACATGACTAGTTCATCGAGTTACGGGATGAAATCATGATGTAGGACAAGATTATTTGGTGTAGATTAAGGAATGACTGGTCTAACTCGTCATTTCTTGGTACGATATGAGTAACAGCGGGCGCCAACTCGCCATTTTGGGGTCACTTTCATGTCATCGAGTTACGGGATGAAATTGGGCCACATTAAAGCTAAAATAGAGTATTTTAAGAATATTTCGGTCTGCCTGCGCATATCCTGGTACAAACCCTCGGCAGACTGAAATTTATAACAAAAAATGACGTTATAATGTAAAAATCAACATGACTAGTTTATCGAGTTACGGGATGAAATCATGATGTAGGACAAGATTATTGGGTGTAGATTAAGGAATGACTGGTCCGCCTCGTCATTTCTTGGTACCATATGAGTAACAGCGGGCGCCAACTCGCCATTTTGGCGTTACTTTCACGTCATCGAGTTACGGGATGAAATTGGTGCCAAATTAAAGCTAAAATAAAGACTTTTAAGAATATTTCGGTCTGCCTGCGCATATCCTGGTACAAACCCTCGGCAGACTGAAATTTATAACAAAAAATGACGTTATAATGTAAAATCCAACATGACTATGTCATCGAGTTATGGGATGAAATCATGATGTAGGACAAGATTATTGGGTGTAGATTAAGAAATGACTGGTCTGCCTCGTCATTCCAGGAAAATTAGACAAATGAAAGATATTGAAACTCGGTTAGTGGGTGGGCGGGGCTCTGAAGCTAGCGATTTTTCTTGCCTTCATCCCAAATATGTATGTCGCGGACGGCGGTTGGAGGTGGGTGAGTGGGTCAACCGTCGCGTTGAGTGACCAATTTTCGTCGACGACCTCTACCTACGACCCAAACAAACCTAGTCTCTTGCGCAACAGCGCTGTCGCCGGCAGGCGACCACGGATAGCGCCAAAATTCTTTACTTACGACCCGAATAGCCTTGCACTCTTAATAAAAAAGAAAAAAAATTAAGTGGAATTGAAACCGGACAAATTTAACAGAAAAATTAGACAAATTGAAGATATTGAAACTCGGTTAGTGGGTAGGCGGGTCTCTGAAGCTAGCGATTTCTATTTCCATCATCCCGAGTATATATGTATCAGGATATGTGCAGGCAGACCGAAATATTCCTAAAATACTTTATTTTAGCTTTCATTTGGCACCAATTTAATCCCGTAACTCGATGACCTGAAAGCGACGCCAAAATGGCGAGTTGGCGCTCGCTGTTACTCATATCGTACCAAGAAATGACGAGGCAGACCAGTCATTCCTTAATCTACACCCAATAATCTTGTCCTACATCATGATTTTATCCCGTAACTCGATGACGTAGTCATGTTGAATTTTACATTATAACGTCATTTTTTGTTATAAATTTCAGTCTGCCGAGGGTTTGCACCAGGATATGCGCAGGCAGACCGAAATATTCTTAAAATAATTTATTTTAGCTTTAATTTGGCACCAATTTCATCCCGTAACTCGATGACGTGAAAGTGACGCCAAAATGGCGAGTTGGCGCCCGCTGTTACTCATATCGTACCAAGAAATGACGAGGCAGACCAGTCATTCCTTAATCTACACCTAATAATCTTGTCCTACATCATGATTTCATACCGTAACTCGATGACGTAGTCATTCGTGTCGCCGCCGCCCGGTCTATAAAAACGGTATTAAAACTACAAAATAATTAATATCTCAACAATAAATTAATATTCAGTTTTCAAATATATTTCATTTAAAAGCACATTTTTTCCCCTATACGATAGTGTAAAAATTAAAAAAATGAGATGTTTAGAAGTTTAAAAATTTGCAGCAGCAAAAATTGCAAAACCGAAATTTCATCTCAAATATCAAAGTGTTGCCATTCGCAAAATCATGTATGCGTCACACACAGATATGTTTGGCCTGTATAATATAGATTGTGTGTGCATCATCCAACAGGTAGAGCTGTTATTCAGAACTTTTTACGATTTCCGCTATAACTCTATTTCAGAAATTAATGAACGGATTTTCATTAAATTGCAAATTCAGCTGTAAGTTGATATAAGTTGTTGGTGATTAGATTGTGAGGAAAATCACCTAACTGATGTTGCAGCTATGCTACATTTGTTTAGGAAGTGTTAACATATATGAGATAGAAGTAAGTTTTGAAATTGCCGCATTCGACTAGTTTTATGCTGTCTTACAACGAAAATGTAAGTAGTATTTATTCCATAATACTCGAACATCCTATGTGTTATACTGTAACTTGTGTCTTATAATTAGCGAATCAAATAAATATGCATTAAACAAGAAATTTTATTAAAAAAAAGTAAAATAAATACAAATTTTGATTTTTTTTTTTTTTTTTTTTTTTTTTTGTTAAATACAGTTTTTTGTTCTAAACATGTTTATTTGGTCTGCAGAATCTTCACATGAATTTACGACATATTTTAACCTTTTCGTGATTCCTCAATTGTACACTTCCATATTTCCTTCAAAAGACTGTCATAGCTATCTATTCAGAAAAGTCATAATTTAAAAGGTGACATTGGCTTATATTTAAATGTGCAATTAATGTGACTCAAGGTCTAGATAAATAACGTGAAATGTTTAGTTTATAGCTTATTTTAGCTCTATTTAATTATCAAAATACAACAAGCAAGGCCTTTTTTGAGAAAGTAGTTGGCGCTTACCAGGAAGGTAATCAGACACTGATTCAGAGCTGTCCTTATGGAGCACGGCTTAAAACGAGGCCCGGAGCAAAGATTTTGCGAGACCCTTTCCTTTTTGACTCTAAAGGCCCTTGTCCTTACCCCCGAAGACACTCCCGAGCTAATGCATTATTTCTATGGGGAGGCAATTTTCCAATAACTCTTTCGCATTTTGACATTTTTAAATAATTTTTTTTTTATTTTGCATTGGATAGCTGAGGTCCCTCTCAAGAACGCTCCTTGATTACTTTTTCGATTTTGGTCGAAGGTATTTTCACTTTCAAAACCGGTTCCGAAAGTGAAAGTTGCTTTATAAAAAATATCTGCCACCAAAATTGAAAAAGTAATCAAGGAGTGCTCTTGAGAGGGACCTCTGCTATCCAATGCAAAAAAAAAAAAAAAAAAAAAAATTATTTTAAAATGTCAAAACGCGAAAGAGTTATTAGAAAAATGCCTCTCCACAGGAATAGCATTAGCTCGCGAGTGTCTTCGCGGGCAGGGACTGGGGCCTTAATATAATTTTATCTATTTACTATCAGTAAAAAAGAATGGTTTTCACCTATATACTGTGTCCCGGTGAGACAGGGTTCTAACCCCTAGCTATTATAAAGGAGTAGCGTTTGTTCGTGTGTTTGTAGGGGTAATTTCTGGAACTACTGAACCAATTTTAAAAATAATGGTAGCAAATTGGTGATGAAAATTCCTCCTCCAACATAAGTTATGTTTTATGTCAAGAACACTATATTTTCTGAACTAAAATCATAAATTTATGGTAAAGATTTTCTATTATACCTTTTTCTTTTTATTAAAGAAAAAATATTTTGTGTCCTTTGCGAGGCCTCTCTAGGTTCAAGGCTCTGTGCGGCCGCACTTGTCGCACAACCCTGGCTCTGCTGATAACAAAAATGACGTTTTTCTGAAAAAATTTTAATAGTCAAATTTTATTTTGCATAAGAAATATCTGGTTCCGTTTGTTAATGAATACTTTCTTTATTTTTCTTTTCTAGGTATTTTGTAAGTTTTATAATTCAGTTCCAATTTCACAAAGCTTTGTGTGATGCAGCTGGTTATGTTGGACCACTCCATGAATGCGACATCTACCAAAATAAAGATGCAGGAAAGCTTTTAAGGTATGACAAAATTTCATTTATTCGACATCAAACCGTATCAGAATATATATATACTATATATAATTTCTACATAAGTAATATTCGCTCTATTTAATGACAGATAAGACGAATATTACAATTTGGAAAAAATGATAGTGGTTTGAATTAAAATAAAAAACAACACATATCAATAAATATAAAAACTTTGTTAAATCACCATAAAAAAGAAAAATTATACAGGACGCGTTTCGAGCTGCAAAATTACCGCTCGTCTTCAGCTGGTCCAAACACGTGTCACAACGGACAGCATTTTCGCCGTTTCTAACCGATATTGCAAAAATGCAAACTGCGCCTGCGTGTGGACTGGATTTTGATTGAAATTCTCTCTCTACCGAGGTTGCTATATGTCGTCAAACTGAATTGGCGATTACTTTTTGGCGTTCGAAAATATGATACAGATAATCTGAATTGGTAATCAACAACAAAAAAATTATTATTATTAGATTTACAGAAGCGTTTTAAGAAATGACATTTCCTCTCTATGAATCTAGTGACTTAAATCTCCAATATTAAGTTACTTAAATGGTTTATTGAAGTATTTTCTACTTTAAAATATTTATTTATTTATTTATTTATTTTTTTTTTATCAAGTATTAACTTATTGTAATTAAATATTATCAAGTATTAATATTGTTGTTGTATCAATGCAAATAAAAAAGGTAATATATTCACAATAAATATTATTTATATTAGATAAATAAATTAATATCTTATTTATAATATTAAAATATATGTTAGAGATATATTTTATAATACATAGTATAAAATATAAAATAATAATAATTTATGAATTATCTTATCTAGTGATTAAATTTTTTATTAATTGTTCAATAAATTTTAAAGTATTTTGCAAAAAAATATAAGCAGATTTGCAGTATTTAAAAAAATAAATGTATATATGCATATTATCATTAAATAATTTGCTTGAATATTTATTTTTTATAATATTTTAATATTTACTTATTATCAACATTAAATATTATCAAAAATTTTCATTATAAATAAAACAGGTGTGGTTAATAATAAATATTATCGTCTTTATTATTTAAAGAAGATAATATTTTATAAATGAATAATATAAATTATCATTAATTTTCAATGAAATATTGATATATAAAATTTCATTTATTGAAATATATGGATAATATTACATTATTAATAATAATTTGATCTAATTATTAACGTATTATTATAATTATCAATAATAAGTTAGCAAGTATGATAATTTGTAATTATTTGTATCTATAATATCTATAAATTACCGACGCATTTAATTTTATAATATAACAACAATAATTATTTATAATTATTAATTTTAAACTACAATAATTTATCAAATATTCTATTATTTTATATTCAAATATGCTATAATTATTTATAAATTGATGAAAATTATGTAATATTACACTATCAATAAATAATTTTATTGTAAAATATCAAATCTAATTAGCTAGTTGGAATACTTAGACACAGCTTATTTATTAATTATAAATAATTGATTATCTGACTTAATTTGAAAATAGTATAACTAAAAAACTCTATTTTAAAAATAAAAAAATATATATCTTGGCAAAGTAATTTTTTATTTTTAATAGATTGAAAAAAAAAAAAAAAAAGAAAAAAGAAAAAAGACATAAAGTTAAAGAAAAACATAAGAAAAGTTTTAAAAAAGGTAAAATAAATATAGTTATCAATAAAAAAGTAAATAAATTTAAAACTCAATTATTTACACCCACAGAGTAAGGCATTTCTTTACCCCTCCTTACTCTGTATTTATTAAAATATATTGATAATATTACATTACTATTATATAATAATTTGATCTAATTATTAACGTATTATTATATTTATCAATAATAAGTTAGCAAGTATGATAATTTGTAATTATCTATATCTATATTATCTATAAATTACCAATGCATATAATTTTATAATATGACAACAATAATCATTTATAATTATTAATTTTAAAATATAATAATTTATCAAATATTCTATTATTTTATATTCAAATATGCTATAATTATTTATAAATTGGTGAAAATTATGTAATATTATACTACCAATAAATAAATTGATAGTAAAATATTAAATCTAATTAGCTAGTTGGAATACTTGGACACTGCTTATTAATTAATTATAAATAATTAATTATCTAACTTAATTTAAAAATAGTATAACTAAAAAACTATTTAAAAAAAAAAAAATATTATATCTTTGTAAAATAATTTTTATTTTTGATAAATGCAAAAAAAAAAGGGGGGGGGGGGGCAAAGACAGAAAGTTAAAGTAAAAACATAAAAAAAGTTTTTAAAAAGTTAAAATAAATATAGTTATCAATAAAAGAATAAATAAATTTAACACTGAATTTTTTACACCCACAGAGTGAGGCATTTCTTTACCCCTCCTGACTCCCTATTTACACCCATAAAAAGTGAAAAATAAAGAAATTTTTTTTTTTAATGCTGCTATCTATATTTAGTTATTTAAACGAATTTATTAAAAGAATTTTATAACTATCTGAATAGATAGCTTTCAAATTATAATTGCTTTTAACTAAAAAGAAAAAAAAAAG